>OY728159.1:2047932088-2049132088 GCA_963277665.1 Viscum album
CTTAATATTTGGATTCTCAATAGTAAAATCATATAACTTGTTTACACACCCAAAATTAACATATTTTATTTAGGCATCATCCATTTAAAAAAAATAAAAAATAAAATTGTAAGAAACAATAATCATAGTGGGGATCCCAATAATCCTGAAAATCACTTATAAGTTGTCTAAACCATGACACGTTCTTTTTAATCTATGAAAAATTCAGTTTAACTTAGTTCATTAATAGTAATTATTTATTTAAATCCTTCATGATGGTTTATAAATAGTTTGATAAATTCCAAAGAATATCCCCTAGGACTGTCAAACGTGGTGTACAATAATTCATGTTGTTGTGTAGTAGATGACAATCGAGTCTAGATCAATACGCCCTTTTTTGTTTTATTGCCCCTAAAATCCTATGTTCCAAAGTCACATCAACATATAGTATTCAAATAGAGATTTAATTTATTAGAAAACTCTTTCTCTATATTTTTAAAAAATTCTAGGACAATTTCTTATACTTTTTCTCAACTTTAGACTTATGGTTAGACATGTTTTTAAGGATATAACTAAAGTTTTATCATCCTTGTTTCCAAAGGTTAAATAAACCTATCTTATGATACCAACTATACTGACCCCAACTTATCATAAAAAGATATTATATAAATTTTTTATGAATACTCATTTAATTACAAAAACACATGCCAGAATATTGTAAAGGTATAGTTCCTTAAGAATAATATAAAAAGAAACAACTTGTTCATAGTGAAACTACATCATCTTCCACTATATTATACATAACTATCACCCTTATTATACTTCTCATTAATAATATGTTTCTTTATAACATGGGGAATGGAATCATAAGGGGAGATAGTATTCTTAGTAAGGGTAAACGAGGGATATTTTTAAGAATAACATGGTCAAAAAGATATGAGAACATGAAAACAACATTTGAAAACCATACACAACATATGAAAGATAATAATATTCAGTACTAGAATAAATATTATCGGTTTATAAGACATGTATCATAATATAATCATAGAACATGATCCATGAGAGAAAAATATTGGAATAATTCATGGATTTGTGGCATACACATAAGTATAGAAAATAATTTCTATAGATTTCAAGGATCACTACCTAGGATATCACAGTGGAATGGGTTCACTCCACAAAACATCATAGAAGTTAAGGTTCACTCCATAGAAAATTGTAGTATAAGAAGTCCCTTACTAATAAAATTTCACTTCCTATTCTAGTCCTATCTATCTAATCAGATATAAATTTTTACCCAATGCATTGGAGTTAGATATCAGTCCCACACATCTCATACTAAAAAAATATTCCTTTTGTTCCACAATATCATAAAACATTCATCATATCATTGCACATGAAATTAAAAGGTTTTTATAAAAATTTCACCATATCATAACGTATAGAAAAGATACATGTTTTATAATCATGTAATCATTACATCACATCAAAAATCAAAGGAAAATGTAGTGGGTTTCATAATAATTATATCATGGTATAACTCATGGAAGAGAAATAGATTTCACAAACATAATTTCATAACAATATTATTATAGGATGTATAAGAATGGTATCCTTGGTTAATTTCCCCAATAAAGCATATGCAACATCAATTGATGTCCTCTTATATGGAAAATAATTTTTAAGGACCATTTAAAAAATTTCTTGAGGAAAATATCATTTCCACTTTGAAAATGCTTTTTAAAACATAAAATATCTTCAAAATAATTTTATTTGAAAATAACCTTGAAAAATAATAATTTAATATTTAAGTCAAATAATTTTTAGGATAATGGGAAGTTTTGTTTCGGTTTTACACGTAAAAACAATGATTCAATTCAAATGTTCGATAAACGACAAATAGAAATAATTTAAAAAAGGTAAGAAGATTCCTTTAAATAAATTATTTTAAAAAGTAAAAAATGATTGAAATTTTCTATTAAAAAATTATAATAATTTTAAAAAAATTAATTTTTTTATAAAACATGGTTTTGAAAGAAAGGGGATTATCGATTGAAGAGGGAAATAAAGAGGATTTTTTCATTAAACTTCATTTGAAATCTTTAGAACATGAAAGTGGAAAATGAAGGGAAAGCATATATTATCATGAAATAAAAATAGTAGAATAAAATTCATAAATTTCTTGAGAAATGGATCATAATATTTAATCTTCGTAAACAAAATAAAAAAACCATATAAATGATATGATTATATCATAAAATCATTACAACTTTGAAAATTTTGAATTATAAGAATGTTGAATGAATAAAATTAAATTAAATTTTAAATATAGTGGGGATAAATTAATTAATTATAGTACATTTCAAATGGGATGTATATATACCTTTTAAAATAATTTAGGTGTATAACATAGCATATATCATAGAGAAGGAAATTTCAGGCAAAAATCCCTTACCTTAAGTCTTCACATTTGTAATACATGTTCAAGCCTCTTATATAATAAATATAACATTTTTAAACATATATTAAGGAACCATATTTATATATCATAACATATATTATTTGATTATTACTTTTTATTACCTATTTAGTAACAATTCCATGTTAAAGTCATGTTTTGGGAATAACTGCTTTGTTTTTCTTGTATGATTCAACTTGTAATTTTTGGTCCTCATACTTAAGTAATGGTATAATCCTCTCATAAAATTTTACCATGATATTAATATTATATATATCCATTTTATATGAATTTATTGTAATCCATATGTTTATTTATAGAAAATAAAATTCACCGTTCATGATGATGGTATGGCATATGTACACATGTATGTTGTTTCCATTTTCATGAATATTTGATTAAAATAAATGTAAATAATATATTACCAATCAAAAATATTTTTTATATCATATATATCTATTATTTTCATTAAAACCATCAATATTACCTTCCTTATAAAGTGTGATCGAATTACATCGCTTTGTGGGGCAGCAGTCCTCAGTACACACGGATGATGTTATCATTTCCCCCCGAATGGAAATTAAGAAGGAAAATATGATATAATTATTACAAAAGAATATTAATATATTAAATATAAAATATAAATAATAAATCAATCATATTTATATACTTCATATTGGTAATGGAAAAAATTGACATCAATTCTTGAGGTGGTTGTCCTCCATATACACGAATGATGATTTCATAACCCATTTTACGAAAGAGAAGATAGTTTCAGGTAACTTACCTAACATAAAAAAATCTGAGGGTACGTAATATACTAAGGTTATTATATTATAATTTTTTAAAAATAATTTACATATTTTTTAGAATAAATAAAATAAAGACGCTCGTCGAACAACGTTACCTCTTCTTCAAGTATCCTCCTTAGGGTTGCCCCCAAATCCTTCCTAGGTTGAATTTATATCCTCAATAAGGATTCTAGGATGATAGTATGTAGTTTGGTATGTAAATATTTCATGTATTTCCAAGAAAGAAGTGTTTGAAGGTCTGAAGAGGAAAGGATAAGGGGTTTCATTTTATAAGAGGGGTGAGTGGCACACTTGAAATTGTTTTAAAATAAAATGGTGTACCCAAATATTTATAATGTAAAAAGTCTCAAAAATGGATTATTAATGATTATAAAATATTATATATAATACATATGGCAAAAAATGGATTTTTCATAAGTATTTTTTTAAATTATCTATTTAATTTAACCCCCTCAAAAACACATTTTTACTTTAAAAATGGTAAATAATTTTTACTCTCTTGAAAATTAATTTTGGTCATAAGTTATATATACCATATTATATAATATAAATTTTTCTGATTAAAAATATAGAATCCATTTTTCTGAATTAAATTCACATCAGTGGTGAAATTAATTTTAAAATTAATCCCACAGACACGATGAGACAACGAGTTTTCAAAGGGAAAATTCACTAAAGTATACACTGTTTTTATATCAAAATTCAATTTGAAAATGATAAATTAATCTAAATTAGATTAATAAATGTATAATTTAACTAATTTTACTTTAAAATCAATTCAATATATTAATTAAATTTATAAATAATTTAAATTAAAATGTATTTTTAATTTAAAATTCAATATTTTTCACTATTTAAGAAAAAAATTAACCTTTTTAGAAAATTCTCCAAAATTTACCATAATAAATTTTTGATATAATTATTTAAAAAATTAATTTTACTTTAAAAAAAAATTTTCTAAAAGTACCAAAAATTAAGTTTTTTTATTTTTCACAAAAATAAATATATATTTTTTTTAGAAATTAATATTTTCGAAACATATAAATCCTATAAAAAAAGTAAGTACTTTTTTATTAATATTTTTTCTTTATATAAAACGATTATAATTAATATTTAAAAATGATTATTAATATTCATATCTCTAAGTTTAATGTCTTGTTAATAATTATTTTTTTAAATAATAATATTAATAGTTTTTTGTGGTTTATTAAAACTTAGTGTTTCTTGTAATGAAAGATATTAAAGAAATTTAATTTATTCATAAAAAAAACTAAATTCATAAAAACTTGGGGTGTTGAAAAATCTACCAGATATCGAGTTTGGGATTGCTTCTCATCTCGATGTTTCTCCTATTTCAATAGATGTTTATCAGATAAAACCCTCTAAATTGGATGATTTGAGGTTTTATATTGATGATCTAATTTAGGAAACTTTCATCCAGTGTAGTGTTCCACCATGGGGTGTTATCATGTAATTATACAAGAAGGAATATAGCACTTTAAGGCTATGTATAGACTATTGGAGGCTAAATCTGGTGTTTATTATGAATCTATTACCTCTTCCAAGGATTCTTCATCATTTCAAATAGAATATATGATCAAATTGAATCTATAATATTGATCTATGGTAAGGATATAACTAGTTAAAGGTAAAAGAGGTTGATATGACAAATATTTCATTCCAATATAGGTATGGGAACTTTTAGTTCATGTTCATGGTGTTCAATGATATAAATAGACCAGTTGTTCTCCTAGAGATCATGAAATTTGCATCCCATGAGTTCTTGGACAAGTTAATTGTCGTGTTCATAGAAGAAATTTGGATTTAATAAAAGTCAGAGGAGTATAATTTTGATCCTAACTATGATTTATTACAAGTCCTTATATTCCACCATATCTATGGGAAATTTTCCAACTGTATATTTTTTACTTTAGAGGTGTATTACCTTAGGAATGGGGTATACCATTAGGGTGTGGTCATAGAAATATCGATGATCAAGGTATTTTTTCTATGAAAATAACCAATAATGATGAATGGGTTTTTAATTTCATCTATCTCATTATATATTATTGGATATCCATGTCTGATTTCTCATTTATTTTTAGGCCCATTAATATCCATTCTAGGAAATACCATGTGTTTATCCAGAAAAATTAGTGTGAGGAAGCATTTGACTATCTGAATAACAGATTGATCAGTGCTTTAGTGCTTTGTTTACTAGAAGAGGGATTTATGTTTGACTTTTTTTAATGATTATAGTCTATTCTTGGGATGTGTCTTGATTTACATCATGGTATTTATGTCTTATGGTTCTTGTAATTTGTACCCCCATAAGCATAATTATGATACAAATGATATAGAGATAGAAAAAATGGGTTTTCACTGAATTTTTGGTGAAATTTCCTTATTGGAGAACACTTTATAGCCTCTACTGGTCAAAAGATCATGAGAAATATCTTTTCATATCGTGAACTAAATCTTTGGTGGTGGAGGTGGATTTATTTTCTCAAAGATTATGACTTTAAGATCTCCTACACCCCAGGAAAATGGAATGACATGGATAATTCATTGAATCATAATTTCTGAATGGATGTTCTTTGGGAGTCTAGATATTCTTTAAATGTGACGGAGGTGTTTCCATCCCTACACTTTTATGAAAGGTGGTTGATGGAGAAGGTTTATCAAGTTTAATATATCTCATTTAGCGGTACACACATGAGTATCTAAGATGTTTCATGGTTTTATGATATAGGTTTGGTGTTCTGGGAAGAAATAGAGGGTGGAAAATGTATTGGACAGATGTATCGTTTTACAACTAGTAAAGGTTATGCACTATGTTCCTGGAAGTTTTTTCATCCATTGGATGGTCCTAAGTGGAAGTGGAATGATATCTTGATGGACTTCATCATAGCGTTACCAAAATCTGTAGGAGTATTTTAGGTAATATGGGTAATCATGGATCATCTAACAAAGTTGGATAACTTCCTAGCGATCAAGTAGGCAAGCATGATGGATTTACTAAAAAATAGGTATGCATATGAGATTGTGTGGCTATATGTAGTGTTGACTTTCATTATCCCATATATGGATGCTCATTTTACCTCATTATTCTGAAGATGATTGCATCACACTTTTGGAACTCTCTTATTCCTCAACACTACTTTCCACCAGTAAACATATGGTAAATAGAGTGGAATATCCAAACACTAGAGGATATGTTTCAATCATGCATAATGGTCTATGGTAGATCTTTGGAAAATCACATTCCTTTGGACCTGTTTTCATATAAATAAGATACAAAAAAAACCATTATTATAGCCCAAATTGAGGATTTGTATGGGAAACTCTATCATTATCCACTATGTTGGGTCAGGGTTGGGTATTTTTTGGGTCTTGATCTTGATATGGTTCATATCACACTAAAAAAGGATCAGGTAGTTTGTGAGAGTATTAAGTTATAATAGGATCGAAAAAAGAATTACTTTGATCATTTGAAGATTCCCTTTAGAGTTTATATTATTAGACCACGTGTTCATGAATGTTTCTCCCTATCATGGGGTGTATATGTTTGGTTGGTAGATTAAGATTTATCCATTTTTGTGGGACACTTTGATTTGTTTGAAATAATTAATGTGGTGGACTATTATCTAGCACTCCAACCATGGATAGGTTGGATACATGATGTATCCCTCATCTCTCTGTTCTATCAGTGTCTTCATGATGACTCACATGTCATTAAATAGGGATATTTGGATATCAATTATGATGTGACATTCATGGAGTGACTAGTAGTGATCCAAGGTCAAAGGGAGAAAATTTTGTCTATATAGACCATCCCTTTGGTTTGTGTTTTATGGAGTCATGGTGTCTTGTATAATATTACTTTGTAGTGTGAGAAACATATGCATTCCCATTACTCAAATTTTTTTTTGTTTTTACTTGTTCCTTTTTTCTTTGTTGATTTGGTGTTTGAACCATGAAATTTTATGTGGTGTGATTTTTTCCATTGATGGTGGTGAATGACTAAATCTTAAAGCATGTGAAGATGGGAGAACCCCTTCTAAGCCATGATTCTTTATACTTTGACACATCTTAAAAATGGTCAGCCGAGCCAGTTCCCCCAAAATTGGATAATATATTGTAGTGGGAAGTTTATTTAATTGATTTATATTATTTTTTCTATGTTTTTCATTGGTTGTAGAAATTTTTGGCTGGTCATTGTGGATGTTGTAATGGTAGTGAAGAGAGTTGTACGAGAGAGGTGCATTGTGATCTCTATAAGATGGTGGTGGTGTTCCAATTTTGGTGAGATCTCTGAGTGGAATATCATTGATTGATTGTTTGGAACTCTCTCAACATTTATATTTTTGGTTTTGGATTCGATTTTTTATGATGAGAATAGTTTTAGAGGTATCTAGTGTAATAGTCTTGCCCTTTCTGACCCATTACTTTTCTTGAGTTCTATTGGTGGAGGTGTCTGATGGAAATCTAAGTTTCTTAGAGGGTAAAATGAGGATATGATGTTGTTATTTCAGATGAGAGGATTTATGTGGTGTGTAGGCTTGTGCTACACCATAAGGGGTGTTGTTGAGGTGTATAATGGTCAGGCATAACATAGAGTCTTGGGGTGGATCTTTTAGGAGGTTATTCCATTTTTTTCATGTATATGTTGTAGATAAAGGCTCTTGTGCAGCCTTAAGTGTTCTTTGTCATAGAGTTTTTTGCTATAACAATGGAGTTCAGAGAAAGATTTTTTTGTTACTATCTTTATCAGCATATTTCATGACCCTTCCCCATAAAGGTACCCCACCTAGTTTGGTAATGAAATAAGTGATATGTTGATTTCCTGAAGCATGCCTCTAATAGGATATGGGTTAGCGACAAGAACAGAGGGTATATCATACATTAAAAAGGGAGGTGTTTGACTCTATAATATAGTGAGATAAGAGAGATAAGAGAGTACACAAAACAAATTATGATAGATATAATATAAAATTAAAACCAAAATACATTAATTTAACTTAATAAAACCCAACAACTAAAAATTAATGATAAGTAAAAAAAAAGATAAACTAAGTAGTGACCAAAAATCCCAAACAGCCCCTGAAAAACCATGATCTAGTAAATTCCATCACAATCTCCAAACAACTCACACTGGCTAGAAAAAAAAATTATATATGTATAGTATGATTATAACATGTATACTCAATAGGATCATACATGGATCCTCTCATGAAAAATATAAATAAATCATGCTAAATCCTAGTGAACAATAATTGAAATTAAATTGTCACCTAAACAGGTATAATATGTTCTCATCCTCATCATGGATATCTCTAAAGAAGTAACACATATAAGATATCATATAATATAGTAACAAAATGGGTTCCTCGATACCTTTTACCTACTAGGTTTTCACTTGACCCCAATTTATCATTTCCTAAAGCAACTATCTCCCAATAATCCAACCTGAAGACACATATGTCAATGTCTCATAACATGCATCTCATGTTGTACATCATCAAATCGCCCCATTCCACATCACTATATAGTAACTAAGTAGTTTCAAGGAGCCTCTACGCCCAGTATGTCATGCATCAAACATCATGTATTGTACCATAATCCATCACAACCCATACACATAGTATGTAGCTCTACCCACCACAAAACATACTTGTCATGCCTATAAAAATTCTTATAATACTTTATATTATGATACGTGTGTGTGAAACAACAACAATAAATTGAATCCCTTTACAGACACACACACACACACACACACACATATATATATATATGGGAACCTAACTTCCTCAAATTATAACACATAATACTATTGGGAGAAGAGAGTGGGGCCACAAGGTGTACTCAACCATCCATCCCTCACTAACCTAGATGTTGGGAAAAAACATCCTAGTTTCCACTAGGTTTCTTTCACCATACCTACATGGGTGGGGTAGAATATGAAATCATAAAACATATCATATATAATATATCTAATGACCAAACAATGGGAATTAACCTAGTATTAATCTCAACTACAACTATCTTCCCTCAGACACCAGACTTCCACCGTTAAGGACTATATGTCCTATAAGCATATAGGGGTTAAGGGTGTTTCATTAAATTAATTCTTTCCATTTAATAATTAACCTTATAATAATTAATTCATTGTATGTTTATTAATATTACTCCAATAACTTTTAATTAACTTCAATGTGAAGTCCTTTCCCTCTAGGCATAATCCAACTGAGTCCACCTTTTCCCAAGATTGAATTCTTTTTCATTCCATCAACTACAAACCCCATGGGTTAAAAAATTATTAAGAGTTACCATTCTATAATTACATAGAACTATATGAAGCATCCTAAGATACCACAAGTAGAATAATGAAAAACCCGACCTAACTACCTTACGTAGTGGGGAAAGTAACATAGATAAACAAACAAATCAGCCATCTGGCCTTTTCATAGAAATAATATCAAGCTATCATCCCAACATTCAGCATAAAAACAGGACAACCAAGCTCTAACCCATTTGATAAAAAACTAGTTCCATCCTTGGTTACATCATTCATATCACCTTCCATATCATCATCACAAGTGTCAACTTCTTCCACAAACTTGAGCCTCCCTACCTATATATCTCATAATCTATCAATCATATCAGGATCACATCACATCAAATAAAAAGTCACACATATAAAGAAATACATATTGACGAAAAAAATAATCAGAAACACTAGGCCCTAAAAATAAGATATTTTACCTTAACATGAAAATGGGCCTAGTCAATAGTAAACACAAGGAATTAAACCTTCATAAGAAAATTGGCTTACTTCGACCTAAACAATATTATGTATCAAATAATAGATTTTATTCCATATTGAATTAACTAATTGATTATTATAGGTTAAAACTATGGTTAACCTAAGGAATTAGCTATAATAATCTATTAAATTACTTAAACATGCACTCTAACATTGATTCTAGTTTCAACAAAATGTGGTAATAAAAACTCATTTACCTGCCTTTAATTATTATTAACAATAATCAATTCATCTTCATGTTCATTAAAAAAATTTATTTCCACATGGATGAACAAATTCAATTAACCATTCATTAAGCATCATTTTATTTCCATAAAATTATAAGAATCTAAAGATTCATTAAACATGAATCTTAAGTTATTTAACCAACCAAAAATTACCCCCTTTACATTCTTTAAAATTTTCAACAAATTAACATGCTAACCCAAGTAAAAAAACAAGTTGATCAAACCATTACACATATAGAAAATTATGTATTAAATCAAGATGAAATCCATTATCATGGTGAAGGAACACATGTGTTATCTATAAACATAAAACAATTGTTTTCATTATTTGGTTTATTATTTATTTCATTTAATTCCACTAAAAAAAATAAAGCTAAATTGTTATCAATTTAAATTTTCAAAAAAAATAAAAAGGAGAAGCAATGAATCCCCCACATCAAGGAATATATGTTCTTTATGTGACAATGGAACAAAAAGTGGATCTCTAATAACTACAACAAAGAATAAGGATATGTACCTTCAATAATGTCACGCCACAAACACATAAACAAACATCAAAATAAACTCCTTTGGCATAATGGAGATCAAACATCATGAAATGGAAATACAAAATATGACGTAAACGATCCAATGGGGAAGAAACTGTTATCAAATGGAATGATCTCACCTTGGATCATAATATATTAATCTCTAGATGGTTGGGGTTTATTCCAATTGATAATGAATTTAAATTCCTTCTAAAATATCTCTTGTGAGAATAGTGTTCAAGAGGGATGGATGGGAAAAAATTGGCTTTTGAGGGACTTAAAGTATTTATAGGAATTCTACAAAACACATCACTATGTTGTATCCTCGTTAATCATGCCACAGAACTGACTAAAATAGTACGGATTGTGACACAAATTAAGGGACCATGCAACATACCTGGTCAAACCCACATATGAGAAACCATGGTGAAGATTATATAAAAGAGTAATAGGTACTGTTGTATAGCTAAAACCACCACACTTTAGAGCCCCAAGATGCTAGAAGTAGGCCATGGCATAGCCTATCTCCACACTACAAGCGTAAAAAATTTAGAAGAAATTCCCAAACTCACCCCTAAAACCCCAACACCACTCCCTACCTCTTGACATTGTACAAGTGAACTGACATACACCACAACCTACCTCCATGGTTCAACCATTCCAAAAACAATTAGTGGCTCTAAAATCATTCCATTCAATACCCTAAGTAGCAGTTACACTCTCCATTCCCCAGTAACCAACCTTATGGTGTAGTACAACCCTCCATGCCATAGAATCCACTACAGCTAATATTTCAACTTAACTCCCATGTTCCACCATGATCCTCATCATGGAACCTAAAACACCTCAAACAAAGAAAGGAAAGGAATACTAGGATCTTATTGATGACATTTTGTACAACACATATAATTCTCATCCATGATAATTTAAAACCAAAATCATAGAAGAAGTAAAATGGTTGTATGAATAACCACCCCATGAGATACATTTCAAGAATCTATCCAACACAGAAGCTTAACCACATATCTTATAGGAACTTAGTGAAAAACACACAATAGAAATAACTAGCTCCTAAACACTCTCTTATTGAAGATACCTCTCAAAAAAAAGTAATTTCACTAAAAAAACATAATGAGGAAACCATATCATAAACTATAATTGGTCAACAATAAAAAAAGAGCATCACTACAAGAGAATAGATGAGAAAATTGCTTGAGGTACTAAGAATGAATATGTGACTCGCATTATTGAGTTATTTACTATATTCCATTGTGTATCTAAAAATAATGAACAAATGGAATAGAATTATTGAACAACACCCTCTCCTGGTTGTCCTAGATCTCCACAGGTCTTTCCTCAAAGGTTTAATCATCATCAAAAAATGATCTCTCCAAAAAAATGATGTGAGTGTCATTATGAATGTAATGGTTCATATGCAATACAAGGAATAATTTATGTATTTTAATCATATTTGGGGGAAGTTTTTTTGTATATTATATGGATCCAACATGAGAAAACACCTTCAAAAAACCATAAAACCAAGGAGAAATATTACACCCATGACCAAAACCTTTCTACCCATGATGAAGAGTCGTGTTTATGAACACATGATCTTGAACATTTAATTTAAAAAGTATAATATTTTGATTTTAATAGGACTTAGAATGATAAAATGATTCTTTAATCCTTATAAGAATTATCAAAATAATTTTAATCATGTTACGTACCACCTAGTGTGATCAATGTAACTTGCTGATAACAACATCCCACATCACCAAAAGGATGAAAATCACAATTGAACAATACCAATTATTGTAATTCTTCAAACCAGCTATCAAGGGAAACACCAAAGACTACTTGGTCTCTCCACACCTCTACCTTAGAATCCCCCAACCAGGACTCCTACACCTACTACAACAAAGGAAACTACACTAGAATATTAAAAAAACCTATACCACAAACTACTACCTTATAAATATCCATTCCAGTGATATCTTCTATAACTCTCCTGGAATCTATAGATTCAAAATTAGAATCACTACATGAATTTCTTATTAGTAAATCATCCACAATGTTTAACTTTCATATTGTATATTAAATCTCATAGTGATAATAATATATGAATATCATCAACCATTACTTCTATAAGTTTAAATCATGTTGGGATAAGACTTACTACAGTCTCTTATGGTCAATAAAAACCATAAAATTCTCACTGATGAGGTAATGTTATCAAAACATCAAAGAAAACACTACCAATTACAACTATAGATAATGGGAGGCATAGTTACACTCATGATAATGTAACTATGGATACCCATAATATATATTTGATCTCTATTTTATTGAAATATAGCTCAAAGAAAAAAATAATTATATAAAATGGTAAAAGAAACACCCTCCACTAGAAAAAAGGACTAGAGAGCTGACCAACTTATCCTTCAAGCACTAAAAACCTACATAACATAGTTAATAACATAGGGATACCTAATCGTTTTTATTAAATTCTTTCATAATAATTACAAAACAAGAGATGTCATCCACGAACCTTCGGTAATGTACTTAAGGTTTATGGAAATGTCGCCCCTCCATAACATTATTGGGGTTTCTCAAGAATGACTACATTGATCATCTAAGGATTCAAAACCACTGCTTTTTGATATATGATATTCCCCAAGAAATGAAAATCATGATCCTTGAAATCACACTTTGATATCTTCTCAAATAATTGATGATGATGAAGATCTCCAAAAACTTCCCGCATATGCACTGCTTGATCCCCCTCATATGTTGAGTACATGAGAATGTCATCAATGAAAATAACTATGAATTAATATATAAACTCCCTAAAAATAGTTTTCAATAAACAAATGAATGTGTATGGATTGTTCTTCACATCAAACTAAATAAAAAAACATGTAAATCTCATAATGACCTCAGAAAAGCAATCTTCATAACATCACATATTTCACTAATATCTAATGATATCTTTACTGGAAATTAAAGCTCGAGATCCAAAAAATCTACTTTTATCTGATCAAATAAATCATCAATAAATTTAATATGATAGTGGTTCTTCACTCTAACATAGTTTAAGAAATGATAAATTATGCTAACATGAAATCTTCAATCGTACTTATCCATGAAAAAATAGCAAACCATAATACAACACGCTCATACAAGAAACAATTCAATAAAACAGACTATTGAGATATACCTACATCTCATGAAACTCATAAGGATTCATCTTATTTGTAAACATCAATGTCTATAAATTCCTCGTTTTAGGTTCATGACAAACTCAATCTATCGTGGAGAGGGTAATACCACAACAACATTAAGAAAAACATCATGGTACTATTATAAAATATTTGGAAACATTTATGGATGAACCTATGAAAAAATAACTATTAGATCATCCATAAAGAAATATAAGGATAGAACATGCCTCCAACTTATCTTAGGGCCTCTCTTACCAATGAACACAATAGAATCTCTGTCAGCATCATAGAACACAATCATTATTCAAAATACATCTACAGTTTCCTATACTGAATACAGTCAACCCATACTGAGGATGATCTCATAAGAAAATATTCATAAACATATGAAGTCCTCCAAAGATATTTTACACTATAGCACTATCTAATAATCACTACTTTGTTAAAATATGATCATCCTCTAACTAGAAAAGTCAATTTGATGAGAATTGGAAGCATCTCAACCTCAAGTACTATATATTGGACTAAGTCGTGTGATATAATGTATTTTATAGCTCTTGAATCAAAAAAAAATCTTTCACCCATGAAATAAACAAGATTTTTTTTACCTAAAACGATGTCTTGATCACCAGAAGATGGAAATTATAGAGCATGTAGCTAGCAACTAATGGTTTTGTGGCCTATATAACCCTGATGATGACTGCATCCACATTCATGTTCTTCTCTCTATGTATGAGGATCATCTCAGGGCTATATTTTTTCAACCACATCTTCTCTATATTGATCCCAAGCTGGAGTATCCTACAGTTACATCCTCAACTAAAAATTCCTTAGTAGAGGAAAATAATTTGGAACATATAGTGAACACTATCTACTAATAATGTTTAGACATCCTCAACACTGATTACCTCATCCTCCACATAAATATAAAAGCACATAATACCTTGGATAATTTCTATGATCTATCACCCATGGATAAATGATATGATAAGGGATGGTAACTAACCTTGAATGATTCTCCATGCTGGATGGTGAAAAATATGGCAAGAACGGAACAAGGCTCGCCATGATGGGATTACCGTCTCTAGATGGGGGATTATTCATCGTACAAAGTTCATGCTTTTGGATCTTATCAGATCATTTAAACAATGGAAGGAGGTGCCCTCCCTTAGCCATCTTCAAACAAGAAATACTAGTAATCTCCAATGTAGCAGCGCCAGCAGAGGCAACTGGGTTAGGTGGACTCCGCCCAGTAGAGGGCTCAAACTCAACTCCGACGGGTCATGCAATATGGGGTTACACGCGGAGGAGGGGTGGTTCGGAATAGTTTCAGGTCGGTTATCATGGCTTTATCAGGACAATTGGGACATGGTTCTCCTCTTCAAGCGGAGGCGAAGGCGTTGATGTTGGGTCTCTCACTGTGTTGCCAAGAAGGGATCGTCCTTTCTCAAGTCGAAACTGATTCACAAATTCTCCATAAAGCTTTGCATGGTTCCGGTTCCATTCCTTGGTCTATTCATTATATCACGAGGGCATGTCGGGTATGATCTCCAACAACACCAATGATACCCACAAGTGGCACGAGGGGAATAAGGTAGCAGACCATCTTGCATCTCTTGATGTCCCTGGACCAGATCACTTTTGTTTCCATACAGCTAGTTCTACGAAGCCAGAGGGGGTCAACTTGGTTCGAGGGGATGCTCTGGGCCTTCATTATTTTCGAGGTCCTTAGGTCTGTTGTGTGGGGCGTTGCGGACCCGTGTTGTTTTTGTTTTTCTTTTGGTTTGCTGTTTTCCTTTATTCCCTTAAAATGAATAAATATCTAATATTGGATGGATGGTCCTTGAACATCTCTCGTGGGAACTCTAACTCCCTATGATCCCTAAGGATCAAAATCCACCACTTACTCTCTAATTCACACAGAATCATCATGGCCAATGAAACTCGGTTCTCCTTTCGAGAATGGATCGAATTTAAAGTTATCTCACTCTAATTAAAGCATTCTTATATCAATAGTTCTAAAATGGTTCCTTCATAGTTCTACCTGATTTGTCTATGAACTGATCAAATTTTACTCTTCGAAGTGTTTTCCTTATCGACCTATAATCTATAGTGATGTACTAGAACATCTTGTGGAACATTCATTATGTGAACCAAATGGGGACGTCAACCTAGAGCCATAATTATAAAATAAAAAATGGTTATAGACTCAAATACCTTTAATGTAGAATAATTATAATTAATTATTTATATATTTAATTTTTTATGAGTTATATTTTAACTGATTTTTAGTTCAACCTATTTCTAGAATTGGATATGGAAGAATAATCAATAATCCATTCCGTGGTCATTTCCCTACATCTAGTGTCACTTTACTTAGTAAGATTAATAAACTTAATGATATGTTCATCATATCATAGAGGGCTTGAAATGCCCATATCTCTGAAGGTATCTCTTGTTTACTTCACTTACTAAACATAGATGACACCATTTACCAATAAAACCATATAGTCTCACCTATTCATAACTCCACACTACATGATATACCTTAACCTGAACATCTGATACCACTCTATCATGACCCCTACCCCATAAGTTACCCCTTATGGGCTAGAAATGAGAGAAGTTATATAGTGACTTCCTGGTGCCTTCCTTTAATAGGTCACAGGTTAGTGAAAAAAATTGAGGGAATACTATAGATAAAAATGGTATGTAATAACCTCCAAAATAAAGCGATTAACGAGAGAAAAGAAAATAAACAAAAAATATCCTACTCAAGTGACAAGTAAAATAAAACAAAAAAAATAGGCATGTAAGGTCATGAAACTAATAAACATAAAAGTAAATAAAAGTAAAAAATGATAAACTCAATAGTATCAATGAATACCAAACGTACCTCTATGAACAACGAGTGATTTAAATCTAGAATGATCTCCAACATAATCCTGCTAACCTAAAATACAATTTATTTATACATAGGGTAAGCATAATAGGTATAAAAAGTATGATCCTTCCTGGAGCCTCTTATAACAACCCTTATCTTTATTAAATAATAATTCATGATGTAATTACATAAAATTAGACTTATTACAAACCAAAATATTTATAATTCTATTGTATTTTGGAATTAGGTACATTTAATTACAAATTTAAACATGAGTTACAACATCTTTATTGAAAACTTCTTTAACATGCTCGATCATAAACTATATTGGATAACCTAGGGAAATACATAATACATGGGTTGTAAATAAATCCCACTAAAAGAATAAACATGTAATAACATGAAGATAATAATATATGTTAGAAAATTCATATAAATTTGGAAAAAGGAACACGAATAAAAAGGAATGATATAGCATGATAATCATAACATGTGAAATGTTGAAACAACTTAAAACACTACATTATAAATATAGGTTAGGGATAAATTGCCAAGACATCATGGTAGAGAAAGTCTAATAAAGTAATCAAGTACACCCATGTCCCAACATGATGTATTATGATACTAAACATTAACTAATGCATTGGAGCACTATATAATTCTAGGAGCACCCATCATTTCCATTTCATCTCATTCATAAGTGTCCCACATAGATTATAAAACATGGATTAATTCATCATCATAATTTATTATATGATCATGTAGTGTGGGATAAATACATGAAATTACCTAATAAAAATGTATATGTACATAAAATTGAACACCCTTGATAAGAAATGGGTATGCCATTCACTATACATTTGGTTTGGCATGGAAAATCGTAGTGAAAATTTGGCAGTATAGAAACATCACTTAAAAGTTCATTAAATGGGTTGATGAGAGATAAATGGGTCTCTCATAATTTTTACATGAAGTTAACATTAATAAGGACCTGTAAGTACATGTCTATACATTGATAATTATAAAAAAGGCATATGATAATAAATAATCTTTAAGAAAAAGAGAAAGGAAAGGATGCTTATGAAAATTCGGCATGGTAACAGGTGTAAATGAGAGGGATTAATGAGAGATAAAGTGGTATCTAATAATTTATAAATAATAAGGGAAGTATGGGTGAGGTTTTGAATAATACCCCATCATTTTTAATTGAAAATAAAAGTGCATAACCAGATAAAGAAACTTTGATAAAAATGAGAATGGAAAGAACCCTTACAAAATTTCGGCATGGTAACAGGTGTTCTTAGGAAGGCCTAATAACAAATAAAGGGGTATAACATCATTTATAAATAATAATGGATGTATGGGGTAGGTGTCAATACATACCCCATCATTAGGAAACTAAAAATAAAAGGCTATCACATAGAAGATATTCTTGAATAAAAGTGAGAAAGAGAAGATCAGTTACCATAAGGGCCTGACACCAAAATCTTGAAAGGGGATTCTTGAGAGTTTTTGGGAAACATGAGAGGATTATATATATAGGATGTTATATTAGGGTGATGCTCCAAATATTTTTAGTGAATATAAGTGGGAGAGTTGGTGGGTTTATCTTTTAAAATAGAGGGATTTCTTTAATATTTAGGTTTTGGATTCTACATAATAAAATATTTCAAAACAAAAAAACATAACATGGTTTATATCCATGGTTTTTTCCAAATTGGAGAGGTTTTAAATATTTTTTTAGGAAAAGGGAAAAAAATATAAAAATATTACCCCTTCTTATGTGGTGGTGAGTATAATTTTTAAAGAAATGAATTTAAAATCTTAAAATACATTATATGTTTTGGAGGATTCATAAAGGCTTAATAAAATTAATTATGTAGACTTAGAATCAAATTTTTTTAGGGGAAAACACATATTTTTCCATATAAACCCATTATAGTATTTATTACATCATTTTTTGGGTCACTATGATGTCATAAAACACACGGAAAATTTGTACGATTTTTAGTTTTTACCTGAAAATTTAACTGTCTCATTGAATTAAGAAAAAAAATTCATTGTATAATTTTGACATTATTATTACAAAAATAATATTCATTTTATCTTTAATTCTGTTCATATTCACTTTTAAAATAATATTTAACATTTATTAAAAGATGTTGGGTTTTTGATAATAATTATTTTTGAACCCTTATAAAAAGTACATTTCTCTTCATAAAAATTATATAACCATTTATAATTAATAATAACTATTTAATAATAAAATTTTATTAAAATACTATCTATTTAAAAAATAAATTAATTCATAAAAATAAACCCCTTAATTTAATTAGAATAT
The DNA here is from genome assembly GCA_963277665.1 of Viscum album. NCBI lineage: Eukaryota > Viridiplantae > Streptophyta > Magnoliopsida > Santalales > Viscaceae > Viscum > Viscum album. The sequence goes on from OY728159.1 coordinate 2,047,951,370, forward strand.
TAACTAAAAATACAATTTGTGTTTAATTGAATCAAAATCATTTATGAAGTAACAATACAAAATGAAAATAAATTCATTATTATATACAATATACATATTATTATTATTATGTTATTGATAAATATCCCTTTATTACAACAATGTACACCCTAAGAGTAAGGTGTGTGATAGTGATACTTTCATAGGGTCATTCAGCGAACATGGTTTGGGTCGTGATCTCAATGAGCATGAAAGTATCCTATAAATAGTTTTGCTTATGCTTAAGTTGTTGGATCTCAACTTGGGATTGGTAAATGGAAAATCCCAGTGATTCTATCTCCCTTAGAATCTCTAATAAATGAGCTTCATAGGTTAAAATTCTACTAGTTGAGTCCATCACTTCTTTTGTCTGTAACAAATGGATATGTTAAATCCCAATATTTGTATTAATCAAATGATCATTGTTTAATGGTTATATTAACGATGGAAATATTATTTATGGTCTTTTAAGTCCCAAGGTATAAATAAGGATGTGCATGTGTTTTCAATAACCGTATTACATAATAATATAGTTAATTAAAATCACAAAGTGAAACCACATTTATAATGGTTCGGGTCGTTACACCTCTCATGTAAAAGATGAATAAAGCTTGCTAAATACTAGAGAATAACAGGAGAAAATAGCTTATCACATAAAAAGTTATAATAACTTCCCAACCTAAAAATTTCTATCTCTCTCCATGTAACACATAAAACAGATCATATAATATAGTAATAAAAAGGGTACCCTATTATAACTTCTTCACTAGTTATCTACTCTAGCCCAACATCATATATCATGGGCCATATGATTCTGAATAAACCAGCATGAAGGAACCTTGGATAATGTATCATATCATTAATCTCATCAATAACATTATCTCATCATCCCATTCCATATATATATATATATTAACTAGGTAGTTTTTGATAGTCATCGCGACTCATATATTGTGTATCATACCTCAGGTATTGTAAATCAAGACATCACAACCAATACACTAGTTTTGTACCTCAATCCCTCATAGATCATACTTTTCTTACGTATATAATCCCTATAAATCTAAATTTGGAAATAAATGTGTGTGAAATAACCACAATCCATTAAATCCCACTACATATATATATGGTAGAAATTATCTTGGGTGCATACCATCATATAATACAACCAGGATAAGAGAGTAGGGCTAGAGGGGGTATTCAACCATCCATCCCATTCCATCCTGGATGTTGGGGAAAACACCCACCCAAAGTACATTGGGTGTCAGTTTCTCTACCAATATGGTTGGTTTGGCATGTGAAATCATAAAACTAAAGTATATAATATATCTCAGAACCACACTATAATAATTTACCTATTTTTAATCTCAACTAAACCTATCATCACTATGGAACCCAGATGCCACCATTGTTGACTAGATATCTTATAAGCACACATGCATAATGGGAGTTGAATGAAATTATGTATTTATTCTTTACAATTAACACTACCTTAATTAATTCACTAGCCATTAATTAACATTACTCTAATTAAATTTCATTGAACATTAATAGAAGGTCATGCCCTCTATATATAATCTAAATGATTCGATGGTTACACAATATTAACATATTTTTTATTCCAATGATCACCATGCTCAGGGGTTAGAACATTCATTTATCCTTACCATTCCACAATTCCAGGTACTCTAGGAATAATCATAAGCTACAATATGGAGATGAATAACCAAGATCAAAAATCTTCCTCAAGTTGTCTAAAAGGAATTAAAATAATAAAAACTCATCCATCTGGACATTTAATAAATATAATATCAATAAATCATCCCAAAATTCACCATAACAATTTTTAAGAGCATATTCCACCCATTACATCAAACCCAATGCCATTCTTGACACTACCATGCATCTCACAATGCATCTCACCGTCATAAGCATCAAATAATTCCAAAAAGTGTGGCCTTTCTACCCATATCTCATCATCCATTAGCCACCCTAGGTTCGCATCACATCAAATAGACAGGATCTCATCCAAATCATCAAATATTGTAGTAAAAAAAGAAAATTTCAAGAGTGAAACTATGACCTAAAAACAGATCTTGTTGTATTTTTACACAAAAAGTTCAAACTGGACCCTAATCCCAAGGTGTTCAGCCTTCATACTGAAATGTGATCACTAATCCCCAAAAAAATATTTTTTCTCAAAAATAAGATATTATTCCTTCTTAAATTAACTGATTCATTATTATTGGTTTCGAATATAGATAACATAACACCTTATCTATAATAAGCTATCAAATTATATAAACGTGGTCTCTAGTATCAATTCAAGTTTCAAAGAACTATTAGAAGAATAACTCAAAAGCATAAAATTAATTATTTTTGAAAGTAATCATTCCAACATAATGTTCTTTATCCAATTCCATTACAACATGGAAGAACAAATTCAATTAAACATTCAGCAGTCATCATTTTATTTCCATCAAATTACAATAATATAAGGATTTATCAAACATGCCTCTTAATTTCTTTAGCTAACAAAAAATTATTGGAATTATGTTATTTACAATTTTTATCAAATTATAATGATAAATCATAGATAAAAACAAGATAAATAAAATATAACTTAGATATCATGCTATCTAGTAAATCAAGAGAAAAACTATTATCATGGCGAATGAGCACATATAATTACTACAACCAAAATCCAACTATTTTCAATATATAGTTTATTATTTATTTGGTTTAATTTTATCACCACTCAAAGAAGCTAAGTATTGATAAATTTAAAATTACTCATAATATAAAAAGGACAATCAATGAATCCCCTAACTCAATGCATTAATGTTCTTCATACAAGAATGAAATAACGAAATGGATCTGTGATCATCTCTCCCAAAAAGAAATAAATGTCCCTTTAAGAACATCATCGAACAATAATTCCATAAAATATATAGATAAAATCGATTATATTAATGGATATCTAACTCCATAACATGAAAATATTGAAAGGGAGGAAAAAAGATAAAATAGTAACAAATCCCTATAAAATAGTAATAATTTACCTCATATCCCAAAGGATCGATCCCTATAAGGTGGGGGATGATTCCTATTGAAATGTGATTAAATGTACATTAAAAAACTCTCCTGGGTGCCTAGAGTTTTAGAGATAAATATGGGAAAAATTGTTCTTCATGGGAATTCATGTATTTAAAGCTATTCTAACAAAAACCACTATATTGTGCATCCGCCTTGACCATGACACTGAATAGTTGAAAGAGGAAAGATGTTGAAATAGTGAAAGGGACCATGCCACAAAATTCCGAGTCAAACCCATATCCAAGAACCATAGAATAGATCCTATAAATGGGTAAGAGGGAATACGGAGCTGCTAAAACCACCATGCCATAGAGCCTAGAAATCTGAGAAGTAGACCCCAACGCTACATATCTCAATTCCACAAGGGTACCAAATTTTGCAGATCATACCAAACTCTCCTATCGAACCCCTACACCACATCATGACTCTTCTTTATATATAACTCCACCACCCTATATCACATCCCACCACCACATATGAGAAATTAAAAAAATTAAAGTGGCTCTGAAATCCTTCATATCGGGGCCCTTTATAGAAGTCGGGCTTTCCTTGATGCAACAACCAGCCTTACGGGGTAGTAAACTCCTCAACACTATAAAATCCTATATAGATAGTATTTCACCATAACTCCCTTTCTCCACCATATGAATTCTCTTGGAAAAATAGAAACATCAAACTCACAAATTAATGGGTTATTGGGATCTAAACCCTTATAGAATAGTTGGGGCATGGTCACATAGATACATATAGATTTTTGTATGAGTGATTTTGTAGGTTCTGTTGTTTTTGGGTAGCTATACAATGGAGTATGGATATAGTGTGAGACCATTCTTGTAAATTTCTTTGTATGAAATTTTTCTTCCAAATCTTTCATGGTATTCTCCCTAGTTTTATATTTTGGAGGTTTTGAGCTTTCTATGTTTCTAGGATACATATATGACCATCTAGGCTATAACATGGTCTCTATGATTTTCATCTTTTTATTTGTTTCTTCAGTATTTATAAAACATGGAGAGGTAGGATAAATCATGCTATGTTGTTTACTAGACTACCCATAAAGTCACAAAACCTCCTCTAACCCAACAATCTATCCAATTTTTCTATCACTTCATGGGATAACAATGTTCACCCCTAGGAGTTCGTTCAACCCTATTTTTGTAGATTTCAACCACATCATTGTGATACCAATGTATAGTGATTATAGGTGAGTAACCATTTTCCTTATCACTACTTTCTTCTAGATATTCATCCATGTAAGGTTTATTTCTTAGAAACATGTGGTTTTGGTGTTTTTTTCATAAGGTAATTATGTGGGATATTGTGTTTTAGGTTGATCTGGATGCTTTCCTTTATTGTGGTGCATGAAAATTACCTTTCTCTTCTTCCAACAATGGGAACCTCTTCATTAAAAATTGTTTGGTAAGGGATCTATCATCTCTATTATATTCATATCCTTTTTAGGGGTTATTCTTTTCTTTAACTCTTGGGAATATAGATTGTATAAAGATAATTAATTGGATTAATTAAAATTGAAGGGGAAAAGAATGGAATTTCATGGTTAACTTCTTTTTATTTTATTTTTAATTACATTTTAAAATATTAATGACCTAATAAAATCATGGATATAAGGGGATTTTTTTATGCAGTAGTTGATATATTTTCTGGGCCCTTATGGTACGATTTTTTGATAGTACACTAGAAAAAAAATTATATCCATATAATGAATTGGTTACCCATGGATTTATAATTTTTGTGAAATACCCTTAAAACATAAAGTGAATGTGATGAGAACCCATATTATTAAATATAAAAAAATTTATGTAAATTTTCAAAAAAAATGGTTATTCGTTGTGGTTGTGATGTTTGGTTGTGATGTGTCATCATGATGCATGATTGTGTTGTGTTTGAAATTTGAAATGGGAAGTGATTGTGATGTGGCGTTTGTGATGGGAAGTAGTTGTGATGTGGAAGTTGTGATGATATGTGGTTTTGTTTTGTAGTTCATGTAGTTGTGGTGGGTGGTGGTTATGATAGGATGTGGTGGTAAAGTTAGGTGGTTATAATATCGGATTTTTTGGAATTAAAAGTATAGGTTGTTTTGTTTTATGATGTAGTCGTATTTTCCTAGTAGTTATGGGATAATTTGTCAAAAATAAATTTGATATAGCATGGTATGGAATAGTATATAATATTTTGAATTAAAATATGAAGTTTGACTTGAGTGGTTTTCATTAAATGTCAAATAAATGGGCTGAAATAATGAAATGGATAGTTTGTAATAATGAAATTGTATAGTAATGGTAAATTTGAAATTTTTCCTAATTTGATAAAGGCAATTAAATGTTGTTTGTTCATCATGACTATCTTATTTGGTGTTTTTCATTTAGTGGTGGAAGTGAAAGTAAGAAAGGTTATTAGTCCATGGGGATTATATTATGAGTTGGGATAGAAATATTATGATAAACTGAAAGGTTGGTATTTTTTTGAAGATATTATATACATACATTGTATTTTCTTGTGATTTTTATGCATACCCAACCCGTGTTGATCACTATGTTCAGATAACCAAATGTTTTCGGGTGTCTTTCCAAACAACCTGGTGGTGATCCCAGATCACTAGAAACCCCATATACCATAATATATCTTCTAGGTTATATTGATATGTAGGAGATGTGATGGTCATAAGTCAAAAGTACAATATGGTTATTTTTTATAAGATGATCAGCTGGATTATAGTGGGGGTCATGCATGGTAGGAGGAGGTAATGGAGTTGATGTCCTTCATGTTCATGATAACACACTACTCTGGTTATGTGGTTGTGGTTGTGATGTGATATCTCAGGTGTATACAGGTGATATGTTATGTTATGTAATTTAATGTACTAGATTTCTATGGTTGAGATGTGATGTGATGTGATAGACTAGGTTTTTACGGGCTGGTTTTTATGGAAGATATGGAAGTGCCAAGACAACGATGTTGGGTGTCAAGGTGGAAAACTACTAGGAATGTAGTGCATGGTAGAATTTTTATCATTATACTTATTATTATTGAATTGTACTTTGATGATTTATTTTGGGAGCTTCCCATGGTGAGGATGGGATCATTTAGTTTACCTACTTAGGTGTTCTTAGTAATACTATTTGGTAACTAGTGCATTAGTATTATAATTTCATAACTTCAGAAGAGGAAATATGTATGATCCTAATGTGTGTACTTTTATTCTCACCCTAATTATATTAAAACTACTTTTTGGGTTTCCTATATAACTTCATGGACCATTTTGTACATTTCTAGCTTAGACACTAGTGCTATTGTGGTGCCACAACCATAGGATTTTATTTTAGAATTTAATTTTGGGGATATTTTTATCTATTCACCTAATACATACACTATGGAATGGTTCTTGGTTTAGATTTTATATTATTTAGTGATGTTTATTGTAATTTATCTATCCTATATATTCATCCTATATTATAGAGGGTAATGTTTTCCATTTATGTGAGATTTTTATACCCTCGGTACTTTCCACCAACCCAAATCCTATTGAAGGTTTCACTCAAGGGGGACATTATACTTCTTCCTTCATTTCTAGCCTAAGAGGGGTACCTTTGGAGGGAGGATTCTAGATACATGACCTGTTATTATGTTGAACCAGGGAAACTCATTTGAACACCTTCATATAATTTCTACAAGGAAAATAGAAACTAAGTTTCATTCCATGCCTTTATTTTGAAAATTTCATTATCATGATACAACGTGAACCATGTCCATGGCTCTACTCCTTCCAATCAATAAACATTAAAAGAATCCATACTCAAGCTTCAATATAATCCAAGAGTTAATCTATAAATCGATCTCTAGTGACATCATCAGTATTAATCCTTCTTCTAGAGATTTATCTTCCATAAAAATATGATCTCATTTCCATCATAAACACCCACTATAAATTCCTTAGAACTATTCTCTTACCATTATCAGTGCAACTATGTATTGTGTGTCCCTTTTATTCACCTCCATATATCCATTATTCTGACCCTTTGAGGATCTCACCACTATTTCAGAGGTACTTATGATACTTTCATGATCTTCACATGATCATTTTCATAGAGTTAGAATCCTTTATAAAGATACATGAATTAGTACATAGGGTTTTCCTTTCTCCATAATTAGTGTGGTTAATTAAAAAACCATTCATAGACTTTGAATATGATATTAAAACAATTGTATTGATTCCATACATCTTGAGTATCCACTGATAGATCCTTCCCAAAATAGAATTTTGATTTGAAAAAATGTTTTTCCATTATTGTTTTCTTAAACATAGTAAAACATATCAAAAATCTTATGAAACTCCCACTTTATCCTCAACTCTAATCTCCTATAAAAACTTCCAGTCTTGCCACATCATATTTCATCATGATTTTTCGATGAAATTACTTTTAAGTAGAATAAAATTATATGATCGGAACCACCCAAACAATAATATCAGCCGCTTCCAACTAATATTCTATTCCTATCCACATAGTTATAAAAAATCTTCACAAAACATTGGATTATTCTTTTCCTTCTCTCTCACTCTAGTTCTTTAGTGACGGTCATGACTTTGGTTCCATATTTTTGTCATCTGATTCCTCTAGGATGTGAAAACTCCTTCTAAACATCTCTTTAAATATCATGAATCTTGTCTACAAATTCCTTATCCTTAAATCCCACTAATGTATAGTTCCAACACACATCAACAATTCCTCTAACTTTTGACTGATCATCTTCTAATGTATTAGGACCATGCTGGACAACTTTTACTCTTTTTGGATGGCACCATCACATCTGATAGATTATTTAGAACATGCATCTTACTCTAACTCAATGGATTGTGATCAATGAAACCCAAGTTCCAAGTCCCTTCTCAATAATTTGGGATCAACAAACACCTGGTAAAACTTCAATTCACACACTCTAAACTACATTTTTTTGGAAATTCAATAATAAACACCTTCTACGAAAAAAACTTTTAGTCACTATTGATATTACTTGAATTATAATGACTTAAACTAGAAATAGATGACTTTTCTAACAACTGATGTCTCTTTTAATAACTCTTTTGAGAACATGCATAATTTAACCTTATTAAAACCTCAAAAAATCACTATACTCACTATCATGTCCTTCTAGTTCAATAATGGATAACTTCTCCATACAATGCACCTAAAAAATATCATTGATAAGAAAACTCAATGTCTACTATAATATGTACCTTCCATTATCGAATAATCAAACCGCTATTTAACCTATTACAATTTTATTCTCTATAAACGTGATCTACTACTAAATAAATATAGTGTATGGGATCATTTTATTTCATCTAAACACAATTAGTCTCCCAAAAATTTCTAAAGTCCATCCAATGAGAATAATATATCGTAAAACAATAGCTTATCAACTGGACATTATATATTTTAGAAACAATTTGGCTCTGCCACTATCCTCTGCTGAAATTCTTCCAGAAACTTGATAGACCACCTGACCATAAAGAACCTAGTAGTATTTCACCATTATTAATTACACCATCAATTGACCACACCACAAAAATAATATCTGTCAAATAAACTTTCAATATCTCAAAATCCCTCTGGTACTATCACACTCTTCCAATTTCATCTATCCTAATTTCATTATAAGATATGCCACCTGACACTCTATCAATATGATCTATCTCCAAGAACTAGAAACAAGCATTGATATAATTTTTTGGTGAGGATATCAAAAATTTTTACTAGAAAAAGTTCTACTTGAATCATACATTGTGACTTTGAGGTCCAAAACTGGAAATTCCAATCACCCCATCCATTATATCAAATTTTTTTCATTGCTGGTTTCAATTCCTCAATATCTACCTTCCTTGTAATTCATAATAAAAAAATTACATAATGAACACACGTGAACTAAAAAAATAACAAAATTCACATAAAGATTATATGGTTCAAATAATGTGTCCTACATCTATGGGAGAATAGAAATGTCTCTTTATTTCATCAAAAAATATATTTGATTTATATGTATTACACATCTTTTAATGCTCTACCAAGAATAAAGGAAGATACCCCCCAACACATCTCCATGACAAGTACTTTCCATTATCCCCTTTTGTAGTTGATTTCATTCAACATAACTCTTTTTGATCATCTTCCCTTTCATACATTAAACTTATCATTTATCCTTGAGGCCTCTAGCACATATGGTGATTAGTTGGCTCTCCACCGTTTAATGAACACTATGTGGAAAGAATCATCAAAAAATTTAGTCATTTTTCAATTTTATTACTCAAAAATTGATCAAAAAAACTATATATTTTGGGTCCTATATGGTTATGCAGTCATCACCACCCTCAGAAACTCATGGGAGACCTTTTGTTAACCTGCGTTACTTATAAATCTTTACATAAATCAACATTATGACCTCTAACACTAGGTGAACTATCTATACCACCTTATAATAAACTCTTAATGTTCAATAAAACATTTCCACTACCACAATTCCATGAGGAAATTGTTCCATGCTAAAGTCTCCAATTTCTTATAATCATTACTTCCAGAAATCCTTTATCACCTGCAAAAATTCATTTGGATAACAAAATATTCTCTTTTCATCAGCCTCAAAAAATCATCTAAAATGTGATTGACTCCCTGAGTTCATGAATCTTATGATCCTCTTAAAAATTCTCATACATGGGTTCTAATGTGCTCCATATTTTGAAATCATATATCCATTTGTTTCCACAAGACACAATGTTTGGATTTCTCACTATCCAGTATCTAACCACTAATTTAACATTTGCGTGTTCTATTATTCTTTGATACAACTAACCTTGATACTTAGTGTTAACTAACTTCTACTAGATTAATCCAACAATTTCATGGTTACTGTGAAATTTCCCTACTCGGGCTTCCTAAATTGTTATATTTTATGAAAATACATTCGGAACATTAACAATTAACCTGGAAAAAATGTCCACACCAAACACAGAAAGTTGAGATTCTAAATGATCAACTTATTTTTAATGTCTATGAATATTAAAAAACAATCATCCAGGTTCATCGTGGAGGATTTTTCACATTTGGAACCACAATCATGTGATAAACAAGATCGTTGGGGTACCAAATTAATAATGTGTCAATTTGGATATTTATAATTTGGAATTCCTGATTTATGGTCATTAATCAATTATTAAGACCCTTGGGTTGTATTGAATTGATGATTACCCATTGGAATTGATATTCCAAGTTTTTCATGCAGAGTCTTGTGCTTTTTCACTAGATGAAATTCCAAGGGAATATGAATTTTAGTGATTAATGGACTGGTTTTCTTGTAAACCAAGGTTTGTAAAGTAATTCCAAGAGTTGGAACACTTAAATATGTTTTTTAGGCTTGGTTAAAGTATTGAGATGTCCCTTCGGTGTCTTATTGAGTTTTAGGAGCAGCAGGAATGAAAATCACATGTTTAGGGTCTGAATAGGGTGTATGATTTGACATAAACCATGCGGCCTAGAAGAAAAGTACACAACCTTTATTAGAGGAGTAGATGTGCCATGTGCGTGCTGTTCGTAGTTTAACCAAACTATGTACCTAGTCTTCATAGGTAGTTCCACTTATGTAGTACGTCATCACTATTCACTACATGATTGGGGCATGGTTATCTAAACTGTCTGGCCAACAATAGCAGGGTGCTCAAGGTGCCTAGTAGATGGCGCACAGTTGGTGCACGGTTCATTAAACCATGCGACCCAAAACTTTTATAGAACCCAATTTGAAAAATGAAATGAAATTAATTTAAAATTAAAACAAAACAAAATAAATCTACTATAACACTTTCTCTCCATTCACCCACATGAAACACCTCCCCCTTTCTCTCTAGGAGTGTGTGAAAACCCCCATCTTAGCCTCCTCTTTATATGTGTGTTCTATTAGATTTCTTCATGATTTCTCACCGATTCATAGAGGTAAGTTATCATGATCCCTCTTCTTCCTTCTTAAAGATATTTTTTCTATATTTTTTCACCCTAATCCAATTAGTCGAAACCTTGTGTTAAGTTTAATCAAACCTTTGGTTTTTCTTCCAATGCTAAGGCACGTGAAAGGCTTCCCAGGTCATCTTTTTGGTTGTTTCATTGTCTACCACCAAAGGAGATGTGTTTTAGTCCATTTTTGTTTGTCATCACCGCTTTAAGTAAGTCTTCGACTCACTATTTTGTATATCCCAAAATTAATTAGATACTTTCAATGTTTTTTTGGTTCTATTATTTATTTTTACTATGTTTTTTCATCCATGTGGTGGGTTCGAATTTTCAAAGTCAAAGGAGACATACCATGTATGTATATATTGTCATATATATATATATATATATATATATATATATATATATCTGTGTGTGTGTGTGTCTCCTACCATTATATGTATATTGACCCATGAAAGTGAATATATATATATATTTATGTGGGGCCATGTGTGCTTACGTATATACATACAAATGAATACGGTTTTAAGTGGAAGTTGGTGTATTTGTGCTTAAGAATATATGTAAGGATCTGAATGTTTATATTCCTGGTAATATGATTATGTACATAGGGTCTAGGTGTCCTTTATTTATATTTGAAGGTTCATATACTCATATGGAGAAAAGAGCATCTTTGAGCGGTCACTGATGAAAATGGAAGTTGCTGAAGCATTTGGGTTGGCCTTCTTCTTCTTGATGTAGGACCCCTTTCCATTCCCCTTTAAATTTAAGAATATATTAATAGCTTTATTTTTTACATTTCACGGTTATTAAATGGCATTATATATTTTTTAGACTAAAATATTCTTAAAATTAAATTTCTCATGTAAGATAATTAAGTGATAATCCTTATAATCTTATCCATGATTTTAGAACATTTGGAGGTGAATTATACATGGAATTGTTCATGGTTTTGAAAATATAATAATTAAATCATTGAATAAATATTTTCCCGTGTGATTAGAATTATATGCTAAGACTGCTAAGCTATTAGTTCCCTTTAGCCACCTTTTTGGGTGATGTGTAAAGGAATTGTTCTTGGTGTTTACCTTAACTTATTAAATCATTCTAATTAAATGATTTTGATTAAATGGTTTATTTAGAAATCCTGAAAATGATTTGTTAAACTCATGTGATATGTTTGAAGGATAATTGTCGACAAGTAGTGGGTATACTCATTGGTTTCCTTTTTCTTGAATTGTGATATATGATTTGGTATACTAATGAGATGAATTTGATATGTGAATAGTTATATGAGTTGGTAGACTCATATTGTATGAAATGGTATTGATTCCATAGATTCAAGGGACGGTGCTCCTTATATCTTGAATGTAGTAGTGGAAGCCTTGAATATAGTATTATCTTTGGGTCTTGATTCCATGTGATGCGATGGGATTTGATACCCCTTGGACACAAATTTTTTGGACAGATGTTCAACTTTTTTGGTAGAACATGATCCTAGTACTCCAACAAGTGCCTAACTGAGTTTCCATAAAGATACTCCTAGCATTGAATGAGGATTCATTAGTCTTCTACACCTTGGATTTGTCCATTCATGGAATGATACTTTGATTACATGGAAGGACAGTGGGAACTATGAAATACATGGTTGAACATCTCAGTTGTGGATGTTCTGACACTTTTTATTGTAAGGAACAGTTGTGTTTGACATGAAATGTGAGGATTTTTGAGACTTATTAATTTAATTAGTTGAATCATAATTTTATCTTAGTTAAAATGACATTGGAATAAATGTTAAATCATAGACTTATAACTTAAATCAAATTGATTAAAAGTATTTGGTTATAAATCAAAACCTGGATTTCTAGGATGATTACTTTTGAGTACTTCCAATACTTGGTTTGTATTACCTACACACTACTTAATTTATATTTCATATAATGGTTTGGCCTAGACACTGTGGGTTCCAGAATACTGAGATTTAAATCACACACCCTGCTCAGACCACCATTACAGAGGGGTTTTTGTGTAGATAACTTATTTGTAAGACCATGGACTAATGCTTGAGGTATCATTATTGTACCTAGGGAGTTAGGAGGAAAGTACAAAGCTGTATCTTTGGATTCTCTTAGAGATTTCCTTTTAGCATTTTACTTATTTTCTTTATTCATGTATTGTACTCTAACATTTCCTATTGTAGTTCTTTTTTCTATTTTTATTTTGAATCATCTTTCATACATGCATTCTTGTAAATTTTAGTTGGACATTATTATTCATTGATTATAATATATGTTTTCCACTGCCTTGTTCTTTCTTTTTTACTTATTCCAATTTTTTCTTCTATCTATTTCTTTTATACCGTTATGCTAACATTACATGAGGGTATAATATCCAAGATTTCACCACATTAGACCCTATCAATTGGATGACTGGAACTGATTTACAGAGAGGCATGCATGAGGCCATGTGGTTAACTGGGATAAAGGCACTATTGACTATAATCTTAGTCCAATACATTTAAATGTGGTATAAGAGTATATTTTTCCTTTGTCTTAATGTTTTGGACTAGATGATAGGAAACTAGGAATGGGTTGGTTCTTGGTAAATATTCATGACTGGGACTAATCACCCCACCCATGGGGAAATGACCAAGTGAACAGGGGTGGTATTGTTGTTCTATGTTACAGATGAAATTACTTCACCTTGAGTGATTACTGTATTATGCACTGCTTATTGATTTAGGGAATTTATGGTATTTTTTCTCATAGCCTGATATAGAAATGATGGAAATTTTTTAGAATCATATTATAGGAACACATGACTTCACATGTCATTCATATGCCAAGCCATGTAGTTACATTGGTAGGTTACGTTCATATTTTATTCTATGTCTTGATTGTTGATCCCTTATTTGGGAATTATTTATCATGTCTGATAATGTAACATTCTTTGGTGTTTTATTTGGAATGTTAAACTACTTCCATGTTAAGGTAGTGATATTACATGCTTCCTATTTATTTAGCATTTTTATCTATGTTACTACATTGGATAACATGATAGCTTTTTTATATATGTAAATGATTTAATGGGATGAACCTATAGGCTGTGATTTAGATGGGAATCAATTTTTAATTATAAGGTGTATGGGTACCTTTTAATTTTGAAAGGGTAACCCATATACAAAAACCATCTCTAGACCTTTATATATGTTTATAGAACATTTTAAAATGTAAAAGTTTTCTAGCTATCATTTTTTAAGGTGAATCGTTTTGATTAAAATGGGAACGAAATGCCAATCTATAGATTTTATAGGAGTTTTATATATTGGAAGATGGCCACCCATAGAATTGAACCATTATATATATGGAAATGAGGTATATGTTTTATGTGTTTAAATGTGAATATTGTTTACATTTGATCTAAACTAATTGTTTAATTTATAAGATCTTGTCATTACTTTTCTAAATTCAATAAATGGACCCATGTAGGTTAGTTAGGGAATGTTTTTATGAGAGAACCCTCCAAGGGTGTTTTAATGCTTTTAATGTTTAACAGCTTCTACTGGGTTTCTTTTTGAAGAACCCAGGTTGGTTTAATTGGTCCCTCATATGTCATCTTATCTACTAAGATTTAAAAGGAATTTATCTTATAAATTCCTAATTATGATTAATGTTTAAAAATTATTAAAATTTTAAAAAATAAGTTGGACAATTCTTTCATGTTTTTCATTGAGATGTTAATCCAATAAGGTAACTAGTTTTTATTCCTTATTAATTGGTTATTATTATTATTTTAAAATAAATTAAATTTTTAATGATTGAAATTAAATTAATGTAATGACCACAAAAAATGAAACCTGTAGTGGTTTACCTTGTTTAAACCCTCATGTAAGGGTATTTTAAATGTTTCTTATGGTATGCCTTAGAATGAAGATGGGAGCGTTTATTCATAGGCTAATTCTTTTTAGTAATGTATTAAATTAAAGGCTCTTGATCCTAGAATTTTTTTTTGTTTAACCTAATGATAGGTTTTATACTTATACTTTATGAGGGGATAGCTCATGGTTGGTATCACCCTTAGAGATTAAATGTATTTCACATGTCATGATATTTGTGCCATGTGGTTTCATTTGGGTGATGTTTCCCTAGTGAGAAACTTACCGCTTAAAAAACACCATAATTTGAAGGGTTTTTCATTGTATAATTGGACTTTTTATGGGTGTGAGCATCGATTAATTCTTGGTTTTAGAATATGAGACACACCTTCGGCATGGTCAGACACATAGTTGGTCTCGTGACCCTGTATATTTCCTTAGAGGACTTAGAAGGTCATCAATTGTTTTACAGTCATATAATGATATGAATTTAGACAGTTTCCTATATGAACCACCTGATACTTGGTTGCATAGTATATAAATCATATGGATAGTATTGAAGGTGTTCCCACTAGTTTCTAAATTTCAGGGTAGTATGGGATCATTTATATGGTTCCCATCGAGTAGTTAAATGTTGTAACGAACCAGTTGAGTTCAGTGTAATATTTAATTCTTCTATTGTTTTGTAGGTTCTCATATCAACTATAGAGTAGAGTGACCTAGGTGTTAAGTAATCAAGATCATCCCACTACATGGGAGTAAATACTCCGAATTGTGTGTTTTGATAGGCTGATCAATATGATTTCAGATTTCATGTCAAATGATCTGATGTCGTGATCATGGTTTTTGGAGTATCAAATGGCCTTTTAAGGGGAATCTGGATGTAGAGAACTTTTCAGTGGTTGGTGTATCTTTTATTTCAATTAATAGGACACCCCTATAGTAGGATATACATTTCAATTATGGTAAATGTGTCCTTCCAAGTATAAGGAGCCTAACCGAGGAAGACCATTTGGGAATGGTCGATTTTTTTTGAACGACATTTAAGCTTGAAAATTTTAAAAATTGTGTTTGTGCTTGGTCAAAAGATAAATTTTGATGTTGTTAGATGTGTATGAAACCCATAATAAACATTTTTGGTCTTGTATGTAGTTTGGTGGTTATGTTGATCAATCATGGAATTCCATGGTTGGTGAAGACTTGATGATCGGTTTGTGATGATGTGTCAATAGTTTAAGATGATATTAGTTTTAGAAGTCATGCAGTAGTGGTTATACTTCTTTTTTTTCTTTGTATCCTCTTTTTGTACCCTGTCTTATATAAGAGCATTTCCCCTATCTTGACATCTCCCATGATGCACTAAGAAAGTGTTGGTTATACATCGTGGTAATGTTTTAAAAGCTATTAGGCTTGAAAAGTGGACCTTGTCTATGTTTCACATAGGACGTGTGGTTATTTTCAAGGAATGGTTAGCCCTGAGTGATACTATGGTTCCCAATTAGAAATTACTTGGATGGACTCTTGGACACCAGTTTCTCTCTTCTGACTTGACCGCCTGGGGGATTCTACCCTAGGTTAATAAATTTTCTTAGGTGTATGTATTGGATTTTTACCAATGTATCACCTATAACATGGGGTGTAGACTACCAACAGATAGATCATTGGACTCCAATTTAATGAATATTTTGTTATCCCAAACATTTTTTTGGATTATAGGTGTTTTCTAAAGGGTGACAACTCTAGGGGGTAAGATCTAGTCCAAACCCTTGTATGTGATGAAGAGTAATTAATTTAATGGTAAGATGATGTTTTGACCAAGAAAATTTCATCAGAAGTTGAGTAAGTGATTTTTTTTAACATACTTGTAGTAAATGTGTGATTCCTTGGAATAAGGCATTGTAGTTCAACATTTAATTATGACATTCATCTAAGCTGGGATATTTCAAGAAGAATCAGCTGGAGGGGCCTAGAATTTTTACCCTTCTTGGTTAATGTATATTTTTGTCGATGGATGATTTTTGTGGCACATCATCTGAAGGAGGTGACTGATGTATGTATTGGTCGGGGATTTTCATGGAAATCCATCTTGACTAGGCCTTGAGCTTGATGGGGAAAACTACTATTTATCATTTTAAAATTCATTCTTCGAGAATCATTAGAAATATTAAGGGCATGACTTATAGGCAAATCTGGTGGTGGGGGGTACCATGGTTTAGAATTGGACATTAAATGTCAATGCCAAAGGTGGGGAGAACCTTTGGTCAGATGTTAACAAGATGAGGAATTGTTTGTGTCTCTAGATAAAAGGGCCCAGGTAATAATATTTTCAGTGTTTCAATTAGAAAATATAGTTGGGTCATGTTTTGGAGACTAAAGTGTCGTAATATTAAAATATTTCTTGTGGTGTGTTTGATGTTTGAGAATGCAACATGACCGTTTGAATGAGACTACACAACCCCTATAGGTTAGGTGATGTTTTATTTTTTACTGAAGGATTATAAAGGACGCAATGTTCTAAATTGGGGTGACTATAGAGTCCCATGTGATTGAATGAGATGAAATCATAAGGGAATTTGAATTTTATTTAATACTGGATGGGCTGTTTTGTAAACCGAGTTTAGAATTGTAATTCTGAGAGTATAAAAACTTCAATTTGTTGTTTTTGGATTTTGTTAATGTCCTAAAAGGTCCCTTAGGTGTCTCACTGATTTTTAGAAGCATCAGGGCTGAAAATACAAAGTTTTGAGGGTCTAAATATTGAGCACAATTTGTCTGAAACTCTACAGCCCAGCAAAAAATAGTGTGTCCTTAATTAGAGGGACAGATGTGTCCCACATGGGCTATGCACATTTTACAAAAACCGTACACCAAGGCCACATGGGTAGTGTAACATAGGTAGTAATTAATAACTATTCACTATATGGTTTGTCAATGGTTTTCCAAACCATGTGGCTAGCCCGTGCAGGTGCTTGGGGTACCTAGTAGAGGGAATGCAGTTTGTTAAACTTTGTGACCCAAATCATTTGCAGAACCCTGTTAAAAAAATTAAATGAAATTCATTAAAAATTAAATTAAAATAAGAAAAACCTAATCTAACACTTCACCCCCCCTTCACTCATGCAACACACATCCCCCCTTCCTCCCTAATCACATGCGACCCCCCCCCCCCTCACCCCTTGTAACCTCCCCTTCATACATCGGTTCCATTAGATTTATTCATGATTAATCATCCTTTCATTGAGGTAAGATATCATGCTCCCTCCTCTTCCTTATTCCAAAAAATTTTCCTCTCTTTCATCACCATGTTCACTTCAAATGAACCATTGGGTTAGGGTTAACCAGATCTTTGGTTTTTATTTATATTCTTGGGTGTTAGAGAAGCTTCATGTGTCAGCATTGTAGATGTTTTGTTGTCTAACACTGAAGGTTATTCACTTAGATTCATTTCTGAATTCCATATCCACATGAGGTATGGTTTTCTATCATTTTTTTTCTTTAAAAATTTTATTTGGGGTCTTTTAGTGATTTTTAGGTTCTTGTATTTATTTTTAGTGACATTAGTCATCCATGGGGGCGTTTGAGTCTCCATAGTCAAAGGAAACATACCACATATGCATAGTTTGGCATATAAATGTAGACTCCCCTATTATTTGTATATTCACCCATGGAAGTGAATATATATATAGGGATAGGTGTAATTACGTATATATATGAAAAATACATATAGGTATTAGTAGAAATGGGTGTACTCATATATAAGAATATATGTAAGAATCCCATTGTGCATATTAAAGTCCATATGAATATTTACATTGGGGAAAGGTTCCCTTATGTATATGTGAATGTGCATTTTCTGGAATGTGAGAAATAGAAGCTTCGAGTGTTCTCCAATGAAAAATAAGTTTCAATGTATTTAGATTGGACTTATTCTTCTTGCGGTAGGATCCCTTTCCATCAACCTTTAAATTTCATAATGCATTAATAGCTCACTTTTTGAACCTTTCTTGGTTAAAAAGTAGAATAGTATACCTGAATGGACCAAAGGCCTTTATTCTTTATTGATCTTAATAACCCCCATTTCAAGAGGTGAGGGGGGGAACCCTTATAATGCCCATAGGCTTAGTTTTATTTTTAGAATAAATTATTCTTTAAAATGAATTTCCAATGTGTTATAATTAAGGACTAAGACTTTTAATCTTAACCGTGATTTTAGCACCATTTTATGTGAAGTGTAGAATGATTTGATTATGGTTTTGACCATAGAATAATAAAATCATTGAATGGATGATTTTTATAATTTGAGTATAATTAGAGACTAAGGCTTTCTAATCTAGATGTTCCATTAGCCATCATTTTGGGTGAGGTGTAAATGAATTTTTCTTGGTGTTGACCTTGAATTATTAAATCATTCTAATTAAATGGTTTGTTTGGAAATTGTGAAAAAGAGTTGGCAAACTCATATGTTATGTTTAAAGTTGAATTGTGAACAATGAGTGGGTATACTAATTTGTTTCCTTTTTATTGAAATGTTATATATAAATGGGTATACCCAAGAGGTGAGTTTGATATTATAATGGTTATTTGAGTGGGTAGTCCTATACGATATGAAATGGTAAATAATTCCATAGATATCTTAGATGATTATCCGTGGATCTTGAATGAGGTAATAGATGCCATGGATAATGTATGATCATTGGGTCTTGATTATATAGTATTTCATGGCTTTTTCTACCCCTTGGATCCAATTCGCTTGGACTCACGTAAGACATGTTCGATATGACATTCTCATAGGACTCCAACCATTTCCTAATTAAGTTTCCATTGAGATGCTCCTAGGACTCGATGAGGATGACTTGGTCTTCTACACCTTGGATATGAACCTTAATGATCTGAAACTTTGATTGCATGGAACGACCATGAGAAATATGAAATTCATGGTTTTACATTACGACCATGGATGTTCTAAAAATTTTGGTTTTACAGAAAGTTTTGTTTCATGTGACATGTGTGGGTTTTTGAGACTTATTAATTTAATGTTTTCAATCATCATTTGAACTTGGTTAAAATGAAACAAAACTGAATATTAAATCAGGGACTTATTAATTAAATATAATTGATTAAACATATTTGGTTATAAATGTGAACCTATATTTCAATGATTCTTTCTTTTTAGTACTTACATTACTTTTTTCATATTACTCACACACTAATTAGTTTATATTGCATAGAATGTTTTAGGATAGACATCATGGGTGTTGGAATACTAATAATTATATATCACACCATTCTCAGGCCTCCATTTCACTAGGGTACCCATGTAGGCATCTTTTTTTCAAGACCATGGACAAATGCTTGAGTTTCCTTGCTTGTACCTGAGAGTTAGGAGTAGAGGATCGTGTTGGATCTTGGGGTACTCATAGAGATTGTCTTTAAGGATTTTATTTCTTGTTTTTATTCTTGTATCGTACTGTAACACAACCCAATGTATGTATTTTGTATAGTTTAGGTAGCATTATTTTCCATACATGTATTCTTGTAAATTGATGTTGGCCATTATTATTCAGTTATTATAATATCTCACTTCCACTACTTTTTCATTTCTTATTACTACCTCTTCTTTTTTTTCCATTTATTTCCATTATACCATTGTGCTACTCTAACATGAGGGTTTTTCCTCACCATTATAACCTCTTTAAAACCTCGTTTCTAGTTAGTAGCCTCTAACGTATGAGGAGGCATGCCTGAGGCCATGTGGCCAACTAGGCTTGGGGAACTATTGAGTGGCATATGTGTTTGGGATGTTGCATTTCATGGTATGTGGTTTCATGATATGATATTATCCTATAAACAATGATTTATTACTACTAGAAATTGATTTCTAAAACTAGATAAAGGCATGAAACCAAGTTTGATAAAATATGGAACCTTGGGGTTATATTTGAAATGAAATTCACCCTTTGGCGTTTTTAACAAATATACCATTGAACCATGAATTTTAGGGTTTTAAAAATGTAATTCCTAGAAAATTATTTTGATATAGTAATCCAAAATCTTATCGTTGGTGAGGTATGGATACTTCCTTTGGTATTAACTCTTTCCCTAGAGACCTATTCCTCTGGGTAATGTGTACACCAGTTAGCTTATGTTTTGGAAAGGGTACACTCTTAAAAGTGAACTTTTACCACCAAAAACTTATTCTATAAGTGTAATGTGCATACCATGTGGCCTACTGATCATGATAATGTTTCAAGGATAATAACTAACTTGGTCAAATTTTGACCAAATGGAGTTTTTTATATATTGGAATCCTTGAAGTGTGTGTTGTAATGTTGTAAAATTATTTAGAAACATATTTATTAGTATGAATTAGTAAAATTTATGAAGAGGGTGGTTAATCACTTATTTCTATTAACATTTATCGCATTACTGGTTTTTAAATTACTTGATCATAATTTGATTGTTTTATAAAGTCTAATTCTAAAACTCTTGGTGGGATATTATTGTGAAATTTTCTTTACACCTTATATACACCTTTGAGTGTATGTGTAAATTTATTTATATGATATAGGTAAGGATAAAGAAACACATTATGGTGAAGGGTTTATTTAGTAGTTGGATGTGGGAGATTGGAGGTGATGTAATGTCACATTGATTTGGGACCTATGAGTTTTTGAATGAATTTTTTGTTCATAGAACTTGGAACTTATTTTTCTCCATGAGTGTGACTTTTCATATGTTTTATTCCTTTTGGATACTAATTTTCTTAAATATATTTACATATTTTATGTTCTTTGTGTAATTGTTTTCCTATTTGTAGTTTTTGATGCCTATGAACTTGTCTCCCTACCGTGGGAATTGATAAAACCCTTTAGATCACGATAGAACCTACTTCGGTAATGGATAACTAGTTAATTTGGTTTGGTTCATGAAAAGCAAGTATCCAAGGACTGTTTTCTGGCTTCCATTATCATTTTACATTTTGGGACGTCTTGGTATACTAGATATTTTAATTTGAGGGTATAAGGGGTAGGTCCTGAGTGATTTCCATACCAACTACCATCGTGACGATCCTTAGGTTACCACAGAGGTCTGGAATTGTGTCTTTACGGATTTAGAGTTTCTTAATCATAGCTTATATTTTTTTATTTATCACAATAATTATAGTTTAATTATATTATTAAAACATAGAGTTTTTTATTTTATCTCATGTTCTTGTGTCTCTTTTTTAGTTTATGTTTATCACCATTTCGTAATATACTTCTAGAAATTTATCAAGAGGGTGCTACCGAAAAATCAGGATAATAAAACCATCTAGTTGATCAAAATTAGACCAAGTATTTATATGAAGAGTCATCTCTATGGACCAAGGTGTGGTAGATACCCCTTTTTGGGCTAGTGAAGTGTAACCTCAAAGGGATGATGATATAAATTTATCTCATAAATTTTCAGAAACCACTATCCTTCCAAGGGATAATTAAACCCATAAGTTGCAGGATTGGTTAGGAAAAATTAAAAGTGTTTTTCAATTTCTAGAGACTCTTGATTGTGTCAAGGTGATGTGTGTTATTTTTAGGATATAGTGTCTAAGTAGAAGGTGGTGGGACAATGTTTTTTTTGGTATAGAAGTATGAAATATTGGAGATGAAATACTTCAAGTACATTTTTACTGATCAATTGTACCCAGAACTTATGGCCATGGTGAAATAAATAGAGTTTCTTACGATTGATTGATGTAATTGGTTATTTATGGAGTATGCTAATCATTTCAATGATCTCCCTTTTTCCCACCTGAGGTTGTATCTAATTAGAAGATAACAGCTATGAGGTAATTTATGGGACTTTTATAAGATAACCAATCATAAAATATTTATATTAAATCTAACCACCTATACCTAGTGGTGGATAGGGTGATGACCGTAGATATTGACCTAGTTAGTAAGTCATGGTTGAAAAAACATCCTTTTTTCATTTTTTTTTGTATTTAAAATGTGTCAAACATTTGATATATTAATAATGATGAGTTTAATAATGGAAATAGTGGTGGTAATTCATAGAAGTATTTTCATACACCATCATCAGTAAAGAGGGGCTGAACTTTCTACCCATGTGAATAGACAGGACACATGATGTAATTTTTTCCCAAGCCACCAAAATTTTATGACTCATGCGGGGGTCATTTTCACTTGTATATGTTTTTTTAGGATCCCTATTATCCTCACTCTAGAACAGAATAACCATATTTTCCACCAATATCTATATACTGTTTTAATGGTTTTGGTAGATGACATCTTAGTGTACTCAAAATACTGAGATAGATCATGTGTATCACATGTGGCATATTTTTTGATGTTTTTGTCATCATTGTCTATATGAAAATTTTAAAAAAATCCATTATATATCAAGTAATTTATTTTCTTGGGACATGTGATTTCAAAACATAGTATCTCAGTTGATCATAAAAAATGAATAATGTAAAATCATGGGAAGAACCATATAATTTATTCAACATTCATTGATTCTTGGGTTTTATGGGGTATTTTCAATTTTTGTAAAGGGTTTCTCAAATACCCCATCTCCATTGAAATATCTCACCTAGAATGAGATAAATTTTTTCTATGATACACTGATTTAAGAATAAATTAATGAAACAAAGTGGATATCACTTCAGCACAAATTCTGGCATTATCAGAGGCCAGACAAGGCTATGTGGTTTATTATAATGCTTTATTTGTGGGTTTAGGTTGCATCCTTATGAAAATGTATCATGTGGTGGAATATGTCTCATGTTATCTTCTACCTCCCAAGAGGAATTTTACCACTCGTGATTTGGAACTAGTATTGTTTGTGTATGTACTGAAAATTTGGCATCACTATCTTTTTGGGTAAAATTTTATCATCTAATGTTACTATAAAATTTCAGGTTATATCATTTCTTTAAAACATCTAAACCTTAATAATATATTATGGGTAAAATAAATACTACCATTCAACATTGACATCAAATATACTTAAGGAAAGTGTAATTTAGTTACTGAAACTCTTTTCACAAAGATTCCTTCTTAGAATATGAATAAGAAAAGTGATGAATATAAATTTATTGGGACCATTACTTAGTTGATCCCTAGAGTCAAAGAGGAAGGATATGGTAATGTTATGATGATTTTCCATGCAATATCCTCTCTCCATGAGATAATTCTCTAAGAAAAATAGCTTCCTAATGAGTACCAGAATTTAAAATATTATTTATATCTTCGGGAGACCATCTGTGAGTAGACTCTCCCCATGGAAGGTATTGATTTCTTTAGAAACTAGTATGTTATTCCATCAAATAAAATGTGGTAAATATTGTTATATTTTCATTATTATTTATAAATCCCCCCCTTCTAAATAATAAATATGTGTTATGAAATGAGTCATAAGATCATGTCATACTAATTTATAACATCAATAATGTGGAAGACATTGGGAAGTTGTATGTGTAAGAGGTTTTATGATTGTATGGGACACCTAAAGGCATTATCTCTGATATAGAACCACTCTTTACCTCATTGTTTTATAAGGGACTTGAAGAGTAAATGGGAACTCTATCCATGTTGATCATGACATATCATTTCCACAAGGACGATCATATATAAAGAGCTAATCATATTCTGGAAGATATAATTTGTGCCTATGTTTTAGACATCAGTGGTTCTTGGAATATTCATACAGGGCTGGTTGAATTTTCATATAATAATAGTTATCAATTTTCCATTATAATGTAACCTTTAAAATATCTATATAGTCTTCCATATGTATCCCCTATCTTTTTGTCCAAGTTTGGAGTGGTATCCTTGGTTAGAACTAGTTTGGCATAGGATACAATGATGAATATCAAGTTGATTCATTAGTTCTTGGTGTTGTCCCAAAGAAGATACAAGGATTATGCTGACTGATGTCATTATCCTTTTGATTTTTAATTGGTATCTAGGTTTCCTTTAAAGTATCACCCTCATTGGGTCACTGATATCTTATATGACAAGGTATGCCTACTCCGATGTTTTTAGGACTATTTCAGATAATTGGTAAATTTAGAAAGTTGTAATATCACATGGATTTACCACAACATTATTCATAGATAAATGACATCTTTAATATATCATCACTTAAAAAAATATATGTCTCATGTTCTGAATTTGGAAGACCTTGACAAAGAACCTGATATGGTCATGAATGAGCTACTACTCTGATTTTTTTATTCTCAAGTGAAGGTTCAAAATGGTAATTCTATACTTTTGGTTCATGTTTTTTTGGTAGCATGGTCCTGATTCTCTTGAAATATGGGATCATGATTCCTTGATGAGGAACCAGTTTCCTCTTCATTTTTTGAATGAACCTTCTTCATCTGTTCTTCCAAGGGGAAGAATTAAATATGGTGGGTAGAATTTTAACATCCCCGATTTGTTTTCAGGAACGACCACAATTATGTTTCTTTTTCTTATATATTTTCTTGGCCCTTTCTTGTTTATGTTGGAACTAAATTATATGATGTGGTACCTATTTTATGCTATAGAGGTTGTGTCTTTGGTGGGATTGGGGTACTATGGAATTTTGGTATGGTTTGGCGGGTTTTCCTCTTTTATAAATGATGTGGTGTTGAGTGTGGGATAAAGAGTGGAGGCTTTGAAGGTGGAACTTGAGTGACTACCAATTTTAGGATCACTATATTGTATAGCTACACTATGGTGTGTCATTCTTCATAGATCTAGTATTATATAGTGTGCTTTTTATCTTATGTCATGGTCTTTTTCTCATGGATTATTGGATCATTCCATTTACGATGACATTGATTATTTACAGACCTTTGTTCATGGTTTCTTTTAACATAGTCCCTTAACTTTCTCTATAATTTTTTAGGTCAATATCCTTTACATAATGGTGTAGGGATTGTGTAATTATTTTATGTTTCCCATTTTTTCCTACAAATTTATGAGACTCTCAAACCTAGCCTTCTCACTTGACCTAAACACAAACTATTAGAACTTTGCGGCTATCCTCATCCATTTTTTGCTCTTACAACATGAATCCTAATATGATCAAAGTGTCTATTGAAGTAGTGATCCTTTCTTGGTAAGTCTAACTATATTTTATTATTGTATGTCCTTATTTATTATATCCCTCTAATTTTCTTATAAGATTATACCTTTAAAATGATGAGAATTTATTTATTTTGGATTATAATTGGATTTCTTTTTCGATCATAAATGGAATTGATGGGTTTTCGATGGATATTCTGTATTTATGGTGTATCAATAAGGAATTGTGGTCGTAAGTGTTCCCTTTGGTTTTATTCGTACAAGAACATATCGATTTTGAGATTTATGATTGGGAATTATTAATTTATTCTCTCTTATCTATTCATAATACCATTATCTCATCATAGATTATTGATTTCCCAGGGGAATTAATATTCCAATTGTTTCAAGTTATGTGGTTTCATTAATTGGATTTATTCTAAAAACATTTCTTTCTTACTCTTAGAAATTGATTCCTAATATTGGTTAATGTCATGAAAAATATTTTATAAAATATGGTTCCTTTTGTTATAGATTTGAAATGGATTTCTCCCATTATTTTTGTTGAAAAAATGGTGTTGACGCATAAATTCATTGGTTTTGAAAATGTAATACCCATTGAATATTTTTGTTATGGTAAACTGGAATGTGATTGATGACTTGGAAGGGAGCCATCCTTAGGGATGAACTATTACCCACTAGACCTATTGTGTATGGGTAATGTGCAAACCATGTGGTCTACTGGTAATGATAATTCTATAAAGATCCTCACTGACTTTGACTAATGTTGACTAAAGGGAAAGTTTTAACTATTTATATCCTTAATGTGTGTGTTTGAATTTTATGAAAATTATTTGAAACCTTTTTGTTGGTATCATTTTCGACAGGTTATAAATAGGTTGATTTATCCATGCTCTGTATTAAACTACAAAAAACTCCATGTTTTTAAAGTACTGATGCATAATTGGTATATTTCATAAATTTGTCTTATGAAACACTTGGTGGGATCCTACTAGGCTATTTTTCTCACACCATGGATACACCTTTGAGTGTTTGTAGATCCTATTTTAACTTATACAGGTAAGGGAAAGGCACTGAAGGATAGTAGTAGGATTGTTTAGTAGTATGTTATGGGGGTCTCTATGTGAAATCATGTAATATAAAATTGTGGCCTAATAGTTTTTTAGTAAATTAGTGGTTTATAGACCATTGAACTTGTTTTTACTCATGAGTGTAACTTTTCACTTGTTATCTTATTTTGGAATACTATTATTTTATTTTTCTATATTTCATTATTTTTATGTTCTTTGTTGAATAATATTTTCCAAATGTACTCCTTGATTCCGAGGCATATGTCTCCAGCCCATGGAGATTGTAAACACCCTTCAGTTAATGTCATGACAGTCTCGGGTTTCAGATAGCTTAGAAATTTGGGTTGATTCCTAACACCCATTCTCTTGTTAACTATAATAATGTAAATCTAATAATGTTTCATTCCCTCCCCAAATTCTATAATTATAGTTAGTAGATTTAAAAGATAATGATTAATTTTATTAATGTTATAATAAAAAGATAGAGACCAATGAAGGGAGTGAATATAGAGAAAGATCAATGCCCAATTATTCAAGTAGCTTAAACCCTATAACTTCCATAAGATCAACATACCCGATGAATATGACAATGTGAGGTCCAAATGGTAAACCTTATCTGGGTTTTCTATTTAATATTTTCTTTTTAGATCACAAACCAATAATTTATATCTTCCTCATGATAAAAAATATTGATGATTCTTGAGTAAGCTGTGGGAATTCGTGTTCTCATGTGACCTCATGAGTTTAATAGACATGGATTAAAGTATTAAACACAGAAAATATGGCTCTTTAGTCAATTTTTTTATTGAAAATAAACTCTACATCACTCACAACCTTAGCAGGTTGATCAAAAACTAGGCTTTCTTGCATGTAGTACTTATATTCATGATGAAATAAAATGATAAAATTCATATACCATTCCTACAAGTTATAGAAATTTGAGAATTGGTATTAATCTATAATTGATCATAAAGATAATGTGGTTGAAGAAAATTAAATTTTACTATAACAATATAAAATCATATTATTATTACTTTAATTTATTACCAATTATATGGGATGTAATAATTTAAATTTTATTTATCTCCCATTATTTTATCAAGTTCCAAAAGAAAATTTTATTGGATAGGATTCATACTTCACCTATAATATCCTAGGAGGAGCCCGTGAAGATTATAAACAAAAGATTGTTGGTTCATGGCCTTTCCTACTATGATCCTTCCATTCCCAGAACCATCGAGCAAACTCTCCAATCCAGAAATACTTAATCATATTTCTTCAACACATCCCTATACATTTTTACTGAATAGACTAAGGCTATTAATTTCAACAAAAGTTTGGTTAATTAAACCCATACTCTTTTTTGAATATAATGAAAAATAATATTTTCCCCAAAAAAGTCTAAACCTACACTTAAACTATAATTACCTCATAAATCAGATAATATAAAACATCCGGACTTAATCTTAACTGAAGGGATTTTTTTACTTGGGGAAAATATTATTTTATGAATTTACATGTCATGTTAATATAAAAGGGATTTTACTTAAGTGATTAACCATGTTTTGATAAAATATTTATTCATAATAAATTTATTTTAATTCTATTTTTTCTTATTAATCCATTTATTTCTGTGATTAGGATATTGAATCAATAAAATATGTCATGCATTAGAAAGAAATAGAATAAAAAAATATGGCATGGCCATGAGATTTAACTACCATTTTTTATTGACTGAACAGTTAATAAATCATATATCCTATGGTGAAAGTTCTTTTTTTTTGTTATCTTTCATGTCATAGTACTCCACCTCAATCATATGTATCACATGGTTTACTTTAACCTCAATTCCATCATGAATAAACTCCATGAACAATAGAGCTCCATATTATCACTAAATTTACATCACACACCAGTGAAGGGAAATAGAAGGGGGTTTATATAAAAGAAACTACAGACACACATTCCCTTACATAATAAAGAGGAGGGGGGGGGTGGATCACAGACCACCATTTTAATTTTATATTAATAATTAAAAAAACTAAACCAATAATAAAATTAAAATAAATCACTCGCATATTTAGGTTGGTCTAAGATCATGATCTTCTAGGTATACAAGGAATACATATTTAAAATAATTGGATAGATTTTATTTCAATTTGTTATTTATAAAGATAAAACTTATTTGAATTAATCCAATTAACTATGTGATAAATTAATTTATTCATATTTATATTAATATTATTCCAATATACCCTAAATATTCTCATCCATTTTGATTTGAAATAAATTAATTTAACTTAAAATTTAATATAATAAGTGCAAAACATATAATTAGATGAAACAAGATAAATACCTATCTAAACCACCATGCATAGTCCTTGTTGTAAATAGAGTACTGTCGTGACATATCTCATACAAGATATGTGATGAAATTTCACATTTTTTTCTATCAACATATAACACATGAGATATATGAAACCTATGATGTGTATACCAATTTAATGTATGTATAGTATGAAACATGTAATGACCATTCAAGAATTACAGTTTGGAATTTTCTGAAAAATTAATTAATAATTTAGTATATTATAAAAGAAACTGGTGGAAATAACTGTCAAAAAATGACACAAAAACATGTATTTATGAGGTTTAATGGAGTAAAAAATTACATTTAATGTTTTCATGTAAACATGTAGGATACATGGAGGGTACATGTTAGCCACATGCTGGGTATCACGCTTTACTGTATATTTCCAAAACATGACTAAGGAATAGTCATGTATGTTATATATATATATATTTATTAGGTACAATATGTGTATTTTAGTAAAACTCTATGTGATCTACAAGTTGCAAAAATTGCATTCATATGCATGATTCATCATTGAACATGAATTTTACACCAAAAAAATAATTGATTATGGGGCATGTAAGCGAGTTATGTGACGTGTTGTCTGAATTTTTTTTTACTATGATGGATCTATCAACAAGAGGAATGCATTTAATGAATACTTCATGTATTTACTATATTAAGACTTTTATTTCTCACACTTCTTCCTAGTGTAGTGTAAAAGAGTATAATACATGTACATTTGGGATAAATGTTGTGTACTCTTATGATACATGACTAAAATTAATGGCACCTTTGGTTGAGATCTTTAGATTTTGTTGGTATATTTTAAAAAAATTTGGGTCATATGAAAAGTAAATTTAGAATATAAGAATGGATATAGAAAACTCGATTAAAAGAATTCATTTCTGGAAATGAAAAAAAACTTTTAAACATGTAAAATTATGAATAAAGTTTTAAAAAATATAAATATGAATGTGACCACTCTGATACCACTTGAAGATTTTGATTCAATGAGTGTACTAATTAGTTAATATCCAACATGGTATCTTTCATAGTCAATGAAAAATATTAAATTTACATGAATAACAGTCACATGACCAATGAATTAATTCAATATAAATCAATAATTAGTTTAAATAAACAGATCACCTTGATCTTGAGAATTCATTCTTCGTAAGAATGGTTTGACCATAAAAACACCATTTCAAAGCAATGTAATAGTTAATTTATGATCCAACAATAAAATCCCTCTAATGGGGATCTACACATGCTCTTTTAGATCTGGAATTGTTTCTAATGGTACTCCATGTGCTAGAACAGTGGTACCAATCGTATTTCACTTCTCCCTTTGATCACCAACACGATCCATTCGATCTTGAAGGATCGTCTCTTAGTCTCACTAGAATTAGAGGAGTAGTAATTAGGAAGATCTTTTCTCAATCTTGGATTGAAACTTTTGAGAAGTACTTCATTGATAGGGAACTCTCTAGTGAGAGGAATCTTGTGCATAGTAACCTCATCATAATTTCCAATAATATAGTGTTTATAAACCTAAGGAAATGGTGTATTATTAATTAAATAAAAAATTAATTTAAATATATTATTAATATAATTAAATACTTTCCATGTAAAATAATCTTATAATTAGTTGAACTCATGGAATTCACAAACTTTCATGGTGATAAATTTTATTTTTTAGTTTCGTAATTAAATATTTACAACAATGACCAAAATGTGGTATTCATATCCAACTAAATATTTATTAAACTATCAAATAAATAACTGGTTAATTATTAATAATTCAGTAAATTAATATTATATTAATTGTTAGGTGAATAAATATTTAATATTTTTTATGAAAATATATTATTTATTTATTAAATCATTATTTATTAACTTGGAATAACATGGGATATATAAATATTATAAATCCATTTAATTAAATATTTACCTTAAGAATAAATACTTATTTAAATTTTTGGATCAATAAATCCTGAATAAATATAATCCATCAGTCTAGAGATGAATATTTTTTCCAATGATTTAATTCAATAATAATTTAATTTAGATCAAGATAAGCACTATGTCTGTTGCCCACTAGGATTATTCCTCAATGTAATTAGGTGAATATGCCTAAATTCCAACATCAACATCTAGAAACACATAAATACATTTAATGGGAAAAAATTAATGTTGAAATATTGACAACCTCATACAAATATCCACTCTATAATATATCCATTTTCCTCAATATCTCATAAAACATGATGCATACCTGTTTCATAAACCTATATTCTCGATACATCTTTCTTTGACTGCCTAAAATAAACCTATACACACACCATGGACATGTAATTTGTTATTATAGTTTCTTTTTAATAAAAAATTATTAGATATCAACTTATATAAATATGGAAGCAAAAAATAATTCCTCTACCTATTCATTAATAACACAACACTCGTGATGTACTAAATATACGCATCTTCCACAATCCATATTTTTATTTTCCAATGAAACTTTAGGGTAAGTGTGAACCAAAACAACTCCAAGGGGTTACAAAACCAACCAACCAAGAATCCCACCCACTGTAAGACCCCACCAATAGAAAATTTCAAAAATCAAAAACCGCACAAATATTTCCAATTTTCAAAATTCAAAAGCAGAAAACATCATCATCTGAGACCATGATCCATCCCACATCACGTTATCCCTTCTATCATCATCATCATCAGAGCCGAACCCGTCCTCATTGTCGGTGATCAAAACGTCGTCACCTTCTACCTCTTATAGATTCCCACTCAAACTCATTTCCCAAAGAGCCTTGTCGACCCCCACACAGATCCACCTTGGAGAGAGTGTGGAAATCTTGGATCCAGAGTAGAGAAAAATTAGGAAATTTTATATTGAAACCGAACATGAAATTCCTGGAACAAAACCACCGACTTCATTGCCATCCGATCACACCCACCATCGATGCTGTCAAATTTCTCCGTCATCATCACCATCCCAACATGACACTGGTCACCAGAAAACACCATAGTTTTCCATAACCACTATAAAACAACAACAATATATCATCACAAACTAGAAACATGAAAAAATCAAGACGTATCGAACAAACTTCATCAAAATATGAAATGAATGGAATCTTAATCAGAAAGAGCACCATCGTGAACCACCAACGGATTTTTACATAGCCAAAAAAGTGAAATACCAAACCGGAAAACACCATCAAAACCTCTACCAAGCACGTTTTGAATAGATGGACTGCCAAAGAAATTGAATCAAACAGACCATCACTGAACCTAAAAAATACTGCGCGAGGAGAACTGTCGTCCGCCAAACCCCACCTCCCAAAACCTTTGTGGAACCATAAATTCATATTTGACTTGGATAGAAGAAGATATGCTTGAGTTCAGAGCGGGTATTTTTTTCAGTTGAGGGCTCCGAACGTCGGAAGCATAGCGAGACTAATAACAAAATCCAAAACCAAGATCGATCCCAAACAAAAGCTCCAGAGGAACCAACGAACGCAAAACCACATAACCTAAAACCACTATGTTACCATCCCTCATAATTAGACCTAGAGAGGAGAGGTCAAACACAAGATCAGATTAGGTGTGTGGTAGCTGGAGGCTTTCACGACAATAGCCTTTGGCAGGACCAAAGAAATCATCCTGAAGGAGAGCACCAAGCAAATGTCACTTCCATGAAGAATGAAAAAAAAATCACAGAATGGTAAGAAGACTAAAATAGGTGAGAGAGGGGATGGAAGGGAGAAATATGCGTGACACCCAGACATTACACCAACCCCAGGTAGAGGTTTTTAGGGGGGAACCCTAGATGGGGTCGAGTAGAAGAGGGGGATAGCCGAGAGAGAAGGGAACCATGTGATACTAAAGTATCTCTTTTCCCAATATATGCATATTTACTGCTTATATATGTCACAATGGTTTATATTAATACAAATTTACACAACTCGTGATATTTATTAATAATAATCTTAATGTTTAAGGATCGTTAAACACATTCATGGATAGTAATATCCCATGACACAGAAACAGGTGTAATTTCTACTGGTGGGTATATCCTCATATTCTCTCATCTTAAAAATTAACAAGGACAATTTTATGATAAGAGGACACATCCACTTATGAGCAATAACACCTTACAATATCCCTTAACTTTGTTTCATCCGATCGATTTATATGACCATAATCATATGTTTAAAAATATCACCATTTCATATCAAGGTTTTCATCATAGTGGGTAACTTGTTATAACCTTTTCAATGAGATAGATACTATGGTACATTATCACATCAATGTTTTGTACAATATAAATAATTATGTGTTTGATTATTGATTAATATTCAAGTATATAGATATAAATTTATTCTAAATACAAAATAATTTTGTTTTAGGATACCATCTCCAACATTTATTGCCTTATCTAGATCTTAACTTATCTAGATTTAACTCTATCAATTAAATACTAAGGCACATGGATCTACTCCTTGATGGAATCCCAACTCTAGTCTCCTTCCTTGATATAGGAATAAATCGAGTCACTTGGTCTTCAAGGATCCTTGGGATGGGGTGAATCCGGGTGTAATTGTTTCAACCCGTTTTATTAAGATTTCATTTTTTGGAATTGTTCCCATTTAGGTAAGAATCATGTTTAGCCTTCATTAAAAATTTTATTCCCTCAACCTCACTTAATTATAAAAATTAAATGCAATAAAGTAAAGTGTGCAAGGGACACTAAAAAATTCTTAGTTTACCCATGATAAGATATATCCAAGTAGAATACATTGATGATGTTTCAATGTTATAAAACCCATTACTACTCTAGTTCTGTGGATATAAATTTTATGGTCACTTCACACCTTGGATCAATTCTTCAAAATTATTTGTGTCCAAGATCACTTCTCGGATAAGGATAACTACCCTTCTTCTCATTCTAGAAATGTATTGGGGATGGGTTACCCACTGTTTATAGACATATACATATAAAAAAGTTTATAGAAATGTAGTTACACCATAATCAGCATCATTTGGGATATATACATACTTATATTTTTATATATTCATTGTTTATATTCTTCAGCTACACATTCATAAATATATTTTCAATATTCCCTTGAAAACCAATGTCTATTATTCCAAAATAAATATTAAACTTCTTTTTTCACGTGTAGTGACTATAATTTCATGCTTCACCACAGACTAGTGATTCCTCTATGTTATTCTCCTTTGTAAATTTCTTAAATGGGATGTAAACATTCTTATTTTATTTTAAACCCATTTATTATAGTTAGAATATTTCTTGATATTCATTTATGAAAATATACTTCGGTATCTCTCTATATACTTCTCTAAAATTTGAATATAACACTTCTCGTATACATGTAAATATATTAATGTGGTTACCTATTATATTTTATAGGTATTTCTGTATGGTATATATCTCTCTATTTATCTATTTTTCCATATTTCTAAATGATAAAGTCATTCTCTCCACTTTTTCTTCACCTATACTCCAATTTTAAATTATGAAATTGCTTTCGATTTAATTCACTAATTATCAATCTATAAAGGGAATCTAAAATAACTTAATAATAAACCATTAACTTGGTAGATTTATTCCCCTTAGTATTTCATTTTACTAGTGCTTATATCCCTGAAATACAATTTATTATATCTATTTTAATTCTCTAAAATTCAAATAATGGATGATCTAATCTGTGATAGTGGTGTGAATCTTTTCTTCCCAGGGCACGAAACACCTATAGGTGAAATTCCCCATGAAATAATCTTCTCCCTGATACCATGTTGTTGTGAAGTCATTTGACATCTAATTAAATATCATCCTTTACACATGCCTTAATGAGACTAAAAATCTTTTCATTATAGCCACCAGTCATTTCAACTTCTATCTTGGAGAACCCTCCCCTCAATACACATAATAAAATTCCCTTATCTTTAGAAATATGGTATAGAATGACCTAGAACTTATAGCTCCAGATAAACTAGTGTAAGTCCACCATAGTAATCTCCAAATCCATATTGGGCTTCTATTTTTCAAAAGTATACCCTGAAGTCTATAATACTTAGCATTGTGGAGTGGTCAACCTTAGAAAATCGTTTTTGTAATCACCAATTATTCCATTAGTCACACAATTCCAATTCCTCTAAAAACCCAAGTTATATATAGTGGTAATCACATATTCTACATGTTAGTATCTCTAGGTATGAAAAATGTTCTTTCCAAAATCCCTAATATGTTATGGTTTAGGTGGTTGTCTCTTACTATAAGTAAAACTATCTTTTATGGCATTAAAAATGACAACATTTTTCTCACACTATCTATTTCCATTTCCAAAATAGACTCACTGACATCACCAAAATATGGTATAATTCATGATAAAAGATTACATCACCAAATCCATTCCATTTAACTCAAAAATTAATTTTATGCTCCTCTATATTTGATGGATCATTAAATGGTAACTTATATTTTTCATTTCCAAGGTTCATGCACAATAACTATAATAATAAAGATGTATTTCAATTTTCAATAACACACCAAGGATACCCACCTTCAATTTTCCAAAAATTATTGTCAAAAAATCCAATATAATAAAGTTGGATATAATAATATCCCCCATCAAATTTTGTTGACAATAATACCTCTATCACTAAAATATTTCTACCACATATTGTTAATGAAATACAAAGAGAGAAAACTTTTTTTCCATTGTTTTTTCTAACTCACAATGAGGATTTATCTTAATTTATCCACCTTTCTTAAGAGAATTAAATATCTATGATGATAACACCTTCATGATTATTTTCTCCCTTTTTTGTTCTTCAAGGAGTAAACCATCAACTATCAATCCCCTTTTTTAGAATATGAAAAAATTCTACTCCTTCTACCACTCTAACATTGAATCCAAATAAATTTCTCCTCTTAAAAATAATTAATGTAGATTATTTAAAAATATATTTCCTTTAGATCAAGGTTATTACCATTTTGTTCAAACATTATACTCCCCTTGCCTTCTTTATTTGAACTAGTAAAAACTGATCGTTAATTTAAATATTTATTGAAAACATCATCCTATTATTTATTAACATGAGGGTAATTCATTCCATACCACTTATTCTCCTCCTAAAATCAATTCTAAAAATATTAAAATATTTTTGGATATATTAAGTGATCCTAATTGGGATATTAAGACCTATTTTTAATTGATGGATCCATTAATAAATATCACCCCATAACTCATTATAATCCTTAAATCTAATATAGAGAGACTAATCTCTCCCTCTTTAAATATACTTATATTATCATTTTATTCAAGTCATTTTCCAGTTTTATAAATATTATAAAAAAATATATTCCATTTTTTCATATATAAACTTTTAAATCTAACAAATATGATTATCAAATCCAACATCATATTTGATTCTCAAACTCTAGAGATTGTTCTTCAATTGTGGTTACATAGTCAACACACTTTAGTGAGTGGAATTTCCACTTAATAATGAGATATAAACATGACCTATAAACCTAATGAGTTTATGATTAGTGTAATAAAAATTATATTAATCCAATAACATCATTTTTCTAATACACTAAACTAAATTCTATAATTTTAAGAATTCAAAATTCTTATCTTCCACCATGGAATTATTCTTGTGATATTAAACACACTTTGACCAAATTATCATTGAATAAACATCAACTAAATTGTGTGTGAGTTATTAAAAATTTCTTATTTTCCAATAAGTTGTATACATCATGATTGATGTTAATTTTTTTAACCAGATACCAATTGGAAAAAACAAACCAATACAATGTTATTAGTAAATATATTTTCTCATATTCCATTGTAAGTCCTTCACTAGTTTATGGAGATATCACCTTTGAATAAATACATATAAGATCCCCCTAACTCTCATCTTCATTGCTAAATTTGCAATTGAATTCTAGAATGAGAATAATTCATCTCTAATAGTCTTTTAATATACTAAAAAATATAAGATGATACCCAATAAAAAACTGTATGTTATCTTAAAACAAATGAAGAATGAAAAAAAATTATGGATACTATAAATCCAAGTTAGAATATTTAATATTCGTGGTCTAATTAACTAAAACATATTTTATCTTGACACAAATATTTTAACCTAACCTTCATACCAGTTTTTGACACAAATTTTTATTACTATGATTCTTCTAATTTTTTATGGAAGTATCAATAATATATCCTTTATAGTACTTCTAAATTCATATTGGAACTTTTTTTCATGATATAATATATCCAACAACATCCAATGAAACTACCCAAAAATTTATATCTCCAAAAAATCTTAAAAGACTTTAGAATTATTTAATTGAATTTAATAACATTGGGAAAGGGGAACTATCATATTATATGGGTTGGTAGTGATGTTGAGTCACTATGGACCAACATTTTCCTTTTATATTTCACATTGGAGTCCAATTTAATGTTTTAATTGGATATAATGGAATATAATATCTTCCCAAATTCAGAGGGTTTGTCCTCTTTAACACAATACAAGTTATAAACCTTACATACTTGGATAGTTTTACCACTAAGTGTTCTTGATTCTATATTAGGTTGATATCAACTTCTCCAAATCAAATTGTTTTTATAATTTTCCTTAAATTTACTATTTAGTTTTTCAGAACATACCTTTCATTGTAACACCCCTTAACAAGAAATTTTAAAGTCTTAGGATCATTTAAATTATTCTCAAACCTCCAAGAACTTTTTCAATCAACCCATGTTTTTTTCACTAGAAAAAGACTCAAAACACTTCTTCACATTAGTATTAGTACATTAATATTTCATATATAATTTTTTAAATATATTTCTAAATGGGATATATTTACCATTAAATATTGGAATATTGTTTCCTTTGATCCCAGTTGATCTTCATCTAAAAATTTTCAGGATAACCATGGTTACAATTATTATAATTTCTTAAATTATTCCAATACCTATCATATTTTGATTGATGACATAGCCTTTCATACTCAAAAATTAATTTACTCTAATACTTCAGAAAAAATACTAGATATTTTTACATGTATCCCATAGAAATAAAACTATTCTCATACCTTCTTATAAATATCATCTAGTTTATATTAACTATTATAGGGACTCTTAGATATTTTTTATAACACCTATAGGATTTTCCTTTTTCCCGGGATTCATTATTTCTTTCTTCTTCATCATGATATGGAGAGATTTTATCATAAAAACATATTTCCCATATAGTAGGAAATTTGTGATGCGATTATCCTTTTGTAATCACACTTTGTTATAAAAAAATATCATTCCTTTAATCATCACTAAAATAAGGGTAATAAAATAATAAATACAAAGCATTTTTGTGTTTATGCTTACCCTTTACATATAAATACTTATTAACTAAGATTAATTCCTCTTCATACTATTGGATCATCATTCTTCATGCTTCAATATTTACATTTATATCCTCCTTGAGTTCCTTTCCACTAAAAATTTTATTATATTTATGAATGGGATATATTTCTAGTATACCACCCTTTACCTTTATCATGTAATTCAATTTAGTATAAGAATATTTAATACATGAATTCTCTTCTTGTATACTTTTATTCACCTCAACCAATTATGATCATTTTCTATAAAGTTATTCTTTCATGACCTTCATTAATTCAAATTATCTTGACTTAAGATATTTCACTACCATCTAAAATAATTGGTATCATTGCCCCTTATTCATTATTTCTTCCCCAACTCCTTCGATCAAATATTAAAATGATAAAAAACTTCATCTTCTTTTTATTTAGGTGATATATGTTTCCCTCTTTATATTATAGATATAAATAATTTATCTTCCTTCATGAATATTAGACTAAACTACTACCCAAATTCAAGAAACTCAAAATAATAGAAATATAATATTTATATAAAACAATTTCTAGGAAAAAAATTATATACTATTCATTATTAATAATAAAACACAAAATTCCTCTTGTTTTCCTCATTTAGTAAGGCTCAAGACCATGAGCTATAGTCAAAATATATTCTCTTTCAATTAAACCCATGTCTACAGTAAGATATAAGTACATCCCTTCAAGTCTATTCTCTTAATCAACTATTAATAATAATTCTTAGGTCTTTAGAAAAACTAAAAAATAGTAGAGTTTGTGAATTCCATAAATACCCATATTTTATTTTTTTTCTTCACATTCCTCTAGATCAAAATTTTATCTCTTTATCTTTATCCTAATCTTGGCACAAATAACCTTATTGTAGTATAGCTACCACAAAGTTAGAAACTCAAAAAACTCAGCTAGAATAACCCCATAACTGACTACAAGTGATTATATGATCTTCCAATAATAAAAATAATCATCACACTATCATTATGGATTTAACATGTATAAATTATTCTTTAACATATATATATATTACATCATTTATATTATTCATATAAAATCTATTTTAAACATTAAAATATTGAACATAGATATCCCAATTTGATTTTTCATATGAATTTCTTGAATTATATTTAAAATGGTATGTTTGAAGAATTGAATATTGGTTCTATAATCATCAGGTAAATTACCAATTCATTCTATATATTTCATGATTTTCCAAAAAGTTTGGTATCTTACACAGACATGGTATTTTATGAATAAATATCTTATGATACATATCATGCAAGTTGATCAAACATCTTATGTCTTTCAGTATCTTACATATATCATATATTATATGTGTCTTCCATCATATATGAATGCATTGCCTTATGAAGTTCCACATCTTATGGGGGCATCCCATCATATGAGAATTGCGTATACTATGAACTGGCTTATATGCATACCCAAAATATTTTCTCATGAGAGTTTGACATTTTATGAAATCCTAAACAACGATATTAAATCAAATAAACCTTAATATATTTAACATTTTGAGGTCTATGGAACCTTATAAGGAACATGACAACTTTATGAAATCTAGTGAACCTTATGAGATTCAACCTTCTGAAATCTAGTGAACCTTTAAAAGAACTAGATAGCCTTAAAATATCCCTAAACTGTATGAAATTTTATAGGCACTATAAGAATATTTATGGAGTGAACATGTAATTATAGAAACAATTCAACAATCGCAAAATCTCCCCTCATCATACTAGAACATCTCCATACACCTCAAATTAATAAATATAATCATCCAAACATTTTTTAAATCTTTTGATAATATATATTATTCCAAAAAAAATCCAAACCATTGTATAAAATGGTTATTTATTTGTACTTAACATT
Organism: Viscum album; assembly: GCA_963277665.1. Classification (NCBI taxonomy): domain Eukaryota; kingdom Viridiplantae; phylum Streptophyta; class Magnoliopsida; order Santalales; family Viscaceae; genus Viscum; species Viscum album. The sequence goes on from OY728159.1 coordinate 2,047,992,224, forward strand.
AAAATTAAACAAAAACACACAAAAAATCACCATATATAATGCAAATTCCGCATTGAATTTTTACATTTATGATCTCTAATAAAGAAAAAACATATCCCATTTTCCATTCAACATGGAAGTAGCCCACTCATCCCCAACAAAATACATTTAATTTTCTTCTTCAAAACCTTATTGAAAACTAATACAACTCATTCATTTTAAAATTTAAATATCTTCTTTTTTATTCGTTGGAAATACCCTTTCTTCTTCACTAAAGTCAAATTAATTCATCACCCCCTTATTGATGATAAATGAAAAGGATATTAAGCATTTTTATCAACTCATATTATTCACATTCATAATCATATTCTTTAACCTTAATTATAAACCATAATATTCCAAATTTATAAATATAGAGAGATATATGATATCACATGATTTCTTAGAAAGGTGCATCTAGTTAGACAACTATAATACTAATTGAACTAACCCAATATATAAAACAAGAGTGTATGAAAATGGGATTAATGTTATCTACAACTAAACATGCATGTGAAACCAAAATCAAAAATCACATTTAAGGGGATACCTAAAAAAGATTAATTAGGATAATAAATTATTTACCAAAATCTCAACAAATGCATAAAAAAGACATTCTTAAAGGATTTTAGCTCACATTTTTATATAATTATCATTAACTAACACTACCTGTTTATAAATATATTTTATACATTTATAATTAGTGGAAGAAAGTATGATTTACATACCTCTTTCTCTATATTTTCAATGTATTTTAGAAATTCATGATTCAGTGCATCATAATATTATTACATATTTTTTTCATATATTATTCAAATGAATGAATGCTATAAATTTCAATTTATCTTATGAGTTATATAACTCCATTATATGAAAAATATTTATTGAAAAGTGTGTTAAAAAATAATCCTTATCCTTGAAATAATTCTAACGTATTACAAAATAGACAAAAAAATATATAATAAAGAGTAACCTATTAGTTTCTCTATAATTAAAAAATTCTGAGAGTTTTATCTCAAAAAATATTCTAATTACTTCCAATATCAACAATTAATAATTTAAAATATCCCTTTTCATATTAAAAGTCTTTAAATCTTGGATAATTATTTTCTTTTCTCAGACTACTTTTATGTGAGTAGAATTTTTGAAACCCTATTCACTAGGGAAACATCACTTCCTTTTCCTTGTATAAGTTTTCTTGTCAAATCTGTAAGTGATGGTAGGTTTTTATATAGTATTTAATGACATTACCAATAATTCTAGATCATTCACATGTGTTTTATTGAATATCCAAGACACTAATTTTGGGTGACTACTCATGTTCCTAATTTTTCTCATGTGAAATAACTTTTTTTAGGACAAGCATTGATTTTTGGATTCCTTATTTTATTAGATATTAATAACTAATTCATCCAAGGTATCATGCACTATTTCATGACATGCTCAACTTACTATAATTTTTCACATGACCCCTTTTTTGTCTTATAATAGTACAACTTCTCAATTTTTTCCTTCAAAACTTACTTACCTTTTATAATATAGTGAACATATCTGGGTAGCCTAGTCATGCATTGCTAGTCCATGCGACCCTCTTATCCATATCATCCAAATAGTTATTATAAGAATAAAAAACTATTTTTTGGATAGATTTTATTTATTCTTGGTAAATTTTTTATTTATTTAAGAACCATCATAATCTACTAACAATATATCTTTGGTTCATAAATCATTCAAGAAAATGAAATGTTATACTGGAAAGAGTCATATTTGTGTGAAAACCTTCCATAACATCAAAAAAACTATGAAAATTGATCTTATAATGTTGTTATAAATATATACATAAAATATTTATTACAATCCTTTATCAAATTGATGATTATTTTTTCTAGTGGGAGTTAACTTCTTGGAATATTACACCATTGCATTAATGTGGAAGAGTTACTCTCACTTATATTCTTGGTCTAAGTAGGTTCAAGCATGTTTTTGATTCTATACATTCAAATGCATCAGAATTAATTTAAATAATAGTTGGATAATAATTAACTTATTTTCCTAGAGCCTTTATCTCATAAACATCATAAGATTCACCCTTAAACTCAAATAAATTTATGAACCCTTCCATAATCCTTTTCAACAAATTTCAAGTTGCGAGACATTTAGATAGTATCTCATACAAATATTCTTAATTCCCAACTAATATTTATTTATGACCTATAAATATATTATCTTTACAATACATGTTCAATTTATACTTATTTATATCATCAATTATTGTTACATATTTCTTTACCAACTCCTCTTTACCTGAAGCCATATTTTCATTCTATTATATCAGTTTTTGTTCTACCTCTGGAGCTATGTATTTTTCTCAAGGAACGAATCTATCTAATTCATTATCATGTATTCCATATATTTTGTTTCTTTCTCATCATAATCACTAATTGAGGAATCAAAAAACGTTTCAAAATGGACTATAAAATTAACTTCACCATCTGATTAGATTACAGATGAGTCATCCTCTTCTTTCAAACTCATTAAATTCCATATCTTTATGCTTGAGTAACTTTTTATTTTAGGTTTTCTTATCTTCTTCATCTAATTTAGATCTGAAAACATTCTTTTTTAGATAATTTATAGAAAATTTTATAATTTTTTTATAATTATATCACATTGGTTATTGGTTACCCTTTTCTTTCCAGTTTTCCATTTTGAACCTTTTTGAAAGAAGGGAAATAATCCTATTGAATTTTTCATCATCTTTCTAATTATAAGAATCGCTTGATTCCACTACTTATTCATATCTTATATTAATATTTTTCATATCCTAAATGTCTCTATCAACTTTTTCCTTCTTTTTTAAATCTATAACTTTCCACATTTCATAGGCAATGAGAAGATTATGAAATTTACCCAAGGAAATATCTTCTCTATCATCCAAAGTTTAAAACCTTGGATAAAATTTTTTGGTAAAGTTTCTCATATTTTTTAATAATAATATAATATACTAACTTTTCACAAACCATCCTGGATTCCTTGGTACCCTGATAACTAAGTCGGAACTAACATATCTTAAAGGTTGTTCCTGATCCCCATGCTTTCATGAATAAAACATGGAGTCATACAATATAAATATGGGAACAAATTTTCCTCAAACACTACAAAAGAAATTGTTACATATTAGTGTGCTTGATTTTTTTTTCAGGGAGATAGTACTAGAAACCAAAAAGGCATATCAAAAACCGAAACAGTACATCCTTAAGTACTAGAAAGAGACAAGATAAACCAACATCACAATAGACATGCCACACCAAGAACCATGATATAAAAAGAATTCACCTACTAAAAGAGGAAATTTCCCTTTAATAGGATCTGGAAAGGAAAAACCATCAAATTCTTGAAAGAAAAGTTATGGTGTGAGCTAAAAATACCATTAGGGTCTCACCATGAGTTTCTTAATAAGATTACCTAATAATAAAACTATTCATTATTTAAATTTTAATAAAAAAAAGAATGGTAGAACAATTTAATATTAAAAACAAAAAATTATTTTCATTTGAAATGATGGAGAACATTTCAAAATGGGATAAATATATAATTTTCATAAAATAGTGTATATAAATCATTATGCATGAGTAAATAGTTTTCACATTCAATGGAATATATAATCAAAACTATCAAAATAAGAAACATGGTCATATTCCTTAAGTCACAATAGTTCCAAGTTTTGGGATCCTCACACATGTCATATCACTGATAACAAAAAGTATGTGTACACACATACCTCAGGCTCATGCTGAATAGGACCCATCAACATCTCATCGGGGGTATGATATACTGAAGATAATTTTTTTAGAGTTCTAAACTTTTAATCTATTTATAGGTAATTACCATCCTAGGGTTTTTGTCAAAAATTTCTCACTAACTAACCAGGATGGTATATACTCTACCAATCAATAAAAAAAGGGAAAATCATATCATTCCAAAATACTTCACAATCGCCCACTTTTCCTTATCACAATTACAATCCACGTTCAAAACAAAAATATAGGTTTTTAACCATTAAAATCATTTTAAATTAAAAACCAATCATATGTTTTTATAAAATAGATTTAATTAATTTTTAAAAGTAAATATACAAGTTCCATAAATTTGAAATTACTCCCCAAATTCCAATTCCATCAGAATTGGGAGGTTTTTCCAAAATCCAATGCAAATTCAAATCCATGATCCAATTCACAAAAAATTGGTATTTTTAAAAATCAATTGAATGTAATTTAAAACATAATAAATTAAAGTTGTAATAAATTGGAAACACATAAATGGAACCACCTTCCTTTGTCACAAAATCACAACTCTAGAAATAAGACTTGCCTACGAAGAGTGATGGAACAAAAGAACTATGAACTCAAACATAATATATGAATAATAAACATAGATTTTGGATCCATAAATCCCAATTGGATCAATTAAACCCCACGTAGAAAGGATATATATATGAAATAAACCAAAATATCACATACCTAGAGAAATACACCACAACCAAGACAATTATCAATCACTAAACGAAATGATCTAGAAGGGTTGGATGGCTCCAAAATCACCTAGGGATGGCTCTTAATAGAGAGGTAGGATATACAATTTGTATTGAATGAAAAATCATCTGAGAAGCATAATTAAAACTGCCTAACTAGATAATTGAATGGAATTTAACCCCATTACACATCATATAGTTTCTAAATATCACATTCTCAGAAAAACATAACACCTTTTATTAAAAATACAATGTTTAATATTTAAAGGGTTTGTATTCTTTGCACGGAATGTAACCTTGCACATAGTGTACATGATTACAGCTTCCTACAGGTGAGTATTACACATCATGTAATGAAATTACTCATTATGTAAATCCCCATAACATGTTGAAACTGCATGTTTTATACTGAAATTTCCAAAAAAAACCATGACTTTACCATTACAGGTATCCTCCCAATTATTTTTTGGCCCTAATCAACCAATGAAAGAGGAAAATCACAAAACAAATTATAACATACCTTACAGAAAATAAATGGGGTGTTATGTAACTTCTCACCAAACCCCTAAATAGTGCATAATATATCAATAGGACTTATCAAATAGTAATCAATGGTTTCATAATCATCCATTTTAACATCCTAAAACCTTCTCTTCAATATGTTTAGTTTATCGTCAACGAAATTTATATTTCCTCTTTAACTTCAGTTTAATTTTTTTAAAATTTAAGTGATAGTTTGGAGTCTCTACACCTCTATGTAATATATTTTTAAAAGGGTCATCAAAATAGAATTTTTATATTTCTCATCTACATTCATATTTCTCTTGTTATATAAATTCATAATAGCATCACAAATAATGTGTGGAAACCTATAATATCATGCCCCTTATTGTTGACTTGAGAAGTTATATGAACATTACTTGGCCTTAAGAAACATCCCCAAGATGCCAAAGGTTGGAAATAAATGCTGAAGGGATTAAATACATATAGGGAACGATTTACAATTTAAGAATAAAATGACTAACCAAACAAGTTATAACCAAACAAACCACTATATGATGCATGATAAAATTTTAAGATAAGTTAACATTTAATTGATCAAAATAAAACTAAAACCATGTACCATAGTGGAATTATACAATATCCAAGTACATAATGGAAGAAAAAACTTAAATATCACAATTAAAAACTCTAATTCTCCATACATGCTTTATCCTCCAACTTCACAAAATATCACAAGTATTATGAAGCCCCACTTTTGAATTATGATACTTAACCATTTCCCATGTCTCGATAAACAACATATGAAAAAGCACAAAAGTTACAAAGTATGGGTGAGTAATGAAACTCATTATATTTTCCCCAATGACTTCCCTAATCATTCCACTATGATAGAATTGGTTATCACAATTTATAAAACAATATATATAAAAGAATTTGTATAAAATAGCTTTAATCGATTTATCACAAAACTGAAACTTTTTTAACAAATTATTTTTCCACACTAAAACTATTTTCCATGAAAGAAACCAAGAAAGTTGTTCAAAACCATTCCATGTTTCCATTTTTGGAATATCCTGTTCCAATCCACATATACACACTTCTACACATGATTTTTTTGTTATGACAGTTCCATACTCATGAGCATTATCTCATTGATCTTCCAATTCATCACAATGTAATTAAATTCAATGTTCCATTACACCATTGGAACCGTGTACCATGTCATATTCCAATCGAGCCTCATAAATGAAATATGAAATCACATAGAAAATTATATCTAACCATGCCAAAACCATAATTTCAACCATTTCAATAACACCATTATTTTATTGAAAACCTTTAAAAAAATTAATAAGAACACTATTTTACTGAAAAAACGTTTCCATGAATCAAAACAAAACCATCATTTTAAGATAAACATTTTAAAATTAAGTAACCAAAATCAATTTCCGAAAAAACACCCAATTTTCATAATTCCAAAAACCATAACTCAAGAGGGTTTTCAAAAATCATTGAAAAATTAATATATAATCAATTATAATCAAAACAATAAATTTGAAACTAATCCATCAAGTTTCAAATAGAGGAGTCAAAAGTGAATCTACATACCTCAGGTTTTATGATGAAAATGAATAATGCAATGAAAATTCCAATGAAATCAGGTTAAATCTCTAGGAACCCACCTTATATATATTTTCCTATAATCAAAAAAGGAAATTATATTCATATTTTGCATCAAAGATCTTAGATCTATCCACATAGAACATAGATCCAATAAAATGAAAAGGATGGAAAATTAGATCTAAAAACCCATCAAGAACTACCAAAAATGATGACTTACCATGATAATCCAGCTTCGAATCACCAAGGTAATCCTTCAGATCACATCCTGATTGATGGGGAGAGGATCTAAAACCTTTGAGAGGGAAAAATCCCGAGTTAGGTCCATTTTGGTGGAAAATGAGGCACTAAAACACAAAGATGACCAAGATCCACTTTTTTAGGATCTAGGTTTCTAGCCACACACTATTTAGTCTCATGGTTGGGAAAATCATGCGCTAATTGTGTGCTAGCCACTACCTCAAGGATAAACCTTTCATATTTGAATGAAACAGTTTCAAAACCATGTGCCATCCATGCCAAATCCCACTTTCTCAAGTTGCATGGTTCACCTAGGATTCTATATGGTTTTGGAAAACCGTTTGCCTCTTATAGGCCTTCCCTTATCCCATATCTCAGTGTTCATAGTTTTCTATAGTTTTTCATGGTTTTTTCGAACCAGGAATCAATCATGCACCACTAGGAAAGCCACAAAACCCCTCCAAAAGTTCTCCAAAATATCCCAAACTTCACCCATATACTTTATGTACTTAAAATCATAAATAAAGGGCTACATCATGAAATCGCGGGTGATAAATTCTCCCCACCATTAGCCTTTCTATCATTGAAAGGTAGAAAACCATCACATTGTTGAATGAGGTCTGTCTATTTTTCCTTAATTTAGTTCTCACATTCCCATGACTCTTCCTAAATCTGAACATGTTTCAACAAAACCCAAACTATACTGATTCTTTTATCATGAAATTATTTATCTTTCCAATCCACAACTCACACTATCATGTGCACAGACAAAGAATATAGATCTACTTTAACATGATCCAATCGAATCACATGATTCAGATCGGGCTAATACTCTTTCAACTGAGATACTTGATACACATTATGTACCACACTGAAACATGGTAGAAATGGAAATAGATATTCCACCTCACCAACACGTTCATGTATCTCAAAAGGGCCTATGTATATTGGAGATAAACTTCCCTAATTTAAAACATGACAATGTCCAATACTTAAAGAGATCCTAAAGAAAAAATTATCACTCACCTCAAATGAAAACAATCATCCATGATTATAATCCTATGATTTCTAATAAATCTAATCCATATCCATCAGTTTCCTAATCAACTAAATCTTCTCCATTGTTTCTTGGGAATGGCTCATCCCAACTAGTGTAGTCTCTCAAATTTCCACCCAAAAAAGTGGAGAATGAAAAGTATGTCTATATAATGATTCAAACAGGGCCATTTGTATCAAGGCTTGATAATTTTTGTTATAATAGAACTATACTAATGGCACATTCTATTCCGTTGAACCAAAAAATCCATTAAAAAATCCCACAACATGTCTTGTAATTTCTTCATATTCATTTAAAATTTACCATTCATCTGAGGATGATATGTCATACTCATAGTCAACTGATTCCTAAGGGATTTATTCAAGGAACTCTAGAAAGGATATGTAAATCTTAGATCTCTTTCTGACATGATCAAAACTAGTATGTCATGTCTCTTCACCACCTCTCAGGTATAGATTTTTGAAAAGTCCTCCTCCATATGAGTTTTATGAATAAGGATTAAATGAGCGAAATTTTTTAGTTGATCCACTATCAACCATATAGAATCATGTCTACAAACCATTCATAAAAGGCATGTTACAAAATACATGGATATTTTTTCCCACTTCCAAATAGGAAGATGTGATGACTGCAACATTCCTTTTGGTCATTGATTCTCCTCCTTAACCTTTTTACAAGATTAAAATCCGAAAACAAACTCATTCACCTTTAATTTAATTATATTACACCAGAACTACTCTTTCATCACCTTATACATATTTTTTATTATAATATGAACAGCCCATATTGAATGGTGGAAATCATGAATAATTTTCTCCTAATATTCCATAGGTATTACCATCCGATTTTGGAACCATGACACTAAACTCCCATCCAAAATACAACCTTCAACGGTCTCCACATCATTGAGTTTTGACCTTCCACCACACATTATGCACCAGATGTCAGTGTCTCTCTAACCATATTTATGATATCAGGAACAATCTAAACTAGAAGGAAAACCATAACTTCACCTCAGTCTTTAAATTCTATGTGCATGTCAGCTAGAACCGACATCATCTACCACTCATTCGAGGCCTCTTTTTCGAACTAAGCATATAACTTTATGCATAATGCATATTCTACCAAATTTTCTTTACCTGATGTATACATCAAGTCAAAGTCAAAAATTTTGAGATACACTATCCACCTTCCTTTTATAAGGTTGAAATACTTTTGTGAGAAAATGTTATTCAAGATCATTTGATCCATGACCATAGTAAATTTATCATCGAAGAGACAATGACACCATGTTTTCAATGCATGGAATATAGAATCTAACTCCAAATCAGGTGTTTGGTAGTTCTTATAATATAATCATAAATACCTTGAACCATAAAAAATAACATGATATCCTTGCATGATAACTCATCCCAACCTATATCTCGAATAATCACAATACACCACGTACCCCTGTCCTGATTTTGAAAAAATTGAGATTGGTGCGGATGTAACGTGAAGCTTAAGTTCTTAAAAGGTCTTATAGCATTCATAAATCCATTATAATGTAACATTATTCATTGTAAAATATTTCATGGGAGAAGGTATTTGTGATATGTTGTGAAAAAATTTCGGTAATAACTAGCTAGACCAAGGAAACTCCATATCTCGAAAACGTTCTTCAATGGTTGCCAAGAGATCACAAACTCGATCTTTTCTAGATCCATAGAATGACCTCTTTCATAAATAATATGTCCCAGAAATAATACCTCTAGTATAAAAAATAGAACTTTGATAATTTGGAATACAGATGATGATCCCTAATGATTCCCAATATTGTTGCTAAGTGCAGATCATGCTTAGCCCTTGTCCTTGAATACACTTGTATGTAATCCAAAAACACCACCATGAATGAATCTAGATATATCTATAATATATTATTCATCAATTCCATAAATAACTATGGTGAATTCATAATACAAAAAGGTATTTCCACATTTTACCAATTTCCATATCCACTTCAGAAATTTTTCTTTAAAATATCCTCCTTCTAAACGCTCAATTGGTGATATCCTGATCAAAATTCAATCTTATAGAACCACGAAGATCCTCAAAATTTATCAAAAATATCATCGATGCATGGAATTTTATACATGTTCTATATAATATCATGGTTAATCCTACAAAAATCCACACACAGCTAAAGATTTCAATTTTCCTTTTCACAAACAAGAAATGCATTACCCATAGAGTCGTGCTAGAATGAATGAACCCTTTTTTTTTCAATTCATCCAATATCACTTTTATCTCCCTTAATTCTATTTTTTTACATTCTATAAGATGTAATGGAAATAGAAATCTTCCTCATAGGGATATAAATCCTAAACTCCACTTCTCTTATAGGTGGTAACCAAGAGAAATTATGGGGAATCACATCTGGAAATGGATCCACCACTGCTGGAAACCTATTTTTCTTGATCTTTTCCATTGACTTCAAAGATAATTATTCCAAATAGTTTGATATTTTTGGACTCGCCTATTTTGATAATCCCAAATAATATTTAATTATATAATGGTTTAGTTATTTGAAAATATATTTCAATCTATTTTAATCTCATGCCTTTGCTAAAATCAGTTTAGAGTATAAAAAGTCTCTAAGTCAAAGGTCACTATTGAAGGTTACTGGTAAAAGGTCACTGTTTTTGGACATTGTCACGGTCACCATTGACAAACCTATAGCTGAACCTTACCACTATAATTCACTGGTGAAAAGGTCACTGTTAAAGACCTTACCGATGAAGGTTACCATTATAAGAGCTACAGGTATAAAGTTATAGTTGGAAGTTACCAGTACAAGGTCACTGTTGTAAATCCTACCGTTGAAGTACTTACCAAAGCATACATACGCTGAGTCAATGTGATAGGTAACTATTGTGACAAGGTTGTTGTTACAAAGAGTTTCTGTTAGAATTCCACCGTTATACTAATTACTAGAAGTCTACTATTAAGTAGTCTACCACAGAAGATCTCACTGTTTAAGTCTACCGCTGGACAATTCTACCATTGGTGAAGTCTACCGTTAGAAAATTCTACTGTTGGTGAAGTCTACCAATGGAAAAGTCTACCGTTGGTGAAATCTACTGCTGGACAAGTCTACCATTGTTGAAGACTACCACTGGATAAGCCTACTGTTGGAATTATACTATTGAGGAAGCTTACTATCAAAGATGCTACCGATTGATAGGCTGAAGTTACTAGTCCACTGATAAAAAATTCTACAGTTTATCAATTTTTCTTAATATTATCATAACGGTCATATTTGATTGAGTTAATGCATCTGAAATGAATTAATATTGTTTGAAGACATGTCGGGAAACCGTATGAGGTACGAGGAAGACCGCACATGGTTCAATCATTCCCTTTGTCGACTCTGTGGAATTAAAAAGAGAGACCGAGCTAAAAGAATGTGTGTAGAAAAAGTGCGAGCTGAAAAAAAACCTAGACTATATCCGATAGCACTGAAGGAAAAGAAGAAGAACACTGTAGTGCTTATACTAAAAATCCAATTACTTCACGAAGATTTTTTTGAAGAACATATTTAAGGTTGTACTGTTGTGGTTTAAGGAACCCTTGTACCATGAAGTTGGACATTTCAGTACATGAAAGAAAGTACCTGCAAGTTGCGACACTCTGTTTTTTAAGGAAACTTGTAGAGAAGAACAAAACCTTCATTTCCTAAACTCCAAGAAGTCCAGAGCTGATCTTCAAACACATAGAGCATTCTAAACTCAACCATAATTTCTTTAGATCTGTTGTGTTACTTATTTATCATTTCTAAGAAGTGTGTGTTTGTTACACACACACTGTCTTCTATGCTTTAACTGGGGAATACTGAGAATCCACACTCAAAACGCTCTCAACACTTGTTTCCCACGCATTACTATGGAAGAAGTCTTGTGTTGATTGGTTTCTTTTTTTCCCACATAGAACTGTGGTAGAGGTTGTAGAACCTAGATAGTTTTTAAAAACTGTTGTAAATACCAATACAGGTTGTGTAACAAGTTTATTTATATAAACTTATTTGTGGTAGTTGATCACCAAGTGGATAGGATTTGGTATCGACTTGAGACTGAACCTATTGTTTACATTGTTGTGCTAATCTTCAAGTACTCTGTTTTATTTTATCCGCTTCTAATATTTTTTAAAGACATAAAACTATTTTTACATTCACTCCGATAGTTAGTTTTGGTTAGTGTGTATATGTGCTTAACTCAGTAAACCTCTTTAAAAAGTTGAATTAGTGATTACATTGATTCAACTGAGGAATAATCAACCTTAGAGAATCTTGTTGATCAATTAAAAATTTATATATCTACTGCCTTAATTGGATGGGCTGTTATGAATTGGGGGATTTTAATCATAAAGTTTTCAACAGAAATATAAATTGGAACTAAATTCACCCCCTCTTGAGTATCCACCATGACCAACAGATATTGTTATAAATATTGGTGCTAATGAGACCATTTCTCCATCCTTCACATTCATGTCTCCTTTAAAGAGATGCTTGATGTCATCTTTAGTTGAAAAACTGAGCTTTCTGTTATAATAGTGGATGTGATCCTTAAACATTTTCAACCAATTCATACATAGTATTATATTAAATACATCCATATCAAGAATAAAGAAATCCAATTTCACCTCTGATCCATCACCGGTTATATAACATGCTCTACATACAAAGGCTCGACACTCTCTTTGGCCAAGAGGGGTTTTACGTTTTACCGTAGAAGGTATCATGTCAACTTTTTTACGTCAGCAAATCAATATAATGAGAAGAAATAATGGAATGGGATTCAACAGTATCAAACAATAACTACATAAGGGAAGAATTCAAAATAATTTCACCTCGTTCCATAGATGGTCCAGACTGATCATTCGTAATAACCTATTCATCTCTAAATAATTTCTTCATCAATGCACTTTGTTCCTTATTGTGCTATTGATATTGAACTGCCTAAGCAGTCATGGTATTCCTAGATTCACCATGGCTGGATCTTTTCTACTAATGATATGGATTCTTCTTATCTCATCCTATTGAGGCATGTGATTCCTACGACACCCGAGAATTGTTCCAAACAGCTGACCTCTGAGCACTGTGACAAAAGCGCTGAAGGTTCCCCATCTTATTGTAATTATGGAATGATGTTAGTGGTCCCATACACTGTCACTTAATTTTTTCAAAGGAATCACATTTAAAACATTCAACATGTATCTTGGGTTAGGGAGTAAGGTTTACTGATCCCACCATCAGATTTTGATTCATGCTCCCACCTTGAAAATAGGTGTCCCTCTTCCATTTTCTCCTAGAATTAGCATTCTCACCATTTCCCACATGTATCTACATGTTTCCTCCTCCCATAACTCTTTATATGTCCCTCTAATCTACTATTTCTCTATTGAATATCTATTTATAATCCATTATATGGAGCACTTCAATATTCAAGCAAATCTCCAACCTCATCTCCAATTCAGAGATGCGTACCCTTAAGGATACACTAGCTGTAACCTCGGGTGTGAAGCACACTAAATTCACGAATTTAGCTGCATTCTCTGTAACAGAAATATTTTCCTACTTCAAGCAAAATAATTTCATTTTAATTTGAATTCTGAATGTATGAGGATATAATTGTTTGTTGAATAATTCTTCAAAATCCTATCATGAAAGTTTGTGGTCTAATTTATCCTGAATAGCTAAATCCCACAACTAGCATTAAAGATCTTATATAATGTACATCACTAGCTTGGATTTCAGCTATGTTAGTGTGCCAATGAAATTAAAGATACAATTTATCCTATTTATTCACACGTCTTCCTTTTATTTTTTAGAATCACCCCAAAATATGGGTGGATTTTTCTTCTAGAATTGGATGAAAAGATACAATTTCTGTGGTCGTCCCTCCTATTCCGGTTCTCCATAGCCCAAAAAACATGAAAAATACTCTGAACAAGTTGTTGGTTAACCATTGGTTTAGTTTCAACCACTTTCTCTGCATCTTCTTCATGTTGGTTTCTAGGATGCCTACCGGGTTCCATTTTCTTGAACACAACAATGTCACAAGTCTCACTCTCTATTAATTGGGGGCTTAACAATTTCATATTCTACCACATCATACTATCAAAATAATGCTTTCCAAAATCAACCATTTTTTGAAAAAAAAAATATCTACTTGCTTTGTAAAATCCAACCATTTTCAAAATACCACAATGACTCCATTTTTCAAAATCTTCCATTTTAAAAAATGTTCAAAATATTTTTCCAAAAATCAACGACTTACACCACATCATATATCATTACTAAAAATAAAATCTGAACTCTTAGTGGGATGTCATTTTCTGATTCATTCCATGCTTGTCTCATTGGATAAACCCATGAAAATGAGATTTCAAATGCTATATGTGTCTCCAAAACACTAATGTACCCAACTCCCTAGTAACATGGAGTTTAGCATAAAATGGTTAGATACATCTTTTTATACTCTACATTTCAGGTTTTGACAATACTACTCCTTTCTATGATCCCAGCTCAAGGAATAGATAAAAATGAATTCAACCCTAAGACCTACAACCAATGCCAAGTCAAAGTCCAACCAAGACTTAATCCACTTGTTTCATAAAGGACAAAGCTACTACCATTTCTAATATCTCACCCCTTCTTATTGGCTTGAGAAGGTATAGGAACAATACTTGGACTTATACAACATCTCCAAGATGTTGAAGGCTGGACATAAATTTCAAAGGGCTTCAATACATGTAGGTGACGATTTTCCATTTAATAATCAAACAAATAACTAAACAATCCATAAGCTAGAAAACTAATATATGGTGCATCATAAATTTTTAATACAAATCAACATTTCATTTATCAAAATCAAACTAAAATAATGTATCTCAATGGAGGACTACAATATAAAAGTACACAATGGAAGACACAACTCAAATATGTCAATGAAAAAAATCCAAATCTCCAAACATTATCCATACTCCAACTCCAAAAAAAATTCCAAGTATCACAATTTACAATTACTGAAGTGTGATACATTACCTTTTCCCGTGTCTCAATAAACAACAACTAAAAATGCACTAAAGTTACAAATTAGGGGTGAGTAATGAAACTCGATAGATTTTTACCAATGACTTCCCTACTCATGCCATTGGGTTAGAACTGGTTAGCACATTTTATAAACTAATTTATATAAAAAACTTGAAATAATTTATCAAAACACTGAAATTATTTTAAAAAAATAGTTTTCCACACTAAAAATGTTTTCCATGAATGCAACCAAGAATGTTTGTCAAATGCATTACTTGTTTCCATTTTTGGAATATCTTATTTAAATCCACATATCCACATATCCACTCATCTACGCATGCATGATTTGTTATGATACTTACATACTCATCATTGGTTTGTTATCGATCTACCAAGTTCTCAAAATGTAATTAAATCCCATATTACATTACACCTTTGGCACCAATCACCTATTCATATTTTAATCAGTACCCATTAATATAATATGAACTCCCACCAACCATTATTCCCAACCATGAAAAACCATCATTTCAATCATTTCAATAAAACCATTCTTTTATTGAAAAACTTTTAAACAAAAATTTCAATAAAACCAAACTTTTATTGAAAACAATTTTCTATGCAAAAAAAACAAAAACAACATTTTGAAATCAACATTTTAAAATCAAGTTAAAAAAATCACATTCCAAAAAAACAACCAATTTCCATAATTACATAAACCATCACCCAAGAGGGTTTTCAAAAATAATTTTACTATTAATAAACAATCAATTACAATAAACAATCAGTTTTAAATTAATAATTATAGTTCAAAATATAGGAGTCTATAATGAAGCCACTTACATAAGGTTTTATGACGAAAATGAATAATGGCATGAAAACTCAAATGAAACTGGATTAAATATCTATGAATCCACCTTAGATCTATCCACCTATCTTCAAAAAATACAAATATATTCATATTTGGAATCAAATATCTTAGATTTATCCACATCGGACATATATATAAAAAATGGAGGTATCGAGAAGTAGATCATAGAAATCCCATCAATAATTTCCATGAATGATGACTTACCACAAGAATCTGGCTTCAAATCACTAAGAGAACCCATTTTATCACTTCCAAAATGATGGGGATAGGTTATCCAACCTTTGATAGATAAAAATCATGATTTAGGTCCATTTTGGAAAAAAAGGCATTAAAACACAAATTTGACCTATATCCACTTTTTTATGATTTAATTTTCTAACCACACATGGATTAGTCCATAGTAAGGAAAACTGTGCACTAACCACGTGTTAGACACTTCCTAAAGGATGAACCTCGCATGGTTGGTTCGTGCAGTTTTCAAACCGTGTTCCATCCATGAAAAATCCCACTGTCTCATATTACACTATTCTTCTAGACTTCTGTACGGTTTGGAAAAACTATGAGCCTCCCTTGAGCCTTCCCTTTAGCCCATGTCTCATTGGGAATGGTTTCTTAAAGGTGTTTTACTATTTTTCCAAATCATGCACCAATTGTGGACCTATAGGAAATCCCAAAAACCCTCCAAAAGTTTTCAAAACTCTCCCAAACTTCACCCATATACCTTACATAATTAAAAAGTATAAATAAAGGGTTACTTACATGAAACCAGGGGTGTTACAAAATCCCAATAAAGTAGAATATCTCACTTATAGAAAAAGTGATAGGTGGTAGGGTAGTATCCAAATTCCTCCAAATATGATTGTTATTTCTATTAAATGTATGGAAACCACAACTATTCACAAAATTTGGAATCACTATATTCAACAACTTCTTTGATCATTCATAGTGAACCAAGACTTTATCTAATAACAATTATATTACCTATATTAATTCTCACCACTAATAGGGGGAGGTGAATCACTTTTATATTTTTATAATTCCTACTTTCATAATTAGACTTTTTTCCTCTAAATTTTTTCAACCTGTCAACTTTAGTTATATCAAACTCACCATGTATCTTACAAAAACTAATCAAACACATTAGATAAGTATTTAAAAGGGTTCGAACATAAATATTTTGTCCATGTCATGAATTTTTAGTCACATATATAATTAATCATCTACTATAATTAAAAGTTGCTAAACCAAGGACCTTTTTCACCTATAAAAACAATGTATTGTTGGGGTCTTTCTCCAGAGACCAATTAGAGAATGAAACTTTCCACTAATCACAATGAAAGGTTGATAATATTAGAATAAGAATGGTATTAACTAAGCTTTGAGTTACATTATAACTATATGGGAATTAACTTACTCCTAAACCCCCCTCGATTATCAAGTCAATGCATTTCCCTTCCTCAAGAACATCAGCATCCAATGAGTATGATCTAGTCTGATAATCTCACTCACTTTCTCTAAATATTCACTAATTTGGATCTAACTTATTCACTCCAATACTCAATCACATCAATATCCCCCATGAATGAATCTTGTATTTGGTAACCTTCTTCAATATAATAATGTATTAGGTTCTTCTTCATCTTCTCAATTATTTCTCTACCTTATGAAATATTGGGTGTCGTGTGTCTTTCTCCTTTCTTTCAACTTCAAATCAATTAATCAAATCATAGAATTATTATTTAATTATACTTATTATTCATTATATTGGTATATTTTTTGAACTTTCTTCACGATATATAACTAATTTTTTTTCCCTTACAAAGTTCAAACTCAACTACTACCAATATTCAATAAACTAAAAATTATAGAATTTAAAACATATATAAAAAATACTTTATTGCTCAGCATTATAAACACTCCATTTCAAATAATCATACACAATGACTTTCCACTTTTCCTCATTTGGTTAGGATCAAGAACCAACACTATAATCTAAAAATATTTCTTTATCTAGACCTCATATATCTAATAAAATACCAAGACTATAATTAATTGTTTTCTTCTCAATAAATAGGAATAATAAATCTCAGTTCATTAGATTAATTTATAAAGAAATTGTATTTGTGAATTAAGGAATACCCATATTTGATTTATTATTCACATTATGCTGGCTTGACCTCATCTAACATGATATTAAACTTTCTTGTGACATGAAGAACACCATTTCAACATAACTCAAACAAAATTTGAAATTCAAAAAGAATATATAGAATCACTCCCTAACAAATTACAATTGATTATATGATCTTTTGAACTGCAAAGTATCATCACACTAACATTCCATATTTGTATTTTGAATATTATTCTTTAGTGAATAAAATAAAAAAATTATGAAAAATTGAATCTTAAAAACCATGAATAGAGAACATGAATTTATATTTTTCACATGAATCAGTTTTAACAATGTTTTAATTGTTATGTTTGAATGGTTGAAGATCAATTCTTTAATCATTGGTTTGTTTACCATGAAAATATTTATCTAAGATATTTCTTAGTTTTTACAAAATTATCCTATCATATGTAGATCTTGCATTTTATGAAAATATATCTTATTAATGATAGCACACATGCAAATTAGGTATCATAAATATTTCAACATCATAAATAGATTATATATTATTCATATATTCTATCTTATGATAATGGATAATCTAATATAGTGCCACATATAATGGGTGAATAATATCATATGTGAATGAAATATCTTATGTGTTATCCAATATTCATACCCAAACTCTTTTCTTATTAAGATTCATCATCTTACGAAATGGTGAACAACCTTATGAAGACTAGAGAACCATAAGATATTTAACCTTACAAGGTACAAGGAACCTTATAAAGAACTAAAAAACCATAATAAGTCTAGTTACTCTTATGAGATTCAATATTATGAGGCTTAGTGATCATCATTAAAAAATAGACAACCATAAAAATCCCCTCAAACTTATGAAAATTTATAGGGACCTTGTGAATATCTAAATAACGAACTTTTAATTATAAAAACAATTCAAAATAATAAAAAATCTCCAAAAATCATTCCATACCATCTCCATACACCTTAAATTAACATACATATTCCTACAACCATTTTCTTCAATCTTAAAAGAATTTGGGTTCTTCCAAAACATATTTCAAACTATTCTAAATAGTGGTTCTTTTTCTACAATTGACTTTTGTGTTGAAGAAAAACTCACTGAAAATCATTATATATAAAGGGGATGCTACATTCAATCCATCTGACCAAAAATTTCAAGAAACAAAAAATATATTCCCTTTTCCATTCAATATTGAAGAAAATCACTCATAGACAAAAACACACATTGATTTTCCCACAACCTTATTTATAATAAATACAACTCCTTCATACGGAAAATTCATCCTCTAAAGTGGATTTTATTTTATGAAATTAATTATACTAGGAAAAGTAATTAAACAATGAATATTATTATAAATAAAATTACTATTTTTTACATTAAAATACCAAGATTGATAAATAATGAATTAATATTTTGGAATCATGATATCTAATGAATGGTTTCTTGAATTCATTTTTTAAATCAATGTGATATAATGAATGATTTCTCAAGTTCATTACATGATGATAATGTAATCCTAAATGTTTTATTTAAACCCTTATATTGAATTAAATTATTCATGAAAAAAATCATGACTCGCCTTTAATATTTTATAAATCCTAATATTTGATCACATAATCATTGATTCATTCCTTAGAGAGAAAGTGACTATAAAAATAATTTTATGAATAATAATTATGCTTAGTATGGATGATATTATGGGAATTATGAAGATTTTTTTTTCAATTCTCATATATATATATATATATATATGTTGTTACTTTAAAACATACATGGTATCCTCTCAATAGTCGATTGTTGGGTAAAAACCCATCAACATAACATTGATACATTTTTAGTTTGATTATGTCTGTTGAAAATTGGGTTTCCATGGTCAGTTTTGGAGTTCCATAGATATTTTGGAAAAATATTGTTGAAAATGATCCATGAAAATTGATTGGATGATCTAGATATGGTAAAAAAAGATCATATTCATGTG
Source organism: Viscum album (assembly GCA_963277665.1). Lineage (NCBI taxonomy): Eukaryota > Viridiplantae > Streptophyta > Magnoliopsida > Santalales > Viscaceae > Viscum > Viscum album. The sequence continues at coordinate 2,048,012,268 of OY728159.1, forward strand.
GCATTGTTTTGCAGTGTTTTCCAAATTTTTATATCAAAACATTGGATAATGGAGAAAAGAATTTTTGGAAAAGGATGTTGTTCACTAGTGTGAATGAGGTTTGTATAGTTTCATGTCATTTCTTCTTCAAGAACATTTTATAAAAGTATGGAAAAGAAGGAAGGCATGAAATTTGAGTTTGTGAAAATGCACGGATTGCATGTTTGGGAAGAAGTTGTGTGCCATGCCCACATGGTCCCCAAAATGATTATAAATAGGTGTTTACCCCCCCTCATACAAGATGAAACTCAACACTTAAAGAAAATTTAAACTCTAGTCATGAAATTTCTAAAAAGTGTCATGCCAATAGAGAGTTCAGTAGAAGTTTTGCACCCAAATGGAGTTGTGCACCAATAGTGAGTTGTACATAAAAAGATTGTGTCGTGAAAGTATAGAGAGGAATAAATGTTGGTTTTCCCTAAAAAATGTGACACTTCCAAGCCATTAATTAAAGTTTCATGAAATTCAAACCTAGGTTGCAAAAATTTTGATGTTACCTAGTACATCATGTTGAGATTGTATTCATCATTGGATAAAAGTGGGACTTCAATAGATCATCTATATACAGTGAAAGATGCATTCATCAGAGATAATGAATGGACATATGATTCTATAAACAATGTTTTTATCCCTTTAATGAGTAGTGAGAAAAGGAAGAAGAATATAATGATCCTTTCCACTGATAGTGAGCTAGAGAAAGAGACATTGGGAGCGACCCTTGGGAATGCAGGGAGAGGGTCCTAAATATTTTAAAGGCAGTGAGCCTATGTATACAAGTGATCTAGACTAAACATCATTATTGGTAGTGAACCTTAGTGAATTTGGTACAATTGGCACATTCCCATTGTATTCTCCTTGTACGTCGCCCAGTGAGGGTGAACCAAGTAAAAATTTATGTGTCATTGTGCTTTATTTATTTCTTTACTTCCAGTGTATTATCATCTGATAAAATTGGAAAGGACATGATCAATATTAACATTAAATAGCATAATAAGTGACACTTATAATAAATAGGTCAGGATCCAGTGGGGAACGAAGAAGTTTTAAAAGAATATTCATAACCTAATTCACCCCCCTAGGGTATCTAGGCACCTTTTGGACCTAACAAAGATACACTTTAAAAAAATTCAACTATAATTTAAAAATAGGGTAATATATACTATCAAGTAGGCCTAAACCATTGATATTATTTTATAAAATCATTCATTAATTCATGAATTCTGGTCCCACTAGCCTTGTTACCTATTATGGGTTTTCATAGTTTAGAAATTTTAGTGGTTTATTATTTACCAGATTACTAGGGTATAGATTATCATGGGTATGAATTTATTTTTATGAAAAAAAATTAATGATCCTTGAGACATTTGGTTTATCATATTATTACCCTAAAAAATTACAATTAAAAGGATCAAACCAAATAAAAACTGATGTTTTTGAAATAGTTAATTACAAATAGATGTGAGAGATCAATTTTAAAGATTGGTTTTGATTGAATATAACTACACATTTCATTAATTAATTGGTATAATAAATATATTTCATGATAATTCTATGGGTAATAACATATTTGTGGTCAATTAAGATAATATTACAAAACTCAATCTAAATCTCCGGATCAGAGAGTTAAATTAAACTAAGTGAATAATGTTTGATCTTGTAAAAAGTAATAACATCGAAGATATTTTTAATAATTTAGTTTTCTCAACCACTTTGAATATACTCCCTTAATAAGTCTATATTTCAAATATGTTTTACATAATAATAAAAATAATAAATTCAAAAAAAATTTCTTAATTAAAAACACTAGTAAGAATGAAATTTATAAAGAAAATTAAACTCTAATCCAAATACTCTTGAAATCTCACCTTTTAATTTACAAGCCACACTTTATTGAAATGAATTCCATAATTCATTACACAGTCATATTATTAAGTAATTTATGTCAAGAAAAGAATGAAAACTAAGATAAAATAAAATTGTAAAAAAATTAACCTACGTGAATTAATAAATGAATCTAAAAATAATGGTTTCTTGAATGAAAAATCAAATAAAAGAACTCTATAAGAGAAAATAAATTCAGAATTAAAATCTAAAGTATATAAAAAATTACCTTAAAATGGGTGTGGGTATTAAAATTTATGTAAAATAATCCACCATATAATAGAAGTTACCAAAAAACTATGTTGGGGTTCTATCTAAATAGATAGTCTTATCTAATTAGCCATGTGTTATTTAAACTGGATAGATCTCTTCATTTTTTCTCTTAAATATCCTTAATTGAGGGAATTAAGGTCTATATCATTATATTTTAGATGTGTCTCTCAAAATATTAAGAGAATATATGGGTAGGATATCTCTAGGGTTCAACTTCAAATTCATCACTTGATCTCCAAAATGGTGTGAGCTAGTTCATCATGGTATGGTCTATATCATGGTTCAAAAAGTGAGAAAACTAAGATGACACTAAGAATGGTTTATGGATATTTATTTGGAATTCATTAAAATGTTTCTAATTTACATTGTCTTTCAAACTAAAGCTCCTTATTTAGATGTTTCGAAATTATTATTTAAAATTACATAGCTCTTCTACAACATGTACAAGTGTTCAATTCATTATTTTTCTATGAGAATGCCATCATGGGTTTTTTCGCTACTCCATGGGTGTTTTGGGATTCAAAACCTAATCTACTTATCAAAATTATCAAATTCAACTCCAAAATTATATTTTTAATAATTTAACCAAACAACAATACAAAATAAAATTCATATAATTAATTAATGAAAACAATAAAAAAGTATATGTAAAAGGGATATATCAAATCCCCCATATATAATATTTTTCTTTTACTCAATAAAAACTTGTCATCAAATATCATGATAAAGAAAATGTTAATTTAATATGGTTTAAACATAACCAAGGTTCCTAATAAAAAATTTATTAATCGAATATAATCAAATTTATATATACTAATTCTTCTCTAGGTATCCAATCTTAATTGTTATTTTAAATCACTTTTTGATTTATTTACTCTAACATTACCATTTTTCAAATATTCCCTAAACATACACTCCGATATTTTGAGCTTCCTATCTAGAATATTTTCACTTAACACTTGATATAAAATAAAACTAGTGTTATTCTCAATATCAAGTGAATAATTTCAAACCATAGGCCTGTATAATATCAAAATATCCACTTTTGAAAAATAAAACCACACGGATCAAGAGAACATTGTTACAAGTTTCACTATGTTATAATGTGGGATCCATTCTTTGAGTAAATTTCTTTGTTTACAAATCCTTGAAAAATGGGGTCTAATTTTAAACCTATATGTTTTTTTGGTTTTTTTATGGTTGGGGCTGATGCCTCATTTAAATATTAAAGCAAATCAATGACCTATTTTAACTAGGTAGAAGGAAACCCATTACATAGCCCGAAGGCCCAATGGGATTGTAGCCCATTAAATAGCCCGTATTCCCATTTTTTGGCCCAATTCCCATTTTGTGAATAGTAACCTGGCTCCTACAGTACCCCGCATTGTACCGCCACTGCTACAGTGTCCTGCCGCCACTACAGTACCCACCGATCTACTGTACCGTCACTGCTACAGTGCCGCTACAGTACTTCTACAGTATCTATTCCCAATGGGTTTTGAACCCCCATTTTTCATGTAGGATTACGGGGTGCTTACCACTAAGCCAAACCCCAACTATAAAAAAGGGGGTCTAATTATTTTAAGAATAATTCAGGAAATTCAATTTAACTTCAAATACAAGTGAACTTCATTTATTTATTTTAAAATAAATCAACTTCCATAATATCTTATTCTCTCAAATATTATTATCTTTATCATTAAAAATAAATTTCATGATTTTCCTTACCATATTTTCTTTTCATTCTTTTCTTTGTGAATTTCATAAATAAACAATCACATACCCATAAAAAAATATATCTTCCACCTCAACATGATACAAAATTTAATAGTTATAACATGATAATAGGCTAAGAATGGGTGATCATTATAATAGACAAAAACTATTGTATCATTTAAAATTTCCTTCCATAATAATATAGGATCCAAAAAAGTGTAATGTAAAGTATCTTAGAAATAAACTCCTAATCACTAATGAAATCTTGACATCTTTTCATTTCATATAATTATCACCTAAAAAATCCATGTATTTCCAATATTAATTTTGAAAGTATACTCAATTGTAATGGGGTGGTGAAAAAAAACTATTTATTTCCCAGGTAGAATATAGTGGAGTGGAATCCTATGTTTTTCTCTAGAGAGGGGTTCTTAAAAACTGGTTAACACATTTGTTAAAAAGAGGGGTTTCTTGGTCTGGATGGTTTTGAAAACATGTAAAAATGAGAATAAAAAATGCTATTAAAAATAATTATGGTAAAAATTAATTATAAATAAATTTTATAATTAGTTTTTGGGTTATATTTTTTTTTCCAACTACAATTCTTTCAAATTATTCAAAAGGCTGTATCTTCTTCTTATTTACTGAAAAATGAGAGGTTCCACTATATCTTCACCTTTAACCATTATTTGAATAGATTTAATGAGGCTTAAATAAATATATATCTCTACACATTCCACCCTTGTTATTATGTGTGTAGATTTATAGTAAATCACTCCTAACTTACTCAAGAAATACCTAATTTGGTGATATAATTCCTAAGAAATCTGAGAGTTTCTGCTACCTATTTAATAAATTCAATCAATATCTAATAAATTTTCCACTAATCCAAGTATATTCAATAATATATTGGCTAAAATGGGTGGTTGGAGAATATATTTCATTGATAAAGGCTATATATATATTTTTAGAAAGAAATCAAATATAATTACATTCAAAGTTATAAACTAATATGACATACCAACAAACATTAATAGAAAAAATATATTTGTATACATTCAAGTCTATAACTCAATATTTATAATAATAATTAATTCCCATAAATTATCACCCAATTTTTTACCCCACCATGTGAGGGATAAAAATAGTAAAAGGAGAAGTAAAAGGAATCACATTAAAGTTTAATGTAGAAAATAAAACAATGAAAACTAAAAATAGAAGATAAAATAAACCATGTATCTATATGTTACTTTTATTATTTTTAAAATAAATTATTTCCTATATTAATTATCTGATAAAATCCTCATTATATCTTGAATTCTTGAATTTTAAATTGTCTCCTTCTTCCATAACAAGCCTTTCTTCAATATAGTGATCTATTCCTTCTAAAAATATGTAGTTTTTCATATTTATTTTTGAATGGATTACCAATAATGTATTAATATTGATATTTTTAATATAACACATGTGGTAGTTAGTTATTGGTGTTGATGAATTAATATGTGGCACCCTGATGCCTCATCCTTTACTCATATTATTCTTACAGAATCTCACTGGAACCATTCTTAATATATAAAATTTAAAAAAATCGTAACTTGCACCCACTAGAATGAATAATTTATAGAAAAAAATGTTTCATTTTCAGATCTAATAACTAATATAAAGGATGATATTATTCATATAGAACTCCCATTGACTTATATGTATATCATCTTATGAGTGAATGAATCGTAACTAAAAATGATAAACACTTATATGAAGAATACAATCACTCATATGGTATCTAGATTAACTCATATGAAGTATTAACATAAATCATATGAAATATAAGAAATAACTTTTACTCACTCATTATTTTTTATATTTTTCCCCACCTACAACTATATTCTTAAAATAATAAAATAGAGGAGAATAAAAAACATGAATTCAATTTTCTTTCTTAATTTAAATAAATCAATGCAATTCATAATTTGGAAATTTTCAACAAGTTTAAAAAAATAAAATGATTTTTCATGATAATTCAAAAACCTCCTTGTAAATAATTTAATAACTAATTATGAGAGAATAAAATTTATTGAATGAGAAAAAATATCTTGAATATATAGAGATTAAATTACCCCACCCTTAATCCTTGGAAAAATGGAAATGTGGACTCCAAAAATATTACATAAATAAAATTCAAAACACAAGTCGATGAGATTTTCCTTTCTTGAAACCATGATTATAAATATAATCATTAATCATTAATGTGCTTAATTATATTTTAATTATAAACCTCATTCATTTCATATCTCGACCTAACTCACTCTAAACTGTAACCAGATTGAGGGTGACTAGACCTTAGGAACACCTCCTTGTATGCGAGAGGGTGTCAACTAGGAGTGAGAGTTTATATTGATACCATGGGGAGACCATAAACCCATATAAGAGTGCACAATAATATGTAAATAAACCCAATTTCATCCACAATATAAACCATAAAATGACACCTAATAAATTAACATGAATTTTAAATCCTGGTCCCAAACCATTGAGTCCACATCATGGGTGCTATATCACTTAATTCACACCTCCCCACACATAATAAGATCCTACTAGTAGGGTGGGATTATGGGATTCCATAGGGATATTATTCCCTCGGTATATAGAGAAAATCAAACTACAAAATAAGAAATAACAAATAAATCAAAAAAGAATGAATAAATAAATAATTATTAGAGTGGTAGTTGAGAAAAATAAATCCATCACATACTGTATTAATATGAGATTTCATAGAAATAAATATACTAAAATAAGAATCCAAGTATGAGGTAATACGACTAAATAGAAAATTCATAAACTATCCAGCTTTTGGTCTATCCCTCAATGGTTTAATCTTCCATGATAAAAAATGGCAACCATAAACCATTGGGCCCTATCCCATGTCTATATCTATAAACATGAAATCTAAAAGCACACTGAAATTCTAGAGTAAGGTGTGAGTACATGACTGGGAAGCACACCACCAATAACCCTTTACATCAATGAATAAGATATATAGGTGAATTACATAACAGTAAATACGGTATAGATACAATAAAAATAATTTAAAAAAGTAAAAAAACATATTTTGGGTCAATAGAGACCGTCTCAAACTACGTTGGAACCAAACCAGAAGATGTATCAGTCATCCTTGTAACACATCACCGTTGATGGGATAGCCCAAATGCATGCGTGACCAGACCTATAGTTTAGGTAGTATAAGTGTATTTCGTCCAATGTATGACATATAACTCTTGGGAAATAGCCCAAAAATATTTTCAATTCATCCCAAAAATCTTGGATAGCCTAGGTATATGCTGAAAAAGGTATGGCACGTACATCTCTAGGAATAGTTTAAATAGGAACACTCAACTGCAGATGTCATAAGAACATCACATATGATACCAGCAACATATTATAGATCCATAATCATTTCAAATCATTAATTTTCATAGAAATTATAATCCATATCAAATAAACACAATAAAATTTAAATGCTATGCATACACACCTCATTTGATCAAGCACCAGACACAGGTTTCTCAATGTTACACAAACATGTCAACAATCATGCTTTTAACCCACGTAAAATATTCTCTAAAATCAAGGTATTCATATCTCAATGTTTTTGATATAGAACACAAAATTTAATCATGTAATTATCAATGAAAACATGTTCATGCATTTCTCAGTTCAACCTTATCTCCAATGAATCCTAGAACTGATACCAGATATCTTACTTGAAAAAGAATTTAAAAAACCACATGTAATAATAGTTTCTCACTCCTATATAATTTCAAAATTATAAATTTTAAAATATTATTAATATTTTATTTCTTAAAGATTAATTATAATTCCATATGGTATTATATTCAGTCTATCTAGTTTAATCTTAAAAGTATGTTGTAATTCATTGTTATTATTCCTTAATAATTTTTGGTTATTACTACTTAATAATTCACTATCTAATTCTCAATTTCTATAATCTTTGGAAGAATTAAATACATAATTTCACATGAAAAGGGTACCTGGAAATTATCCCCTAAAACATTGTACCTAAGAATAGTAGAAGAGATGGTGTATTTCCATACCAGTAAACCAAAAGAAGAAATCTAATTTATTAAATAATAAATTATATATTTTTAAGGGTTTTCTATACTTCCTAATCATGAGAGTATCTCAAAAAAACTAATGGAATCAAGGGTTATAAAATTTTTAAGAATATAAAAGGAGATATGGTTTACAGTATAGTAAAGCTCAAATTAAATACCAATTTAATTTTCCTTTGAAGAAATTATTGAATGTGGGGTTTTTTAAATCCTTTAACAAATAATTACAACAATTTAACAAGTTAAAAGTGTCAAAAAATATTATTTTAGTCTTTAAAAATCTTTAAAAAAAATATTTTTCCAATGGGAAAGTAAAAAATGTAAAAAACATGTTTAATAACACTTTTTCTCCAAAAAAGTGTGATGAATTAGGGTAAAAAGTTTTTACCCTTAAGAAAATTATAGCTAGCATGTGAGGGAAAGAATGTGTACCCTTACGTGAGTCTCGTGGACATAAAATGTGATTAGAAATGCTTGATTACCCATACATAAGAATAATATAACCATTACACAACATTTTAAGAATTATACTTACCATATAAATTATGCTTATGTGACCTTTGAATCTATCAGTAGACCCTTATATAGATTAGTTTTAGACTCATCAGGAAAGAATGTGCCTCATATTACCCTTACTTAACCTATAGTACATAACTATATGAAATCTTTAGGAATTAAAAGTTACTATTACACAACAATTAGAAAAAACACCATCCTCATACACAACAACTACTAACCCTTACCTAACCATTGAAAAAATGGGTTAGCTTTTTTACAACCAAGGTAAACTACTAAATACCCTAACATAAGGTCTTAAAACACATATAACACTTATGTTTACCCTATTTCATGCATAATGGTTTAAATTTAGTTATTGTTATTTAAATTTTTTACTAAAAACAATTTTGAAAATAAAATGAGGATATTATAATTAACCCCTTCTAATGAATTCTATTCCTCAATAAGTATATTTAATGATTTTACTCAAACAAACCATCCATATAGCCTAAACAAATCCCTCTCACTCCAAAGTCTTTTCCTAGATCTATACATGTGGTCATATGATACATACAAGTGGAAAAATATTCCCTTGTAGCACACTCTCACTTCATTCCACCATCAGAATAATAGATTCTAAAAAAAATATGTATCCTTCTCTTGCTCAACATACTTTTGGTCAATCAAGTTTATATGACCAAGATCTTAAATTTTAATATGAGACATGTGGAACACAATTTACATACCACGATATTATTTAGGTAAATCTCATTGACAATCCATTGTCTTGATTTGATAAAAAAACTCAAATGGTATGAAGTACCATGAATCCATCTTTCCTTCCCACACCAGATGCCTATGCCCTAACCATGGGGAAACCTAAAAAAATACTACTTCTCCCACACACAAAACTCTACGACTCATATACTTTGGTAATAATAATTATTTTTCCTACTCGGATATGTAACCGTCAATTTTGAATCAAATTCTCCCTATCTGAGGTCTCCTTTAACATACTCTACATAAAATAATAGACTCACTTTCCTCATTCCATTAGAGTGGTGATCGACTGGTTTTATCATACATCTCCTCAGATTGATCCATTTTAATCTTATAATGAGATATTTTTTGTTGGTAAAATCCTCTAGAACCAAGTGACTATCCCAATATCCCCCCAAATCCACTTTACATTCTCACACCATACCTTAAAAATTATAAATAATTCTTTCTGAATTCCTACCGGGCTGAGGATGAAAGGACATACTCAGGTTTTACTGAGTACCCATCACTAACTATAATCTTTTCTAAAACCATGAAGTAATCCAAGAATCTCTATCAGATAACAAAATCAATGGCACTCAATGAAGCCACTTAATCTCTCAGTCATAGAGATTTCTTATTTTATCCCTTGAGTTTGTCCCTCAAACTGGTATAAAGTGATCCACCTTGTTCATATGACCCCATGGTTCTACTGTAATACCTCATTTACCTTTTAATACAACCTCATGTTATTACCTATTAGGGACACTTATCAAACTAATGACTTTTCCCATTGGCCAACATATTTCCTTTTAGTGTTCTTTACACACACACCATGAGAAATTTTCTAATATGTTACCCATCCTAACACTACTATAAGTCAAGAAATTATTAACTTTATAATTCTAATCATAAAATATCTCAAAAATTAAGGTGAACCTTTTTTACATGGGTAATATAATTTGTCCCTTTAATTCTTGATATTCTGAAGGTGTATCAATAGAAAATAAATTAGAAGAGTACTCGACCAGTAAATCCAAACCAACAACCCATGAGTAGACAAGAATGAAAAGGATGATACTTTTCTAGTAAAGTAAAAAATTGAGAATAAGAAATCAGGACCGTACCTCAAAATATGGAGGATCCCTCTCCATCGATAGTTAGATCATAATAAACCACATGAGCCCTACCATCCACCACTCCATGACACCCTATATCTCATAATTGTCCTTTTTTACCAACCTTTTCATGGTATTCACCATATACTTAGGTCATGTTCATGACTTTGTTGAGTACATCCATGATGATATGGAAAAGAACTGTTTCATATGAACTATATTTACACACCATTGAAGTTTTTTTATATAATAGTTATTATAATTGAGAAAGTTTATTTTTTCCTAAATTTATAATTTTAAAAAATCATTATCTCTATAGGGATTCTAGGAAACTATTCACTTCTTTGACTATCAATCACAGCCCTAATATTCATATTTGTACTTATAATTAATATTTCTTTAGTGAGAAATTGGAACAATGGTATGTAAATTTCATGTCAATCTATAAGAAGCTGGTAGAAATCCTATAACTATAACTTTCTCAAATCTATTCTCAATTGTCAATAATTTACAAATAACTATATAATAGGCTATTAGATCAAATATGATGACCTTAAATATATCGATGAGTAAATACAAATCATTAATTTTCTTACTTTATAATCCTATTTCCCCTTTAGAGGAGGAGAAAACCCAAACATATTAATGAACCATACTGAATAGGATGAAACTATCATTTCCCCTATTAGTGGTTTCTGAAAACTTGAGCACAATCCATTTTCAGTACATAGACGAAAAACTCCTTGAGTAAGATATCCTTTAAGGTCACACAATTTATCCCTTCTCATTTACAATAGTATAGGAGGAAATCCAACCATCATCCAATTGTGGCTTGAAGCATGAAGGTCTAAAGCTTAATCGTTCAACAATCCTGGGTCTTTACAAGGATGAAAATTCACTTAATGATGTATATCAAATAATCTTAATCCTAAGGTACTCCAGTTACCTAGAAGGATGAGGGATACTAGAGCTATTAGTCATGAGAATAACTTACAATCATCATCTCATCCCCATGGGCTCCTCTGCCCTGAACAAGAATAGGTCAAAAGAGTCTTGGGTAGAACGATTCTATAGATTTACCTACATGAGTAATTAATAGGACATGATTGGTTGAATCCACCTAAAAGTTAGGGGTGACACTAGATATGTAATATCCCAAGTAAGTAATGAATAATATATATTTTTATCTATGTCTATTAATGAATTAGATAGTGTTTTAGAGGCTTAAAATGAGAATAAATCCAATCTTAAGCATGGAATACACTAATATTATTAAAAGATTGTTTTACTGCCTTTTGATGGAAAGCCATCTTTTAAATCTATCTTTTGAAAATTTTATAAGCTCTATTTGTCAAAATAAACTTATTATTTATGATTGGGACATCAAAATTTACTTTGTGTGAATTTTTGGTATTTTTCCGATAAAGTTCATTTTTTTAATGAATAGTGAAAAATGTTGTATTTTAATTCAAAACCTATTTTTAATATAATTTATTTATATGATTAGATTATATTTTTAATTGGTTTTAAAGTTCAATTAGAATATATTTTTACCATTTAATCCAATAGTGGTCGTTGGAATTAATTTCACTTTGAAATCGGACTTAAACTAGTGTCAATCTTTTGATACTTTTTGTTTCATAAAAACACACTATTTGTTTTGAAAGTGGGAATTAATTATTAAATTAATTAATGAAACTTATATATTTTGAATTTTGTTAAATAGACATCATTTTTGAATTCGTAATATCAAATATATCTAAGGGTGAATTTTTGATATTTTTCTAAAAAAATTCAATTTTTGATGAATAGTGAAACCACTAAGTGGTACTTAAAAAAACTGATTTTTCATTTAAATGAAATTTTACCACCTCTGTGTTCTGAATTTCAAAAATCCGACATACATGGTTGTCATTAGGAAGTAAAATGTGGTTCAATGGGATTAAAATATTTTTTTTGGTGAGTATTAACTTTTAAGTTTATTAATAGCGATTAGAGGTAATTAGTGTAATTTAAGGTAAGAATAATGTTTTAATAATATGAGATGAGCTTGACACATGTCATAAACCTTATTGTATGTGTCATTTCCTACCATTAAAATCCATGGGTCAACTTGGGGACCCCATGGAGACACATTGGTAGGAAAATGACATTAATATCTTTTTATTTAATGTTAAAATAAAAATGACACAAACATGAGTTATTTTACTAAAACAATATTTACATGGGGTTATACAGGTCATATTTTTGACTATAAACATTAATTGGAAATCTAAAACGATTTACTACATCATAGTATTTTTTTTTTATAATTTTGAGACATTAAATAAATTAAATTATTTATGACACCATGATGATGCCGCGATTACCTCATTATTTAACTATTTAAATTAAATGAAAAGATAATGTAAAATATATGACCTACACATGTCCAAAACCTATTGGATGGGTGGATTTCGATCCCTTATCACCTTATCCTCGAATTATATCAATGTGGGACCTTTTAAATCTGAAACTCATTTTAAAATAAAGTAACATTTCTTTACATTCCAAGAGTGCCCCTCCTCTTCTCTTATAAAAGGCCCCCAGTTCTACCTCCTTACCCACACATCCAAAGCCTTTGGCTCGGCCAAACCCTGACCATTTTTTCTCTCCACATCCCTCTCTAACTCTTAGAATCACCACTTTGGGCAGAAGTCTTCCCAAGGAATCCTTGAGCTCAAATAAAAAAGAGTTACCCGATTTAAAGGTAGTGTCTTCTCTTGTGTTATTTTGTTTTGTTTTTCTTCTCCAACCCCATAAACCATTTTTATTAATTTCTTTTGTAACAACACCAGTATATTCCATATACTAGGATGTTTTTATAAAATTTATTCTAGGTACACTTACACACACCTACATATAATGGTTAAAGGACATACTGTTTCGGTGGATGGCGAATTTCTGCCTCACGAAACAATGATTGTTCAACACTCATATATCACCTTCAAAGGTGGCCATTAAGATGTCACTATATTTATATATTATATATAATATGTTTATGTTTTACTTAAGATTCTGTATTTTTCATTTATGGCATATCTTTATGGTTACCATTATGAGTAAATGTGATATCTTCATTTTAGGAAGTGTGGACTACCGCCCCCTGAAAGTGATTTGATTAGTTAATACCATATGTGGTACATATAAAGGATATATTTAATGATATAATATATGATACCATACTGGAATTAATATAATATTATTTATCATTATGTTTTAATTCCATAAAATACGAAATAGAAATGAAATTAGCGTTCATGCGTACGTACGGCATACCGTCTCCTTGAACGGTGCATTTCATTTCTTACCTCTAAACGTTGTGTAATATTATAAATGCATGTTTATACTGGATATATATAATATATATGATATATAAATCATGAGTATAACTCTGGATATAATGGATACATGAACAACTTGTAATTATAAAGAGCATATTTTGACTCAAGTACCGATGATCGTTAAAATTACCGTTATTAACTAAAATAATTACATAGTGTTCATGACATGGTAATAAGTGATATAAAAGTAATAATGAACTTGAAAATGGTTCTTAAGAAAGTAGAAATTAACTCATGTTTATTATTCCAGAGATTAAATAACGATCATGTCAAGTCGGATACGAGGTATGGGACTTCGTCTCAATCTCCTTTCATTGAGGCATATTTTGTTTTATACACAACCTTCTTTTATATAGTGTATAAACCCCTTTGACTTTTACGTTTATTCAAAAGGAAGCTTTTTTATATGAAGCGTTTACTAAACGACAAAAGGGAATGTTTTTTTTTTCGTACGTATGCGGCGATAACGACTTCTCCGCCACCGTGACCATTATTCGAGTTTCGGCTTCCTCTACAAGCCATACTATTTTTTAAAGAAAAATAAATACCATGTTTTACTTTTCTTTTATTTTGGTATTGAAAATGGTTTTCATAATGTTTTATATCAATGTTTTGTATTGATATCTTGTGATTTAAAGGTGGAAATGTTATGTTTCCATTATGCATGTTTTATGTGATACGATTATGTTGTGGTTCTTGGGAATTATTATAAAGATGGGTGGTTCCGTGATAAACTAAGGGCGGGTGACCCCGATATAGCTCTGCAATTCATTGGGTAACGTGAAGGAGTGAAATGTTAAGGTTTCTCCGAAGAGATTTAGGGAATATACTATGATGGGTATTCCAAACGTAACCAAGAGGGTTACTCCCTACGTAAAAATGTTATGAATTCTTCAAGTTACCTTTATGTCTTATGATTTCTATTATTTATTCATGATTTGATGAGGTATGATAATGTGCTTATGTTTTATGAGTAGAGTATGATTTCATTGATTCTTATGTATACATGTACTCATGTTTCCTTTCCATATTTTTATATCCCTTACTGAGCTTTTTATGCTCATCCCAGGTTTTTGAAATCATTTTCACATGTCAAGGGAAGGGTACATGATATGATGATAGTGTTAAGGATGTGTCAAGAAAGAATCCATGTTTTATTTTAAATATTTTTTCTTTGATGGAAAAAATGAATACTATCTTTATGTAACCACTTTGTTTAAATGTGGAATGTAATGCAAGTTTTATGATCTAAATCTCTAAAACTCTAAACCTAAAAAGATCCTCAATGTGTAATCTTGTAATAACTTAAGATTATGTAAGGTTTAAGGATAGGGCCTTATAGTTGGTATCAGAGGTCAGTTTAAATAACTTTAGGAGATAGAATTTTATTAAATGATTATCCAAAAATATTTTTTTATGTTCAAATTGAAATGATATAGCATTTGGAGATTACCATGTTGCTTCATCTAAGACATGTTTGTTCAGAATGGTTTTCCACAGAGGAAACAGGGAAGCAGTGCTAGGAAGACATACAGAAGGAAATAACCTTCTGAATCAGCATCCTGATATGGTCAGAATTTTAACTGAATAGTTTGTTGCAGTGATGGCACAATTGACTCAAGCGATAAATGATGGTGGTATCCATGCACGAGATCAGCCAGATCAACCGCAGAGGAACATGTCAGTGGTGGAACATTTCATGAGGCCACATCCCCCATCATTCAGAGGATCATCTGACCCTGTGCTAGCTGAAGGGTGGATTAATGCACTAGAGATGATTTTTGATGTCATGGGGTGTTCAGAAAATCAAAAGGTTAGACTTTCTATTTACCATTTGGAGGGTGAAGCAGATCAGTGGTGGTCGATGGTTAAAAATATCAGGGATGCTGATGAGATTGATGATCTCGACTGGGATGAATTCAAAGGTATGTTTCTTTAGAAGTATTTTCCTAAGGCTTATCGACTTAGGATGGAAAAGAAATTCTTTGAATTGAGGCAAGAGTAAGACTCAGTGGCTGCCTATGAAGAAATGATAACTCGATTGGCAAGGTATGCTCTAAATTTTATCCGAGACCTTGATAGTAAAATCAATCGTTTTTACTCAGGACTAATGCCAAAAAATCGAAGGGCTTTAGTTTCTAGTGAGTTCAAAAGTTATGAAAAGATTGTTCGATGTGCTGAGAAGGTGGAAATGGAGTTTGTTGATGACCAGGTGTTCTATAACAACCAGTAAAAGAAGAGACCGAGGTGGTAGGAGAAAGGGAAGAATTCTTCAAAAAGTTCTGATGGTAAGAAAACTAAGTATCCAGTTTGTAATAAATGTGGGAAAAGGCATTCTAGGAAATGTCTTCTGAATTATGGAAAGTGCTACCGATGCAATAAGAGGGGACATAAGGCTCGTGATTTCACTGAAAAAGATCAGGGTGATGGTAAGACCAAATTTGATTTACAGTTAGTGAAATGTTTTAAGTGCAATGAGATGGGTCACTATGAAAACGAGTGTCTGAAAAAGAGTGTGAGTGATGGGAAGTAGTTAGACTACAAGCATAAAGGGGTAATGAAATCCTTTGCAACTACTTCAGCAGATGTCGGGCCATCAAATGAAGTTGTATCAGGTACATTGTTTGTTTTTTCAGATTATGCTAGTGTGTTGTTTGATTCGGGGTCTAGACATTCTTTCATCTCTAAAACCTTTTCTAGTAAAATGGGAATAACATCTCAAGAAATGACTCCTAAACTTCTGGTAAAAACACCTGGGGGAAATTTTGAGGTAAAAAGAATTTATAAGAATCTTCTTATCATTATCTGTGCAAAGAACCTACTTGCGAACCTTATTATTTTACCTCTAGCAGAGTTTGATGTTATCCTGGGTATGGATTGGCTCTCTATTTACCATGCTAAGATTGATTGTAGAGCTAAAGAAGTTTCTTTTCAGAAATACTTTCAGTTTGTGTACAAGAATGAACCATTACTGTTGATAACATATCAAGAGGCTAAGAAACATGTAAAAGATGGAAATGAATGTTACCTTGCACATATTGTTGAAAACAAGAGAACTGTTCAGATTAATGATGTGCCAGTGGTAAATGAGTATCCTGATGTTTTTAATGATGAGTTTCTTGGAATAATACTAGATTGGGAAGTTGAGTTTACTGTTGACTTAGTTCCTGATGCTAAGCCAAATTCAGTACCCCCATATCGAATGGATGAAATTGAACTTTTAGAGTTGAAGGAGAAATTGCAAGATTTATTAGAGAAAGGATTCATTCGACCTAGAACATCACCATGGGGTGCTCCTATTTTATTTTTCAAAAAGAAAGATGGTTCTATGAGACTTTGCATTGATTATGGAGCCTTGAATGACATCCCTATTAAGAACAAATATCCTTTTCCTCATATCGATGATTTGTTTGATCAGCTCCAGGGAGCTCAGTATTTTACAAAGATTGACCAGAGATCGGGGTACCATCAGCTGAAGGTAAAGGAAGAAGATGTTCTGAAGACTGCATTTCGTACAAGATATGGCCATTAGGAATTTCTAGTAATGCCTTTTGGGCTAACCAATACACCTTCTATATTCATGGACTTAATGAATAGAATTTTCCACGAGTTCCTGGATAAGTTTGTGGTTTTTTTCATTGATGATATTTCGATGTTTTCTAAAAGTAAAGAAGAGAATGAAAGACATTTAAGGGTTATTTTGAAAACCATGAAAGAAAAGAAATTGTATGGGAAATTCAGAATGTGTGAGTTTTGGTTGCAACAAATTTCTTTCCTTGGTCATATTGTTTCTAAAGATGGGATAATTGTTGATCCTGCAAAAACAATGGTTGTTGAAGAATGGACAATACCTAAAAATGTAACTGAGATTCATAGCTTCCTTGGTTTGGCAGGCTATTACCAAAGGTTTGTTAGAAATTTTTCACGGTTATCTAGTCCAATGACGAAGCTAACTCAGAATGGTGTTAAGTTTATCTGGACAAAAGAATGTGATGATTGTTTTCCGGAACTGAAAAGATGATTGGTGAATGCTCCAGTTTTGGAACTACCTTCTAGGAATTGTGAGTTTGTTATATACAGTGATGCTTCATTGAGAGGACTTGGTTGAGTCCTAATGCAGAATGATCAGGTAATTTCTTATGCTTCATGACAGTTGAAAACTCTTGAGGTAAATTACCCTACACATGATTTGGAATTAGCAGCTGTTGTTTTTGCTTTAAAAATTTGGAGGCATCATTTGTATCGAGTAATGTGTGAAATATATACTGATCACAAAAGTTTAAAGTATATATTCACTCAGAAAGAGCTGAACATGAGACAGAGGAGATGACTGGAATTATCAAGGATTATTATTGTACAATTCATTACCATCTGGGAAAAGCAAATAAAGTGGCTGATGCTTTGAGTCAGAAAAGTAGTGCTTCATTAACCATGATACATTTGGAACGAGATCCTTTGGTTTTTGATTTGATATACTTTGGAATAGAATTTGTTGGTGTAGGATGTTCTTCTGTTTTGTTTCAGGTATCAGTGAGATCATCTCTATCAGATAGAATCAAGAAAGCACAGAAGCAAGACAGTGAGTTGCAGAAAAAGGTAGAGCTGGTTCAGAAGGGTAAGTTGCCTGAATTCAACATTAATAATGATTGTCTTTTGAGATTTGGGAAGAGATTGTGTGTGCGTTGTGATTTACAGTTGAAGAGAGAGTTGTTATGTGGAGCTCA
Organism: Viscum album; assembly: GCA_963277665.1. NCBI lineage: Eukaryota > Viridiplantae > Streptophyta > Magnoliopsida > Santalales > Viscaceae > Viscum > Viscum album. The sequence goes on from OY728159.1 coordinate 2,048,030,789, forward strand.
TAGTTCTCCGTTTTCAGTTCATCCTGGCAGTAATAATATGCATAGAGATATTCGGGAGTATTACTGGTGGGACGGAATGAAAAGAGATATTGTTGATTTTACTATGAAGTGTTTGATTTGTCAATAGTTTAAAGCAGAGCGGTAGTTACCGAAAGGGATGCTTCAGCCTTTACCAGTGCCAGAGTGGAAATGGGATAATATATCCATGGACTTTGTTGTGGGATTACCGAAGACATCTCGAGGTAATAATGCAATCTGGGTTATTGTTGATCGCTTGACCAAATCTTCTCATTTCCATGCTATACGAGATACTTTTTCCCTAGATCAACTTTCTCGTTTGTATCTTAAAGAGATAGTCAGGTTACGTGGAGTTCCTCTCTCCATTTTATCTGACCGTGATCCCAGGTTGACTTCTAACATTTGGAAAGGGCTTGAGAAGTCATTGGGTACTGAATTAAATTTTAGTACAACTTTTCATACTCAATCAGATGGGCAGTCAGAATGAATGATCCATACTTTGGAGGATATGCTATGTGCTTGTTCGATGGATTATCAGGGAAGTTGGGACCAACATATTTCTTTGGTTGAATTTTCTTATAATAACAGTTTTCATTCCAGTATATAGATGGCACCATTTCAGGCATTATATGGGAAGCAGTGTCAAACTCCAGCTTTTTGGGATGAAGTGGGTGAAAGGAAGTTGATGGGACCAGAATTGGTAGAAGAGTTGGCAGAAAATGTTCATCTGATACAGAAACACACGAGAACAGCTCAGAGCAGGTAGAAGAGTTATGCGAACAATAGGAGGAAGGATCTCTATTTTGAGGTAGGTGATCATGTTTTTCTCAAAGTATCACCATGGAAAAGTGTGATGCGATTTGGTAAGAAAGGAAAGATGAGTCCAAGGTTCATTGGACCATATGAAATTCTGGAGAGAGTTGGATCAGTTGCTTACCGAGTGGCTTTACCTCCGAGTTTATTTCAGGTACACAATGTTTTTCATGTTTCGATGTTGAGAAAGTATATGCCAGATCCATCTCATGTTTTGAGTCCAGAGGTAGTTCAGCTAGAAAATAACCAATCTTATGAGGAACAACTGGTCCAGATTCTTGACCACATGGAGCAAGTGTTACGGAATAAGGTGATTCATCATGTAAAGGTTTTTGTCGAAAAACCACATGATTGAAGAGGCAACATGGGAATCTGAAAATGCAATGAGGGATAAATACCCCCACTTATTTGATAAGTAAATGAATTGTGGGGACTCAATTTTCTAAAGGGGGGAAGGATGTAACATCCCAAGTAAGTAATTAAAAATAGATACTTTTATCTATGTTTATTAATAAATTAGATAGTGTTTTAGAGGCTTAAAATGAGTATAAATCCATTCTTAAGCATGGAATACACTAATATTTTTAAAAGATTGTTTTACTGCCTTTTGATGGAAAACCATATTTTAAATCTATCTTTTGAAAATTTTATAAGCTCTATTTGTCAAAATAAACTTATTATTTATGATGGGGACATCAAAATTTACTTTGTGTGAATTTTTGGTATTTTTCCGATAAAGTTCATTTTTTAATGAATAGTGAAAAATGTTGTATTTTAATTCAAAACCTCTTTCTAATCTAATTTATTTATATGAGTAGATTATATTTTTAATTGGTTTTAAAGTTAAATTAGAATATATTTTTACCATATAATCCAATAGTGGTCATTGTAATTAATTTCACTCTGAAATCGGACTTAAACTAGTGTCAATCTTTTGATACTTTTTGTTTCATAAAAACACACTATTTGTTTTGACAGCGGGAATTAATTATTAAATTAATTAATGAAACTTATATGTTTTTAATTTTGGAAAATAGACATCATTTTTGAATTTGGAATATCAAATATAGCTTAGGGTGAATTTTTGGTATTTTTCTGAAAAAACTTCAATTTTTGATGAATAGTGAAACCACTAAGTGGTACTTTAAAAAACTAATTTTTCATTTAAATGAAATTTTACCTCCTCTGTGTTCTGAATTTCAAAAATCTGACATACATGGTTGTCATTAGGAAGTAAAATTTGGTTCAATGGGATTAAAATAATTTTTTGGTGAATAGTAACTTTTAATTTTATTAATCGCGATTAGAGGTAATTAGTGTAATTTAAGGTAAGAATAATGTTTTAATAATATGAGATGAACTTTACACATGTCCTAACCTTATTGGGTGTGTCATGTCCGACCACGAAAATCCATGGGTCAACTTGCGGACCCCATGGAGCCACTTTGGTAGGAAAATGACATTAATATCTTTTTATTTAATGTTAAAATAAAAATGACACAAACATGAGTTGTTTTACTAAAACAATTTTTAAATGGGGTTATACAAGTCAGATTTTTTACTATAAATAGTCATTGGAAAGAGAAATATATTTCCTACATCATAGTATTTTTTTATAATTTTTTACATTAAATAAATTAAACTATTTATGACACCATGATGATGCAGCGATTACCTCATTATTTAACGATTTAAATTAAATGAAAAGATAATGTAAAATATATGACCTAAACATGTCCAAAACTTATTTTATGGGTGGATTTAGAACCCTTATCACCGTGGCCTCTAATTATATCAATGTGGGACCATTTAAATCCGAAACTCATTTTAAAATAAAGTAACATTTCTTTAATTTCCAAGAGTGACCGTCCTCTCCTCTTATAAAAGGCCCCCACCTCTACCTCCTTACCCACACTTTCAAAGCCTTTGGCTTGGGAAACCCCGGACTATTTTGTCTCTCCAAATCCCTATCTAACTCTTAGAAGCCTCAATTTGGGCAGAAGTCTTCCCAAGGAAGCCTTGAGCTCAAATCAAAAAGAGTTACCCGATTTAAAGGTCGTGTCTTTTCTTGTGTTCTTTTGTTTTATTTTGCTTCTCCAACCCCCTGAAATCTTTTTATTCATTTATTTTGTAACAAAACATGTATCTTACATATACTATGATGTTTTTATAAGAAGTATTCTAGCTACACTTACACACACCTAAATCTAATGGTTAGAGAACATACTGTTTCCATGGATGGCGAATTTCTGCCTCACGAAACGATGATTGTTCAACACTAATATATCACCTTAAAAGGTTGCCATTAAGATGTCACTATATTTAAATATTATATATAATATGTTTATGTTTTACATATGCTTCTGTATTTTTCATTTATGGTATATCTTTATGGTTACCATTATGAGTAAACGCGATATATTCATTTTAGGAAGTGCGGACTACCGCCCCCTCAAAGTGATTTGATTCGTTAATACCATATGTGGTACGTATAAAGGATATATTTAATGGTATTATATATGATAAATTACTTGAATTAAAATACTATTATGTATCATTATGTTTTAATTCCATAAAAAATGAAATAGAAATGAAAGTAGCGTTCATGCGTACGTACGGCTTACCGTCTCCATGAACGGTGCATTTCATTTCATACCTCTAAACGTTGTGTAATATTATAAATGCATGTATATACTGGATATATATGATATATATGATATATATATCATGAGTATAACTCTGGATATAATGAATACATGAACAACTTGTAATTATAAAGAGCATATTTTGACTCAAGTACCAATGATCGTTAAAACGACCGTTATTAACTAAAATAATTACATAGTGTTCATGACATGGTAATAAGAGATATAAAATGAATAATGAACTTGAAAAAGGTTCTTATGCAAGTATAAATTAACTCAAGTTTATTATTCAGGAGATTAAAGAACGATCAAGTCATGTCGGATACGAGGTATGGGACTTCGTCTCAATCTACTTTCATTGAGGCATATTTTGTTTTATACACAACCTTCTTTTATACGGTGTATAAACCCCTTTTACTTTTACATTTATTCAAAAGGACTCTTTTTTATATTAAGCGTTTACTAAACGACAAAAGGGAATGATTTTTTTGTTGTACGTATGTGGCGACAACGACTTCTCCACCACCGTGACCATTATTTGAGTTTCGACTTCCTCTACAAGCCAGAATTTTTTTTAAAGAAAAATAAATACCATGTTTTACTTTTATTTTATTTTGGTATTGAAAATGGTTTTCATAATGTTTTATATCAATGTCTTGGATTTATATCTTGTGATTTAAATGTGGAAATGTTTTGTTTCCTTTATGCATGTTTTATGTGATACGATTATGTTGTGGTTCTTGGGAATTATTATGATGACGGGTGGTTCCGTGATAAACTAAGGGCGGGTGAGCCCGATATGGCTCTCCAATTCATTGGGTAATGCAAAGGAGTGAAACGTTAAGGTTTCTCTGAAGAGATTTTGAGAATATACTGTGATGGGTATTCCAAACGTAACCAAGAGGGTTACTCCCTACGTAAGAATGTTTTGAATGCATCAAGTTACCTTTATGTCATATGATTTCTATGATTTATTCATGACTTGATGAGGTATGTTAATGTGCTTATGTTTTATGAGTATAGTACGATTTCATTGATTCTTATGTATACATGTACTCATGTTTCCTTTCCATATTTTTATATCCCTTACTGAGCTTTTTATGCTCATCCGAAGTTTTTGAAATGTTTTTCACAGGTCAAGGGAAGGGTACATGATATGATGATAGTGTCAAGGAAGTGTCAAGAAAGAATCCATGTTTTATTTTAAATATGTTTCTGTTGATGGGAAAAATGAATACTATCTTTATGTAACCACTTTGTTTAAATGTGGAATGTAATTCAAGTTTTATGATCTAATTCTCTAAATTTCTAAACCTGAAAAGATCCTCAATGTGTAATCTGGTAATAACTCAAGATTAAGTAATGTTTAAGGATGGGGCCTTATAAGATATGTAAGAATTCTGTGAGGTGAAATTTCCTAATATTCCTAATAAAACTCATATAAAGAAAACACTATAAAAAAGGGAACTCAAATCCATAATGGCACACACAAGGGTTCACAATAATGTTCAACCTTAGAGGCTACCCATAGTATTAAGGCCTAACCCCATAAACACTACCCATAACCCAAGACCGGATTCTAATATTAGTATGTGAGTCACAAACACATATGAACACTCTACCAAAGAATATAAAAAAACAATGCATTAATGCACATATTAAAATTTCAATAGGCATTTAGTTATTTGAGAACTATTCTACAAAAGATATAGATATGTGGAATATGATCCAAGGCGCCTATCATGATGCGTGAATGTACACCAAAATCCTTAAATCATTATATCAACATCATATGTGTTACCTAATATGAGTTTAATTAATAATAACATTAAAAAAATCAAACCTTACTTGTAACTCATAGGTCCATATATAGTACAGGATATGAACTAAAAAAGTTTCACTGCCTGAGTCCCAACCTTCTTAACTCTTGTCTACTCTATCCTATGTCAATCCAAAGATAAGAAACAATTTATTGAACCTCATTCCCTAAAACCATTTTTTAATAACTTTCCCTATAGCAATAGTTCCATGTCGGGGTTTCCACATGACCTCATGCATGCCACCTAGTACGAAAGAAGCTAACAAATAGTGGTCACGGTCAAAGGAAAATCAAAGAGAGACTATTCCATCAGTACTGGTGAGAATCAGGGTATAAAATAAGTGTTGAAGAATAAAATAATTGGTAATGAATAAATAAATAACCACTAAAGTATGAGTATAAAAAAATAAAGGCAACCCATGTTATATCAATATGTCATGTCAGATATATAAATAAACTAAAATTGAAAGTGAAGTACAAGGTAAACTAATTAAGAAACATTCTCAACAACCATCCATATCGAGGTCTATCCTAAAATATCCATATCATCCTCACTAAACCTACGAAACCTGAAGGGCCCCGGGACACCGTGAGAGGGGAGGGGTGAATCAGGGTGAAAACTTTTTCTTTTAATGTGATGGATCTTGTTCCCACATTGGTAGGAACTTATTGAACCTGTATGATGAATATGATCAGAAAGAAAACATTCACATGCACAGAGAAGACACATCACTTTTTACTTGGTTCACCACTAACGGCTACGTCCAAGGAGCATACACCGACAAGTTTCCGGTCGTACCAAATTCCACTAATCTTCACTAGTTGTGGATTACAATGTTTTGGGAACAATCACTCTGTCCTAGGCTCACTGCCTTTACAAAAGTGCAGGGATAGCTCACTACGTCCCTCAGGTCACTCCCGTTGACTCCCCCTGGCTCACTGCCGTTGGTGAAGTCCCACTCAGTTTATAGACGTAAAGGTCTTTTCAATATATTTTCATTGAAGTATTTGTCTCCAATTAGCACGAGACTCTTCTTGCATCCAAGTCCGAAATTGATGCACAAGAACGCACAGAACCACTGAAGCAGATAACCAGAATGTGTAGACAAGATTCACTGAAAATTGCGCGCAACACCAACCCTTTGCGCGCAAAACCTTCCTATTGCGCGCAGCACTAACCCTTTGTGCGCAAAAACCTTCCTATTGCGCGCAAAATTTCCATTTTCCCACGGAAAGATATTTCACACCACAACAACCGTTTTTTCACAACTGAATCTTTACACGCAACCCCAATATTTACGTGCATCTCTTCCTTTTTAGCGCATCCCAGAATTTTCCGCGCAATCCAGAATATTTCGTGCAAGACCTTTACGCGATCCTTTTTCGCACATCAGACCTTGAATCTTCTCAAAGTCTTCAACCGTACCAAATGAAGGGGGTCACATCATATTTATAGGCATCTGAGACCTCCGTGCACATAGTCCTTTGTGGCGCGTAAAACCTATCATCTAGCGTGTAATATTTCATGCCTGTAGCGTTTTTCGTGCACATCACCAGAATTTTCGTGTAGCCCATGCCTTTTCCACTTTTCGATGTTCTGTTTTTGAAACATTGCTTGCGCAAAAAACTTCACTCCTCTATTTCGTGCACCACACTGTTCTGCGCGTAAACCCGCTGTTTTTTCGCGCCCCACTCAAATATTTCGCGCAAAGACTTTATTTTTCACGCACCACTTCCTCTTTGCACCTGCATGATTTTACCAACAATCCATGTCTTTATTTTCTGATTTTGAGGCCCAAAAAATTGGAAAACACTGGGAAATGATACCACCTTCAATACTGATGTCTGCTGGAACTGTACGATCACTTTGCTGGCACACATTCTAAACATCCACTGAGGATTGATAACAAACACAAACCATACTCCAATTCATGCATAGAAGACCATGGTTCCAACACAACCATCCACCACTGAATATTTTCCCTTCAATAAAACCCTGAGCATGAAATCTACAAGTGAATTGAAATACTCAAGTAGGGTGTTAATACAAGACTTAATTGGAAACCACCAATGGCCCTTAAAATCGAGGAATATGATATAGAATTCATGTCATGAATGTAAATAGGGTAGATATATAACAATAATATATAAAACAAGTACAAAAAATATGTTGGATCCATAGAGATCGGCTCTACCTACTTCGACACCATGCCAGAAGAAACATCGTTCATCCACCTATCACATCCCACTCAATGGGACATACAAAAAGAATGTATGAACCATACTGTTGATTTATATAGAGCATGTACATGTTGGAAAATTTCTAAAACATCCCTCTCAAATAATAGTTTAAAAACACGAGTGACACAACTCGTCGACTGATATATCACATGCAACCAATGTTTGTCACATCCCTATTGGGGAATATTCAAAATAGGTATAAACCACATACTCAAATGTAGAGGATATAAGAACAATAAAAACTATGTAGGAAACATATGATAGATCAACCATCATGTCAAATGAACAAGTATCACAGTCATCATAATCTATACGCAAGAAACACAAGCATATGTCAAGGCTATACACACACACATCATGTGTTCATGTATCAAACATAAGCTTCTCAAGGTAAAAAACAGACACTAATAATAATTTTAATTACCCATATAAAATATTATATAAATTCAATGGTCTCCTACCTTATGGTTTTAGATGAATAACTCCAAGGTTCTTCAAGGAATCTTCACCCAAAACACATCATTGTATTACTCGATTCAACCAACTCGCCAAGGATTCCTAGAACCAATTAAAAATAATTTATTTAAAAAGGTAATAAAAACACCACATTTGATAATAGTTTCCCTATTCTAGATAATTTAGAAATTATTTATTTTAGAATATTATTAATTATTTCCATATTAATGATTAATTATAATTCCATATGTGATAATATTCTATCTATCATGAATAATCTAGAAAGTATGTCGTAATTCGAAATTTTTGATGTTTGAAATTTTTGATTTATTAACACTTATTAATTCTCCATAAATTTTTTATAATCTTAAGAATAATTAAATTAAAATTTTTATATGAAATTTATATATAGAATATAACCTCTAAAAATGATGTACTCAAGAAAAGTAGAATATATATAGTCTCATGATGTGCTAAGAAACCAAAATATGAACTTGAACTTCTCAAAGAAGTCCTTGAAGATTTTTAAGGGTTTTATGGAATGTACAAATCAAATAAGATATCAAAAAAACCTGAATTTTGTAAGGTTTTAGAAATTTTTAAGAATACAAAAGGAATTCCAGTTCACAATTTATGAAAACTCAAATTGAATCGCCATTTAACTTTCATTTGATGTGAATATTGAATAATGGTCATTTGAAATGATAACTAAATGAATTATCCCCATTAAATAAGTACAAAGAATAAAAAACAATGATTTTATAAATTTTAAAATGATCAAACACATTTTAGGTTCATGTTGGAAAAGGAAAAAAGGAAAAAATGTTAATGAAAGTTCCACCAAAAAAGGTGTTGTGTAAGGGTAACTTGGTTTTAACTTTATGAAGATTGTAGATTCTATGAATTTTTATAGAGTTTTACCCTTATATGAGTCTTCTACACTTACTATGTTATTAGAGAATATTTCTTACCCTTATGAGAGAAAAATAATACCCTTACACATCATTTTAAGAATTCATATTACCTTTAAACATCACATATTTTACCCTTATGTAAACTATGAATCCATTATCTGAGCCTAACATAGCACAGATATACCCTTATGTAGGTAGAAGAAACCTTATGTCACCCTAACAGAATGTAAATTTCATACCCTTAAAAAACCACGGGAAATTAAATGTTACCTTTATGTAGTGGCTGAAAGAAACACCCTACCCATACACAACCTCTACATACCCTTATATAACCCTTGAAAAAAGGTTAACTTTACAAGTAAAAGGGAAACTCTTATTTATATTTATGAAGGATCATAAACCACTTCTTAACATTAAATAGAATCTATTTCATGTATAAGGTAATAAATTTAGTTCTATATTTTTTAATGTTTTCACCAAAAAAATTATGAATTTAAACCAAAATTTGATTATAATAAACTATAAGGTCACAAGAATCAATAATAATAAATGAAATGAAAATATAGGAATTCACATTGAAAATGATTTCTCAACCAGATGATCAGGTAAAAAATAAAATATAAATTTAAAAATACAGGAGGATCTACTAAAATCATTGGTCCTGATCCAATATTAGTCTCCACATCTCACTCGACCTGGTCCATCTCAATCAAGAAACATTATACCTCATCCCAACCTAAACCTAAAACAGATGGGAGGTCTACTTGGGTACCAAAGTGGTATGGTTTCATGAGTAGGGTGTGAATAAAACTCTATAAGGTACCACCAACACAATCTCATAACTAACTAGTAAATTTAGTGTATGTTCATGTGACATGGTCATATAAATAAATAAACTACTAAACATAAATAAATAAATAACATCAAACCCTTCAGTTCCATAGTCACACATTAGGATAGTTTTACATTCATCAACCAGTGCCGGGGTGTCTCTGATCAAGTCGCATAACCATTACAACCAATAAAAACATAGATGGGGTACCATGTCCTAACCTAAAACAAATACCCAATAGCATACCTACTTCATATAGAGCCAAAATATCTCTAGGAGGGTCATGTCATCATGGAAACCAACATAACTACCCCATCTTAGACTCCCTATAGTATACATAAGATATACTACTAGGGTTTTACTCACCCAAGTTTATTGAACATAAACACATAGGTTCTTACTCAAAAAAATATACAGAACACAACCACCCGATGTCTAACTCACCCCATTATAAAGAATATAAACACCCTAAGACTAACTAGTTCTATAATAAATATGATAAACACCTAATGTCTCTCCCTTCATAGTATACAAAATATTTTTGACTCAGAATGTAATGAACCAAAGTTTTCTAGTAATAGTAACTTCCTAAATAAATGTGAGTTATATATTGTATAATATAATATACATACAAATATAGTCAAACCTACAAAAATTTAAAGATAGTTACATTATTCATCTATGAAACCAATGAGAAAAAACACATTACAACTAGACAAAAAAATATAAAATATAAAAGATTAGACTTGAAAATATGGATTTTTTCAATATGTTTGAATCAAACCCCCATAGACAACACTATAGAATTAAAAAAACATCAATATACCAATCCACATCATAGAAAATAAAAATATAACCATATGAAGAATTTTAGTAAATTTTTTAGTAAAAAAATAAAGAGTTATTTGTAGAGAGAAATGTGATTATTGAAATAGTAATATGATCATTGATCAAATATGATTATTGTTCAATATAAATATTTGTCTATTTGACCCTTGGAAATTATACCTATTGGTAATAATTTGACCATTATAAAAACTATTTATATGTATAAATTAAAAAGGATAATTGAGGTGGAAATGAGAAATGATGGTATCAACCATTAGAGTCAGGTCGTTTAAAACCCATATATTAGATCTTGGGAGGGAGGTAGCATCACTGGGGTTTACCATTGATCTATCCCAAGACAAGATTCAACAAGTTTGGCTTGAAAAAAATATCTTCTGGGATATGTTCAAGTTATTAGAGACTACCACTCGATTAATTTTAGTCAATCTACCCAATGAAACTACCACCATTTCACACCATTCCCTTAGGGAATACATGAGTGTAATAAGGGGAGAAATTTCATTGATATAGTTACTTAAAGTGTCATTTTTATTGTATAAATAAAATTTTTATTCAATAAATCTCATTTTTAGAATAATTTTATTTAATAAAATATATGTTTCGGTTGGACCAATTTGATAAATTTACTATTCGATACAAATAAAACAACAAATTATTTTTCAAATCTAAAAAATTTTATAATAAAATAAATTATTCAAAAAAATATTTTTTTTAAATAGTATTTTAAGACACACTTTTTTAAATAAAAAAGATAAAATATTTTTATAATGTCCTAGTAAATTTCTGTAAGAGTCGGAAACTTGATTGTCTTAAGAACTATTGTTTTTTAATAAATAAGGATGTTTTTATTTAAAAGTTACAATTATTATATTTATATAATTATTTTGATAAAAAATTATATTTTAAATCATCTCATAGAAAGTTTATAAAGATGATTTTTTGATAATTTTATTAAAATACATTATTTTTTAGTGAATAAAAACTACAATTTTGAGTTTTTGGTATGTTTTATGACTTAACATTTATGCCATACTTATTTATTGATTAATGAACAAAAATAAATTCCCTAAAATATTTTTATTTTATTAATATTAAGTATTTTAATATCTTTTAATCAATTTCCAAACCTATAAGTGACTTTACTATGTCAAAAAATGGTAATTTGATTATAAAAACAATAGTTTATATAAAATATAATTTTCCATACCGAAAGAAGTATAGAAAATGGTTTTCAGTTATAATGGATTAAAATATAAAAAAATGTGTCTCATATATCCAAAACTATGAGAAAAACTATTGGTAATCCAATGTTTTTCCATTTTCCAAAACCTAAATTTCCAATACGTGTATTTAGAAATTATTAATCAATTCCCCCACTTTTGAAATAAATTCCAGCCATTTCACCTTTCCCATTCACTCCCAATTCATCCTCCATGAATTTATATTAATATTTTACTCCTATAGAGTCTCCCAAATGTATCCTTAATCCCCGAGAGTTCCATCCTCAATATTTGGGAACAACTCTATAAGGTAAGGGAATTCTCATCACTTTTTTAAAATTCATGAAATACTCTTTGTGTATGTCTTCTAAAGGGTATGTTACTTTCTTCTCTCATGGTTTTTATCATAACATTACTTATAAAATATTGTTTTATCAATGTGATAACTTCGTTATCTATCATTTTACCTTTTTATAAATCCACACTTTTTACCTTTCAGGCTTCCAAATTTACTTATCAAATTTCTATCTTTTACATAATAAATTTTTATATTGTGATACAAAACCATTTACTTATCCATGGGTATTCACCTAGATATTAATTTAATTTATTGATTCATGGATTTATATATAAAAACACACATTAAATTTTTTGTTTTAAAAATGATGTTATGTCCAATCCTTTAAGCACTTACATATTAAATGATATTATATGAAACTTTTACTTTATATTACTCAGGTTATGGAAAAATTGATTGATTGTTCTCAATGTTGAATCACATGAAATTACCGCATATGATTGTTTTTTCCAAAATAGCCCTCAAATTTTTTGGATAAATAATTAGTCACTATATATGACATGTTTTACAATACCTTGGTGAATGAAATTGGAAATTTTAATTTATGTCACCTTGGTTATAAACATGGTGATATAATTATAAATGCCCATTTTTTAAGTTATATCTACATTTTCATATTATTACATGTGTTATTTTTATTATGACATGCCACATGTTCACGTTTTCATGCTATATTTTTATTATTTATCTTTTTATTTCTATGCCTCATGATCAAATGATAAATGTCTCCCTTATTTATTCCTCGGTTGAGCTTCATGATAACCCCTTTACATTAATGTGTGAACCCAAGATATGATATTTTGTAAATGTAACTTTGGGTAACCCCTAAAAAATAAATTCATGTGTTTTAAAATAGTGTTTATTTTTTCCTTTATTGTGTTCATAATTTCCAAGAAACTAAACATTAAAAGATATTGTGTTTACTTCCATGTAATAAAAAGTTTATGAAAGATAGAATCAGATGATGGTTTAGTAATTTTTAAAAATTGTACACGAAAACTTTAGTAATATATCTATGGATAAGATTAAATATATGAAAAAATCATGGAATTTTGGTTATTTATTAAGTGAGTGGTTTCTAAGAAATGAAATCCCTATATGGATAATACAATTGGATGTGGATATAGAATATATGTACCTAGGAGTCACAAACCTGAAAATACCCTATTGATCTAGAATTTATTGGGAACTAATTCACTATAATGGACCTTGATGAACACCTAGTTTGACACTTTCAAGGGATATATTTAGTTAATCACAACATTATTATGAAACATTATAGAGGATATATATAAAATGTAATTGTTACTAAAGAATAACATATATAAGCACGATTAATTAATAAAAAACTCCCTTTTGAATTATAAGATTCCTAAAAGTAACAATTTTCTCACTAAGGTTTGTTTCTTTTATAAAAATGGTGGTAAATAGGAGGACCATGTAAATAATTAGTGCAATAGACAATGCACTGATGGAATTCCGATTGAATCTACAATAGAAAACTTCACAAGGATGATGAATCAACTATCTTGATTTATGAATAACGACTTTAATCAATTCGAGTGATTAGATTCACCTAAAAGAGAAAAAATTGTTGATCCCTTCATATGTCAATGACTACCTTCTTTTAGAGGATATTCTAGTCCATTTATTTCCAAAAAAATGGATTAAACCTATAGAAAGGATATTTCATTAATATACTATTCAAATTCATTAAAAGTCATCATGGTATTATACCTCTAGAAGGAAAATTTGATCAATGGTGTACACAGATTAAAAACAAGAATTGAGAAAGGTATACTCATTTTATGGTGTTGAAAGAGTTCAAGGGAACCTTTTTAAATAAATATTTTCATCACATTGTATAAAAATGTAGAAGGAAATTAAAGAGATAAAATATAAGGAAATTGATTTACCGGGTAGTTATTAAGTGGACATTACCAAACATACTCGATACACCTGTAGAATTGTTATAGATACTAAGGTAAATGTTAATATATTCTTTGGTCAAATGTGGCCCCATCTACGATGGAGTTTAGAAAATGAGACTATAAAAGATATGATGAGATAGTGTAGAGTGATAAGAAGGTTGAATTAAAGTTTAGAGAGATGCAATGGTCACATAGGTTAAATGAAATGAAGAGATTAATAGAGAAAAATTCAAGGAATAATTTTGATCATGGAATAGGAGGAAAGAAATTGAAACATACCATGTGATACAAAAATGGGAAGAAGCATTCGAGGAACTACATTATTGGGAGTGAAAATTGCTAAAAGTGTGGAATATATGGGAATATAGCTCGAAAATATGATGTTGAGGTAAATCCTATAGTTACGTGGACTTAACATACATGAATATTATATTATTTAATATGAATATTCATCATCTTACAAAAAATACATGCCTGAGGAATGTAGTAGTATAGTTTCTTTGGAAACACGGAAAACATTCTTACGTATTGGGAAATATCTTCAACATCTTCCCCCATAATTAATCCTAATTAAAACCTTTCTTCATAACCTTTGTAAAGGAAACATTACAAAGGGTCATTCTTAATGCTCATTAAGTGTAAATAAAAGAAATATGTAAGCATAACATGAACATAAGGGTACGAGAACATGATCGTATTATCAGAAGGTCATACCCATAATATCAAAGATCCCAAAAATGAATCATGGAATAAATATTAGCAGTTCATAAGACATGAATCATGATATAATCAGGAACATAATACATGAAATAAAAACATATGAATAAGACGCTTATTTTTGGCATACACATCTACATATAAAATCATGAACATGTATAAGTAGAAGTAGGTCCACTCATTAATTTATGGTCATGAAATCAGGCGCTATTGTAGACTTATGGACATGAAACCAGGTCCACACCTAATGTTTTTAACATGAAATTAGGTTCATTCATAACAATGTGGACATGTCATCAGGTTTATGCATAACTTATGGACATGCAACTAGGTCCTAGCATAACATTGGGAATATGTAATTAGGATCACACATAACATTATGAACACATAATATTTTTCAATCATAACATTATGGAAATATAATCAACTTCACAAATAAACTTATGAACATGAAACCGGGTCCATGTATAACATTGTTAACATGTAATCATGTTTACAAATAACATTTATACTCATGATTCTTCCTTCATTATCCAATGCATTGGAGGAAGATATAGGTCTCATCCATCACATAACAAACTAATACATATATATTCCACAAGATAATGAAACATGATTCATATCATGACCCATAAAAATAGATCATTTCATAACCCATGAAATTAAATGGGTATCATAAACATTAATAATTTCATAACCTATGGAAAATATATAGGATTCATAATCATCTCACCCTATAATAACCTGTAAAAAGAAGCTATTTTCATAAGCATTTATCATAATATAAACCATTGAAGAGAAACTGGTTTCATATGTATATAAACTATGTATTAGTAATAGGTTTCATAAATATATAACCCATATAAGAGGAATGGGTTTCATATACATATAACCCGTGAAAGAGAAACAGTTTTTCATAAACATCATTCCATCGAAACATAAACCATTCATAGAAAGAATATTAATATAACCTATAGATAATTTAAAAATAAATAATAAGGGACATTGATGTATATCATATTAAATGGAAAATAATTTTGAGATATCTTTTAAAAATATATATTGATGAAAATATTCATTCTCCTTTAAAAAGGGATTGGAAAACAGAAAAACTTTTGAAAACCATTTTCATTGAAAATAATTTGAAAACATATAAAGGAATCATAAAAACCTTTTGAAAAAAAATTTCCTTGAAAACTTATAGAATAATATTAAACAAATTTTAAATACCATTTTCCTTGAAACCTTATAAAAGAATCCTAAAATCATTTTAAGATTTTTTTTGAAAACATATAAAAGAATCTTAGAAACATTCTGAAAACCATTTCCCTTGAAAACATATAAAAAAAGCTTGAAATAATTTTGAAAACGTGTTTAATTGAAAATAATTAGAAAAATTATAAAATAATATTTGAAAATTTTTAAATCATTTTATTTTAAAACATACTTTTTGAAAAAATATAAAAGAAGATATGAAAATCATTTAAAACATTTCTTAACATAATTTTTTTTTGGAAAAAAAATTTTATTTGAAAACCATTTTAGAATATTATAATTTACATAATATTAAGTAAAAAATTCCTTAAAAAATTACTAAACATAAAAAGTAAGAATCAAGGAAATAAAGGTTATGATAGTAGGTAGGTCCGTACATGTCGAATATACCTTTTACACCTTAAATGTCCAAAAAAGTGATGTGATCGGAAAATTACAAGAAGATTACTTTTAAAAATATATTGTAAAAAGTTATTACATGTGTAAAATTATCCTTTTAACATAATAAGATAATATTTAATCATTTTTTAATTTTATTATAAAACATAGTTTTAAAAGAACATGGATTTCTGACCGAAAGGAGAAATAAATACATATTTTCGTAAAAACATTTTATTAATTATATTAAGTATCAAAATCATAAAAATGGTAAAATTACTTAGATATAACATGAATAATGATAGATTAATATAATTCATGAGTTTTATTGAGATATGGATCATAATATTTTATCAATGTAAGCATAATCATAAACAATCTTGATAAACATTGAGATTGAATCTATAAACTCCTACCACATTGGTAACTTTAAATAATATTAAAATGGAAAGAATAAAATTCATTAATCATTGAAACACAATGAAAAGAATTATATTCTTGATATAATCATGTCATAATATGTTTATACACCTTATAGAAAAATATATGTGCATAACATGGAATCCATCTCAAAGAAGAAAAATTATGACAAAATTACTATACCGATTTGTTAAATTTTGAAACCTAAACCCCAATAAAGAAATATAATAAAATGGATATGTTAATACCCATAAAATTAATTATAATAAGTCATATAATACGTCTATATTAATTATACACACCACACAATAGAAATCAATGGTTAATAAGACATATATCTCACGAAAATAAAAAGTGGGATGAAATTCCATTACCTTATGTCTTGACTTTCTTCTTACATGTTCGTACCTAGAGTGTAATAAATAAAAGTTTATTTTAAATATATAAAAGAAAAATATTGTTATACATAATACCATATAATTGTTTATGACTTTATATTACCCTTTTAATAAAAACATCATGTTAATGTTACGTTTTTGGTAATATCCGCTTTATTTTTTGTATATGTTTTGATTTGATATTATTGATCCTCTTACTTAGATCATGATTTACTTATTTCAAGAAAATAAAACATGGTATAAATATCAAATATATTTATTATACATTTCTTTATAATAACCTATATAATATATAAATATTAAACGAAATACATCTATGATGAAGACGGTAGGTTGTACGTCCGCATGAACATCACTTACATTTTATTATCATATTTAAAGAAATAAAGTAAATGACATACATACATATATATATATATATTATAATTAAAATTTAATTATTAGTTAATATAGATCATATAAGTTTAATAAAAACAGCATTAATACTTCACATAAAATTTGTGAACGAATCACATCACTTAGGGGAGGAGGTAGTCCTCACTTCCACAAACGACGTTATCATAGTTACACAAAAAGGAACGCATAAATGTATGTTATATATGAAAATTAAATAAGAATTAAGGAATTATAATTATAAAATATATCATATATAAAAATAATATCCATCATAATCCCCAACCATGAAAGGTGGTAAAGGAAAAAATGAATAACATTAGATCGTAAGGTTGTAGTTCTCCGTACATAAGAACGGTATGTTCATTAGCCATTAGATAGAGGTGTGTGTAAGTTCAAGTATAAATATTTGAATAATAATATATCAGTATATTGATTATACTATTATTTTTATATAATAATTTAATATGATAAATGTAGGGGTGGATAATGAAAATAAAACTGAAGAGCTCGAGGAAGGATGAGACCTCTTATTTGGGTAACTCATTTTGGTTTGCACCTAAGGGCTTCCTTGGATTGATTTCATCCCATGGTGAGTATTATAGGATTAGGGTATGGATTTTTAGGATCTTTTTGGGTATATATTGATCAATCCAATGTGTCCTAGAGGTGTGAGTAAGTTGGAGGGGTGAGCACATTTTATAGTGGAGGGATGGGGCATATTTGGCATTTTTGAAAACAAGATAGGTGTACCCATGTTTTATACTAAAAATAATAACAAAAAAACTAAATAATGGAAGGATTATGGCCAATATATTTCCATATAATGTATTTTTACAAGTTTATATGCCATTTTGTCTCATAATATTAAGGCTTAGTCCCTTGTTATGCTTATTTTTACATCAATCACTATAATTAATTTTAATTGATTCAACTACTCTTCTTGGTAAAAAATTAATTTTATATTATTGGACTAAAAATATCATACTTATTAAAGACGTATATATCTTTATTTATAAATTCAATTCATAAAATTAGTAAAATTATGATTAATTTTAATCCAGCAGATGTGGCGAGAAAGCGTATTTTTAAAGTGAGAATGTTCAAAAGATCATTAAGCTTTTATATCTAAATTCAATATAAAAATGATTCAAATAAACTTAATTAGATTAATAGATATATAATTTATCTATTATGAATTTCATAAAAACATAATATATTATTTAAATATATAAATAAATTATAGAAAAAATCAATTTTGAATTAAAACTCAGTATTTTCACTATTCATAAAAAATGACATTTCTCAGAAAAATCCCAGAAATTCACCCTAATATAACTATTAAATTATAAATTAAAAAAAATTAAGTTTTATAAAATTAAATTTCTAAAACTATCTAAAATTTATTTTATTATTGTTCATAAAGGAGCATAAAAAGCAGTTCCCTTAAGAAAATAATATTTTTAAACATATAATGACATTACCAAAAATTATATGTTTTATTATAAATATGTTTTATTAATTTAAAACTATTATTTATAAAATTTAAAAATTAATTATTACTATCCATATTATTATGTTTAACATCTATGTTATCTTGTTTGAATAATTATAATAATAAAGTGTTTTTTCATATAAACTCAGTGTTTTATGTAACACAAGCCATGTTAGTGTTGCATGTAGTGGAAACATACCATGGTGTAGCATATAAAAAAATTATGACATATCTATTTAATATAAAAATATATATTTTATTCTATTCCTGAAATTATAAATATCCAAAATATTAAATTAGTTCAAAATAAAAAAACTGATTAACAAAATCTCAGGGTGTTACATTCTACACCCTTACAATGAATTCTACCCTCAGAATTCATTTGGGTTATCTATGGTTTAATACATCAAGCTTCTATTCATAGAAACCCACGTCATAAAAATTAATTCTAAAATTACTTAATAAAAAAGGAAATATGGAAATATAAAGGTTACCCAATGTATCATATAACAAGGTTTCCACATAGTATAACATAGGTTGGGATTAGAGATTTCACATGGAAGAAAAGCGTAAATAACTATAGATATTTATAAAAAAAATTATCATTATTAAGTGAATGTTTAATAAAAAGTTAAGTACCTCAAAAAAATATTTTCATGATTATTTATAATACCATTGGTTCAATATAAATAAAGGTATTAAGATAAATTGTTTCAAATAAATTTTCATCGAGGAATTTTTTTACTCTCTAAGTATGTAAGTAAATATACTTGATTTTATTCCTTTTTATAGAAACAATATCACCCTTTTATGGTGTTGGTTCTCTTGAGTAAGAGGCTTTATTGTATGTGTTTTGTCTGCTTCTGGAATTCTTTTGTTCAGTGCTATTGAAACGTTTGATTCTTTGTTTCCAGCATTCTATTTGGATCTGCTTCCGAAGGGGATCAGAGCATAAAGTATTCACCGGTACTGGACTTTTGGACTTTGATGATTGAGAGGGTATGGATTCGCCATCAGTTTTGTGCCCGTGTATTTTTTCATGAGACTTCTTGATGAAGGGTCCAGCTTGGTGATGTCTTGTTGTCATGGAGTAGCTACTGGGGAGGGGTAGATCCTGTAGTTTGTTCTAGGTTTTCTCCGTTTGGGTTGTTTTGTTTCTTTTTTATGGGACTTCCCGATTTCTCACTTTTCCTTTAAAAGTGATTTATAATAAAAAAGTAATTTTTATTCATATATCAAATGATAGGTCATTCCATCTGTCTTTATCAAAAAAAAAAAGGTTTGCACAAATTATCCAATATGAATAAATACTCATATTTTGAGATAATAATTTAATATCTCATTACTTGCTCAAAGTTTATCTCATACCATTACATAAAAGGTTAACCTTGTAACACTTCCAAAATATAATTCACCCTTTATTACTTAAATAAGTTCTTATCTTATACCAAAACATTTTAATTACAAAATTGGGTCCATGATTATACTGATTGAACATTAAATGTTATTTTATTATTTCAAGATACATCTAGAGGGATATAATCACATGAAAATTAACTAAAGGATTAACAATAATATTATCATAGGGATTATTTGTACAAAATAAAACATGGAATTTCCATCTAATAGAGGAGGATAAGGTTTCCCCTAATTGTCTTAATTCACTTCATCCACAGTGATTACATAAGATTTACCCTTTTCCTTTTTCCATAGTGTTTTTGTGTATTATCATCCACATTATCCCTTTGATTGTATCAATGACTTTCATAATTACCAAACTTGATTCTCATTAAACACAGAAGTGTGGGTGGTTCATTCTGTTAAAATTTCTCTCTATTCATTTCATTGAATTTCCCCTTCAAATCCCTTATACATTTTTTTCTAATTGTCTAGGATTTACACACATGAAACACCTTCTTGTTCCCTTTAGGCACTATCCTAAGTCTCTTTTCCTGTAGTTTTGGCATATATAAGTTTGAAACTTTTTCTTCTCTTCATGGTTTTTATATTTTCATTTGAACTCCAACTTCTTTTTCTTATTACAGCCATAAAATTGATACTTAAATCCAACCTCCATTTCAATTTTTTTCACAACTCAAAATATATCCATTGATACTAAAGTATCTTATGGGCAATTCCATTCTGAGACTTGTCATCAAGACACTGAAGAACCTATCAACTTTACTTTCAGGTTAGATGATAATACCAAAAGTGTACCTCACATGTCCTGTGAAATTAGTTTCATATGTATTGACATATTCATCATCCATTTGATTAAACTCAAGGAACTCATTTTCCACCTTTTTAATGAGAACACAGGGAATGTACTTATTGAATAATAAGTTCATGAACTCATCCCAATCCATGTATTCAATTTCATCATGCTTATTCATATACTTGATTACAATCCACCACTGGTATGCTTCACCTTCTAACTAAAAAATAGACAAAATGAATTTCTAATGAACCAAACATTGGAGAATAGAGAATATATTTTCAGTGGTACAGATCCAGTGTTTAGAAAAAAGTGGATCAAAATACCCACTAAAATAAGGTAGATGTTGGATCATAATGGTCTCAAAAAATGTTGTTCCCTCCTTTTCACATTTGGAAGATCATCATAATTTATAGCTTGATAAATTTGCATGAGCATTGAAATTAGGTTTCTAATTCAAAATCCAATAGAATTCAAAAATTTAGTAGAAAAAAGAATTGAATTTTTCATCACAATCACCATTAATGTGGTTCCTTTGGGTTCCATCCATTAATTAAAACCAAAAATCATAGAGTAATAAATAGTTTTCATAGTTAGGAACTATATAATCATAAAAAACCACATAAATTATGTCTAAATTATGAAACCTTGCTTAATATATGATGCCCTAGGTTTATCCTAGTTTATTCAAATCTAACATATTTTTAAATCCTTCATGAAGTTTCATGAAGATTTTGTGGATTCCAAAATTATATCCCCTGAGAGTGTCAAAATAGGAGTGTAGCCAAGCCCATTATTGTGTACTAGGTTACACTCAAGTCAGGCCTGACATGCCTTATCAGAGTTGTTACCACTAGGTACATCTATGCTAGAGTGACATCCACTTGTAATATCATATATTGATGTAATGCTAGGAAACTAGTCACTCTATCCTTTACCAAAATTCTAGGTTATTTTCCTAAAAATTAATTCATCCTTAGACTTATGCTTAGAGACACCTTTAGACATATGCTTTGGAATACCCCTAGAGATCACACTGGATTTTTCTCATCATAGTTTCTAATGACTGACAAAACCTTCCCTTTGATACCAACTATAGGGAACCAGGCATAACATACATCGATATTGCATCATTTTAGATGAATATTCACCACATTAAAAAATATATACCTTAGGACTGTAATATATTAGTGTATTTGGAAACTTGGAACATATTCTTCTAGTATGGTGAAATATCTTCACCATCTTCCTTAAAGATATTCCCCTTTTGTAATCCTACTTAAAACATTTCTTCATAACCTAGGGAAAAGAATCATAAGAAATGGGTGAGCTCAAATGCTCCGTAATGGAAAATAAATGAAATATGTAATCAAAACATGAACATAATGACATGAAAATATGATTTTATCGTTATAAGGTCATACCCTATATATCAATGATCGTAAAAAATGAATCATGGAATAAAGATTAGAAGTTCATAAGACATGAACCATGAGATAATCATAAAAATAATCCATGAAATCATAACATATTAATAAGAAATTTAATTTTGGCATACACATCAACATAAAACACGATAAAAATTTATAAATAGAAACAAGTTCACTCATTATGTTAAGGACATGAAATCAGGCCCTCGTATAGTCTTATGGACATGCAACTAGGTCCAAATATAATGTTTCCATTATGAAATTATGTTCATTCATAATTTAATGAACATGTAATAATTTTCAAACCTAACTTATGTACATAAAACCAGGTCTAAGAATAACATTGTGAACATGTAATCAGGATCACACATATCATTATGAACACATAATAAGGTTCACTCGTAACATTGTGAACATTTAATCAGGTTCATGCATAAATTTGTTGACATGCAACCAAGTCCATGAATAATATTCTGAACATGTAATCAGGTTCATACTTAACATTTATACTCATTATTCATCCATCATTACCCAATGCATTGTAGGGAGATATAGGTCCCACCTGTCACATAATAAACTCATACATATATGTGACACAAGATAATAAAACATGCATCATATATTGACACATAAAAATAGATCGTATCGTAACCCATGATATGAAATAGGTGTCATAAACATTTAATAATATCATAACCTATGGAAAATATATAGTTCTCATAATAATTTCATCCAAGAATAATCTGTGAAATTAAGTAGGTTTTATATGCATTTATCATGGTATAAAACATAGAAGAGTAACAATTTTTATATGTATATAACATGTGGATGAGTAACAAGTTTCATAAATATATAACCCATCTAATAGGAATGTGTTTCATAAACATATAACCCATGAAAGAGAAAGGATTTTTCATAAACATCATTCCATAAAAACATAAACTATTCTGAGAAAGAATATGAATGGAACATTAGGATCATTTCATAGAAAGGCATGAGTAGCATCAATGTATGTTTTCGTAGTTGGAAAATAATTTTGAGATATCTTTTAAAAATATTTCATGATAAAAATATCCTTTCTTCTTAGAAAAAGGATTTTTGAAACATAAAATCTTTTGAAAACCATTTTCTTTGAAAATAATTTTCTTTGAAAATACATTGGAAGCTTATAAGAGAATCTTGAAAATATTTTGAAAACTATTTTCCTTGAAAATTTATAAAATAAGTTTATAATCATTTTGAAACCTTTTTTCCTTGAAAACTTATAAAATAATTTTGAAATTATTTAGAAAACTATTTTCCTTGAAAACAAATAAAATAATCTTAAAAACATTTTGAAAATCATTTTCCCAGAAAACATATAAAATAATCTTGAAATTATTTTTAAAACCTCTTTCCTTGAAAATAATTTGAAAACATATAAAAAAATATTTAGGATCATTGTAATCATTTTCATTTAAAACAACCATTTTTAAAATATATAAAAGAATCTTTGAATATCATTTAAAGCATTTCTTAACATAAAACTATTTTTGGAAACCCTTTTTCTTTGAAAACCATTTTATATTTAATTAATTTCCATAATGTTAAGAAAAAAATATTCCTTAAATTTTTTTTGTAAACTTAAAAATGTTTCATCAAGGAAATCATGGTCATGATGGAGAGTATTTCTGTACATGTCGAACATTCCTTTTGCACCTTAAATCTTAAGAAAAGTTCCTTGATCGGAAAATGGCATGAATATTAATTTTAATAACATTGTTTAAAAAGTTAATACATGGTTAAAATTTTAATTTTAACATAATAGTATAATATAACATATTTTTTAAAATCTTTTTTAGAATACAAGGATTTTAAAGAACACATATTTTTGACCGAAAGGATAAATAAAGATAGATTTTCATAAAAATATTTCTTAATTATCTTAAGTACCAAATAGTTTTAAAATGGTTCCATTAGATGGATATAACAATCATATACAAATGTTAAGAAACTATGTGAGAGTTATTATTAAGAGGTAGATCATAGTATTTCATCAATGCAATCATAATCATAAACAATTTCAATAAACAATGATATTGAATCTATAAATCATTAACACTTTGGTAACTTTAAATCAAAATAAAATGGAATTAATAACATTAAATAAAGCTTTAAATATCATTAAAAAATTATATTCATGATATAATCATTCCATATTAAGTATATATAACTCATAGTAAAATATTGGTGCAAAACATGGCATGTGTCTCAAAGAAGGAAAATTGTGACAAAATTACTTCACTGATTTGGTAACTTCTGAATCATTAACCCCATGAAAGAATGATAGTAAAATTGATATGTGAATACCAATAAATTTAAGTATAATAATCATTGAATACATCCATGATCAGTGTACATACCGCACAAAATCAATTAGTGGTGAATAAGTCATGTATCTCAAGGAAATAAAAAGTGAGATGAAATTACCTTACCTTAAGTCTTGACTTTATTCATACACGTTCAAACCTCATTAAAATTAAATAAAAGTTTATTATACATATAAAATATAAAAATATCATTATATATAATAAAATATAATATTTTTTATGACTTTATATTACTCATGGATTAACACCTCCATGTTCATATAAAATTTCGGGTAATATCCACTTTTTTCGTATATATTTTTCACTTGTAATTCTTGTTCCTCTTACATAGATCACGATTAGATTATTTGAAGAACATAAAACATGGTCAAAATATAATATATTTATTTTTCATATATTTATTTATAATAATCTATATAATATAGATATATTAATCTAAATACACTATTCATAGAGACGGTAGGTCGTACGTATGCATGAATGCTTCTTCCATTTTATTAACGTATTGAAAGAAAGTAAGTAAATAACATATATATATACATAATATACTTATATTATCATTATTATTTAATATAGATCATATAATTTTACTAAACACATCCTTAATACATCCCATGAAATTTGTGAACGACACACATCGCTTAGAGGAGGTGGTGGTTTACACTTCCACAAAAGAAGTTATTATAGTTACACAAAATGAAAAGAATAAAGGTATGTTCTATATAAAAATTATAGAAGCATAAATAAATTATAAATATAACATATATAATTTATAAATATATTATCTATCATAATTCCCAACTGCTAATGGTGGTAAAGGAAAAATGAACAGCATCACTTCTTGAGGCGGTAGTTCTCCATAAAAAAGAATTGTAAGTTCTTTACCCGTTAGATGGAATTGTGTGTATGTGAAGATATAAAACTTAAAATAAAGAAAATATTAGTATATTTAGGGTCCTATTGTTTTTATTTAATCATTTAATAATAATAATTGAGGAGGGGGAGAATTAAAATAAAACTAAATAGCTTGAGGAAGGATGTTACATATTATTTGGGTAACTCCTTTTGGTTTACACTAAACAACTTCCTTGGATTTATTTCTTCCCAATGTGAATTTTATTGGTTTATTAGAGGAATTTTTTAGACATATTTTGGTAGATCATGGTTGATACAAAGTGTCTTGATTGGTTTGAGGAAGTTGGAGGGGTGATGGCCTTTTTATAGTAGAGGTAGGGGTCACATTTGGCATTTTTTTAAGGAAAGTTAGGTGTACCCACGTTTTTACCTAAATAAATCCATAAAAATAATCAAAACTAAATAATGGAAGGTTTATGGCTGAAATATGGCTATATAATGGGTTTTGGATAAGTGGATATGTCATTTTGGAACCTAATTTTATGGCTCTGTCACTTGTTAATCATAATTTTTTCTTAATTGTTGTAATTAATTTTAATCACTTTCAGTAATATTTTTGGTCAAAAATTAAGTTTAAATAATTAGAATATAAATATAATAATTATTATAACCTTGTATTTATGTTTTTATTAATTTAATTCACATAATTTTTAAAGTTATGTTTAATGCTAATTTCACAGACGTGGTGAGAATGTAGGTTTTAAAAGTTAGAATATCCAAAAGTTAATTAATAATTTATATATAAATTCAATATAAAAATGATTCTAATTACCTAAACTATATTAATAGATATATAATTTATCTATTATTACCTTAATAAAAATTTAATATATAATTAAACTATATAAATATATTATATGGAAAAAAGTTTTGAATTAAAATTTAGTATTTTTCAATATTCATCCAAAAATGATGTTTGTCATCAAAATACCAAAAATTCACCCTAACAGAATTATGAAAATAAAAATAAAAATGGAATTTATTTTATAAAATTAAATTTCTAATTGTGTAAAAATTTAATTTTATTATTGTCCATATGAGGACATAAAAAAGTAGTTACTTTACGAAAATAGTATTTTAAATCATATAAACTCTTTACCAAAAACTATATATTTCACTATAAATATGTTTTATTTATTTGATAATATTATAAATAAAATTTAAAAATTATTTAGTACTATATATATTACTATTTTTATTGTCTATGTTATCTTTTTCAAATAATTATATTATAAAATTTTTGTTTCATAGAAACTCAGTGTTGCATGTAATGTAAGACAAATCAATATTTCTTTTAGTGAAAAAATACATTGGTGTAGTGTATAAGGAAATTATAACTTATTTATGTAATATTAAAATTTATATTTTTATCATTATTTTAAATGATAAATATCATCAAGATTAAATTAATTTGAAAAAAATTAATTAAAAAAATCTAAGGGTGTTGCAAAGCCTCAACTTCTAAATAGTAAAAACAAATGGAAGATGGTATAGGCCCAGCCCAAAGATAAATGCTTCACGTATGGATAGATTGGGAACTATTCCAATAAATTTCCAAATTATAAAATAATGGAGGAGAACCACCATCAACCTTATCATAGGCCATATTATCAAGGTAGGCCTTTTTCTATCATGATGGAGGAAGTAGAGGATCAAAATGACGTGGTTGTAGGTACTCTCATTGTGATCTCAAAGCTATAAAGTAACTCGTTTGAATCTGGTTCAATGTATTTTGTTATTTTATGAAATTTTACAAATAATATAGAATCAATACCATGGATACTATAATTATATTTATCATTAAAGTCTCCTAAATGGATTATCCTATAATCAGTAATGTATAGAAACTCTATTATTAACTTTGGAAAGTTCAATCTCATCGAAAATCTAGTAGTTATTCTCATGGTGGAAGATGGTACTGGGGATGGACTATCTCTCAAGTCATAATGTTATGATCAACTATAGGAACAAGGAAATTATATTAGTCTTGAATGGAAAACCTATAGTTATTTTCAAATGAGATATATCCCATCCAAACCTTTATCTAGAAGCACCTCCCATAGATTGGTTTATAGAGATAATTGGTGAAGAGGGAAATGGAAATGAAATAATAAGGATAGAAAATTTTCCCATAATTCAGGAATACATTGATGTCTTCTATAATGTGTTACATATAACTTCCCAATAAAAACATATAGAGTTCTCAATTTAACTCAAACCTAGATCCATGAAAATATCAAATACCCTATATAGAATGAAAAATGTGGAGGTGGAGGAATTAAATAAAAATGTTAATGATATTTTGGAGAATGGATTTATCTAACCAAGTGAGTCTCCTTGTAGACTACATGTTCTCTCTGTAAAGAATAGGGATGGATCATTGAAGCTATGTATTTATTATAGATAACTTAATGAGATCATAGTGAAGAACAATTACCATCTCCCAAGGAATGATGATTTATTTAAAAAACTTTTTGGGTCCCAATTCATCTCGAAGACTATCCTATAATTTTAGTATCATCAATTTAGGGTCAATAAATAAAATATTATAATGAATACCTCCCAAAAATATATGGGTACTAAGAGTTTATTGTTATGCCCTTTTATTTGACTAATTATCCTGACATGTTTATGGAATTTATTAATTGAATATTTGGGGAATAAATTGATATATTCATGGTATTTTTTTGATGATTTTCTGAAATATTTAAAAATTCATGAGAAGTATGAGGATCCTCCAAGGGTTGTATTTAAATATTTGAGAAAAAATCAGGTATTTGTAAAATTAAAAAACAATGAATTCTGGTTACAAAACGTTTCCTTAGTGGGGAACATTATAACCAATGAAGTAATCTCAGTTGATCCTACCAAGGAAATGGTTGTAGAGGAGTCACCTCATCCCAAATCAGCAACTTAGATTAGTATTTTTTTTACTTATGAGGATATTATAGGATGTTTGTGAAAAAAATGTAGGAAATTCTAATCCACTAACAAAGTTAACATGAAAAGGATCTATGTTATTTTGGACAAAGGAGTGTGAAT
The DNA here is from genome assembly GCA_963277665.1 of Viscum album. Lineage (NCBI taxonomy): Eukaryota > Viridiplantae > Streptophyta > Magnoliopsida > Santalales > Viscaceae > Viscum > Viscum album. The sequence continues at coordinate 2,048,059,932 of OY728159.1, forward strand.
GAATTTTCTATGAAGTGATGAAGATATTGGTCACTGCACCTATGTTAACTCTACCGTCAATTAGAGACATATTTTTTATTTATAGTGATGCATCTCTAAAAGGGATTGGGTGCTTCCTCATGAAAAATGACAAGGTAATCACCTATGTATCTCTAATATAAAATCTACATGATCATAATTATCTTACACATGACCTGGATTTATCTACATTCATTTTTTCTCTAAAGATATTGTGGGACTATATTTATTTATAGAAATGTGATATAAATATAGACCAATATAGTTTGAAGTTTATATTTATGCAAAACAAATTTAATAGGAGACAAAGGATATTGTTTTATCCACTTAAATAATGTGAATATTCAATTAAATATTACCTTGGAAGATAGAACAAATTTACTAAAGAATTAAGCATGAAATACACTTTTAGGCATGAAATGATGACGATTCAAGGAGACCCATTTATCAAGGACCAAGTAAGGTTAGACATGGGAATAATAAGGTAAGTTAAATCATAAATCCTATCCCAAATGGTTTTTCAAAAATCATTACTAGATGATATCAATAGATCTAAGATTGAAGATGTTTTGATGAAAAATAAGATTGGGGCTGTGAAGAATGGGAAGTTTCATGAGTTCAAAATTGATAAAATGAAGTATTGGGATTTCATATAAGGATATATGACACATAAATATCATAGATAAAGAATGAGTTCATGGATTAATCTCATAGATCTATATTCTCTATACATCCTATAAGTGGAAAAAATGTATAGGGACCATTGTGATCATTATTGGTGAGATAATATTAAATGGTAGATTTATAACTACATAGTAAGGTTCTTGGTTTATCAATAAGTGAAGGCATAGTGACAAGTTTCTAGAAGGGTATTACAAAAACTACCCAACATGGAAGTAAGACAATATCAGTGTGGAATTCATCGCTAGCCTCCCAAGAACATCCAAGGGAAAAAATGTGATCTGAGTTATAGTGCATCAACTCGCCAAGACAATCGATTTCATAACTATTTGGTAATATTTATCTCTTGAAAAATCATTCCATGATATATATAAATTAATTAGTCAGGTGGCATGGGGTTCCACATTCAATAGATTCTAATCAAGATCCATGTTTTACAGATAAATTCTAGAGAAGTATTCAAAATGCTCTAAATAATAAATTGATTTTTATTATGGCTAATCACCCCTGAACTAATGGCCAATATAAATGGAATATTCAGACACATGAGTATTTTCTAAGAACAATCTCAATATAATTGAAAAGTGTATGGGATCAACACCTCCCATTAGATGATTTATAATAAAATAATAGTTTAAAGTAAAATATTCGAATGGAACCTTATGAATATTTATATAGTAAGTGATGTAGAAATCATACATGTAGGGATGAATTTAGTGAGAGAAAGATAATTGGTCCCTACCTTATTCAAGAGATGATAGAAAATTTTCATGTCATTCAACAACATATAAAAGCTTCCTAGAGTTGGAATAAGAGCTATGATGAAAACTAATGTATGGACATAGAGTTTGATGTTGGATATAATTTATTCCATTGTATATCACCCTATTATAGTGTCATGAAGATTGGAAAGTAAGGGATGCATAACCCTTGATACATTGGCATCATTGAAATCCTTGATTGCATAGGATTAGTGGCATATCTTCTAACACTTTCTCCAATTCTAGATCAATTTTATGATATATTTCATGTATCTCTCATTAAGAATTACAAAACTAATCCCTCACATGTACTAAATATAAATGTGGTCTAACTAGAAAATGAAATACCTTATGAGGAGTAGCTGGTGGAGATCTTGGACTATAGAGACAATGATCTATGCACCAAGATTACACACCTTGTAAAAGTGTTGTCGAGGGACCATAATTATAAAATGGTGACATATGAACCAAAGCAAAAAAAATTAAATAGAAGTACCATCTCATATTCCCAACCGACTATATGAGTTGAAATTTTGGGGATGAAATTTATAAATGGGGGAATAATGCAACGACCCTTTGTTTTATAGTAATAGATGTTTCGAAAATACATGTGGGTTATATGTTATATATTATTATAAATATGAAAAATATATAGAAACCAATAAAACATTAAAAATCATTACATTAGTCATCTCAAAATCCAATGAAAAAGCCAAACATTAAAATTGGACAAAAAAATATATAATAGGAAATCTAAAATCAAAAAATATGTATCTCCATAATCTATTAGAATCGTTTCCCCCATGGAAAAAACTATAGAAATGAAATAAAATATTAATAAGCCAATCAACATCATATGAAATTAAAATACAACATTTGGAGAAGTTGTAGTGAATTTTGAGTGAAAGAATACAATGGTATTTATAGGGAGAAATGTGGATATTGGAATAGTAATATCAATGTTAGTCAATATAATCTTTGGTCGATTTGATCATTAGAAAATATACCCATTGGAAATCAATTTACCATTATAAATAATGTTTATCAGTATTAATGAAAAAGGATAATTGATTCATAAAGGATAAATTATGGCCTCAACCAGAAGATTCATACCATTTGAATCCCATTTATCAAAACATAGTAGGGAGGAAGCATCAAAGGGGTTCACCCTAGACCAATCCCAAGTTGAGATTCAGTAAGTGAGTCTTGAACAAATATTTCCTATGGGAGAAGTTCAAGATAGTGGATACTACCACTATGTCAATATTTGCCAAGCCACCCACAGAACTACCACCATCAATCACCTTACCCTTAAGTTGCACACAGGTTTAATAAATAATTAATTTTCCAAACCTTAATTGCTATTAATCTAATTTCTTTTTTATAAATAAAATATTTATTCCAATAATCTCATTTGTAGAATAATTTTATTTAATAAAATATATATTTAAGAAAAAAAATTGATAAATTGATTGTTTAATTAAATAAACTAATCTAATTTTCAAAATATATAAACTTTTTTTAAAAAATAGTTATTCTAAATAATATTTTATTTAATAAAATAGGCTTTTGAAACACACTTCTCGTATTTAGAGAATTATTTTTATAAAATAAATATTATATTTTAAATTATCTCTTCAAAATTAGGTTAGGGTTAATTTTTTTTAATTTACTAAGATAAATTATTTTTCTATTAATATTAAAAATATCATTTTGGGTTTTTAAAATAGTTAATTTTATTAATATTATATATTTTAATATCTTTCGATCAATTTCCAAAACTTTATGTGGCTTTTGAAACTCTAAAATGGAAATTTTGACATAAAAAATTTATTTTTGGGAAATTTTACTTTTCCATGGACAAAGAAGTATAATAAAATGGTTTCTAGTACTAATAGATTAAAATATAATAAAATTTTACTCAAATTTAGAAACCCATGATAAAAAAACTTGGTTAATACAATGGTTTTTCATTTTCTACAACCTAGTTTCCAAGACCTATATTTAGAAATTATTAAACAATTTTCTCTACTTTTGTTCTAAATACCCACCAATTTCATTTTTCCCATTCACTCCAAATCCATCATCCACGATGTTTTGGTCAGTTTTCATCCAAAATATATCCCTCAAGGTTTTCTTAAAGCCCCCAATTTTCCATCCTCAAGATTTAGGAGAAACTCTTCAATATAAGGTAGTTCCTGTCATCTTCTTTTACATTCAAGTAATTATATCTGTATACATCCTCTAAAGGTTATGTTAATTTATTTTATTATGATTTTGATCATACCCTTACTTCTAAAATACTTTTTTACAATGGGATACATTCATTCTCTATCATTTTACCCTGATCTAAATCCACTCTTCATACTCATCATGCTATAGAATTTACTTGTCAAATTTATCTCTTTTACATAATAAATTTGTATATTATGAATACACAAAAAAATCAGTTATCCATGGGTATTATACTATATGTTAATAGAATTTATTAATTTTGGGATTTACACATACAAAAACCCACATTCAATTTATGTGGGTAATAAATGATGTTATGGTAAAGTAGTTAAGCACTTACACACTCAATACTTTTATATGAAACCTATAATATATTTTTTTGTAGGTTATTAAAAAAATCATTTTTTATGATCAATGTGGATCAGATGAAATTAAGACACATAAAGGGTGTGATTTGTATCCCTATAATGAATCGTTTAAATAATTATTCTCAAGATATGACATGTTTTTTGGTACCATGGTGAATTACATTGTAAATTATAATTTATGGTACCTTAGTGATAAACCATGGTTATATGCTTATGAATGAATCATTTTTATGTGTTAGACACATTTACATGTTATGGTACTTGTTCATTCTTTATGATATACCTCGTGTTCTATTGTTCAATATATATTTTTATTCATATTCTTCTTATTTTTATGCCTCTTTATCTCATGAAAAATGAATCCCTTACCTATTACATTTATATGATTCATTATCAACCTTTTAATTTCATGATTTCCCCCACGAAATGAGATTATATAAAATTAACTTAGGTTAAAGCCGTGAAGGATAATTTTACATGAATTGGAATAATATATTGTGTTTTATTTTATTATGATTCAAATTTCTATGAAACTAAAATTTAAAAGATCATATGTTTTCTTCCATTTAATGAAAAGTATATAAAATAAAAATTTTGGACTCTATATAGATTCTAACTCACCATAATATACATAAATAAAAAATAAGGCCTTCGGGCCATTCGGGCTAATGTCTAACTTACCCTGGTATGTAGGCTCAATAGCCAACTCCCAATCAATGAAATCCAGAGTATCCAAATCTATGTGGGGGTTTCATCCCCTACCCAAAAATAAGAGGAGTGTGTACAAGGAATACCATAGTTATAAGGTATACAATCCATACCTTAGGTATCCTTTAAATCAATTATCATTAAACCCACTCCATGATCATGTACCATATCATTAATATCAGGACCTCTCCATCAGTTTCTTCTATATAAATTATATCAGGAACACTCCACGAGCATGTAGAATTTCATTTATCATTTAATTAACTACATTACCATTTTAAAAAAGTAGGTCTCGAGTCTATATCTAACATCCTAGCTCCCCTATACTACCCATATCTAGGGGATACAACAATAGGGAAGATACCAAGGTTCACTAAGATGCATCATAAGAAGAACACCATATCTAGGATCCATTATCCCATTCTCAAATATCAATCCAACACCCATCACTGATGATAAATGCATCCCATAATACCAACATGATCATCAAACATCTTAATATTAGTTTCACATAGTAGTTGGAAAAATGTAAGTCTCATATGTGAAGTAATATTTGGGTCAATTCACTCACATGATCAATCTATCCTTCTCCACAGGGTCTACCCACACAAGTAAAATTCTAAGGTCACATATCCCTAGGTATAAAATGTTTCACTTACTTAATATAATTTATTCACACCCCTTTATGGACTTTATATCCTATAATACACCCTTTTCACCTCGATCCCTTACCCATGGGTGACCGAGGCTACACTAACATTCAAGGGATTGTCAAGTCCCTTTATACTTTTTTATACCCATTATATTTGATTAAATAAAATAATACCCACCAATGGTAGTGAGAACCCACATATAAAATTACAAATAAAAACATTCATAAATATAATAGGGAAGGTACAAAATACCACATACCTCATTTGAGGATTTCCCCTTTTTATTCATGGCTTGATAGCTTTGGCCCATGTCCATCCAAGACCATTAGCCATCATCCAAACCACCTAAAAACCTAAATCACATAAAAATAATAAATAATTAATTGAAACTCAACTATAATTAATTTTTCAATTTATTTAAACAATTTTCAATTAGCTTAAACTTTTATTTCTTTTAGGCATATTGTTCAGAATCTCACCCATCGCCCTCATCGCATCCAAACTACGACTAATGACATGAAAACAGACAATGAAATTCTATTGACACATCCATATTCAAATTCCCTAAAAACTATAAAATATTTACAGTTGATTTAATTTCTATTTTATGCAATAAAACCTATAAAAATCAATATGATTATGTAACTCTGCCGAATTGATGATTGGCTGAGTGCATACATAATTACAAGACATCTTCTACGTAGAGTAAGTGAAAACACCACCATAAATTACTGATTAAACCATGATCTAGTGAAATTAGAACAAAACCCTAAACCATATAAGTGAAAATAAGAGGAAACCAAAGAAAATTAATAATGAATGACAATAGAGGTGTAAACATATAAAAAAATGACAAAATAAATCCAAAAAACCCTCAAATCAAAGAGTAATCAAATGAGGGAGAGGGGTTCAGTCAAATAGGATGTCTCATTATATAGAGGAGAAGAAAATAGGGGGTTGGAATTACAATAAAAAGTGTAAAAAACCTAAAAAATCACTTTTATTTAGATGTATGGTTTGACTTAACTATTTTCCAAAGCATACACTAACCTTGTGGTAAGAACTATCTAAGTACACCCCCTTCACACGGTTCAGCTACAAAATTTACCAAAATGGGTGCCAAATATTCCTTTTTTCATTATCTCAGTTTTTAAAAATTCACTTTATTTTTTTTCAACCATTTTCAAACAGTGTTCCTTGCCCTAAGTCATACCAAACTCTCTTGGTTTACTTCAAGATCCCGCATGGATAACCCTCAGTTCATCATTGATAATGTAAATCAACCATGATCTATAAAATTTGAACTATAAGTATCCTCATGCTAAATGTGTTTCATGGTTTATCTTAAACTATGAACACCAAAATTTACACCATTGAAAAAATTCTCTAAAATATCATGAAACAAAACCCAAAGCTCTAGAGTCTTGAATGAGCACTGGAGGAAACATTTAGGCCTCAAAATCATATCCAAAAACATAATTTAGGAAACTCAAACTCTTTGATAATTGATCTAAGTCCTAATTCTCCAAATGATTCATATACCAAATCAATAAAGTCCAATTCTCATGGAATTTCTAAACTAAAAAGGGGGATGGGTTTTACATCCTCCCCACCATAACACTTCACTTCACTAATAAGTATCTTGAACCATTCAACCAACAATAATGACATTTAACAGTCGTCAAACCATAAGAATCCAACCACATTATATATATAAATTGAAAATTGTATTCTATATTTCAACTCCAAACCAAGGTGCTTTTTTATAAAAACATAATCAACTACTCATACCTGCTTTCTAATCCTTGAGGTGACACATCCACTACACCTTTATATCCCAAGATGGGATCAAGTCATCGACTGAGACATCATCAAGTTCATGGTTCACCCCACTAAAATATTATACTCATAACATCTAATTATGAGCTATAGTTCTCCAAACCATTGGAATCAACCATAAAAAACACAATTTTAGTGGATCACCAACCCGCTTGATGTAGTTCCCAACCCAACACACCCAAATACACATGAGAACAATGCCCAAATGTCCACACTACTCCTCATCCCAATTTCTAGATAGATTTGACGAGCCTCGGTCACTAAAGAATAAAGATAGAGTACACAATTATTTCCAATAAAAACACTAACCAAACCTCTATAAATAACCATCATATTTAACATGTAGTTCTTAATGTTTTTTTCTTACCAAAACATCCAATTACACTCAAAAACACTAGTTAAACCTCCTCTGACCAACCCATTCAAGAAAAACTAGGCTCCATCAGCTGTTATGCTACCAAAACACATGATCATGATTTCTTAACTAACGAATACATCATGTGACCATCCAAACACTGACACCAAATTCCAAACCTAACTACCATTGACATTCCATGGTTGAATCATCAACCCTCCAAATCGGTTATAATGATGTTCCTCGAGCACCTACTCGCCACTGATCTAAATAACCCTCATATCATCACAATTCATCTGAGACTGATTCCATCTCAATCAATCTATCCAATATCTCATATGGATATAGAATATGGTATTTAAAACATGGCTAGTAAATTTAATTCATTTTCTCACTAACACCCCAATGCCACCTTAGCTGTTCAAAAATAGGTCCCGTCACACCATGATCCTACCCATATAGAGGTCATTCATTCACTTCACATTCTCTATAAATAGACACATTTAATTTCTATATAATATCATCTCAATCACACTTTATCTCCATCAAGAAATATCAATTACCTATCATTCCTAACTAATGGATATGCCAACCTAAACATCCATCAATTTCCATACATAATGAGGGTCACACTCTCCATGTACAATGATGTGCTCTACACCATATGTCTGGCCTTATATAGATCCTTGAGTGAAACCTCAATAGGTTTTTTCATTAAATGGATGTGAATCATCCTGAGATATGCCCACCCATACTATTAGTACCTATTTGGGACTAACTCCTAAGATCAGTCATTTCATTGAAGCTAGTTCAATTCTAACATCTCCTCTACCATAGAGGGAGATTTCTCACTTTATAAAAACTCCCATTAAATCATGTGTATAACATCCCAAAAAATTAATCATCCCTTGACCTTCACATATACACTAACCAATTCATATTAATGAAATAGAATATCTTTAGCTCATTCTTTCCACTATGATATCATCAAAACTCAATGGTTTCATTCTTCTATGAAACCAGATCATAAACTTTACCCAAACTCCATGAGTCACATGCCATTTAATCTTGGATGATGCACCTAATTAATGGACTTCTCTCCCACCACATGTAAGTTATATCAATCTAGAATAATATTCTATGCTCTTGTCCAATAACCATGAAAACGTGCACATGTCAAGGTTAAACCCAAGATCAACTGGATCATTATTGTTGTTCCAATACAGGATCATTCAATTTCACTCTCACTACACTTACAAAATCACATCCAAAATTATAAGGGTCAAGAAGTCATTGATCCTACCCTCAAAATCATAACTTTATAACAAAACACTTGCACTCAAGGAGATTTAGTCATGAAATTCCTAGGCATAATCATTCATATTCTACATATTGTAGAACCTGCTATTCACAAATATCAAAGAAAAGAACGTACTCATTACTTACACATTCACAATAACTAAGGCATCATATTCCTATATCTCATACGTAGTATCACATCACATGAATTAATCTCAAACTGAATAATCTAATCATGCTTCTATCTCTAGGGAACTCATAGGCCCAAGAAAACCCGCACTCAAGTTACACTCATTTGTCACATATTGTCTCAACACCCGACTCACAAACTTCCTGATCTATTTTTCAAACACAAAGTTCTACCACATATCACATAGTGTATATCTATAATAGGTGAAAACTCATGGGAACCATCACTATGTTCCCATATTAAATGTTACATGTTGACTCAAACACCCAACTACCCACTCTAGGGAATCATTTATCTTAGGCATCACATGCCAAAACATTACCCACTCTTAATAAACCCATTTTCTCCAAGTGTATACACATCATAATACTCCGAGGATGATCATGTCTCATTCACTCACAAACAAACAAACAAACAAACAAACACACACATATATATAATGAGGATTTTCAATATGATGACCAGTGTCATGTACCAATATCCATACTGGCCATGTTAAGTAGAATCCCACTATGAAATTATATGGGGAAATAATATATAGGTATTTTATGAAACTTTAAATAACTAAACCATTTTTATGGTCAAAACCATTATCAAGCGATAAAATTCCTATTGATATATTCTAATAGATATCATATATCCTTTATATGGGGGACTTCATACTCATCATCACTAAGCATATCATTGTATATCTAGAGAAATGTTTATTATAAAAACTATATTGTGGTCCAAATTAGTATAATTTTAGTCCATTTCATAAAGTAAAACTTCATATTAGTCTTTAATGGAATTTTAAACAACTGAACCCTCATATTCAGTGATATAAAATCACACAAATTTAGGAATATTTCATGTGAATCCTACAAGTTGTATATGATGCAAGAGAAGCATCTATCCAGTGTAGTCCAAGATCCAAGTCTCAATAATTAACAAACCTCAAAACATATGTTCATCATACTAGGTGAAAATCATATAGTTGTAACTCTAGAATCTATGAACAGAAATATCATTACCTTTTTAACTTGGACATCCTATCAAAAAAAGTGTCCATGACGCACCTTTCTGATAGCCATCACAAGATTCTAAACATCCTATTATCTCAAGTCTACCATATTCCCAAGTATTAAAAATTATAATAAAACTCTGATATATTTGTTACATGAGACATATAAATTCTCAAATACCATTTTGTCATGTCCTGACTAATATCACTTTAAACTGACATCGGATCGAGGAGGAATGGACCTTATGCATGTCTCCCTATAAGCTAGAGTCTACCGATTAACAGTAGAGGCATGGAGTGATACCATGTAGAGACTATAAAACCATTTCAAAGTGAACAATCACTAATAAATAAACCTAGTTTCATCCATAATTTATACCATCATAATATAAAAAAGTAATAAACATGAATCAATAATAATAAATCAAATATGAAGACAATCTGTCACAAAGACAATAATCGCTCACTAGGATGATCGTGTATACAAAAAAGCCTTAAAATATAGGAGGATTTAATACAATCACTAAGATTTAATTCAATATCCGTATCTATATACCTATTTAGTGGGTGAAAACCAACCAAGTAACCCTAAGGATCATCCTGAATTTAACCAGAAAACATGTGAGGGGTCTTCTTGGGTATCAAAGTTCCAGGGCCTCCCAATAAGGGTGTTAGTAAAACTGAGTAGGGCACCACCAATTTGACCCCAAACATAACTTGTAAATGTAGAGTATGAACATGTGGAATGATTACATAAATAAATAAACCATTATCCATTAATAAAAAAATAATTTTTGGTACTCAGGTTCTAAAATGACACTTGAGGCTAGTCATACTTTTTTCAGTTAGTGTGAAAGTTTCTTTCAGCATGTCACATATTTATTTCAACCAATGTAACCTCATAGGGGGACCATGTCTAACCCTAGAACCAGTACCCAATAGAATACATACTTTGGTTAGTGATAGAGTTTCTATTAACATGTTGTGTTGCCATCCCAACCAACATAACCACTCAGGTTTTGACTCACATTAGTATATATAAGATAAACACCAATGGTCTAACTCACCCTGGTATATAGAAAATAAACACCTGATGTCAAAATAACCCATGTATATATAGGATAAACACCCAGGGTCTTACTCAACCAAGTATATAGAATAAAAATCCATAGGTTCTCTCTCACCTTGGTATACATAAGATAAAAATTAGAGGTCTAACTGACCCCATTATACATAGATAAAAACCACGTGTTTAACTTGCCTAATTATATAGGCTCAAAGATTGATTCTCATTCAAGGTAGTTTATAATATCCAAGTTTGTGTAGGGATTTCATACCATAACTATCAATCCATGGATTATGATGACTAAATAACATATTCATAAGGTGGACAAGACAAAACCTAAGAATCCTAGGAATCCCTTACCATTATTAGAAGAAGATATGATGGAGGGGCACTCCCCTGGGATTCTCTCTCACTCGATGCTTCTTCCAGGACCTCTCCTGGATCCAGATCGGAGCTTCAGCGGCGGTCCTTTGCTCCTTCCCAGTTCTTGGCGATGTAATGCACTAGATGTGATCTTCGGCCTCAAGTCGGTGGTGGCTTTCGTGCTTCGATGGCTTCGACTTCCCCGAGTTCCTTTGCTCTGGGTTTCAGACTTTGACGCGGCTTTACTCCGTTGCTGGTGAGTCTAGCCTCCAATGGCTATGGTGGTCACAAAGTCTTCAGATTGGATTGATCTTGAATGGGTCAACATCTTCCAGCAGCTGCAGGTGGGGGTTGCTTTTTCAAATCTAGGGTTTCTGTAGGCGGGTCAACGCGATCAATGGGATCTTTGGCAGAGTTGGTTGCTTCGACATCCAGATTCTACTCGGAAGGTTATTGGTTTCTGCAGATGGTGTAACAATCTGGTCTTGTGGCACTGGTCTGATCCTTATTGATCCTGCATTGTAGAAGGAGGTTTTCTCTATGCCTTGGTTCGATTCTTCTGTCGGTTCACGAAGCAGCTGCAGGTTCTTACTCAACCTAGTCTCTCGACTTCGTCTTTGATACAGTTTGTTTATGCTAGTTTCGGTCGAACCTTTTGGCATTCCATATTCTCCTACTTCTTGGTTATGATTTCGGTTATGAATGAGTGCTATCTTTGGGTTTTTTGAGATGGGTTTGGCATTTTTGGTGCAATTTCTGGTGGTATGCGGTTTGCTATGCTACGAGATGTGGAATGCTGAAAGTTGTTTGGTTTGAAGACCATGACTGCTGGTCGTTGAGATGCGATTACTTCCTTGATGATGGGTTAGTATGTGATGGTTGTTGTTTTATGAGCTACAAGTTGATAGGAGCTGGTCGACAAGGATGTGGTGATGCTTTTGTTACTGATGCTGGTGTTTTGGTGCTGTCGTTCATTGGAGTTCGCTGTTTGTTTTCACTGGAAGTGGATCCTCCTGGGGAGGACATGCTAGTTGCTGGAAATGGTGTGATTGGAATTTCTGGTTGTTGTTTGCTGGGAGGTGATGATGGCCGCATTTTGTTGTGGTGCTTGTGCTGTGGTTTCATGCTGCTGGTTGTGAGTGGTTGCGATGTCGACTTTGGTACTGTTGTTTGCTGGGGCTGGTTAGTTTAGACGTGTTGCTACTACTATGTTGTTGTGATGATGGGATGTGGTGCTGTTGGATGCTGGAATGCGATGGATGATGGAAATTGTGATGCTGGATACTGGTTGCTGCTGAGCTGGGAGTTGCTGAAGCTGTGGTTTATGATTGTGCTGCTGCTAGATATTGATTGCTGGTTGAGTTTGAATACTGGTCGTTGGTTAGCTATGAGATGTTGGATGTTGGTTGATGCTGGATGATGATTGTGGCTTCTTGGCTTGGTGTGCTTTTACTTTTTTCGTTTTTTGTTTTTCTTTCTTTTGGGGTATTTTTCATCTTGGGTTGTAAGGGGTTTTTGGGTGTGGGTCATTTGACCCCTCCCGTCCCTTGTCTGATGTGTCTCTTTTTTCATTCTAATAAATTTGGGGGGGTCAGGAATAGCCCGACCCTCGCATCCTCTCTGCCCTTACCATTATTATTTTTCCATGAGAATGTATTATATCATCTATATCATGACCACACCATTAGAATTTATTGTCTCGATTATATCAATACCACTCCATTAGTGTTTATTATTTAAATTATTATTTATTTTCATACATTACAATTTTACTTATGTAAGGGTAAAACGTATTACTAAGAACAAATATCACCTCTATTACCCCTCTCTTTGTGATACATAAACTGGAAACCTACCAATCTTCCCTAATTCACATTATAATTTAGACACCCTACTTGGGTTATGTTATACCATTATCTCCTATTGGGAAAACACTCATTACTCTGAGGAAATTAATCCATTTATCTCATCATGGTCGTCACATGACATCACTGTAATTTCTCTCATGAAATGTAAAAAACTCCAATCTCAAATCCAATGTCATCCCTGGGTCAGTCCACTCAACTAACATATATATCCATCATCATAGGGTTTACTCACCTAGGTAAAACAATATGGGAACCTATACCTATGTCCACTATGTTTAACTAAGTCCATATTAATTAATCATGCTACTATGGAGTCTTTATATCTCACAAGATACCCCTTTCCCCTAAATCCCTCAATCATCGGTGATCGAGGAATCAATATCATTCAAGGAACCACCAAGGCTCCTGAACCCTCATTCTACACATTACATTTAATATATAATTTAACTAAACTAATTATCACTCACTGATAGTGGTGATACCACACACACAACATTCCATAAAAAATTCATAAATTCCATTGGTTTGTTACAAAGGGCCTCATACCTCATTCAATGTTTTTCCCCTATGTGATTCACAACCAAAAAACTCTTTCTCGATCCCATCCAAAATAATTTTTTGGAATTCATACCACTCGATCCCCTAACTCACATGAAAACAACAAATAATTGATTATAAACTACATATAATTAATTATTAGATTTATTTTTACAATTAAAAATTAATTTATAATTTAAATTCAGTTAGGCGTAATGCCCTAAATCTAACCCGAAATCCTCATTGTACACAAACCACACCCAAAAACATACTAACACCCCATGGATTTCTCTAGAAACAACATTTCTCAAATACCCAAAAAATCATAATAATTCAAAATTAGTGGAATTTAATTTTTAACCAAAATCCCTAGAAAAATCTATACGATGACAAACCTACACTTATTTAGTGAGTGACGGTGTTTGGAAATAACAATGGGACACTCTATATATAATCTTATTAAAAGACCCATCATAAAAAAATGATTCCAACATGATCATGGAATTGAAAAAAATTGAGGAGGATAAGTGAAAATAGGAGGAAACTAAATAAAATAAATAATTAAGTCCAATGAATGAGGAGACTTTCTTAATACTTGAATAAATCACATAAAACCCCCTTAAATAGAAGGGGTTGAATGAAGAAGTGGTGTTTGGTTGTTTGGGGCACCATATAAGAGGGAGGAGGAGAAAATAGGGGAAGGGATTAAAAATGAATATATAATGAATGATAAAAATAAACTTTTAATGAGCCACATGGTTTAGCCTAAAAGTTTTCCAAACAGTGAGACCACCATATAGTAGGCACTATACAAGGACACCCCCATTCACATAGTTTAGGAACAAGGTTTAATAAACCACCAAAAAACTAGGAGAATTAGAATTGTTTTTTTCTACAATATTTCATACAGTTAGTATGAAACCATGTGCAATTAATGTTCCAGGACCCAAGTTAAACTAGGCTATCAGAATTTACTCTGAGATCACCCATGCTTAACCTCAACCAAACCCTGACTATGAAACTCAACCGTGCTCTATAAAACATGACTGTTAGACCTCGTTACACCTGAGTTGCTCCATATTTTCTCCAAAACTATGAAGCCATGGAAGAATTCTCAAAATTGTCAAAACAAATATCCTAAATCATTCATGTCTCAACAAGGAGCCCAAGTCACATCTCGAGACTCAATCCATATCCAAAAACATAAAATTAGGATACTCAAACTCTCACATCATCGTTTAGAATCCCATTTATCAAATAAAACTATTCACCAACTCAAAAATTCATATTCCCTTGGAATTTCTCAAATTAAATTTGGATTGGGTTTTACCTTTAATTCAACTCCACTTATTTTATCCTATCATGCTCACTTATACCAACTTTTTTGAATGATTTCACCCAAAATTCAAATATTAATTTAATGAAAATTTTCTATCATTCATATTTCATTCCAGGTTTATCGTAGGATTGATAAATTTTGTAATCTCCATCCAATGGGTTTATTTTTTTTTTATATCATGAGGAATTTTCATGGTTTTTATATATCTTAAGGGATGGTAGTTTCTACTGATACAATTATAGGGTAGATTATGTGGTTTTACTATATCCATTTATTTTTATTTAGTGATTTGAATTTTTCATAGGGCTTTCTGCACATTTTTAATTTCAATAGAAGCATTTATTTTTCTCTCAACTGCCATAGATAAATTTATTTTACTTTTCTCTAATTTTATTGATAGAGAGGTACATTTGATTCTTGATTAAGTGGGTAATCTATCTTTCCCCATATTATGATATAATATCCTATATTTTGATATTTTATAAATAATTTCTTTAAAAAAATCTATCAATTATTCGTAATAACACCTTCTAGAGAGCTTAGAAAATTTCATCATCCAAACTAATCTAGTTAGATCATCCAACTTATCCTTATTTTATTCTATCTGAAAATAGTCTCCCATATTTTTATACTTTTATTCAATTTTTATCACATATAAGACTTTACCAATATCAATATTTTTCCTAGCTCTTATCTCCTTTTAAATAGCTCCATCCAGGTTTTTAGATATATAACTCAATCATGATTTTTATTTTTGAGAAAAGAGTGGAATATTTTATATTAAATATATTATAAATTTTCATTATTATATTTGAATTTTATCTAGTCCATCCTAAAATTAATACTAGAATTATTTTACTCAAAAAATTATAGTACATATGATTCATTACTTCTTCAATTCATTAAAACTACATTCATCAAATGCAACTTGTTCTAAATCACCTTTTCCCTCCTCCACAATTGAAAAAAACTATGATAATGCATCATCTTTTAGAAAAATGTTGATGTGGATTTTGTAATTGTATTTTGGCTACATAAAAAGTTCATTCATGGATACTTTGATCTATAATGTTTAAATATCAGGGAAGGATAAAATAGATGTTCATCCTAAAAGGGCATTTTCAAATCAAATGAATTAGTCAATAATTTATATAATAGGGTTCTCAATGACCCATTTTTTTACTATATTATTCAGAAAATTAATTTTTAATTCATGACTTATATATCTCAAGAAATAGTGTATTTTAATAAGATTCCAAAAAAGGTGTATAAGCCTTTGAAGTAAGTGTTTAAAATGTAGGATAATATGATATGACATAAGATTCAAAAATAAGTGTTCTTTTCAGGAATTACCCTCACTTATAATTTGAAAAAAAGTTCATTACAACATTAATCACGTGAGAAAAATAATTTTATCATTGTTGGAATTTGTTAAAAAGTTACAAGGGTCTTTAAATTAAGCTCAATAATATTTAAAACACTCTAGAAAGAAAAAAATCCACTTATTAAAAAAAACAAAAATAATGAACAAAGAGAATTAAGAATTATGAAAAATATCACTATAATGGTTCACTTACACACACTTAATGAAAAAAATGTCTTCAATTAATTTGAATAGATTTTGTAATTGAAACAAATTTAAAATTCATTTCAATAGTTAATCAGGTGTAAAATAAATATAATTATTTATGGTACTCGTTGATAAATTGTTTAGAGTAGTGATATCCCCTGTACTGATATTTAGGGAACATCTACATAGAATTTATTCATCTTGTAACCATTAATATTAAATAGAATATTTTATCTATCTTTAACAACCTAATCAACACTAAAAGGATACAAATGAGTATATGTAAAGTTTCTTCCTATTTGGAATAAAATTTACCTTTCATCAGATTAAGTCTTTAATTGTAAAGTAATACTTTCTCTCCTAGATGGAAGTTTTTTTAGAGGAAATTTTTCATGATCCACTCTAGTTATTTCCTTATAAATCTTTGAGTAAAAAATATTCCCTTCAAATTTCTTCAAGATCCTAAAATTATTGTCTTAAATCTTCCCATGCTCTATTCAGATGTTGATTCATCTTTATCACTTCCCAATATTCCATATTATCTAACAACACATTTAATTGAATGATATTTCCATAAATCAATTTATATGGTCTCATTCCAATGAGGGTTTTATAGGTTGTACTATAATCCCCAAATGTGTCTTTCAACATTTTCTCCAATCCTTCCTATTTTGATTAATAGTTTTCCCTAGAAATTCCTTTAATCTCTTTATTGGAAACATCAAATTACCCATTTTCTTATGAATGGTCAAGTGTTTATGTCTTCTATTTCATTCCAAAATTTCACATAAAATTATCCATACTCCTATTGAAGTAATGAGTCCCTTGATCACTAATGACAGCTCGTAGAATTCCAAACTGATAAAAAATGGTGGCCCTGAAAATATCGCACCCAATAGTAGAATCATCAATTTTTGTAGCCTTGGATTCCACCTATTTAGAGACATAATCACATTCTATCCTGATATAGGAGTTTTTAAAGGACATCAAATTTTTTCCCATGACTTGAAATATCTCACGAAAACCTTATGGGTCTTTGGTTCATTTCTCATCATTTAGGGTCATTACCAGTGAACTAACATATCTCTCACATTTTAATAAATAAAAGTGCATATTTAAATAATTTAGTCCAGTATATACCTGATACCATAAATTTACTTGTAGTTATATGACTTCTAAAGTGTCCTCTATAAGCCAGATTATGAAAAAACTCAAGAACATGTTGAATCTCACTGTTAGTGAATCATTTTATTTTTACATGATCATTATAAAAATTCTAATGATATGTGTCTTCCCAGATATAAAATTTTGATTCATATTTGTTCCTATGAAATTATTTAGATTTATATTAGATGGTTCTTTAGAGGTTACCATAAAATTTACAATTTTAGTATACAAATGTATCAGTCCTAAAATCAAGTCCAACCAATCTCTTAGAATGAGGTTGTTCTGTGGGTCATTAATTTTTATCTAGACTTCATCTAAGAATAGTAGTTTATACAAGTGATCAACCATTTGGTTCTATGCTATTATCTTATATCTAATATCTAAATTGAACTATTGGAGAGAAAACAACCATTTTATTGGACATGGTTTAGCCTCTTTCTTCTTTATGAAATACATAATAGCATCATGATGATAGAAAATTGAAATATTATTTCCAAGTATATAAGATCTAAATTTCCCACAATAAATTCTATTCTTATAAAACCTTCTTTTCAATGGAGGTGTATAAAATATGGAAAATATCATGTGTACCTAGGGAATATGAAATTAATTCATATTTCCCTTCAGTCTTCTAGGATAAAAACCCAAATTTATGGTAACAAATATAATATAAAAACTAAAAATATTGTCCCTAGTTTAATGGATTCATCATTGGTGGTGTGATTAATCTACTCTTAAATTCATCAAAATATTACCTACATTTGGCACCAAAAATAAAATTATAACCCTTTATGTGTAGACTAGACCAAGGAAGAGAAATATAATTTATGTGCTTGATAAATATTTCATAGAAACATTTATTCCCAAAAAATTATTTAACATATTATACACATGTTAGATAAGACAATTCATTTTACATTTCAATTTTAGACTTATCTACATTAATTACTTTTTGGGAAATAACATGCCTCGGTATTATTCCTATTTCCACTATAAAATGTAATTTTTAAAAATTGAAAAGAATATGATTTACAATGAATGTTTTCAAAACCATACCTAAATTACTCAAAAAATTACTAGATGAATTTTTAGAAATAGTGAAGTCATCTAGAAATACATTCAAGAAGTCTTTAATATAATCAGAAAATATACTTATCATACACCTATATAAAAAACTTGGGTCATTACATAATTTAAAGAAAATATAGTTAAATGAAAAGGTACCAAAGGGATATGTAAATATGGTTTTCCCATGATCTTAGGATGCAATGGGAACAAAAAGTGACTTGAAAACCCATATAAGAAACAACAATGAGTTTTCTATTCTATCCTTTCTAATATCTATTCCATAAAGGTGATTTAGAAATGATCATTTTTTGTGACATGATTCAAATTCATTTAATCAATACATACTCTTCAACTAAATTAATTCTAATAGGGATAAATTCATTTTTTTCAATCCTCATTATGGTCAGTTAATTTTATTGTAACTATGGTAATGTGGATGATACATTGTGAGTTAGATATTGGGTATATTATTCCTCTCCCTAGAAACTTATCTATCTCGTTATTTACAAGAGCCATCACGGTTGGATTCATCCTTCATTGTGAATAACTAAAAGGGATATTATTTCCTTTAAAAAAAATTCTATGCATGTCAATTTTGGAATTTTTTCATGAATATGTAGTATATTTATTGAAAATTTTCCTTTCAAAGTTGAATCAATTTTTATTCTTTATTAGACTAATGGTTACTAGAAATAACTACAATAAATATTTTTCATTCAATTAGATACATATACATTAGATTAGTTGGTAGTGGTTATAATTATATGTATCGGGGTTTCTCTAAAATGAGATGAATCATGGGTTCCTCTCCTCTAAAACATAATTTTCTTGTACACAATATGCAAAATCAATTTCTTCATCATTAAATAAATAATCCAATCCATAAAATAATATATTTTACCAATTCCTATAATTTATAAACAATGTTTTTAAAATGTTTTTTCATATCATTTTTAATAAAATTTTGAAACCATAATTATTTTCAAAAATATAAATTTTTTTGCAACATACCAAGGAATTTACCAAGATCATCCTCTTCATTGTGTTCCAATGTAACATGTTTATGAAACTTCTAAGGGTACTTCATTAAATACGTTGTAATGGATTTCTCTCTCTAAACATCATAGTGGGAGTTTCATCATTTTCATTTATGATAGTTTGACCAGTCTTCAATAAGAGTCTACATATAATTATGGTTCACTATGATAGGGCCCAATCATCCTTTATGTTGATCACAAAAATGTCAACTAGGAAGATTTAGTTTTTACTATAATAATGATATCCTCTAAGTCATCATATAGAAAAGTATTAGAACTATTTTTAAGTTTAATAACCACTCTTGTGGGCTTCAATTTCCCCATATTAATAGAAGTTCACTTAGAGTTAATAATTACCTTTATATTCCCCTAAATCATACAAATCGTATAAAAAATCATGGATCCAATTGTGAAAGGGATAAAAAAAATTCATTGGATCTTGGAATTTTTCAGTAAACAAGGGATGATACACTCTTTCCAATATTTATCCCCTCATTCCCTAGAAGTATATTATTATTAGTTCATTGTACCTTAAGGAACTTAGCATTATTTGGAACCACTTTATAGGGGGATTTAGAACTCAACATTATATATAGTTTTTATAGTTTTTCTTTGGATTTTATATAATTAGATATTCTTAGATTGTATCAACCTGGAGGGAAATGGCAGTATAACTTCACTCTTCTCCCTTTGTGTCCTCTTAAAGGGTTTTTTGGGTCTTTTCTTAATTCTCATATACATATCTTCCCTAAATTTTTATTCTTCTTCTTTGGAATTATTTTAAGGGTTCCTTCCATATTTTCTAAACACGATTTTCTCTATATATAGTTGATTACACTTAGGAGAATGTGTGTGTGGGAGATATATTTCATTACTAATTCTTGTATTTAGCATTATTAAATTTCTCTAATAGTTTGTGACTGAATGATCTGGTAGTCTCTCTGAGATGTTGGATATCATTTCCAAAATACTACCAAGTTTATTTCTTATCTCCTTCAAATTTTTCCATATACCCTCAACCTCAGCTCCATATTTTTGTTGTATTAGGGATTTTCAAATAGTGTGGGGTTTTTCATAGGTCTTAATCTATTGGAGTGGTGGTTTTGGTTAATTTTTTTTGGCTAAATGTTTGTTTATATGGATGTTGAAATGGTTTCTAAAGGGTTATTGGTTGCTAGTATTGTTTATGGTAAGGTGGTCTGTCCTCATTAGGTTGATTTTTAAATCCATATTATAATTGAGATGTTTCTCTCCATCCCAAAATCTATTGTTAATTTTTTCTATGTTGATAGGTAGATGTTAAAATTTTAGTTTTGTATATCTCAACTAGCTGGTTAGTATAATGGTTATGAGATAAGCGTAAACTGTATTCCTTCACTAGGAATTCCCACTTAATAGATTGTTTTAGGGATATATATTTGACAATAGTGGTTAGCTCCTCAAGATTTGATTCTATAAAGGGTGATGTTTTAGAATAGCATACCTCATGTAAACCTCTAGTACCAATACCACTACCTATGATCCCCCATATAGAATTTCTAATTAAGTCTCTCCTTAGTGATGCATCAAATAGATTCCTATAATTCTCAAGTAATCCGTGATAAATAAAGACAATAAAATTATGTTATTAAATGGTTTAGAAAGGGAAATTGGAAATCAATTTCTTGAATAATTGTTAATATTCATAAAGAGTTTCTTTATGATCTTTTCTAGTGGAATATATCTCCTTCCCAATGGTTTTGATTCCAATGTTTGGGAAGAATCATTGGACAAAGTACCTTTTTAAGTTATACTAATTAGGTACTTATCCTGGATATAGACTTTATAACCATAATTTAGATTCTCTTCCAATTTAGAAAGAAAATTAAATCCACTAGACTTATTCCCCATCCACACCATAGGGTTTTAAGATACATAAAACTAGAATAAACTCCTTGATATGATTTGTAATGACCTACATTGTTACAGATTTTGAATTCCAAATGGAATTTTATTTGTTTATTTAGTGAGGGTACCTTAAGAAAATTAGGACCTGGGTTAGGATTTTTCGGGTTTAGCTTTCCATAAATGGTGTTTTTTATATGAAAAAATTACTAGTTGTTTTCTCGAGTGCTTGAGTGAGAGTTAGAAAAGGTTCAGGTGGATATGATACAAAAAAATTAGTTTCATGACATTCACAATGTAAATGAATAATTCCCACTATACATGATGTTTATATAGTGCCAAAAACATACATAGGTCATTTATGCCATAGAGAAGGAATTCATACCATGAAGGTGACCTTTATATAGGTGGTTAGGGGCCCTACATATCCTCTCATAACATAAACCATTATTCTTTCAATTAATGGGGTTGACTAAGGGAAGAACCACTATACCTTGAACATTTCATGTCGTTATTCATGGTTTCAAGCTTTCAATGGTGCATGGGTGTGTGTTTTTAAAAATTTATATTTCCATACTTTTAGAGCATGGGTGCCTCATTTTTGTTGGGGTCTGGATTTAAAGAGAGGTCATTTCTAGTGGATTTACCATTCCCACACCCCTTCTCTGATTACCCTTGATAGGGGATGATTCCAAATTCATTTTGATAGTAAACATAAGTAAGATATTCCATTTTTATCTCTGTTTTTTAGTCTTTTTCTAGAGCTATAATTTTTATGATTCTCAGATGATGTTTTCAGACAATTTCAATGGAACATTTTAAAATTGTATGATCATGTCAGGAATTTAATATTGATGAGTTATACGATATCCTATAAGTTTTATTGTATATAGTTGGGTGAATTTTCAATGCAGTGTGGATGTGCATTGAGTTTTTTAATGAATATTCTTTTTGTTATATTGAATTAAATAATTTTAACTATTTATAATTTTTTTATGGTTTTTGGATTAAGATAAATAATTTGGAGTATTGTACGAGCTAGGATGAGGCTCGATGGATCTTAGAGAAAAAAGTAACTCTATTTGAGAGGTAGGTGATCCATTTAATGTAAATTTATATTCTTGTTTGTTCATATGGGTGTGATTTTCTACATGCATTTCATGGGACTAATTAGATGAATCGTGACCAAGGGGTATTCTCCTAGAGTGTTATGATGGTTTTAGACCTCATATGATTAGTACAAGTTCCTTTTATCATTATGAGTGATTGGGAATCTCCCAGCATCTATATCACCAAGGGGTGACTATTCCAATTGTGGTGATAACATAATTTGGGTAAGCCTTAGGGTTCAATACATAGAATGGGTAGCCAAAGTAGATTATCCAAGGAAACATTAGAGATTGAAAGAGGTATTAGTCAATATGAAAATGAACAAGATAGACATACATATCATGTGTGATCGATAACAAACATAAGTATGGATTGGGATATTGCTGAGTTTTCGGGAGCATGAAGAGTCCATCGGGACTGGATGGGGATTGATGGATAAGGGTTTCCTCCAAGTGATAGGTTATGTGATCTCTGATAAGATATGTAATAGTGAAAAAGGTTATGTTCATGTGTTTATTTTAGAATTTGAATTGGGATGATAAAGGTGGTTGGATGGGAACCATATTGTACCTATTGAGTCTAAGGTTAGGTTGTGGCTTTAGGTTTTGGTGTCACTAGGGGGGTAAAAATGTTCTGGTATCAATGAGAAATGATTGGGGTAGATCTGGCGTACCTAGTGTATGAATTGATATGAATGTTAAGATGTATTTGAGAAGAGGTTATAGGTCTAAGTGAAGAGCACCCATGTTACAAATTATTGATTTTTGTAATAGTATATAGGACTTTTGTGCTATTGCATGTGTATTCACGAGATTGTTCTTTTGATAGGTGAAAAATTCAGTAGGGGTGACGGAGCCTGAGGCAAATCCCTACTATGAGTGGGATAGTGCCTGGATGAATACCAAGAGTGGTATGGGGTCCTCATTGTGCATGTATTATGGTTCATTTATGAGTGATATGGTTGGATTGATAATTGTTGTTATCTCCATGGGTAACATGGGATAGTCAGTTTATACCAAAATTGTGACAAAAGTTGTTAGACTTCCATGAGTTAGATGGGATATAGAATGAAACATGTTATAGAATGTGGTTGGGACAACTATGACTGATATGGTTGGAATAGTCATGATGGATCATCAATTAGTGAGATAGTTGAACTTGAGGATCAGACATCCATGGTGTAGATGTAGTCTAAGGTGCAATGTGATGCGAGATTGGAAGAACCATTTTATGAAAGTATTTTTTGCTATAAAATGGACAATTTGTATAAATTAATGGAATAAAATTTTCAATATTTAAATTTTTTATGTTTTTTGGTAGGATAAAACGTGTGATCAAAAATGCAGATAATAGAGATTTATTTAATGAGTAAAAACCCATAGCACAGAAATGAAGAAATAGATTCAACTTGGTGAAACCTTATATAAACAAACATTAAACATCTAGTAAGTCATTCACAATGTGTAAATTGAATAATTACATAGTGTGAAAACAAGACCTGAAAATTTCAATGATTAAAATTACATGATGTTGAATCCACTATTCAATATGTTTAATATTCTACAAATTGGTGGGATAATCTTTCACATTACAGGTGATGTAACAAGTACACGACGTGATAAATTATCTATAGTTTTATAAATCATAGTTTTTGGAACGAATAAAAGGGGAAGATCCTAATTTTAAATTGGGATAACTCATTATGACTTGATACCATTTAATAGACCATTTATGACACCATTTGGATGGATTAAATCCTATAAATAAGAGGCTTGGGTGGAGAGAAATAGGATCGATCGGGGTGGAAAGCTCTAGACAATAGCCTGCCGCTACATTGTGGTATTATTTTCTTTTATTCTCTTCTATTTACTTTATTTCATGTAATGTGTCCCCTCTCCCAAATAAAATTGACTTCTCCATATATGGATAGGTATCTTTTCTATGTGATCAAAAAAGGGGTAGGCAAGACCTATGTTTCAATACTTGAGTTTTCTTGCATAAATGAATATAAATCATATCTATTTTCTTTATTCTTGTTTCAATTCTTTACATCATTAATTAATCTATGATATTTTGTAGGGTTTTAAAATATGTTTAAGTAAATTTCCTTGGTCCATGATCCAAATCACCCTTATCCCAATTCTTATATGTATATGGTTGAATAGATTGGGGTTGGGTGGTCAGTGCTTAGAAATTTTCAATAGGTGCGTTGAATTTTTTCATCAACTATTGGTTTATGAGGGAATAAAAATACAGAGTAGAGGATTTCCATAATTAATCAATTGGACATACTGTGAAAAAATTCACTTAGGAAGGAGAGTAGACCAATCTAAGATTTCAGGTAGGGTTATTCTCAATATCACTATCTAGCTAAGGGAGCTGGAGGAATAAATAGACACTTCTCCCACTTTCCAATGATAAAAAGAAGAATTTGTGATATTTTAAAAACCTTGATTTCATTGTTATAGGTCTATCCAAATCCACTCTAATCACCATCCCTCTTTATTTTTTATAAACCAATAAAATTAACCTTTTTTCTACTTTCAATTTCACAACACAAAATTAAATTCAACATTTCCTAAAATCAACCAAAAGTGAAAACTTTTTTTGTGCACTCCCATTGAAGAGACTAACTAGGGTTAACCCATAGACTATAATTAGGAAATAAAAAAAATTTCCACAACCCACAACAAGAGTGAATTAGAGATAAGATATGGTTCTTCCATGTGTAATGTTGTGTCTGAATTGAGATGATAATTATGATATGGCTGGACCCCTAATGTGGCCTTAAATTTACATAATGTTTCACAAAATTTTATTTTATCTTTATTAATCAATTAATTTATTTTGTACTTTTTTTAAATAATTACACTTCTTACTTTTATAATTAAAATTATTATTTAATCCTTTTTTATAATTAATTTTGTATTTTAAGCTTTTAAATAATTAATTTTGTCTTTAGTTATTTTCCTTTGACTTGATAAGATTTTTATTCTAATTTATTAATAATTTTAGATCTATTAATTTCTATTAATTAATATATTAATCAATTTATTTTCATTTAATTAACTAATCATTAATTTAATCTTTTAATTTTTTTATATTATAATTTAAAAATATTTTACAATTCATGTATTTAATATAATCTCAATAAATAATTTAATTATCTAAATTTAATGTCATAAATTAATTTTTAATTCCAATATAAAATTAATGAAATGTGTTTCTTTTTAATTTTAGTTATCTTTTAATATAATATTAGTTTTAGTTTTTAGTTTTTTTTTGAATTATATTATTTACATATTTATTTAAATTAATTCATGTGTGAGTTTAAATTTCATTTTTTAAATTAACTAATTTACATTATTTTTTCATAGTTAAAAATTTGAGGCATTGTCAACTGAGTCACCATTATAAATTTTCAATGGTGACTCATACTTTTAATTTTTTTTAAATACCCATCTAATGGTAACTCCATGGGTCACCGCTAGACCCCAATGGTGGCTCAATGGGTCACCATTCTATTGCCTTCTTCAGCAAGTCACTATTCCAATCCTCATTACCACCAACATCAAAGCCAATTTCTCCTTCCGCCAGGGTCTTACCTCATGACACACTATCCACATTCTTGGTGGTGTCTCATTGAGATATCACTGCCTCTGTCACAGTTGCTTATCCCACTTTCACCCCTTTCCTCTTTCTCTTCACACCATTGGAAATAAAATGAGACATCGTTACTCCTCCAACCACTGCAACCTTCCTTCAGGCAGTCACCACCGAGCCTTCTCACCGCTACTTCTAGAAGCCACCACTGTTTCCCACCAGTTCCACAAAAACACACCTCCATCGTTCATCACATGCACTGACACCACCAAAACCAAAAAAAATCCCACTCACCATTGCAATAAGTGTCCGCCATAAATTCTTCAATCCCGACTCACTGTTGTTCGATTTTGATAACCACCATATACTAAAACACCATCACTACAAAATCATTTAACAAAGATCTGAAACAATCTTAACCCCCATACCGTTGAATCTATAATAATCTTCATCAGTCGAAGTTTCTCTTTCCATATCTGAAACCAACCCCAAAGCCGGCTACCCATGCTGAACTCACCAGTAGTCAATGATTTTACCATCGTGATGAGATGTCGAAGTAAGACCCCTATAATTTCCACGAAAGAAGGTCAATCTAAAACCCTAAGTCAAAGATTTTGGATTATTTGTGGAAGAAGGAATCACCATAGCCTTCGGAGTAGGAGTGCCACACCTCGTTTCGGCTGGTTTTTGCCTGGACCGCCATCGCTGCCGCACTGTGAAGGATGTGGATCTGGAGTGTCTTCCTGAAGAATCCTAGAAACCCCCTCCGCATGGTACACATAACAAGGGAAAAAAGAAAAAAATTATAAAAAATTAATAATAAAATAAATATCTAAAACAAAATAATAATAATAATAATAAGATAAAATATAAAACAAATAAATTAAATTAATTAATAACAATTACTAACTTTAATAATTTAATATTTATATAATTATAATTAATAATAACAAACAAACTATCATAATTAATAAATTAATCAATACTTTACTATTATCATTTAATAAAATAAATAATTTTAAATTAAATTAAAATAATAAAATTTAAAACCTAAATAAATTAATTATATTTTATTAAGTTACAAAAATAATATTAATTTAATAATTTTATAATTAATAATTAATCATAATTTTAAATAAAATAAATTAAATTAAATAAACATTCAATGACAATATTTATCAATAATTTCTTAACAAATAACTATAAAAATTAAATAGTATTTTCGAATTAATCTAAAATTAATAATAATAAATATTTATTTAATCTTTTACCATATTAATCAATATCTATTTTTGTTTGTAGATACAAGAAGGGGCTGAGTTTCCGTCCAGGTTCATCCCAACTAATTGATTGGTATTCAGTAAGAGAAGTTTTGATAAATTCATGAGGGATGTATAAGAAAAACACACGTGTTCAGTGGAGTGGAGAGAAACAAAGTCATGTTTGTGCGTATAGTGGTGACTGAGAGTAAGATAATAAATCATTAAAGAGAGAAGGATGCAACATTGTATAGAATCATTTAGTCCTCTTTCACTCAAAAAAACTTTCATTCGGGACGAGACATGTAGATCATAAATGAGACTTCATGGCTTCGTTCGTTAAATAACTATCAGAGATAGAGACATGTTTACAGAGGGGTCTAAGAGAAGATAAGCAAGAAATGATTGAGAGGGTGATTTATTATCCTTCACTTTTCAATTTGATTACTTTAAAAATCAATAATTTCTATTTCTATTCTATACTATATTTGTTTTTATAATTTCATGCACTTGGGGGATAGATTTCCATTGATTTTAATTTTTTACTCTGTTTCATAATATTTCTTATCAAGAATTAGTATTTACTGGTGAGGTTAATTCTAATTATTAAAATAAAAAAAATTCAAAACTTCTTTTTAAAATTTCATTTTTTCAAGAACAATTGGTGATATTGATTTTTGAATACATGTCCTCAAATTTTTAATTTAAAAACATCATTAACTACTGGAGCGATTTTTACTGATGATAATTTCTTCCTCACTTTTTTTCTGTTGATCTCTCTTGAAGGAGAGAACTTCAATATTGATTAACTAGGGATTTCAATCTCCTCATGAGGGAGTTAAACATATCAATTTCAAAGGTTGTGGAATCAAATTACATTAAGTGATTAAATTAATTCCATTCAAATAGTAGAGTCCAATTACCCTGAGCATAGTTTCTTGATTGTTAGTTCCACAATTTTCTACTTTTTGTGAACATTATCCCTTTTGTTTCCCCTTTTTCAACTCATATCACCATTTCACAGTATAAAAAATCACATTATCATCATTTCTCATAAATATATAAATATTAATATATTTATATATATTAACCCAATATTGACAGCAGTGGGCTAGTTTTGAAAATTTAGGTAATTCTACCTTCCCTATGGGTCTGACCTAACATTCCACTAAATAGTTACTATGAAAATAAAAAAAAATAAACTTTGGCTTGGTTTCAATGAGCACCTTATTTGAATTGTTTTTCTGGATCATTTCATGAACTTCTATTTCAGATGCTTTATCTTTTCTCCTTTTTCAATTAGCCTATATATAAAAATCATTTTTCGTCATTACTATCTCTCTTCAAAAAAAAATGGAATACACTTCCCACTATTTTCAACAGTGAGTCTTGTTTTAAATTAACCCATAGACCGCTCACCTATTTTCTTTACGGTTAGACCCTTCACTACTATACTAGTGTGGGTTTTCTAAATTTAATTTGGAGGGTTGTGATGACCTTAGGCCATATCAAAATTTAAACAATGTCCTAAGGAATGGTGAATTAAGGAATAGAGTGAACGAAAATCCAAATAATGGTTATGAGACTAGAAATGAAACACAATCTTGACTTTTTTAAATCACTAATATATTCCAAACTTAATTAACCGGAATTCCAAACAATCTGTGAACCAACATGGCTATCAAAACACAAACTATTCACTTATGGGACAATGTTCTTAATGTGGGATATTCTGTGACACTAAAAAATTTCCCAAAGTTTTACATGTCATCCCAACAATAATAGAACTCAAACATTGTTAATTATGGTCTTAGGATTCATGCCAAGGATTATCACTTTTAAAAAAATTACAATCAAGTAAATAGGAACTATCCCAACTTGTCATGGAAAGAGAAAGGAATGATCAAGCGACTCACTGCCCCTACCTACCAAAACAAACCTAGAAAAAACTATCATAACCAAAAAATGGAAGAACTATATAATTCACAAGAAAATTATGAGTGTCAAATGTTTTCAAAAATGGATAAAATCCTAAATATACTGGAATATCAATAATAATGATCCAATACTCAACTGAATAAACAAAAAACCCAATATAAATATGATAATATTCGAAATTATGCTAAAATGAAAAACGTAGAAACTAAATTGGTCCAAATAGATAGATATGTGACATATAGGGACAAAGGTAGGCTTCCCAGTATAAATAAAATAATCCCTAGTGAGAATTTCATGGTTGTTGTCACAAGAAGTGGGTTAAATACTCAAATTGTAGCTAAAAAATAATTTTAAAATTCCCCAACTAAAAAATTAAATGAATATGAAAATAAAATCATGTTGCACACACAATCTGGAAATGAACTAAATATTTCAAAAAATGAAGAAAATCTCAATTTACCACCCCGAACAGAAGCTGATTTTTTTTAAAAATAAAAAGAACTAAATAAGGAGAAACTGTAGAAGATGTTAGGGATATTCTATCAATTCTTAGAAATTTTTCCCACCCATCCCTATCCCTAAAGATTTAAAACAAAAAATTAATAAGTATGATTAGATTTTATAGTTCCTTGGGATTTTAACCAAGCTCCAATGCATATTTCATTCACCCAAACCATAATTAAAATTTCATCATACCTTAAATATCTCAAAAAAATTGCTTCAAATAAACATAATTCTAGAGATTTTTTTTACTTACATACTCAATGAAGAGTGCAGCGTTATTCTCTAAAAAAATCCCACCCATGCTCAAGGACCCTATTATTTTTGTCATACCCTTAACCTTAGGAAATTCTAGTCAACTAAACTTCCTGTATGACTTAGGTTCTAGTATTAACCTACTCATATACTCACTATTCCAATTGTAGAGATTGGGTGATCATCATCCCACCATAGTCATCATACAGTTGGTCGACCGTTCATTCACACATCTTGTAGGGATGGTAGATGATCTTCTAGTTAGAGTTGAGAAGTATTTTTTCCAGCTGATATCTTAGTTCTTGATATGGAGTGTGGCCAAGAGGTTCCCATCATTCTGAGTATGCCCTTATTTTCCATTTGTGGAGCTATTATTGATGTGTCTAAGGGTCAACTTATTTTTAAAATTTGAGGGAAACAAGAGGAATTAAATGTTTTTAAAAATGTTAAATAACCAATATTCTCTAAAAAATGTTCAATGGTAGAATCCATGGAATCTAAAAATTCACATAAAAGCTTTAAAGAATCCTAATAACAATGCATTGCTAAAGAAATAAAATTGGAAGTTGAAAACAAAAATTCACATGCTTTAGAATCTTTTTATACTGAGAATCTGGAAAAAAATTTCCAAAACTAGAAAACTATTTAGTTTCTACTTCTTCAGGAGAAATTTCATCTACTTCTAATCTTAAAAAAATTCATAGGGAAATTGATGGTGATTCTATTGTCACTATCACTTCTGAAAAATTATATGAAGTAGAGGGAGAGATATTAAGAAAATTTGATGAGTTTTTTTTGATAAATCTTCCGAATTCAAATCTTGAAACATTGGACAGTGAGTTGTCCACTCTAGAGAGTAGAGATATAAATTCAAAAATGGTCATGAAATTGAAAATCATTCATCATTTCAAACTTATTACAATAGATATATTGAAGAACATGGTCCTCCCATGCCCAAGACTCTTCTTTCGAGTGTATAATCACCCACTTTTGAGCTAAAACCACTTCCTACTCATTTGAAATATTCATTTATAGGAGATAATTCAACACTTTTTGTCATCATTTCTTCTCAAATAGAAAATAACAAAGAAGAAAGATTATTTAATATCTTGAAAAAATTCAAATCATCCATAGGTTGTACCATAGTTAATATCAAATGGATAATCCCTTAATTCTTCATACATAAAATCCCTATGGATCCATACTACCATCCTAGAGTAGAGTCCTTGTCACACGCACCCTTTTTTTAACTTGTTTTCATTTTTTTTATTTTTTCTTAGTTATGAGGTCTAGGCGAAGCCCCGGGATAAATTTATGTTGTTTAATCCCTTTACTGGGTTTCAGACTCGTGCGCGGTCACCGCGCAGTTGGCGGAAACCGCGTGGTCGTCCCAGGTGTCGTGTAATTGCCCGTTCTTTTTTTATTGTAATTTTTATGTTATTGTTATTATTATTATTATGGTTATTATTATTATTATAATCATATTTTTATCTATATATATATATATATTAAAACCCTAATTCTTCTACCCCCTTCCCCCACCTTGAGTGTCCCCTTCCTCCTGCACTCTCCCCCTCCCCTTCTGACAGCTTCGCGCCGCCCCGTCGCTCTGACGCTCCCCTCCCGACCGCCGCGCCCAGCTCTGCTTACCCCAGCCTTCGCTGCTCCCCGTGCGACCTCTGGTGTCCCCCGCTCCTGCACCGGACTCCTCCCGGCCCTGCTCCTGCACCACCGGCCTCTGCGCGACCCCCAGCCTCCATGCGACCCCCGACCTCCACCGCTCCCCTCCCAATCAGGCGACCCCGTCGTGCAGTATCGCCGCCTCTGGTGTCCCCTCATCCCGGCCTTCCGAACTCCAGCAACCCCGCCGGTGTTCCCCAGCCCTGCCGGCACCCCTGTTGTGGCATCCCGCCTTTTTATAACATAAAAATTCATTACATTACACAAAACATAGGATCTTTAAGGTTTAGTGTCTTGGAAACTAGGAACATAATACATGAAAAAAAAAATAAACCATTATTCTTAAACAATTGAAAAATTATCCTTAAGTTGATTTTAGGTTCATTACTGCATCTCATAACCTGGGGACATACATCAAAAGAAAGGGTAAGCAGAAGGCCCAGTATGGGAAACAAGAGAAACATTTTACATGTGAACTTGAGATACTTCAATAAGGCCATGAAAAGAACTTTAAGGAATGAGAAAGAAATCATGAGTCATATAATAATAAAAATAACATTTTTCATAACTTGAAGATGTGGCTAAAACATTTTACAAGGAAAATCATTTCCGTTTCACCAAGGTCCATCCCCAAGGTGTCAATAAAAATTACCAAGGTTATTCACCAAGGTATCAGTCTATATGGTCATCTCTAGAGATTATGTCTTTACCCAATGCATTGGAGCGCTATTAGGGCGCACCGAGAAATTTGCCTTTGTTATCATGTGATCCACATATATCATCATCAATAATTTCATAAACAACCCATATACCATAAAATAAATGGGTTTCATTTCATAATCATAATGTTTTAAAACTTCTTTAAAGACATGATCTTTACGTCACTTTAAAACCCACAGAAAAGGAAAGAGGGTCTCATGTATGTAAAACCCAGAATTTAAAATAGAAAATTTTGTTTTATATGTGAATACCCCTTTAGGAGAAAGAGATTTGAGTATTCACTTAATAAAATAAAAGAACTTTAGAAAAAGAGAGAGATATTTTGAGACGGAAATTATGCAGCATAACGGCTATGTTACGAGGTTTTAGAAAACATTGAAGAGATGGGGGAAAATGGGTCAAACAATCATAAATGACCCATAAAACAGTAGAGGGACCTAATATGAAGAATATATGAAAAGGGTAATGAAATTTTAAGGACATACCATTTGAAATGAAAAACATGGAAGGAAGACAAAAATTAGATTTCTCTTATGAAAATTCGGCAGCCTAACGGCATCACTTAAACTTCCAAAAAAATGAATTGAAAAGATCAAATATGGTCCCTCATAATATGAACATAATAGTTCAGTGTGATGGATATATAGATCATACCCCAACATAATTAAAAAGGAACATGAAAGACTTGACATGAAAGTAGAACTTTGAAAAAATGAGAAGGGCAAAAGAATCCCTCAAAAATTCGGCAGCCTAATGACGCCACTTAAACATTATTAAAACGAATTGATGAGAGAAAGAGGGGGTATCTCATCATATGAAAATGGAAAGGTAATTCAGATGAATATAGAAGAACATTTTCCAACATAAGAACCTGGAGCATAAAAAAATGACATAAAAGATATTACTTGAAAAGAAAGGGAGAGGTCGGATCCCTTTCCTTAAAACGTAACTCTTAAAACTCAATGGTTTGGACCCTGAGGGATTGGGGGAACCTTGGGAGGTAAGGAGCCCATAAATTCGTTTAATATGGTTTTGGAGTCGAATGTATGAGAGGAGGGCTTGGTATTTATAGGGAAAGTGAGGGGACAAGACATTAATGGCCAAGGGAAACCTCATTGGTGGTTTTGGCAAAACCATGGGATTTCCCATGGTATTTTCCCATGGTATTGGCCACTTGGGAAACCTCACAAAATAATTCATCCCCTTTGTCGGCCATCCCTCAAAATATCTCATGAAATCATCATGACACAGTTATGATGCCATTTAACATACTGAAACCCTAAAACTACATTTTTACTATTCATTGAAAATTCATCTTTCTCAGAAAAATCCCAAAAACTTACCATAACATAATATCGATGCTCTGAGTTCAAAAATAAATTCTATTTTATAAAAATAATTTTATAATTATTTTTAATTAAATTTTTAAATAAATAACACTATTCACCCGAAAAAACTAATACTTGATTAATAATTTATGAAACCATTATTTAACCATTTTATTGAATCACATTATGAAATCAAGGTGTATAAATTATATTAAAACTTTCTTTAAGTGAGATTACGAATCCATTTAGTCAAATTACTAATCCTAATCATAAAATCACTTTTCATAATTTACTATTCATCAAAAATTAAGTTGATCTTATTAGACTCCAAATTCCTTACTGAACACTTTTTCAGAAGACCATTTTCTGAAAATCATTACACATAATTATTTATTTTAGGTTTAAATAAATATTTTAAAATATCATTTTTTGAAAAATTCATCAATAAAATACATCCTAAAATCATCCAAACATTTGAAATTTCAAAAACATCACTAACAGAAGAAATCTAAATTTATTCATCCCGAAGGATTACACAAAGAAGCTACGGTCTCGTCACATATCCCCTTATAACACCAGCATATGACCTATGTGTAAGGTGTGCTGTGGTGAGAGAATCTGAGGGAGGCTCAAATAACATTGCCCTAGTAGTAATCTCTACTTACTTAAACATCTCCCGCAGGCGTTTCCGTTCAAGCTTGACACGCTGGAGTTCGGCTTGGGCTTGGTCCAAATAGAAGGCCAAAGATGCCACCTCCTTCCCAAGGTCTGATAGTGGGCTTCATAAGATTCGAGTCTACTGGATGAAGCCATCAACTTCTCTTTCTGCATTAACCGTTAACATCTCTATTAAATCGTTAAGAGTAAGTTAATATACTATTCAAAAAGTGTGCGTCATTACATTCTTACCCCCTTAAGAAATTTCAACCCTAATATTTTATACTTGAGGCCTAGTCGAAAAGGTGAGGGTACTTTTGCTTCATTATTTCCTCAGGCTCCCAAGTCGCTTCATCATATTTATGATTCCTCCACAACACTTTCACAAGGTGGGTAGTCTTGTTTCGTATAACCTTTTCTCTACGGTCTAAGATCTCCACTGGATGCCACTCATAATAGAGGTCAATGTCTAGTTGTACCACCTCTGGGTTCAGTACATGCGAAGGGTCAGGTATGTACTTCCTCAAAAGAGATACATGGAAGACATCCTGAACTTGAGCTAGGTTCGGTGGAAGTGCTAGACAACAGGCCACTGCTCTTATGCGATCAAGGATTTTATAGAGGCCACTGTACCTAGGGCTGAGCATCCCTTTCTTCCCAAACCACATGACTCTCCTCCATGGAGAAATTTTAAGGAAGACTTTTTCGCCAACACCAAACTCCAAGTCCCTACGATGGTTGTCAGCATAGCTCTTCTGCCAACTCTGAGCAGCCTTTATGTGTTGTTGGATGGCATGAACCTGTTCTGTCATCTCTTGCACAAGATCAGGCCCAAGAAGCTTTTTCTCACCAGTTTCATCCCAACAAGTAGGAGTTCTACATCGCTTTCCATACAGAGCTTCATAGGGTGCCATCTGAATACTCGAATGGAAGCTATTTTTATAGGAGAACTCAACTAATGGGAGGTGTTGATCCCATCCACCTTTAAATTCCATTGACCATAATCTCAGCATGTCTTCGAGTGACTGAATAGTCCTTTCAAATTGGCCATCAGTTTGAGGATGATAGGCCATAATAAAATTCAATTCAGTATTTAGAGCATGTTTAAGACTTCTCCAGAATTTTGATGCAAATCGAGGATCACGATCAGACACAATGGATAGTGGTACCCCAATGCATCCTTACCACTTTCTTTACGTATATCTTGGTAAGTTGATCCAGAGAGAAATATTCCCGAATTGAGATAAAATGGGCGGTCTTGGTGAGACGGTCCACAATAACCCATATCGCATTGTTTCCTTTGGATGTTTTCGGGAGACCAGTTACAAAGTCCATAGTGATATTATCCCACTTCCATCTGGTATGGGTAGCGGTTGTATTACCCCCTTAGGAAGTTGTCATTCTGCCTTTACTTGATGACACACCAGGCACCTTGTAGTGTAATCATCAATCTCCCTCTTCATGTTATCCCACCAATAATGATCATGAAGGTCTCTATACATTTTTGTGCTTCCCGAATGTATAGAGAAAGTAGAGCTATGAGCTTCATCCATCAGTTCTTTCTTTATCTCTAGAATAGATGGAACACATAGTCTTGTATGAAATTTCAATACACCTTCTTGATCAATATTGAAATCAGGGAACTTCCCATCCTTTATAGCCTCAAACTTCTCCTGCAGTAAAGGATCTTCTTTTTGAGCCTTCTTGATCTTCTCTAGTAATGAAGGTTGGGAAATCATTTGGGATAAGGTTGATGATGTCCCTTCCCTTACAATTCCAATGTTCTGTTTTACTAGATCTTTAATCAAGGGATCTCCTAGGATCCTCATTGTTGCCAGAACAACAGGATCTTTCCTACTTAATGCATCCGCGACTTTGTTTGCTCTTCTTGGGTGATAATGAATTGAACAATCATAGTCTTTAATAAGCTCCAACCATCTCCTTTGTCTCATGTTCAATTCTTTATGCATGAAAATATACTTTAAACTTTGGTGGTCGGTGAATATATCACATTTCTCCCCATAAAGATAGTGCCTCCATATCTTTAGAAAAAAACAACTGCAGCTAGCCCTAGATCATGCATAGGATAATTATGTTCATGAATCATCAAATGTCGAGATGCCTAAGCAATTACCTTGTCACTTTTCATGGGGACGCACCCAAGCCCTTTCAGAGATGCATCGCTAAAAATAACGAATCCTTCTCCGATAGAGGGTAGTGTTAACACAGGTGCAGTAACCAATCCCTTCTTCAGATCTTGGAAACATTCCTTGCATTCCTTTGTCCAGATGAACTTAACCCCTTTTCGAGTCGACTTGGTTAGCAGATTAGAAAGTCTTGAAAAGTTTTTCACAAACCTCCTATAATATCCTGCTAAATCAAGGAAACTAAGAATCTCAGTTACTATTGTGGGTTGAGGCCACTCCTCCACAACCATTGTCTTTTCAGGTTCAACTGAGATTCCTTCATTGGTTACAATGTTCCCCAATAAATCCACTTGTTGTAACCAAAACTCACACTTGATGAACTTTCCAAATAGCCTCTCCTTCCACAGAGTTTTCAAAATAACCTTTAGATGTTCTTCATGCTCCTCACAACTTTTTGAATATATCAAATTATCATCAATAAAAACTACCACAAAGTTATCAAGGTAGTCCTTAAAGACTCTATTCATCAAATCCATGAAAATAGCAGGATAATTAGTCATGCCGAAGGGCATAACAGTAAACTCATAATGCCCATATCTTGATCGGAAGGCAGTCTATGGAATATATTCCTTCTTCACCCTCAATTGATGATAACCAGATCGAATGTCAATCTTGGAGAAGAATTTAGCCCCACGAAGTTGGTCAAATAAATAATCAATTCTATGAAGAGTGTATCTGTTCTTCACTGTGATCCCGTTCAGTTCTCTATAATCATTGCATATCCGCATTGATCCATCCTTATTCTTCACAAAGGGAACTGGTGCTCCCCAAGGAGACACGCTCAGTCGGATAAACCCCTTCTCCAACAAGTCTTGGAGTTGTTTCTTTAACTCTTATAAATCCACATTTTCCATTCTATATGGGGTATATGATATCTTTTGAGATCCATGTACGAGTTCAATGGAGAACTCTACCTCTCATTCTGGGGGAGGTCCAGGTAACTCCTCAGAAAATACATCCATGTATTCTTGAACAATCGGAACATATTCTATTTGTATACTCCCTTTTACATATTCATCATCACCAATTAACTCCATAAAGAAAGCTATATGAGGTGATTCTAGATAGGGATCAGTTCGGGATATCTCTCCTTGGAAGATAATTGTAGGTCGTTCATTCGAGACTACTGAGATTTCCTTACTTCTGCATTTGATCTTAGCATTATACTTTGAGAGCCAGTCCATCCCTAGTATAACGTCGAATTCCAACATGGGAATGACTACTAGATTTGCGATAAGATTGGGCTAACTGAAGTAAACACTAGAGTCTCTAAACACTGTTGATGCATGGATAATCCCACTTGGAGTCTTGACTGACAATTCTACCTCAAGAAGTTCAGGGATTGATTCTATATTCTTTGAAAAATTGGAGGAAATAAAGGAATGCGTAGAACCACAATCAAACAAAGTACTTTCTTGTTTTGAGGGGACAACAAGAGTACCTGCTAACACGTCATTTGGAACTTCAACTTCAGTTGTTGTGATATAAAAAGAACGACCTTGCTCCCTTGGCCTTTGCTGAGGTTGATGGTGATTCCCCTCCACTACCCTCGGATTTGGATAATGATTAGAAAAGTGCCCAAGATGTCCACACTTGAAGAATTTGACTTCGGGTAGGTTCAGAACCATCTTTCTTCGATCGTTACTGTTGGGAAGTGGAGGCTTCACCTCACTAAGACAATTCCAAGCAATATGGCCTTCTCTTCCACACTTGTAGCACTTGAAACTTCCGACCAAGCAGTTCCCCGGATGCTTTTTCCCACATTTATTGGATGTGGTAAGTTTCATTTTCCTTCCACCTCTTCCCTGATCAAAAGTCTCCCCTAGACTGGGCTCCAACGATCTCTTCTTTTCATTTGATTTATGAGACCACTGTGTCTCACCAAACTCTAGCTCGACTTTCATTGCACTCCGCACGATCTCCTCATAGCTATCGTAGTCCCTGTTGGCTAGATTCTTCTACAGATGAGGTCTCAATCCACGGAAAAATCTGTCAACCTTCCCACTTGGATCAATGACAAAGCTAGAGGTATATCGTGAAAGTTGGGTGAAGTTCATCTCATAGCTTCCGACAGATTCGTTCTCCTTCTGCTTCAGCTCGAGAAACTCTTTCTCCATTCTTGTTCTCATGGAACGAGGGAAATACTTATTATAGAATATTCCCCAGAACTCTTCCCACTCCATAGATTCCATCTCTCCTTATGACTTCGTGTTTTGGATCAATGACCACCACTGATCAGCTTCTCCCTCTAGGCGGTAAATAGTAAGGGTGACTTTTTCTTGTTCCGAACAATGAAGTACAGAAAAGATCTTTTTAATGGAGCTTATCCATTGTTCCGAAACTAATGGGTTAGTAGATCCACTGAATATTTCTGGTCATTGATGCATGAAGGACTCAACAGAATGTTGTTCCCTTCATGGTGAGATCGGTCTCTCAGCTTGATTCAATTTATTACTCATAACTTGAGTTAGTTGGTTCATCATTCACATGAATGTTTCCATTCCGGCTTCCATCGGAGGGCCGTCAGCACATGGTGCATTGCAGTCACCATCTACACGGTTCCTCCTATTTCCCTCCATTTTCTAAAAGAATAAAACCTTAGTGAGAAACTTATTTCATTTATAAATCTTATAACTAAGACTTCATGCTTAGACAATTACACTTCTCTATAATTCCTTCATAATGATTCATAAAAAGATTGTGATTAACCAAACATATCCCCCGGGAGTGTCGTAACCAAGAGTGCAGAAAGGCCCGTTATCGTGTACTAGTTCCCATTCGAGTCAAGCTCAAAGCGGTGTTTTCGGGTTTTACCCCTATGTACATCTATGCCAGAGCCGCCTCTACCTGCTTGTATCCAGACAGGGATGTAATTTTTTGATAAACCACTTACTCAATACTTACCAAAATACCAGGAAGTTTTCCTATATTTAAACTTTTATATAGGGTTCTTCCTAAAGTTTTTATATCCTAATTTCTAAAAACAACTAAACCATTCTTTGATACCAACTGTGGAATTCTGCCTTTTTATAACATAAACTTTCATTACATTACACAAAACTGAGGATCTTTAAGGTTTAGTGTCTTGGAAACCAGGAACATAATAATGAAAACAACATAAAACATTCTTCTTAAACACTTTAAAGGCTTCTCCTTAAGTTCATCCTATGTTCATTACTTCATCTCATAACCTGGGGACATACATCAAAAGAAAGGGTGAGTAGAAGGCCCAGTAAGGGAAACAAGAGAAACATTTTACATATGAACTTGAGATACTTCAATAAGGTCATGAAAAGAACTTTAAGGCATGAGAAATAAATCATGAGGCATATCATAATAAAAACAACATGTTTCATAAATTGAAGATGTGGGTATAGCATTTTACAAGGAAAATCATTTCCGTTTCACCAAGTTCCATCCCCAAGGTGTCAATAAAAATTACCAAGGTTATTCACCAAGTTATCAGTATAAATGGTCATCTCTTGAGATTAAGTCTTTACCAAATGCATTGGAGCGCTATCAGGGAAGACCCTTAAATTTACCTTTGTTATCATGTGAGCCACATATATCATCATCAATCATTTCATAAACAACCCATATAGAATAAAATAAATGGGTTTCATTTCATAATCATAATGTTTTAAAACTGCTTTAAAGACATGATCTTTATGTCACTTTAAAACCAACAGAAAAGGAAAGTGGGTCTCATGTATGTAAATCCCAGAATTTAAAATAGAACATTTTGGTATATATGTGAATACCCCTTTAGGAGAACGATCTTTGAGAATTCACTTAATAAAATAAAAGAACTTTAGAAAAAGTGAGAGATATTTTGAGACGGAAATTCTGCAACATAACGACTATGTTACGACGTTTTAGAAAACATTGAAGAGAGGGGGGAACATGGGTTAAACAATCACAAATGACCCATAAAACAGTAGAGGGACCGAATATGAAAAATATATGAACATGGTAATGAAATTTTAAGGACATACCATTTGAAATGAAAAACATGGAAGGAAGACAAAAATTAGATTTCTCTTATGAAAATTCGGCAGCCTAACAGCGTCACATAAACTTCCACAAAAATGAATTGAAAAGATCAAATAGGGTCCCTCATCATATGAACATAAGATTTCAGTATTATAGATATAGAGATCATAACCCAACATAATTAAAAAGGTACTTGAAATACTTGACATTAAAGTAGAACTTTGAAAAAATGAGAAGGGTGAAAGAATCCCTTAAAAATTCGCCAGCCTAACGGCGCCACATAAACATTCTTAAAACGAATTGATTAGAGAATGAGGGGGTATCTCATCATATGAACATGGAAAGAGAAATAAGATTAATATAGAAGAACATACTCCAACATAAGAACGTGGAGCATAAAATAAATGACACAAAAGAGATTACATGAAAAGAAAGAGAGAGGTCAGATCCCTTACCTTAAAACGTAACTCTTAAAACTCAAAGGTTTGGACCTTGATGGCTTGGGGGAACCTTGGGAGGACACCATGGGAGGTAAGGAGACCATAACTTCGTTTAGTATGTTTTCAGAGTCGAATGGATGAGAGGAGGGCTTGGTATTTATAAGGAAAGTGTGGGGACAGGCAATAATGGCCAAGGGACACCTCATTGGTGGTTTTTGCAAAACCATGGGCTTGACCATGGTATTTGCACATGGTATTGTCCACTTGGGACACCTCACACAATAATTCATCCCCTTTAGTCGACCATCCGTTAAAATATCTCATGAAATCATCATGACACAGTTATGATATCATTTAACATACCGAAACCCTAAAACTGCATTTTTACTATTCACTGAAAATTCCTCTTTCTCAGAAAAATCCCAAAAAATTACCATAACATAATATCGATGATCTGAGTTCAAAAATAAAGTCCATTTTATAAAAATAATTTTTTAAATATTGTTAATTAAATTTTTAATTAAAAACACTTTTCACCCGAAAAAACAAATACTTGATTAATAATTTATGAAACAATTATTTAACCATTTTATTGAATCACATTATGAAATCAAGGTGTCTAAATTATATTGAAACATTTTTAAGTGAGACTAATAATCCATTTAGTCATATTACTAATCCTAAACATAAAATCACTATTCATAATTTACTATTCATCAAAAATTAAGTTGATCTTATTAGACTCCAAATTCCTTACTGAACACTTTTTCCAAAGACCATTTTTTTAAAATAATTACACATCATTAATTATTTAACTTTTATATAAATATTTTAAAATATCCTTTTTTCCAAAATTCATTAATAAAATACATCCTAAAATCATCCAGACATTTGAAATTTCACAAACATTACTAAAGGAAGAAATATCAATTTATTCATCCCAAAGGATTACACAAAGAAGCTACAGTCTCGTCACATAGCCCCTTATAAAACCAACATATGACCTAAGTGTAAGGTGTGCTATGGTGAGAGAATCTGAGGGAGGCTCAGATAACATTTCCCTAGTAGTAATATCTACTAACTTGAACTTCTCTCGCAGGCGTTTCCGTTCAAGCTTGACACGCTGGAGTTCGGCTTGGGCTTGGTCCAAAGCAAAGCCCAAAGATGCCACCTCCTTCCCAATCTATGATAAGTGGTCTTAATAAGGTTCAAGTCTACTGGATGAATCCATCGACTCCTCTTTATGCATTAACCATTAACATCTCTATTAAATCGTTAAGAGTAAGTTAATATACTATTCAAAATGTTTGGGTAGTTACACCTGCTCCGCTCCGGCGTTTCCACCTCACTTGCCAGCACCTTCAACGAGCCCCCACCTCCGGCCAGCCAGCTTCCAGCTACCCCACACCCGATCAGCCCTACTCGTTTCATCCCCTTTGAGAGGCTCTGACCCACCAGACATTCACAACATCGCCGCGCTGTCCGCTCCCCCCCGACCAGCCATTGTGGCCCCGGTCACCGGGCAGCTTGTTCTAAAGTGGGCGCGCGATGAACACTGTTGTTGTAAGTGAGTGGTTTGTGGCCGTTCTGTTTCTCATGCGCGAGTGTTAGGTGGGTTACATGGTTTTCACTTGTTTGGATTAATTTAAATTGTTGTTTGTGTGCTTTTGATTGTTTTTGTGATTGCTGCAGTGTGTTGGCAGAGAAGTCTGTGATACCGCTATCAGTAGCTTGTGGATTCTTACGCGCCCGTGCGTGGTGTGTCGTGTCGCCATGTTTGGTCTGCGAGTTGAGGTAGGTTCCCTATGACTTGACCTTTAATTAGAATTTCCATTACTTCTTTGTATTTTTTTAAAGTGTCTTCTACTTTTATATTTAATTCATATGCCATGTATACGTATATAGATGTATATGTATATATATGTGTGAATAAATTGTTGTGATTATTGAAAATTGGTTTCTTAGACTTTTTGAATGTGAAATGAGTATTTCCAAAGGAGTGCGGTCTTTTGACCAGTTTGTTATAAAATTGTAACGAAATTCTTGTCTTTTTATTGTGTTTCCAAAAAAAGGGTTTTGAGGATGGTATAATTTTCATAAAAATATTTCCTCATTTTAAGGGCGGATTTAAGAATTATTTAAGCATACACTACCTTGGTTGTACAAGTATACTTCTAATTTATTTTTGAAACTTAAAGGTGTTGAGGAACAATGTTTTTTTTTAATGTGAAAAATTCCTTGTAAAGTGATGAGGCC
This sequence comes from Viscum album, assembly GCA_963277665.1. Taxonomy (NCBI): domain Eukaryota; kingdom Viridiplantae; phylum Streptophyta; class Magnoliopsida; order Santalales; family Viscaceae; genus Viscum; species Viscum album. The sequence goes on from OY728159.1 coordinate 2,048,103,888, forward strand.
CGTTTGGCACTTTGAAATTGGTTTGCTAAAATGGAAAACCCCACTTGAGACATCCCCTTTAATTTAAGAAATATGATGTGTGTGTTAGTGTGTTATTCGTGAGATGTGTTACGTGGTGTAAAAAAATGGGAATGTGCTTAAGGAGGGAGAATGATGGTGAGGGATTGAGTGAGTTTTGGAAAAATAAAGTGTTATGTTCTTTTTTTTCTTTTGATAAAACCTCACCACCATTTGAAAAAGGGCACATGGAAAACCAAGGGTATCTAGGTTGGTGGACTAGACTAGCATGCTAGTGATACGAGATTGGCTCTAGCCCAGTTTCACTTAGCTAGATTGATGCAACAATACTAACTAAACATGTGATGATGATGGGGACCACTAGGTTATGGATGATCTCCTACCTGTTTCTCGTGCATGAGAACGGATATCTGTTATGTTTACTCTAATATCGAGACGTGAGGTTATAGGGCCCCACATGAGCTATATTAACCTTAGGGGTTTTGACCATGGTGCTTGCTAATGTTTTTGGTATTTGTGGAGTGATTTTCTTTTTAGAGGTTTAATGAATGTTTCCCTCTTTTTTGAAAACCATACCTTGAAGTAATTTTTTTCCTTTCAATTTGAAATGTAAAAGTAAGTTACAATTCTACTTTGAAAATGTATGGGAAATGAAATATTTTCCTTAAAATTAAAAGCCTGTTATTTGAATTTGAAAAAGCTAAAAACAATATTTTATATGAGCCTTATTTTCAAACTAGAACAACTGGTTTTCTTTTTAATGTTAAGGGCATAAGACATTGGTTACTCTTGGCTTTCCTACTGAGTATTTTGGTACTCATCCCTATCATTTACCATTCCAGTTGTAGGTTTCCCTTTGTTCAGGTTTTCTGTTTTGAGTCGCTCAATGTTGGAGCGACGTTGGTTTTTTGTTGGATGGTGACCCGCGAGGTAACATGGAGGCACGTTTGTTGTGTAGTTTTTTTTTATGTTGTTAGTGTTCTATATTTTGTTTAGTTTTTTTCTTTTAGGGATCCTGGTTAGTTTGGGATAAATTGTTTCGGATGATTAAAGCTTGTTGCCCAACACTAGTTTCCATCCTGGGGGGATCAGGAACGCCCCTCGGGACTTGCCGCGGACTGGCTCGGGTGACCGGTTCAGGGTTGACTGTGGCTAGTTCGTGACAAAATGGTATCATATGAGGATCTTGTTATTTTTTTTGTCCGGTAGGTGGATATTAGGACTGTCGGGACTCGAGAGGTAGGTACAGGGAGGACGTCATGAACCCTCACATGTTTTTCACCATGAGTTGCCAGGGGTAGTCCGGGAATTGAATCTTTGTCTCATCCTGGTTTTTTTTTGAATTGAGGGATGACAACGGAGGCAAGACAACATTACATCGTGATTTCACATGGAGTAGTGACCCATGTGGAGTCCGGGTACAAGGTTTGAATTCCTCCTAGTGGTCGACGCCTACTTGGGACATGGCCCACCACCATGTCGCCAGGTTAAGAGTGACTATTAGTCCATCACTCCGATGTTTGATTCAATTTAAGAGTTGTTTTTGTTCTGGTTGGTTTAAGTGAATTTTTTTTTGGAAATTTAAAAGGGTTTTTGAAAATGGGACTAATTTCTTTTAAATGACTTTAAATGTATGAAATGGTTTTAAAAACTGAAAGCTCTTGATTTGGAAATCCGTTGTTTGCTTGGTTTTGGTCAAAAATGGTTTGGGGTGAAACCTCAGGTCCTCTTTATGAACGTTTTCACATGTGAGAGAATGCATGGAAAGTGTATGTTGGTGAGCGTATGAATGGAAATCAGATGAAGACATGTGAAACGATTCATGGGATTACCTGGATGTGTATTTAAAATAAAAGGTTTTCCCTTGTTTTCTGAATTGGTTTTTAAAGTGGGAAATGGTTTTGGAAAGTGATTTTGGTTTAAAAGTGGATTGGTATTTGGAAGGTGGTTTTGAAAACAAAAAATGAAAAGGAGATTCTAAAAAGGGGATTTTATTTGGGGTTGAGTTTGTTTTGTTTCGATTTGAGCTGGTTATTGTTGGATGAGGGTGTTTTATTGATGTTGTTTCGATTGATATCAGTTTAGTCTTGGTGTTTTATATGTTGTTCAAAAAGGCATCCCCGAAAGGTTCCCAGAGTTTTGATGAGTCATGACCAGTTTTTGGTCCTTACCAGATGTTGACTTTCCTTTACGGTGATCAGGGTCTGTTAGAGACAGTAGAGTGATTTTAAGAGGTCGAGCGCGTCTTCTGAGTATTGGGAACTCCCGAAGCTGTTAGAGTGCATGTTGTTTTGGTTCTGTTCGAAGATCTAGCTCTGGACGAGTAGGATTTGTTCTCCCCACCATCACTGCAAGTTGGGATAACATGGGTTTTCTTTAAATTTATCCTCTTCTGATGGTTTATACCTGAAGAAGTGAAGATGAATAAAAGGGAAGAGTTTGTGCGTATTCAACCAGACCAACCGATGGTGAACGAATATGTTGACATTTCAAGGAGCTTGTGTCCTTTTCTCTGGAGATAGTGTCACAGTATTTGATGAAGGCTTCCCTCTATATAAGGAGTCTTTATCTAGAGATCAAAGAGAAAATCTTCCCTTTTTCTTAGCATCACTTTTCAGAAGTTGGTGCATGAGGTGTTTTAGCTGAGTTGGTCTCCGGACCGCAGAAGGTTGGCAATCCATCGTATCCAGTTGCTTGTGAAGGTCCCCCATCTGACGAACGGAGTGTGTCAGATAGATTTGTTTCCAAAGAGTCCTCTACAGTGGCTCCGACTTTCAGTTCGTCGGACCGTCTAATGGTGTACCGTCATTATGGATGTTTAAGGTATACAAAGTCGCAATGTCACACCCCTTCAATGACGTGTCATCATTGTAGTTTTCTGTATCATCTAGAGAAGTTTTGTAGGAAGCGTCGCTTGAAGAGGAAGTTGTGGTCGGAGAAATTCAGTGCCTGACTGTGAGGCAAGAGATGCTTCAGCCATCAGAGCCTCATCCACAGGTCTCAGGGTGAAGCTCGCGCACAATCATGAGTTCACGAGGGTGTGAAGCCTCGGTTCGGGTTTTGCATTCGGTGTTGGCAACAAAGCATTAAAATTCCTTTCGTTATCGTTCTTCCACTGTTAATGTTTTGGCGTTGTCGTAGGTTCATTTTGTCGTTGTGAAGTTGGGATGAGTGTGTTCGTTTGTAAGCCAAAAATTCTCATTTGTCTGATTATGGTGTTTTGGATCGTGTGTTTTTCTTAAAGGTGTGTTTGGATCATGCGTGAGTTGATCTCGGGTTGACTGTGTTCGTTTGGAGATGTAAGTTTCCTTGGGAGAAACGACGTTGTGAGAATGCTCGGGTTTATTCATGGGTTAATTATCCTCAGAGTCTTATGTTTTCCTAGTGTTCAGGGTTTTGGTATAGGTCCATAATTCCATGTTTTAGTGGATTATTTGTTTCGCTCAGGCTATATAGGTTAGTTTGGGAGTTCTCGCGTCGCCCCCCCCCCTTTCCGGGGTGGTATGGTTGAGTGTTAATTTTCCACACTAGTTGAGTTCTTATGGTGGGGAGAACCCTCTCGTGTTATCCTGTTTTCTTGGATTGTGGTATCTTTCATTTTTCGATCGGTCATTGATTCAATTTTCGTCTGTCATTCTTTTTGGTGACATTATGGGGGTAGAAAGTGCTTGTGGTAGGGAGAATTGTCACACCCTCCCTTTTTTAACTTGTTTTCAATATTATTTTATTTTTTCTCAGTTCCGAGGTCCGGGCCAAGCCCTGTGTTCAAATTTTTGTCGTTTAGTCTTTTTACTGGGTTTCGGACCCATGCGCGGTCACCGTGCAGTTGGCGGACACTGCGTGGTCGGCCCAGGTGTCGTGCAATTGCCCTTAATTTTTATTTTTTTATTGTTATTTTTATGTTATTTTTATTATTATTAGTATGGTTATTATTATTGTTATTATCATATATATATATATATATATTAAAACCCTAATTCTTCTACCCCCTTCCCCCACCTTGAGCCCCCTCTCCTGCGCTCTCCCCCTCCCCTCCTGACCGCTCCGCGCCACCACACTGCTCCAATGCTCCCCACCTGACCACCGCACCCATCTCCGCTTGCCCCGACCTCTGCCACTCCCCGCCTGCCCGCGCACCCTCCGGCGTCCCCTGCTCCCGCACCAGCCTTCTCCCGGCCCTGCTCCCACACCCCCGGCCTCCGTGCGACCCCCGGCCTCCACACGACCCATGGCCTCCGTGAGAACCCCTGACCTCCACCGCTCCCCTCCCACTCCGGAGACCCCGCCGCGCCATCCCACCACCTTCGGAGTCCCCTCATCCCGGCCTCCCGACCTCCGGCGACCCCACCGGCATTCCCTAGCCCAGCTGGCACCCCTACTCCGGCAGTTCGGCCTCGCCGTCCAGTACCTCCGGTGAACCCCCGCCTCCGGCCAGCCTGCTTCCAGCTACCCCGCACCCAGCCGGCCCTGCTCGCCACACCCCCTTTCAGCCGCTCTGACCCGCCGGCCTTTCACAGCGCCGCCGCGCTGTCCGGCCCCCCGACTAGCCGTCGTGACCCCGGTCACCGCACGCCTTGTTCTAAAGTGGGAGTGTGATGAACACCACTGTCTTAAGCGAGTGGTTTGGGTCCGTTCGGTTTCATCTACATGAGTGTTAGGTGGGTTAAATGATTTTCAATTGTTTGGATTATTTTAAATTATTGTTTGTGTGCTTTTGATTGTTTTTGTGATTATTGTGGTGTGTTATCATAGAAGTCTGTGATACCGTTGTCAGCAGCTTGCAGGTGCTTGCGCGCCCGTGCATGGCATGTCGCGTTACCGTGTTTGGTCTGCGAGTTGAGGTATGTTCCTTATGCCCTGACCTTTAATTAGAATTTCCATTACTGCTTGGTATTTTTTTAAAGTGTCTTCTGCCTTTATATTTAATCCATGTGCAATGTATACGTATGTATATATATATATATATGTAAATATATGTGTGTATAAATTGTTGTGATTTTTGAAAATTGGTTTCTTAGAATTTTTGAATGTGAAATGAGTATTTCCAAAGGTGTGTGGTCTTTCGACCGGTTTGTTATAAAATTGTAATGACATGGTTGTGTTTTTTTTGTGTTTCCAAAAAAAGGGTTTTGAGGATGGTTTAATTTTATTAAAAATATTTCCTCATTTTAAGGGCAGATTTAAGCATTATTTAGACATGCACTACCCTGGTTTTACAAGAAATCTTATAATTTATTTTTGAAAATTAAAGGTGTTGAGAAACAGTGTGTTTCTTTAAATGTGGAAAATTCCTTGTAAAGTGATGAGGCCCTTTTGGCACTTTGAAATTGGTTTTCTAAAATAGAAAACCCCACTTGAGACATCCCCTTTAATTTAAGAAATATGATGTGTGTGTTAGTGTGTTCTTCATGAGATGTGTTACGTGGTGTAAAAAAAGGGGAATATGCTTAAGGAGGGAGAACGACAATGAGGGATTGAGTGAGTTTTGGATAAAGAAATTATTATGTTTATTTTTGTTCTTTTGATAAAACATAACCACCATTTGAAAAGGGTAACATAGAAAACCCGTGGTATCTATGTGGGAAGACTAGACTTGCGTGCTAGTGATATGGGAGTGGTTTCGGCCCAGTTTCACTTAGCTGGATTGACACAACAACACTAACTAAACATGTGATGATGATGGGGACCACTAGGTTAGGGATAATCTCATACTAGTGGCTCGTGCACGAGAACAGATATTTTTTATGGATACTATTACACCGAGACGTGAGGTTATAGGGACCCACATGAGCTATATGAACCTTAGGGGTTTTGACCATGGTGCTTGCTAATGTTTTTGGTATTTTTGGAGTGATTTTCTTTTCATAGGTTAAATGAATGTTTCCCTCTTTTGTGAAAACAATACCTTGAAGTAAATTGTTTTCCTTTCAATTTGAAATGTCAAAGTATGTTGGAATTCTACCTTGAAAATGTATGGGAAATGAAATGTTTTCCTTAAAAGTAAAATCCTATTACTTGAATTTGAAAAAGTTGAAAACATTATTTTATATGAGCCTCATTTTCAAACAACCACGACTGGTTTTCTTTTTAATGTTAAGGGCATAAGACGTTGGTTACTCTTGGCTTTCCTACTGAATATTTTTGTACTCACACCTATCATTTACCATTCTAGTTTCAGGTTTCCCTTTGTTCTGGTATTCTGGTTTGAGTCGCTCAATGTTGGAGCGACGTTGGTTTTTCATTGGATGGTGACCCGCGAGGTCACATCGAGATACGTTTGTTGTGTAGGTTTTTTATGTTGCTAGTGTTGTCTATTTTTTTTAGTTATTTTCTTTTACGGATCCTTTTTTTTTGGGATAAATCGTTCTCAACGATTAGAACTTGATGCCTGACACTAGTTTCCATCCCGGGGGGATCGGGAATGCCCCTCAGGACTTGTCGTGGACCGGCTCGGGTTACCGGTTCAGGGTTGACCTGGGCTGGTTCGTGACAGTGCCAAATAAGATTGAATCCTAACATGAAAGAGGTTTTGATAGAGGAATTAATTAAACTATTGGACACTAGAATTATTTATCCTGTCTTTTATAGTACACGGGTTAGTCTATCCCAAGATGTCTCTAAGAAAGGAGGTTTCACTGTTGTCACTAATGAAAAAATGAAGAAATTTAAGTGAGGAAATAAACCAAATGGATAGTTTTTATAGATTATTTGAATCTCGAATTAGCCACTTGAATGGACAATTTTCCAATTCCCTTTCTAGATCAAAATATTTAGAGGATTTTTTATAATGAATTATTCTGTTTTCTAGATGGGTATTCTGGTTACAAGAAGATTGTAGTAGCTCCATAGGATCTGGAGAAAACTACCTTAACATGCCCCTTTGGGACCTTTGCCTGCCGTAGGATGCATTTTGGATTATGTAGATCCCCTACTACCTTTCAAAGATTTATGTTGGATACCTTTTCTTGATATTATTGAGAGGATCATACAGGTTTTCCTATATGGATTCCCCATTGTTGGTAGCACATTCGATACTTGTTTAATAAATTTTGAGTTAGTGTTAGAGGGATGTTTATAGAACAACCTAGTTCTTAACTCAAAATAATTCCAGTTTATGGTCAGTTAAGGGATATTTCTTGGACATTAGGTGTCAAAGAGTGTTTCGGAGGTAGATACTGCCAAATTTGAATTAATTCAAAAACTTCCACCTCCAGAGAATGTTATGGTTGTTAAGAGTTTCCTAGGGCCTTCCAGTTTTTACCGGGGCTTTATAAAAGATTTATCAAAAATCACTAAGCCCTTATGTTCTCTTCTTTTTAATGACACGCCATTACAATTTGTAGAAAACTATCTAAAATCATTTAATTTACTCAAATATACACTCACTACATCACCTATCATTACTGCACCTGATTAGAAATTACACTTTTAGTTAATGTTTGATGCTAGTGGTATGGTTGTTGGTGATGTATTTGGACAGAGGATGGATAACAAGTTGCATGTGGTTTACTATGATAGCAGGCTACTATTTGAGATTCAAAGGAACTATAAAACTACTAAAAAGTATTTATTGGTTGTGGTATTTGATTTATATAAACTTAGGAAATATCTTCTAGGTTCAAGAGTCCTCATATTCACTGATAATTCTTCCTTAAAATATTTGTTTTCTAAAAAAGAATCCAAACCTAAACTCATTATATGGATTTTTTTTGTTAGAATAGTTTGATTTAGAGATTATAGATAATCATATAGATGAAAACATAGCTTCATATCACCTTTTTAGGATTCCACACACTCGTTGTGAAGATCCAAGGGAGATTAACTCTTCCTTTCATGATGAAAAGCACCTCACTGTTTCAATAAGAAAAAATTCATGGTTTTTATATTTTTTCAATTTGTTGGAAGCTAGTGTCACTCATAAAGATTTGTCTAATAATAAAAGAAATAAATTAATTTCAAAACTCATGTTTTACATTTTGGTTGACCCTTTACTATTTAGGAGATTTTCTGATGGACTTCTTAGAAGGTGTGTTTCGGAAAAAATAGATGCTTCCAATTCAGGAAATTTGTCACTTCTAACCTTAGGAAGGAAATAATGGTGGAGAAAGGACATCACAAAAAGTCCTTTAATATATATTTTATTGTCCCACCTTATTAAAAGATTCTAGGATCTTTTTTTAGGTTGTGATAGATGTCATAGGATAGGTAATATTGGGAGGAAGTAGGAGTTACCCCATAAGGGTATTTTGGAAGTTGATATTTTTTATGTTTGGGGTTTAGACTTCATGGTTACATTTATATCATCTCATGTGAATGAATACATTCTAGGGGTTTTATATTATGTTTATAAGTGTCTTGAGATAGTAGATCTTCCCAACAGTCTAGCCAATAGTGTGAAAAAGTTTATTAAAAATAAAATATTTTCAAGATTTGGAGTGTCAAAAGCCTTTATAACTGATAATGGAACACACTTTAAAAAAATTAAATTTGAAGTCTTTAATGGAGAAATATGGTTGTCTTCATAAAATTTGTAGTTCCAACCATCCACAATCCAATGTACCAGAATAATTCTCTAATAGGGAGCTAATACAAATTCTAGAGAAAACTATCTCAAACTATAGGAAGGGATATTATTTGAAGATAGATGAATAATTATGGGCATATAGAATAGATTTCAAAACCCCAATAGGTATATCTCCATATACTATATTATTTGGGAAATGTCTTCGTTTTCCATTAGAGTTTCAGAACAAGTAGTATTGGGTAGTTAAGGCCTTAAATTGTCATTTTAAGAGTGATGGAGAGATGATATTGATTGGGTTGAGTGAAATGGATGAGATAAAGAGAAATTCTTATGATAATTCAAGGATATTTAAAGATAGTTCCAAAGTTTTTCATGATTCTATCATTTATAATAGAATATTTAAACTTGGATAGAAGGTCATTCTCTTTAATTCTAGACTTAATCTCTTTCTTGAAATACTAAAATCCATGTGTTATGGACCTTTCACAATTGATAAAGGGCTTAAGAATGGATCTTTAGAGATTATTGGAGAAGAAAACTAGCTTATTCTTATTAACTTTCAAAGAGTAAAATTATAGTTTCAAGGAAATCCGAAGGGTTTTGCTTCCTTCACTATGATGGAAAACTAAACTTAAATAAATTCTAACTAAAGACTTTAAAGATAGTGCTTCATGGGAGTTAACACATAGTCCATGTTTTATATTTACTTTTCTTCTTTTTCTGTTTTGAATAAAGCATTTCCTACTCTTCTTTTTGTGCATTTAATATTAGTGTTTTGTTCTTGGTCTTCCTATTATGTGTTCTCTAAGTAATATGTTATTGCTTCACTGAAGGAGAAGAACATACTCATTTCTCAAATCACAACAAGCTTCATGAGGAAGCTTCGTTAAATTAGGGAAGTTCTTTTCTTTATAAATTTTTCTCTCATTTTTATGCTCCACTATTAATTTTAATAAAATATCTATTAAGTCACTGATCCTCTATACAGTGGTGAGTCAGTGATGTTCTGCTGCAATTTCCTACTACTATCGTATACCATTTTGTATTCTGAAATGTTATTGCAAACAATATTACATTTCATTAAAATTTATCACTTTCTAAAAAAACTAAAATTAAGTCATTGTTCACTGATTGTGGTGATTCAGTTCAACAGTAACACACTGGTGTGGCAATGATGGTAAGTCAGTGATTTTCTGCTACTTCTGAAAAATTTTCGGCATATGCTTCCTTGCCGGAATTTTTTTTGCAAGAAATTTATTTTTAAAAATTAGAATTCCAATGGTCTAAAATCACCACTATATGAAATTAATTGTGGGGCGGGGATTTCTCATGTCTGGTTGTTCTTAAATAGTGTGTTTATCTTACAATTTTTTGTTCTATTGTAAAACTATCTGAATCAAAATTTTGAATCTTGCTTACACCATATTAATCGTACAATTCCATGTGTGACATGAAATTTTTTGAATCTGATTGAAAACTATTTTCACTGGATTAAATGATAATGGATGTAATCCTGCTATAAAATAATTTTAGAGGCAAAAATTCCTTTTGAGTTTCATTGAGACCCCTTTAGAAGTCATCAATCTTCTTTAATGATTTTTTTGAGATTTAATAGTTATATTGTTTTCTTCTCCACCTTTGAAATCAACTTTGGGACATAGTTGGGATTTAAGTGTGGGTATGGGGTCAACTTACTTTGAGATAATCTGTTCTTTATATGAAAGCCCATAAAATCCCTCAACATCGTAAACTTTTTTTAACAAAATATTCAATGTTTTTTCAAAATTCATCCTCAATTTTTGTTTCATTAGGATTCACACTGTACTTTAAATATTTATTTCCTAAGGTTAATATTTTACTGGTGGTTAAGATTTTCCTTGAATCTAAAATTTTTAAATATGAATATTTGCTAGGTAGAAATTTTTAGTGGTTTTATGAATATTCAGTTTATGAACTATGTTTGAGAGTGATATAGGATAATTTTTTGTGAATTTATGGTCATATCATTAGGGACTGAAAAATTAAACTTTTTCTTAGGGGTCTCACTTCTAAATATTAGAATGAATAACCACCTTAATGGGCCAATTTAAATGATATTCATATGAATCTTTTGAAACTGAGGTAAAATGTGAATTTTGGAACCCATGGTAAACTTTAGAGACACTAGGAACAATGTTTGCTAGTAATCCCTTTGTAAAATATTAAATAAGTGCATATGCATAGTGCTAAGAACATGTTACATGTATTGGAAAAAAAATAAAAAAAATAAATAAGTGTCTAATTTTAAAGAAGGATTTCTTTAAGATGAGGGGAATAATGAACACCAGATAAAGAAGGGGATAATCAATTTGTATGAAACCATTTACATTGTAACAATATAGTGATTCAAGAAAATTATCATAATTTTTTCCTTTTAGAACCTCAGAGTATGGCAATATATAAAGTTCATTTAGTTAAGTTTTTAATTCCACTTATTTTTAACCCGTTATCACTCTTGAACTTAAAACATGAACTTGAATAGAGCGAAGTTAGTAGGAAGTTTCATTTATGAGGCCTGACATCCTTTGTGATGAATGATTCTTTTCTCTTAAAATTACCGAGAAAGTATGTGAAGTTAGGTAAAATGTAATTTGAAATTTTCATTTCAAAATTCTATTCATATTTTTCAGTCCTCTAATTCTAAATTGTTTTACATACTTCATTTTGAAGTAATTATTAAAAAATACCTTTTTCAATGAAAATGATGAATAAAATTGATTGAGGACAATAAATAAATATGTGTGTGGGAAATTGATGTGACCTTAAAATTACATAATTTTCCACATCTTATTATTTGATATTTATTCATTTAATTAATTTATTTTTAGTTTTTGTTAAATAATTGTACTTTGGTGATTTTATCATTAAATTTATTATTTAATCATTCTTTATAATTAATTTTTTATTTTAAGATTTTAAATCATTAATATTGTCTTTAGTTATTTTTCATTATACTTATAAGATTTATATTCTACTTTACTTAATAATTTTAGATCAAGTCATTTATATTAATTAATAAATTAATTATTTTATTTTCATTTAATTAACTCATATTTAATTCAATATTTTAATTTTGTTTTCATAATATAATTTAAACACAATTTACAATGCAATTATTTAATTTAATCTCAATAATTAATTTAATTATTGTAATTTAATGTCTTAAATTAATTTATAATTCCAATATCATATTAATTAACTATTTTTGTTTTTAATCATTTTTATCTTTTAATTTAATGTTAGTTTTAGTTTTTAGTTTTATTTTTTGAATTAATTAATTAATTAATTATTTTTAATTAATTCAATTTTTAGTTTATGTTTCATCTATTAAATTAACTGATTTAGGTTTTTTGGTGGCAGTTGAAAATTTGAGGCACCATCAACTGAGTCACTGTTGAAAATTTCCAATGGCGAATCATCATTTTTAATTTGTTTTTTAAAATACACATCCAAAAGTGACTCTTCCACTGTCTCCCACCAGTTCCCCAACAACATGCCACCACCGTTCATTCCACACACTGACACCACCAAAACCATAAAATCTCTGACTCACCACTGCAACAAGAGACCGCTACAAATTCTTCAATCCTGAATCACCATTTTTTGATTTTGACAATCACCCCAGACTAAAACATCAACACCACAAAATAATTCAACACAAATCTAATAAAACCTTAGCCCATAAATACTGAATCTTTTAGCATACTCATCAGTTGGAGCCTCTCCTTCTAGATCTGAAAACAACCCCAAAGCTGGTTACCCCTACTGAACCCACCAGTAGTCGAAGATTTCACCGTAGTAACGATCTATTGAAGTATGACCTTTTTAAATGTCATGTAAAAAGGTAGATCTGAAACCCTATGTCATTGATTTCAGATTCACCATGGAATAAGGAACCATCGTAGCCTTTGGAGTAGGAGAACCGCACCTGGTTTCATCCGGTCACTGCTTAGACTGCCATCGTCGCCCTGTTGTGAAGGAGGGGAAGCCAGAGTACCTTCCTCAAGAAGTTGAGACACCCCCTCCCCATGGCATAGATAATTGGGGTAAAAAGAAGAGAAATAATAATAAAAACTAATAAAATAAATAACTGAAATAAAATATTAATAATAATTATAATAAGATAAAATATTAAACAACTTAATTAAATTAATAAATAACAATTACTACCCATAATAAACTAATATTTATATAAATATAATCAATAATAAAAAATAACGTCTCATAAATAATAAATTAATAAATACTTTATAATTAATATTTAATTAAATAAATAATTTTTAATTAACTTAAAATAAAATCATTGAAAATTTAATTAAAATAATTATATTTTATTAAGTTGTAAAATTAATGTTTATTAAATAATTTAATAATTAATAATGATTAATAATTTTAAATTAAATAAATAAAATAAAATAATCAACTAAAATATTTATTAATAGTTACATAACAATTAACTATATATAATAAATTGTATTTAACATTAATCTAAAAATAATAATACTTAATATTTATTTAATCTTCTACCATATTTGTCAATCACTGTTTTTATTTGCATATACAAGCGAGAGCTGAGTTTCCATCTAGGTTCATTCTAACTAATTTTCCATTATTTCGTTAGAGATTTTTTGATAAAGTCATGAGGGATGTAGAAAAAAAATGCACATGTTCGGTTGAATGGATATAAACAAACATAATTTGGTGTGTGAAATAGTGATAATGATAATGAGATAGTAGATTTTTAAAGAGAGAAACTACCAACAGTGGAGAGAATCATTCAATCAATCTTAATTTAGAAAACTTTTATTCAAGATGTGACCTAGAGAGTTGCAGCGAGACTTCAAGGATTTGTTCCTTCAATACCTCTTGGAGAGAGAGAGTCATGGATATGGAGGAGCCTAAGAGCTGAGCAACAACAAGTGATTGATAGGGGTATTTATTCTCCTTCCCTTTTCAATTTCTATAATTTGAAAAAAATTCATTTTGATTTCAATTCTTGAATATGTTTTTTTTGAATTTCATGTGCTCAGGGGATAGAGTTCTGTTGATTTAAATTTTCTACTACATCGCTTCATATTTTTCATCAAGATTTATTATAGACTGGTGGGGGTGCTTCTAATTATTAAATTCAAAATTTCTTCTCTTAACTTTTTTTCTCAATTTCATTCCTTCATGATCAATCAGTGATATTTATTTTAAATGAATCTCATAAAATTTTTAATTCAAAAACATTATTAACTGTTGGCAAGATAGTTACAGATGATAATTTCTTCATTATTTTTTTTCTGTTGAGCTCTCTTGAAGTGGAAAACATCAAGATTGATGAAATAGAGAGTTTTGTCTTTTATAGAGGTAGGTAAACATCTCAATTTCAAAGTCTTTATAATCAAATTACTTTATGTGATGAGATTACTTTCATTCAAATAGTAGAGTTCAATTACTCTGAGTGTAGTTTCTTGATTGTTAGATCCATAATTTTCTCCTTTCAGTGAACATTATCCCTTTCTTCCTCTTTTTAAACTCACATCATCATTTCACGGTATAAATAAATTACGATAACAAAATTTATCATAAAAAAAAACAAAAAACATAAAAATATATATATATATTTTCACCCATTGTTTATAGAAGTGGGATAGTTTTGAAAAAGTTTGGTCGGTTTACCTTCCCTGTGCGTTCGAACCAACTTTCCACTAAACTATAGTTAGTAGGAAAATAAAAAAATTTAAACATTGACATGATTTAAATGATGAATGGTTAAACCCCAACTTGAGTGAAAAGGTAAAGTTTAATCATGGATGTGTTACCTTCTCAATGTGAGGGTTTAGTTGGAATGTTTTGTATAGGACCCCACCCTATGGTGGGTAGCATTCAAGAATTATATGAAACCATACCTTGAGTCTTCATATAGGTGTTTTTGTGTATAGAATAAGATAAAAAGATGATACTGGGATTCCAATATAACATGAATGTAGGTGTTATTAGGATCTGTGGTGTCCTAGTTAGTGTATGGTGACATGATACGCAGGGAGTCATGGTGGCCAAGTCCACACATGACATCGAAGACACTTATGTGATGTGCATATTTATTTACATGTGATTACATGTATGTGATCACATATATTAGGGGAACCTGGTGAGACCCTAATAATTTTTATTTCTCACACCCTTTATGGGTATCCCTGTGCATGTGCAGTCCTTAGGTCTGATTTCTAGTTCATCATAGGATTTTCAATGGATCGGGATGGAGCGTCTCGATGGGTATATAGAAATATATTTATTGGGGATAAAGTATAATAGTAGGGCCAATGTTTTTTACCTTATTTTTATTTTTGATTAAATTAGTGGTATATTTTCTATTTAATGATTTCATACTTCTACATGGTATATTTTTTAAAGCATTTTTTTTATTAATTTATGAAAACTTTGATTATCTGTTATCAGTGTTTTAGATAATTTTTCTATAATGTTACTCTAATTTAACAGAATATTCTCCCCATTTTGATTCTTATACCTTTTCTTCTGGTTGTTAAACTCTAGAGTATATGGATGTATACCTAAGTTGACATAGAAACTTGACCCATGGAACTATCGAGTGGTTTGTGGGTTAGGGAGTTACAAAGAGGTATTAAAGAATGTATTCATGTATGGATGGCATCACAAAGAAGAATGAAAGTGTTGTTCTATTTTATTATATTGATATAAGGATGATTGGTTGTTTTGAATGTTTGAAATCTTATTATGGACTTCAGACTGGTGATTCATGAACACATTTTTTGTGGAAAGTCTTAATTTCTACGGATTCTAGATTTTTGTTCTTTATTTTCATTATTTTGGATGATATGTTTACTGAATATCATGGGATTAATAGATTTTTATTTCTATGGTTTTATCTCTAGGAAATTGGAAAGATTCTTATATACATGCATCATGGTAGGTACATAGGATTCACATGAAATATCTGTGCCTATATGTGATTTCTGAAAAGAGGATAAGCTATTTAAATTGTATCAAACAACTTATATAGCATTTTAAAATATAAATTATTGGTTTTATTATACTCATTTTAAATATGGTACTTTTTATAATGAAATTTCATTTGGATCCTTGTATAGAGAATTCTAATGAGGTGAAAAATAAGTCCCTTCATCAAGGGATTCATGTGGAACCTTATTGAGTTCATGGAATTTGATGCCTGGTTAATGAATTGATGAGGGAATAGAATTCCTAATAGATGATCTAAGTGTGGTCATAGATATTCCAGTAGATGTTGAAACCGTGAGGCGTTGTGGATATATTCATGAGTTATATGCCTTAGGCTTTCATGTTATGCACAGTAAGTTCTCTTTATATCATAGCTGGTTTTGAAAGGGAAGAATCTGTTTGATTACCTGAACATATGCTAAGGGTTTGGTTCTTAAAAATAAAAATAATGCTCATCCTAGGTGTTCAGGCCAAGGATAAGTGAGAATGGAAAGATTCTCTAGTTTTGGAATGATTTCTGTTTGGTGGATGATCATGCAGTTAATATAGCTTGAGTGAGATTCCTTAGGTAGTTGGATAAGACTAATATGAATGGGGATCATGGTTAGTGAGTTAATCGTGTGATACTATCATTTATGAGGAACTAATTATTGAAATCCATGTTAAACATAACTTAAAACATACATAAATCTCATGATTTTATCAATACATCCCATAAAAAGTATCACAACCCAAACACTGAAGGGTTTAACATCTTTAAGATTAGAAAAATAATATTTTTAATTTACTAAATCTATGATAATTACTCTATAATCATGATACTCTATACCCATTCCTATATATCTCACAAAATATAATCATATTCATAACCAAAGTATTAGAAACATAATAATGTAGGGATATTAGATGTTTAGTAATGGTTAAAAAATCATAACCAAAAATAAAATAATACGAATACATAAATATCATAAAAGATA
Organism: Viscum album; assembly: GCA_963277665.1. Classification (NCBI taxonomy): domain Eukaryota; kingdom Viridiplantae; phylum Streptophyta; class Magnoliopsida; order Santalales; family Viscaceae; genus Viscum; species Viscum album. Next base: position 2,048,120,430 of record OY728159.1, read on the forward strand.
AAAAGAACATATATGATAATCCTAAAAAGATTCAAGATGTTGGGAAAAAATACCTTAAGGTAATTATGTAGTGTTTTTGGGTTTATTGTGTTTTTTGAAAAATCAGGTTGACAGAGTCAGTTGTGGAGTTACACTACGATTTTCGAAAATTTATATTGACAAAATATAAAGATAAATGTATGAAATCTATGTATGTGGTATATAAAATTGTGTAAAAAAGGTGGCATAGTTTCCCTATGTTTTCGAAATATTTGGGGTCAAAAATTTTGAGGATGGATTAAGGTTGTTAAAAGTCATATTTCCCATGATTCAATATAAATATATGGGAAAAGAATGAAATTTGTGAAGGTTTGGTGTTTTTTTATGGTCTGGTGCCTTATTAATGTTCAGTTCTTCATTAATATTTAGAGGTTCAAAATGTTTTCTAAGTCATGAATTAATGATAGCAAGTTACATGATTATGAGATTATTCATGAACAAAAAAATTTCCCTGAACCTTCGTGAAGATAAGGAGTTTCATGACTAAGAATAGAAAGATTTGTGAAAAGGTGGTGGTGATCTCGAAAGATTTTTTAATTTGAGGTAACATATATAAATAGGTGGATACCCCCTCATTTAAGAAGGGAAGGAATTATTTAAAATTTAAAGGCTCGGAATTTTTGAATGTGGTTTACGAAGGATATCTCTTGCAATGATGTTTTGATTATATCATCTGTTTCATGAAGGAAGAAAGTTTCATGAAAGACATATATGGTTCGTGAAATTTTTGAGCATCATAAAGGTTGTGAGAATCAAAAATGTTCTAAAAATGTTAAAGTAGTGATATTTTTAAAAGTTTTGTGTTTCATGAAAGTAAAAAAAATTATAAATAATTAAGAAGTATAAAAAAGGTTGGTAAAAGGGTTTTCACAAAAGTAAATCTTAAGTGAACCAGAATGGATTTCCCATTAATTCTCTGGTAATTTTGAATTCATAAAGTGGATGAAAGTGGAACTTAATTATGAACCAAATTAGGAGTAAAACATATTTATTCTAGTGATTAATATATGATTCTTTTGAAAGAGAAGTGATAACACTTCAGTTGCAAGAACCATGAGGTTTGAAATTTTGATTGTAAGGAGGGACAATGAATATTCTCTAAAATTATAATAGTAGTGTGATTTAGTGGATTTGGTGTATAGTCACATTAATTTTGTATTCTCCTTCAATGTATCCTACTATAGGTGAACCAAGTAGAATTTTTGGATCTTGTTTATGCTTTCATCTATACTTGTACATTGATACAAGAAAGGGATAAAGGGGGTTTTTAATGATGAAACATGATCCAAAGGGAAATTAGTTTTAATCTACCATAAATTATGCACCCCTATCTCAAAGTATTTAAACTAGTTTGGATAAAAATTGGTATCAAAGGAAAAGGTTAATATGAATGTTTCTCCCTCAATGGTTTCAATGGAGGTTTTCAATAATAAAGGTATTATGATCTTTGAGGGAAAAAATTTCAATTATGTAAGAATTGGATGCATCAATACTTACAATATTTAGGTATGGATGTGTTTTTTGAAGTAATGCATAATATTTCAGCTAGTGTAGTAGTGATGCTTTTTCAAAAGCTGGCCGAAGGGAATTGGATATTGATTCCAGAGGAATCAATGTATCAGGTGGATAATTATCAAATGACATCAACACAAAGGGGATTTAAGTTAAGTTAAAACATTCCATGTGGGAAAATAAGTTAAATATCTATGAAGGTCATCAAAAATAAATAAAATAAAAATTATATGCTCTCTAAAACAAGTATTATGACCTAATAATATACCCCAATGAGTTTTTAGATGAATTATTTGATTGGGTGAATGTTTTTGTGGAATATATTCATAGTCTCAAAGAAATTATGAATATTCAGGTATCATTAAGAAAATATTGGGAATAATCCTACCTCATTTCAATCGTAAATTCTATACTCTAGAATATAAATATCTAAATGCGAAAGAATTTGATACCTTGCATAGTACCCTTATCTCATTTGAGAAAAGAAATAAATATATTGAGTTTGTGAAAAAGGGTTAGTCCAATGATGTGGCATTAAAGTCCATTAAGAAGCTCACAATTGAGAATGGAGAGAAAGAAGAAGATATAGATGAGGTCATGTCATTCATTGCCTCAAATATTTAATGAGGAAGAAGAAACATTAAAAGGAAACAACCACTCGCATGCTTTTGATATGGAATGGTTTGACATCTTGTTGTAAGTATCTTTAATATGTTTCATGACTATGATGAGGATAAAGTCAAAATTCTCATGAATAACTCCTAGTACTATATGGATGGTATGAAATATTTTAATATAAATATCTTCAAAAATTAAAATATTCTTTCACAAAAAAAATACATTTCGCAGGAATATGAGGTTGAAGAGATGGAGAACAAGAAGGATGATGTAGAAAATGATATTGTTGACATTTTTGGTAGCTCCTAAATAAGGGAAGAAATAGAAAATGATGAAGAATACGTTGAAGGAATATTTCATATCCATGATAAATTATAGTCTTCTCTAAGAGAGAAATATGTTTGGAGGGACAAAACAAAGAAAGAAAATAAAGTGGTTTATGATGCCAAACATCATATGTAGTGGTATGAAGAAGATAAGTCTATGCTAAAGGAAAAAATTAAAAATATTAAGTCTTCAATGTTAGAGAACATAAAAAATGTTGTTTATTACAATCTTAAAGTGAAAGAACAGAAAGATTTATTGATGGTTTGACTAACATAGGAAAAGATCAAATGAAATATATCAAAGAACATAAAGAGAGATTTGTCAACCTATGAGGAAAATTAGAAGATCATTAAGAGAATATTGACTCTTGGTATGAAATTTGGAAAGTAGATCAACCAGGTGAAAGAAAATATGGAATTACAGCATAAAATTCTATAAAAAGTGATGCAATAATCATACTCAAATGACTAGGATTATATGGGGCTTGATTGAAAATAGAAATCTATGATGACTGGTGTCAAACAGTATGTTTCCACTTCGAGGTTGAAAATTTATTTGGGTAAAATTAAGAATCTGAAGACCCATAGAACCCAATGAAGAAACAGTCCTACAATAATTTATATGAACAAACATAATATCAGGTGTTATTACTATGGAAATATGGGACATTATCAAAATATATGTTCCATAGAAAAAACTTACTGAAAGTAATAAGAGAAAAAAATATTACCACATATAACTCAATATTCCAGGAATGATTTGGATAGTCACTATTTCTGGTGTGGGGGATTCATAAACATGGATAGATATTTCTCATAAAATATTTATTAGAATATGTTGAAGTAGACCCAAAGTGGCCATAATTAGCAGCTCAATAAATCATGAAATCAGTTGAAAATGAAAAATTTATATGAAACTCTACAAGATGAAGTTGGTCTATCATACTCTAAGGAAGATCAGGAATATCAATCCATGATAGCAATGAAGTCCAAGATTTGGATCAAAAATAAAATAGATGAGTAGGGTGTGGTTACAAATATTTCCCTTAAATAATTAGATCATGATACTATATGCATCCTTAATAGTGGGTTTACATCCTATATAACGGGAAATAATGATCACGTTACATGCATAAAATATGAAAAGGAATGTGTTGTAAAAAATTTAAATAATAAAGGCCTATAAATTATTATCTCAAGAAAATCCAAATTAGGGGAAAAAGATATGATACATGTTTATGTATTTGATATAAAAGGTCTCATTCATAAATAAGTGTTTTTAAATTTTGTGACATCGGTCATGATATAAAGATTACCAAGACTTTTAGTATCATCGAGGGAAAATATGGTACAGTTATTTTATAGTTAAAGTGCACAAAGGGAAATATCTTCCCTGTGAGTGTAGAAGAATATATATTCTTTCTATCAAAATAGAAAGAAAACATGTTTGGAATAAATGGATTGGACATATATTCCAACCATCCCAGGAAGATTTTGTCAAATGTGATGCACATTGAGATCTCACCGAGATATCACATGATCGTACTCACACATGAAATTATTTTAAACAAGGGAATATTATCAAAACGATATAAAATAAAAAAGAACAAAATGAAACTAGAGTGCTTGAATTGGTGCATGAATATGTCTGTGGACATATCTCAACAATATACAATGACAGGAAGACATATTATGTTCTTTTCATTAATGATTTTAGAATAATGGCATGGACTGAATGAAAATTTTAAAAAAATCTTTCTAAAATAACTTTTGAGGGAAATTCAGAACCCTAAAAATTACATGTCATAACAGGTTCAAACCACATAGTAAATTACCAATCTATTCCAAAAAATCATTAGAAATTTTGATTTAATAACCCAATGTAATCTCCAGGAGATAGTGGTTACTTTCTTTTTTGGACCATATTCAATTATAAAGCTTCATATTGATAATGGTATTGAATTCACAAAAATCATAGTGAAGTATTATCATGTGAAACATGGTACAAGGTGTCAAGTTTGTTCTGTGATATCCCCTCAATAAAATGGAGTGGTTGAGCAGGGAATTAGATCATCAACAATATGTTCGTAATAATTCTTATTGAAAATGACCTAATAGATGAATTCTTGAAGGAATCATTCTTGGCATAGGTCTAAAAATCCTATAGTTATTTTTTATCTTCTAAAGAAAGAAATAATTTATTTGATATGTAGTATGGAAGGAATCCAATATTGAAATACTTTTGAATTTTATGAAGTAAGTTCTACATTCTCAATAAGGATAAATATGTGAAATTTAAATCTCTTAGATATTAGGTGATATTACTTAGATATTATAGAAAAATGAAAAAATATAAATCATCAACACTAGGCTAGGAAAATTAATTTAAAGAAATGATTTCATTGTCATATAAAATAAATAGAATATTCAAGATCACAGTGCATAGTTCCATGATGACGCTGATGAGGAGGTAGGAAACTAAGGGGATATTAGTGGAAAATGATGATTTAAAAGAATAAATTGATGATGAGTATGAGGGATTAAAATATATATCTACATGGAATCCAAACAGTCGAGTTGAAATCAACAGGAGAAACATCATTGATCAGGTAACACCAATTCAAACATGGAGAATAATGACTTCACAATATGAATCCTTCTAATATTAGGAGGATCCTAAATGTTTTAAAGAGTAATATAGAGCTCAGAACTAGTTTTATGCTATGAATGAGTTTCTTGACCAAATTGAGAAGAATCTAACATGGGAGACTATTCCAAGACTGATAAATAAGAATTTCATTGGAACCAAATGGGTCTTCCAGAACAAACTAAATAATGATGGATTGGTAATTTGAAACAAAGCATGATAGTGTATAAGGGATACACCCAGATTGATGAAATTGATGTTGATGATACATTTTCAACAATTTTAAGGATCACGATTTTTAACATATTCTTGGTCATAGTAGTGCAAAGGAATGTAAAAATAATCCATATTAAAGTCATGTCATCATTTTTAAATGGGGTTTTATAAGAAGAAGTGTATATCGAGAATCTAGATTGTTTTATCATTCATAGTGATGAGAAAAGATTATTTCATCTAAGTAAGGCACTATATGGTTTGAATCAAGTACTGAGCACATGATATTCAATAATTGATCATTTTTTGAAGAAGCTTAGTTTTTAGTATGGTGGAGTTGATTACAATATATTAGTCAACAATGATAGTAATCAAAGGATAATAGTGCTGGTATATGTAGGTTACATAATATTTTGTGTATGAGATGAAGTGTCGTGAAAATATTTTGTATAATTCATGAAAAGTGAGTTCACGATGTTAATAATTGATTAATGGACCTTTTCCTTGGTTTACAAGTGGAATAAGGAGTGATGGGCACATTTATTTTTTAGTCCAAATATATCAAGGGGTTTTTGAGAAGATTTGGAATGGATAATTACATAGAGTTGATGAATCTAGTGGCTACCTGGATGAAACAGTCACGCGACAATAAATGAAAATCAATTAATGTCACATAATATAGGAAGATTATTAGAAGTATGCTGTATTTAATAGAAAAATGACTTGATATTAATTTTTCCACATGCCAAGAAGAATGCTATCAAAGAAGTCCCAACAAATCCATTTTCCTTAAGTAAAAAAAATACATCTTGTGTATATTAAGGTAATGGTGGATTTATGTGTTCTATACAATGAAAAATATCAGAAAAATTTATTAGGATCTAATGATACAGATTGGGATGGTTTAGTGGATGATATAAAATCACCACTAGGTAGTTAATTCAATATGGTAGGATTTTATATTTATTGGATAAGAAATAAATAAGATATAATTTATTTGAGCACCATAGAATCATGATATATTACTTCTACTCAATCTTTCACATATTTGTTGTTGATTAAGTAGAAACTTGAAAATATTGGAGTTAAAGTGAAGTTGCTGATTAGAATCCATTGTGATAATTAAAGTGTTATAAATCTCAACAAAATCCATTCCATCACTCATAACCAAAGAACATTTAAATCAAGAATCATTTTATGAAGGATAATGTAAATCATGGGCTAGTGAAGTGCGAGTATGTGACTAAAAAATTAAAGGATTCATACATTCTAAGGATGGCCTCACCCAAAGTGGAATTTGAGAATCATTTAGGGGATCTTGGAGTTTAGTTGACTCCCCAAACATGAAAAATTGTGGATGTGGGACCCCCTTCTTAATTGTGGTGTGTTCTCCCTTTTGTATAGACACATGTTCTTTAAAATGTTTCATCCACAAAGGATTGACCTTTGGGTTCCTTGAAAAATGGGTAATATCATGATCAATACATTGGGAGAATATAATAGGGGGATTATAAAATTATGTGGATTTTTAAATCAAACATTGTTAAATATGATAATTCAAAGGTTATATATCATGATTGATGGGGTTTGTGATGAAATCAGTTGACTGTTTTAAAAACAAATTTATTCATTGATGAAATTTTCATGATACTCTTGTTTCTCAGAATGAGTATGGATTCTGTGGGCCTATATATTAAAGACTAATTCTTAACATACATTTTCATTATGTCATTTTAGTATAACTTTTCATACATTACAAAAACACATGCCCAAAGGCCATAATAGTTTAGTGCCAATGGAAACTTGGAGACATAAACAACTGGTTCATAACACATATACTTATTATATTGGATATTTCATTATAACTAGAACCCTTTTTACATATCATACTTACTATATTTATTTGAATCTTGGGTAAAAGAAAAAAATAAAGGGTTAGATCAGATACTCAGTAAGTGTAAATAAGGGAGAGATCAATCATAACATAATAATAAGGAAAACATACATAAACAAAATATTTTAAAATCATATCATGTATATAAATAATATTGGTGTCATGACATGGAATAAATCATATAATTTTATAAAGAATCAAAGATCATATTCTATGAGAACAGAACATAAGAAATTTTTTTGAACATAAATGGAGACATGAATTGGCCAGAACATAAGACATTGTGGAATACACATAAGCATAAAAAATTATTTCCATAAGAGTCAAGGAATCACTATAAAGGATATATTAGTAGTATAAGTTCACTTCCCATACCATCTTGGTATTCATGGTTCAATACCGTGACCATCTTAGTAGACAAGGTTCACTCCCAATACCATCTTATTGGACAAAGTCCTTTAATGAACCAAGTTCACTCCTTATTCCATCCATGTATATATCATGAGATATAAATCTTTAGTCATTGAATTGGAGGGAGATATAGGTCCCACATGTCAAATAATAAAAACCATACATATGTGTTCTATAATAAAATAAATCATATCATAACCCATGGAATGAAATGATTTTAATAAACATTATTCAATCATAACATAACCCATGGAAAAGAAATGAGTTTCATAAATAAAATTCCATTATAAACATAAAGAATATTAAAAAAAATAATGGTATAATTTAATAACATCCCTATTGAAACACTTGTAACATAAAATAATGTTATCTTATATGGAAAGTAATTTTCATAGATCACTAGAAATCAATTCTTTAGGAAAATATCCATTCTACTTTGAAAGAGTTCTCTTTTACTAAAATGTCATTAAATTTTAAAAGAAATATTTTATTTGAAAATAAACTTATATATTTGGAAGGTAATATTATAATAATTAAAGCTTCATGATAGTATAGAATTATATTTATTTCATATAAGTTAAAAAACAATCATTTCATTCTTTTTCCAGAAAAGTGAGAGAGTACCTTATTTGAAAAATAACAAAATAATTCCTTTCAAACCATTTTGTAAAAGGTATAAAATAGGTAAAAATGAATTAAAAAAACCATAGGATAATATTAAAAACATTTTTGGAAAAATTCATATAAAACTTGGACACATAAGAGAAATATTCCAAAATGGATACTTAAAATGAACTAATCCTGAATAGTGATGAGATTGTGAAATAAACGTTCATCACATTATAATTAGTAGAATTGTATAGCGCATGAAAGAAAAAAAATTATTGATATAAAAATATCATAATATTCTAGATAGGTATCATAAAATACATTCATGGGTATTATATACACCACAAAGAAGAAACAAGTAGTGTATACGACATGTGTCCCATAGAAATAAAAGTGATGCAAAAATCCCTTACCTTATGTCTTGAATCTCATTGTACTAATGAAAACCTCATGTATAATAAATAATGTTTTATTATACATATATTACATAACCATATAAAATTATATAATACAATATATGATTTAATTATGGCCTTCTATTACCCATTTATCAATAATTCCATTTTAAAGTTTCATTTCATGTAATAATCGCTTTGTTTTTCGCATTTGTTTTGATTTGTTATACTTTTTTTCCTCATACTTATATCATGATATAATCATTTATATAATGATAAAATGACATAAATATCATATATATTCAGTATATATGTATTTATAATAATATAGAAAATATAGAAATATAAAATGAAATACACCATTCATGGAGATGGTGGGCCGTATGTACGCATGAACGTTGTTTCCATTTTCATTTCGTATTGAAAGAAATAAGGTAAATGTTAATCATTTATATATATATATAATATAATTATAGAAGAATTAATATTTTATATATATCATATAATTTTACTAAACTCATCCTTAATACATTCCATCTAATGTGTGAATGAATCACATCACTTTGTGGAGGCTGCAGTCCATGTGTCCACAAATGAAGTTATCATATTTCCAAAAAATAGAAAGTATGAAGGTATGTTTTATATAATGATTAAAAAAGAATAAATTAATCCTAAATTCACACACACACACATATATATATATATATCATATAGAAACAGAGTTTCCATCATAATTCCCAACACTGAGAGGTGGTAAGGAAAAAATGAATATCATCGTTTCGTGAGGCTGTAGTTTGCCTTACACAAGAACGGTATATTTGTTACCAATTAGATGAAAGTGAGTGTAAGTGTAGTTTTAACCTTTATAATTACAATATAATAGTATATTTATTTTTCTGGGGAAATTATATAATCAATGAATAAGAATTATTGTAGGGTTTTAAGGAAGAAAGAAAACAAAAAATGTTCATTGATGAAAGTGACCTCTTCTTTGGGTATCTCATTTGGATTTGCACAAAATGACTTCCTTTCTTGGGTTTATGCCCAAAGTAAGGATTATATGATGTATTTAGGTAATTTTTTAGAATAATTGAATAGATTTTGGCAGAACCAAATAGTTTTTAAAGCATTATTAAAAGATAGGAATATGTAACCTTTTATAAGAGTGGGGAGGGTCACTGTTGGAATTTCTTAAAAGATTAATAAATTCAATCTCAATCCAAATACCAAAAAAAGTCCACTATTTTAAAGATAAGATATTATAAAGCTATAATATAATAAACCAATATATTTTATATGTTTTTTTCTTATTTTAATCATTATCATTTTGATTAACCCTTAATTAATCCATCTTTATTTTAACGATGGTAACCAATGTTTCTATACTCAAAGGATGTAATTTTTACATATAAAGTGTAAATTATACTATATATGAAAATTTTATTATATTTTAAATTTTATATCATTCCATTTCTCCTTATTTAATAATTTTATGATTTATAAGAAATTTAATAAAATATCATTTTCATAAAATATCATAAGTGTCAATTTTGACACTATTCATTACTTTGACATTAAGAAAATAAATACAAAAATATAACTTAAAACCAATTCATTTATTAAACTCCTAAAATATCATATTCACCTATCAATTTTTTGGATCATTTTAATTAAGTAAATTTATATTTATTTTAATATTTATAATATCATTTAATTGATTGCTTCATTAATTGAATAATTACTCCGTCATCATTTTGTAATTATTTATGATAATTATTTCCTCACTAATAATTGAAAATAAATTTATATTATGTATATAATAATATTATATTCTATAATAATATATATATTTAAGAATAGTTTCTATTTAACCCCTACTAAAAATATTATACTTATTAAAAGTAAGAGTGTGACATTTTGTCACTCACCATGATTTTAATAATATCAAAATAATTTTTTTGGAAAAGTGTCCATTAAATTATTTAATTCTAATAGTTATGTATTAAGGGTCGAATTATATTCACCTAATAAGTTTTTATCAAGTTTTATATTCATTTTATAGTCCTTATAACTTTATTTTTAACTTTAATTACCCAATTTTCCCTTTACCATTGTAATAAAAATTACCAAAGTTACTATTCAGATTGGAAAAAAATAAAAGGGTCCTTTTTAATTAATTTGAAACTTATAATTAAAAATATTAATTACATTTTTAATCATTAAAAATGAATAATTCTCTAAAATTAATTTAAAATTAATCCTATGGCGGAATGATAAAATGGGTTTTTAAAGTGAAAACAAACAAAAGATTGACATGTTTTTATATCCAAATTAAATGTGAAATGTATTCTAATGTTATAAATTGGATTAATTTATAAAACTTTTATATAATTATAATTTACAACCAATAGAATATATTATTAATCACTATAAATTATTTTTATGAAAAATCAATTTTCAATTAAACTTTTAATAATTTTCAGTATTCATAAAAACATTAAACTTTTGAAAAAAATAACAAAAATTAAGCCAAATTAAATTTTGATATCACGCTTTCAAATAAAAATATAATTTTTTCATATAAAAAAATATTTGATTTCAAAAATTATATTAAAAATTTGGTTTCCATTAAAAGGCAGAAAAACACCCGTTTTATAGAAATACTTCTTTTATAAATAAAATTGGATTTTTTTTTCATATATCATGTCTAAAAAACACATAATATGTATATTAAACATTAAATTGAATATATTATATATATAGATATATATTTACTTAAAATAATTCAACAATAGTGATGTTTTTATTTATTGGTATAAAACACACTTGTGAATAATTCAATAATTTTTAGAAAAACATTTCTTTTATTTTAAAAATGATTTATATTAATTTATAATTAATTATTCAAAGAATTATATGTAAAAAATAATTTCATAATTAATTTAATCATTTTCATACCTACCATTCTAATGGAAAGGTTATAATTGTATTGTTTAAATAAATTTAATAATAAAATGATATTTCATAGAAACTCTTTGTCGGGTATAATGTAAGCTAATCCAGTGTTTCATGTAATATAAGGAATCAATGAAATAATTTTAAAAAAAATTCTATCTCATAAAATTATCAGTGTGTCACATTCTACATCCCTTAAAATTAATTTCTCCCTTGAAATTCAACTGGATCATTGAAGTTTAAATATCTAAATGTTTCTTTCATTGAAAAAAACATCATAAAAATCATTACTAAAGCGTCCTTTTAAAAGGGAAACTTAATAGTTTCCCAATGTAACTCATAACTAGGAATCCAAAAAGAGGAAAATAGGTGGTAAGTGGAAGCATAAACATGGGAGAGAAATATAGCTATCAAGATATGATAGTGAGTGATAGAGAACATGTCCAGGAGAAAGTTAATAATCACAAGGTCATAAATTTATGATGATCTAATAGAATATTTTTTTTCAACAGAAAATAAGGTACTAGGATAAATTTTTTGGTTTCAATATCCTTTCCCTATATTTCAAAAATTTCTATGAGAATAAATACTATCTTGATTTCATCACATTTCAAAATCATAACAGCATCCTTTCATGGTCCCGAGATTAATTTCAACATCATATCTTATTCAATGAAATGAAGATAAATTTTTTATTCCTAAAGCATTAGTAGATCATGAAATTCATAGAATGATACATTATTCCATCTATCTTAATATCACTAAAAAACTTTTAAAAATTTATTCAATATTCATAAATCCTTATATAAAGAGATAATAATTTAATCTCTAAAACCTCCTCAAAATTTCAACATAATAAATTTCATAAAAGATTACCTTTTTTATCCTTCAATCAAAAACTTTCAAAAAAGGTAACTAAATTTCAAAAATCAACTCATAATTAATCCCCCAAATAACTTGATGTATCTATTAATTAACACACACCAAACATGTGAATACCATTATCTTGTACTCTCTTAAAACATAGTAATATCCTTAATTACTATAAAACCTTATCGAAAACACGAATGATTTAAAAAATTAACTCTTTCCTCATACCATAAATCTATAAAGTCAATCCCTAAACCACATTTTAGTGATATTAATAAATAGTACTAAGGTCACCAATACTATCCCGTTTATCTTATCACATAATCAAACATCTCTTTATCTTATTATTATGCCAACATAATGCACATATTAAGGGTTATCCTTCCCTTATGAATTCACTATCCAAAAATATCACCTTACAACCTGATTTAATTTTCATGGGTTCCAATACCATTCAACATATGCTATCAAATAATTAAGAAAAAACTACAGTGGACCAATCCTTAGATACTTCATTGTTATATAATACCATAAAATTACGTCTACAATATTATTCTTGAATTCCAATTCATAAATATTTAATAATTTCACCACATTATTTTCATAATCCACATTGCCAATAGTGATTTTACGATATTCCCTTTATCTTTATCTTTAAGAGGCTACTGATGTTGATCATAATTATTAACCCTTATATTTGGGCATTGATTACCATAATGTTCATTTTATTTACACTTGAAACTTTTGAAGTGTTGGGGTGAATTTTTTGTAGCCTTATCACTATTCTTATCATTGATAACTTTTTCCAATCACTTTGGTAGTCAAATTACTGATGACCTTATTTCCCATACTTAAAATATATACCAGTCCTCTTAATAAAATTTCCTCCATGTTTCTTTCCACACTTTGATCATAATGGAAATCTCATCTTATTTTCTCAATGGTTTTTATATTTTTCATTTATCTCCACCTTATGTTTCTTTTCAAAACCATTATATTGATATATAACTACAACATTCATTTTTATCTTGGTAGCATAACTCAAAATATATTCACAGAAATTGAAATCTCTTATTGCTAATTACCTTTGAAGACTTGGTTTTAAGCCACTAAAGAATCAATTATCCATACATATGGGTTGGATGATAACACCAAAAGTATATCGTTAATGTATTTTCAAATTATCCCCTTGTGTACCAATAAAATCATCATCCCTTTTCTTTAACCCAATGAACTCTTAAACCATCTTTATATGAAGAACACGATGAATGTACTTATTTAAGAATAAGTTCTTGAACTTGTCCCAGTTTATAGATTCAATTTCATCTTTCTACCTTATATTCCTGATTAGATTCCACCAATAGGTCACTTCACCTTCTAAATGATAAAAGGATAAAATGAGTTTTTCAAGTTTCGAACCCTAAAGGATAAAAAATATCTTTTTAGTGATACCAATCCATTTTTATCAACAAGTGGATTAAAAGACCAACTGAAAGAAGGTGGAAATTTCCTCATAAAAGTATATAACAAAATTTTATCCCTCCACTACTCATTTGGAAGTCCAAAATTATTCATAGCTCAAGTAAGTATATAGATAAAAAAATTAATTCCATCTCCCTTAACATTTAGTTTCTCAAGAGGAAAATCGTTGCATTTACCATTACATTTATTATTGACATGGTTCGTTCTGGATCCATCCATTTACTAAAATAGTAGTATAATGTGAGTAACACTATTAATAGTGGTAAAGCCACATAATCAAGGGAAATTTATTTCAATATATAAAATATTATGTTTAATCATAGATTTTTCATGATTGTTACAAAAATTGAAGGATTTTGACTTATACTTAGACTTATCCATTAAGAAATACCTAGAAATATCCATAAAAATATATCTTGGGATATCACTAAGTTTTATCATCCAAGATTCCTAAGGTTGACTAAAATTTTTCTTTTATACCAACAATAATGACACATACTTAACATACATTGACATTACACAATTTTTCCAGAATATTTCATACAATAAAAAAAACACATGCCCAAATACTATATCAGTTTATTGTATTTTGAAACCTGTAAGCATAAAAAAACTAGTTAATAACACATCTAATTATTCTCCTAAATATTTATTTATATCTAAAACCCATTTTAAAATTTCATACATAATAACTTTCATCATATCCTAGGGAAAATAAATATAATAAATGGTGATCTTAGATACTTAGTAAGGGTAAATAAGGTAGAGATAAATAATAACATATTTATAAGGAATGCGTATATAAATAGATCATTTGAAAATGATATCATATATATCAATGATCTTGATATCATTTCATGTAATAAAACAAAGAAGTTCATAAATAATCAAATAACATATTCTATGAGAGCATAACATAAGACAAGGAATTATAGCATACACATTAGTATAAAAATGATATCCATAGTAGTTAAGGAATTACTACCATGGTTATATTAGTAGTATTATTTCACACCCAATATCATCTTAGTATTCATGGTTCACTCCCATTACCATATTAGTAGTCAAGGTTCACTCCCAAGACTATCTTAGCAGACAATGTACTTTACAGAACCATGTTCACTCCCCTTTCAATCCATTTCTATCTCATGAGATGTAAATATTTACCAAGTTCATTGGAGATATATAAATTTACCACCCACCACAAAATAAAAATCATAAATATGTGTGAAAAAAAACATAAGTCATTTCAAAGCCTATATAATTAAATGAGTTTCATAAACATCATTAAATCATAACATAACACATGGAAAACAAATGAGTTTCATAAATATAATATAATCCTAAACATAAAACATTTCTAGAATGAATAAGAATGATACAATGGAATTATATCCCCAGTAAAACACATGTAACATAAAATAATGTTATATTAGATGGAATTTTTTTGATAGATCAGTTGTAAACAATTGTTGAGGAAAATATCCTTTCGGCTTTGAAAATGTTTTCTTTTATTAAAATTTCATGCAATTTTAAAAGGTATATTTTTTTTAAAAAATAAACATTTATAATTTTAAAGAAAAATTTAAGTATTAATTATGGAAAAAAATTACATTCATGTTTTATAACTTAAAAAGAACACTCATTTCATACTTTTTCCGAAAAAGTCAAAAAGTACCTTATTTAGAAAACTATAAAATGTTGCTTTTATACTATTTAGTAAAAAGTAAAAAAAATGAGTAAAACTGAATTCAAGAAAACATAAGAGAAAAGTAAATAAAATTTAAAACATTTATATAAAACTTGGACACGTAAGATAAATATTCCCAAATGGATACTTAAAATGAAACAATCCTTAATAGTAATGAGATTTTGAAATAAGAATTCATCACTTTATAATTAATAGAATTGTATGGGCCATGAAAGAAATAAAGATTATATGGATATAAAAATACCATAATATTTTTTATGATAATCATAAAATACATTTATGGGTAATATATATACCACATAGAATAACCAAGTAGTGTATAAGAAATGTTTCCCACAGAAATAAAAGTGAGACAAAAATCCATTACGTTATGTATTGACTCTTATCATACTTTTAAAAAAACACCTCTATAATATATATAAATTTATTATAAATATTTTAAAGAACCTTATTAAATTATCTAATATCATATATCTTTTACTCATGGACTTATATTACCTTTTTATCAACAATTCCATGTTAATGTTTTGTTTTGGGTAATTCTTTCTTTGTTTTTTTCTTGTGTTTTGATTTTTATATTTTTTTCCTTGTACTTATAAAATGATTTTTTAATTTATATAACAATAAAAATGACATAAATATAATATATATATTCAGTATATATGTATTTATAATTATCTATAAAATATATAAATATAAAATTAAATACATTGTTCATAGAGATGGTATGTCATACATATGCATGAATGTTTTTTCTATTTTCATTTCGTATTAAAAGAAAGAAAGTACATTACATATATGAATATATATTATATAATTCCATTATAATTATTATTTCATACAAATAATATACATTCCCTAAACCCATCCTTAATACATTTCATCAAAGGTGTGAAATAATTGCATCGCTTTGAGGAGGCGGTAGTCCACATGTCCATAAAAGAAGTTATCATATTTTCACAAAATATAAAGCTTATATGTGTGTTTTATATAATAATTAAAGATTAATAAATACATAAAAAATATGATATATATAAATTATAAAAATATTGTATCCATCATAATTCCCATTCATGATAGGTGTTAAAGTAAAAATGAACATCATCATTTCGTGAGGCGGTAGTTCCTTGTACACAAGAATGTTATGTTTTTTCCCAATAGATGGAACAATGTGTAATTATAGGTATAACCCTTATAATAAAAAATATTATTATATTTAATATACTGATGTTATTATATATTCAGGGAATAAATATAAGTTGGGGATCAAGGAAGAAATAAAAAAGAAAACATTTGTTGATCAATGTTACCTCATCTTAGGGTATCTCCTTTTGATCTGCAGAAAATTACTTATTTGGTTGGATTTATTCCCAAAGTATGGCTTCTAAGATGAATTGAGGGAATTTTGGAGAATATTTTGATAGATTTTTGTCAAACGAAATAGGTTTTTAATTGTGAGTAAAAGATAATAAGAGGATACCTTTTATAAGAGAGGGGAGGGGCACTTTTGGAATTTCATAGAAGATTAATAAATTCAATCCCAATAAAAATAAATAAAAAAGGAAATTGTTTTGAATATAAGAAATAATAAGGTATTAATATCATTAACTAATATATTTTATAAAATATTTCATGTTATTTTAATCCATATCATTTTGAATAACCCTTAATTAACCCTTTTTAATTTTAACTATGGTAACCAAATTTTCTACATTAAGAGGATGTAATTTTAACTTTTAAAGTGTAAATTGGACCATAAATCATCAATTTGTGATATTTTAGACCAAATAAGATCCCATTTGTCCTTATTTAATATTTTTATTATTTATAAATAATTTAATAGAGTATTATTTTCATAAAATATCTTAAGTGTTTTTTTTATACTATTCATTACTTTGACTTTATGAAATTCAATACAATAATATAATTTATAAATAATTCACTTAATAAACCCAAAAAATGTTATATTAAACAATAAAATTTGTTTATAACATTAATTAATCAAAATTATATTTCTTAAAATATTTATAATATCATTTAATTAATTATTTCATTAATTAAAAAATTATTGCATCATTATTTTGTAATTATTTAAGAAAATTATTTATTTAATAAAAATTAAAAATAAAATTTTATTATGCCGATAAAAAATTATATTTTATAATAATATATATATTCGAGTATATATTCTATTTAACCCCATATTTAATATATTATACTTACTAAAAGTAAGAGTGTGACATTTTTTCACTGTCTTTGACTTTAATAATATCCAAGAATTTTTTTTAGAAATTGTCCATTAAATTATTCAATTTAAATAATTATGTGTTATGGGTCAAATTATATTCATCCAAAAAATATTGAGAATGTTCTAGGGTCATTTTATAGACCTTATCACTTTTTTTAACTTTAATTACCCAAATTTCCCTTTACCATTGTAATAAAAATTACCAAAGTTACTATTCATATTGGCCAAAAATAAAAGTGATATATTTAATAAATTTGGACCTTATGATTAAAAATATTTAATGATTTTTTCATAATTCAAAACAAATAATTTTTTGAAATTAAATTAAAATTAATCTCATTGACGAAACAAGAAAATAGGCTTTTAAAGTGAAAACGTCCCAAAGGTTGACATGTTTTTATATCTAAATTAAATTTGATATAAATTAGAATAAAATAAATTGAATTAAATGATAAAAAATTTATCTAATTATACTTTAAAACCAATCAAATATATAACTAAACACTATGAATTATTTTTCACAAAAAGTTGTTATCAATTACAATTTTAGTATTTTTATAATATTCATCAAAACACAAAACTTATCAGAAAAATAAAAAATATTAAACCAAAGTAAATTGTGATATTATGATTTCAAATAAAAAGTTTATTGTTTCATATAAAAAATCAAAAAGTTTCAAAAATTATATTTAAAATGGGATCTATATTAAAAGGCAGCAAAATGGCATTTTTAGAAAAATACTTCTTTTCGAAGTGAAATTTGATGTTTTTTTATATCATGTATAAAAAACACATAAGATGAATGTTAGATATAAAATTGAATATTATATATATAAATTTCAGTCATATAATTCAATAATATTGACGTGTTTATTTATTGGTATAAAACACACTTGTGCATATTTAATTAATTATTCAGAAAAACATTTCCATTCATTTTTTTAAAAAGTTTTAAATTAATTTATAATTAATTGGAAAAGGAATCATTTGTAAACCATAATTTCATAATTAATTTAGTCATGTTCATACCTTCTATTCTATTGTAAATGGTGTAATTTTCTTATTTAAATAAGTATAATAAGAAAATGATATTTTATAGAAACTCAGTATCTCGTAAAACGTAAGCTAAGATGATGTTGGGTGTAACACAAGACATAAAATAAATATTTTTTTTAAAATACATCTCATAGAAATATTGTGATGTTACATAGATAATATGTTCGGTAAATCATTGATCACTATATGGAATCAAAAAAATAATTTTGGTTGAATATGGAAGTATTAAATGTGGTTTCAAAGGGAGATGAGTTGTCAACAAACCCAAAGGGGGTATTTTTGGGAAAAAAAATCCCTCAAAATAACTTTGAATTATTTTTGGTTTGATTGTGTTGGTTGAAAAAGAAGTTTTACAGAGTCAATTGTGCAGTTCCAGTATGATTTTTGACAAGGTATGTTGAAAAATATTCAAGAGAAGGTTTTACAAGGTGTGGAATTAGTATAGAAAATTTTGTATAGAAAGTGGAACTACCGTCCATTAATTACTAAACTTTTGGGATCTAAAATATGTATAATGAATCAAGATTCAAAAGTTTTTTATTTCTATGGATTCCTCATTAAAATATGGAAAATTCACAAAATTTGGGAAGGTTTGGTGTTTTTTTGAGGGTCTAGTTCTTCAAAAATGTTTGGTTCTTCATGAAGGTTAAAAAAGTCACACACTAAAGATGCTAAGTTACGTGATTATGAGAACCTTCATGAATATAAAAATTTCCATAACGCATACTGAAGATAGGGAGTTTCACAGAAAGGGATAAATATCTTTATAAAAAGGTAGTGGCGATCTTGAAAGCTTCATGAAGGGGATGAGACATATATAAATAGGTGACTACCCCCTAGATTTACAAGGGAACGAAATATTGAAAATGAAAAGGCTTTGAATTCATGAAGGTGGTTAATGAAGGATTTTCCTTTCATAAATTTTTTCATGAGATCATATGTTTCGTGAGGAAAGGAAGTTTTGTAAAGATTTTTACTTTTCAAAAAATAATGTAATCACTATTATGGGATAACACTATAGTAACATAAAATCATAAAAAAAATCATTAAGGAAGCATAATATATGTGACCTAGCTGAAAACATATCTCAATAAAATTATAAAAATAGTAAATGAAAAAAACATTAGAATACATTTAAATTAATATATAGTACATAAAATACGATATTTAATATAAATAAAACACATCTTAAAATTTTAAAATAATTTGATGAACTAATTATAAATATGGAACAACTATAAGAATTGGAAAAAATATGTGATCAAAATCATTATTCACATTATTATGTGAGTAAAATTATTATGTCAATGTTTATAAATTTTATTAAACCCATCGTTCCCATACATGTTAGAACAAATTCATTATGACCAATCCTAAATATATCATGAGATATGAGCACAAAACAATTTATTGGGGGTGATATATTACCCAACCAATCATTATCCATACATATGTGTTCTACTTAAAATAAATCATCATAACATCATAAATAACCCATGTAAAAATAATGGTTTTCTTAAAATTTACAAAAAAAATAAACATAAAAGATTATAGTTTATCAAAATCATATTTTTAAAAGTAATCAAATAATAGAATCATATCATGGGTGATAAAAACATCACTTCAAGAAAGAAAAAATTTGAGTGGTAATTAGAAGTGAAAATAAAAAATCTTTCACAAAACATTTTATAA
The DNA here is from genome assembly GCA_963277665.1 of Viscum album. Taxonomy (NCBI): domain Eukaryota; kingdom Viridiplantae; phylum Streptophyta; class Magnoliopsida; order Santalales; family Viscaceae; genus Viscum; species Viscum album. The sequence goes on from OY728159.1 coordinate 2,048,141,108, forward strand.
CATCAATATATAAATTACTTTCAAAAATATTTTTTATAGTTAAATAGAAGACTTTTGAGAACCTTAAGATAAAGAGTTCCAAATAAAACCATGAAAATAAATAAATTTTATAAAAAAGGATACGTGTAAATAATTTTAAAACTATTACTTTTAAAAGAATATTTAATAAAGGTGACTTGAAAAATATATAATTTCTTTAAAAAAATATATGAAAATAACATTATAAATTTTTATTTTAAAATAATCATTATTAATAGGGAATTAAAAAATACATAATGTTTTCAAAAAATGTAGTGAAAATAATTTAAACACTATTAATTTTTAAAAATAATATGTAATAATATAACCTTTAAAATTCCATAAATGTTATCAAAATAAAATGTGGAGTGGATGATAAAACTTATTATTTACAAAGGATAAAAAAACCTTCCAAATATTTTGAATACTGACATCATTAAAATGGATAAAGGGACATTTTATTTAAAATAAAATAAAGGGAATAAAATGATAATTGGAGATAAAAATGGTTTAATTTTCCACAATATAAAGTACAACATGTTTGGGAAGTAAAAATATGTACATGGGAGAACAATCCATAATAAGTAAAGGGAATTATTCTTAATAAAAATACATTTTAATGAAACAATAAAATATGTAAGAGAGAATTATTCATTTTAAAATATTATTTCAATATAAAATAATGTGTAAATAATTTATAAAATCATTATATATTATAATATATCAATCATTAAAGATAATATACAAATATGAGTTATTATTATCTAAAGAATAGAATTGAGTAATGAAGAACCCTTATAGATTTAGTAATTTTTGAATCAAAAGTCATTGGAAGATTTAAAAATATATGTTTTTGTACATAACATGTATTATTTCAAAATATATCCTTGGGTAGGAATAATAATTACTTAAAAACAATAAAACATGTCTCAATGAAGAAAAGTTGATTCAAAAAACCCTTACATCCTTTGCATCTTCTGAATCAAAACCCCAAGAGAGAATGAACAAGGACAAAATTACATCATAAATTATAATTAATTAACGATATAATTTGAAAATGGGGTAGTATTTATATAATCAAATATAAAAAATGGTTTATAGAATAAACATGTCTCAAGGGATTCAAATTTTAGACATAAAAATCCTTTCCTTATTTCCCCTCTCAATCAAAAGTGATATTGACGCATATAAAACATTTATCTTAATACAATAGTTTATAAACATATCAATACATAAAACTATTTATAATTTCAATTTATAATCATTATCTATTTGAAAATTATTTAGTTCTTTTCCTATATTCCCACATATGGTGTTTAAAGTTTTGGTTGTTTATAGAAGTTTCATAGGAGTAGTGTTAGTGTTTTCTATTCTTCAAAATATCATTATTAAAAGTTATTTAATGTTAATATAATTAAATAATTCTAATTATTTATTTATTTTAAATTTACCTTCACGATTAATTTAGTCATTATCCTAAAATATGAAATCTACAATGGCCAATTTTACTATGATTTAGAACCTATAAAGTATGTTTTATTATTTAATGAGTTAAATATTGTTTTATACTTTACCAGACCAATAGAAAATATTTTTATACATATTAGTTTCAAAATATAATAGAAAATAAGTTTCTATAATCATCCATGATATAATTTCATAGCATTATTTATGTAGGTTGTCAAACCAATCTAATCTTGAACATAATTAAACTCGATGGATGAGTATGGTTACGAGGTGTTTATTTTGACATAATATAATTATAAAAAAATCCAAATGATATTATGTTTATAATTTTGTGGTGTTAAATTATATTTTAATATATTTTTATAAAAAAATAATAGCAAGAATAAAAACGAAAAACTATTTTTCAAAGAGTCGATAGTCCACACAACTTAAGATAAGAGTTTTATTTACTAAATGAATGAGAGGGTTGAATTTGGATAAAAAGTAATCATTTTAAAACTGTATATTATATTATATTTATTCACAAATACCATAATTATGACTTCTCATGATATTTGGTGATGAAAAACCAACATCATCGCTTCATAGAGGTGGTAATCCGTGACTACACACTAACGATGACTCCCATTTTTATTAGTAGATGGAACAGAATAAATAATGGCTATAAAATTATTATAATAAAATCCAAACTTACTAATGTTTATAATTTTATTATTATACTATGGTTAAAGTTTGTTTATAAAGGAATGAATAAGAATGAAACATTAATAAAGATGAGATGCCTATATTGAGACCATGAAATTCCCCTTAATGAAATACTTATAATGGAGGGAATATGGATAATTAGTGTCTAAAAGGGAATTATTTATTTAAAAATAATTAAATTGTAGTTTATTGATGTAGTTTTTAACATTAATTTAAAAATATTAGTGTATTATTTAAAGGGTAGAAGGTATCCCCAATTTATAGGTGATGAAAAGGGATTTTTCCATTAAAAAGAATGGTACGTTAGGGGTAAGAATAGACAGGAAAGAAAATTGTGTGAGAAATTTGTGGTAATGTTGGAATGATATATATGTAACACATTAAAATGAAAAATAATTCTAGAATGTGTAAAGTGTGTCTTAATTTGGGAAAATTATAGCCACCTTAGATTAGTCATAAAAACACTTATTACTCATAATTTAATATAAATCATATCAATTATATTATTTATAAACACATAAGTAGACCCTTATTACCAAATATTCACATTATGAATCTGAATTTGGGTTCCATTTATCCAATTTATATTTCTAACTATGAAAAATTTTACTTTTAAATCAAAACATATATTGTGTTGATAAACTATTTTTTCTAGAACAATGAAAATTTAAATCATTATGTGTTCCTAGTATTATTTAGTAATTATTACCCATTAAATGAGTGTTAATTATTTTTTACAAATTTTTAAAAACAATATTATATAATTAATTTAATATTTATTCATATAATTTTATAAATATACAATATTTCTAAAAGTATTATTCCTTGAAGAAAAAAAATCCTTTTATCGGGGTAACTAATATTTACCCAAGGTAAATTAATATTTATGACTAATAATAAAGTGAACCTTATTAGATAATTTTGATCCAATCAATTTAAATTTAAAAACATTTCATTTTATACAATTGATAAAAAATATTTTTAAAATACTAATGTATAATCTATTTAAAATAATTTTTGACAAAATATCATGTATGTTTTAAAATATCAATTATGGGTTTCTAATTCTAGCATGATATTTTATATTATATAATGTAACTTAAAATAAATATATTTATTCAAGAAAAAGATTTTTATGTTTTAGGTTATTCTTATATCCAATTTATGTTACAAAATGGGTAGTTTTTTCAAAAATAGTAGTTTTTACAATTTAACTCAAAATAAATTATTTTGCCAAAATGTAAAAAACTCATTTTAATGTAAAATGATAGTGATTAATAAAAAAATTATACTAAAATTTTAAATTTTACTTAGTAAAATTAAAAAATTTAACTTTAAAATAAACATATAAAGTATAATTAATTTTTTTATAGGAAATCATTTTTTGATATATTAAATACTCTTTTATAATTAGTGTTTATCATAAATATATCAAACTTGAAATGAATATACATTTTATAAAATTAATTTTAATAATAAAAATTTATTTTATGTTTTTCTTATCTATACTAATTGAGTTTGATTTTTATGGTGAATTTTTTTCTTTTTTATTTTATATATATATACTTATTTTTATATATTTCATAATTTGGTTACCCCTATTGATACCAGATAATTCTATGACTACTTTATGATTGACTATATTGGTATGAATTTTGATGTTTCATGTAGATAAAACCATATAAAATAATATCTATTTAAGGTAAAAATCTTGTTTTGTTTTATTCTACCCCTAAAAAATTGCATCCTCAAAATTTAAATATCTTTTACTTGCAAGAATAGATAAAAGTGGTGAAAAAATTCACACTCCACAACAAACGATCTTCCATATCATAGACTATACTAGAAAATATTTTTTTCTAACAATTTCACAGAAATTTATCTCATAGCTAGGTATTAAGGCCCATGTGAAGGATTGAATTTTCTTTTTGTATAATTCATTATTGGAATTGCAATTAAATATTACCATGATTGACATAGAATATATTTTTCAATATTATATAAATAAATGTGTTGTCATAGTTATGATTTTCATTCTATTTTGAAAATAAATTCTTTTTTAGGGTAAAATTATAATTTTCACAATGTATATTTCCATAAACATAATAATCATACCAAAAAATGTTTTCCAAAAAATAAAAAACACTAAGGGTGGTGACTTAATGTCCATAGGAAGCATACTAGGAAAAATAGGGTTTGTAGAACCAAAATACATATACTAATTTAGGTAGGAGGGTGAGTTAAAAAACAATTACCACTAACCCCTTCAAATATAGTAAAAACATTTTCTTCCTCATTCCCTAAGTCTAGGAAGTTTTAGATTCCAACCATCAGAATAAATACTTAGATAAATTCATTGATATGGATAATTTCTGAGTTCTCCACACATGAGACATTTTAATATTAGTGGTATATTAAGATGAAACAATATCATGTAATTGATCTAACTGAACACTTCATTTTTCCTCAACATTTCAATGCTTTATGGCCCCCACTTCCATAAGTAAGGAATCTTCTATACCCTTTATTAAATTACATTGGTTTTTCTTCCAATATTTTTGATAAAAAGGAAATTTAGCATTTTAACTTTCATAATATTCATCATTTGAACATTCATGAAACTATTTTTCTATTATTTGTCCTGTTTGGGACATTAACTATGTTCATATTATTAATCATATTTCATGATCTCTAGTTTTGGAATTATCTTAAGGTTTCTCATTCCATCTCTCATTCTGATGGATTTTCCATTGAGGTAATATCTGCATTGTCTTTCAAACCCATCGTCCCTTCTAGTTACATCCATTAATAAAAATAAAATCATTTTACTGAGTGATGAAACATTTACAGTATAGTAATATTATCATAATCATAAATTTAATTTCAACCTTAAAATGTCATGTTCTATTAAATTATCACTTTATTATATAGTTCCTTCATTTTAACCTATATCATTCATATACTGACATAGTATACTTAATGTTGTGTTATTTTATTTCTTCTCAAATTAATCCATCAGACTAATAAGGAAATAAATCCTAAATAGTCATTATTAATAAGTACATAATCAACTAAAGTGTATTACTCGTGAGTGTCAAACTAGGCATCTATTCTTGATCCCACTCATCATGCATTATGGTGATCATTTATTCAGTGCTCAATCAACCCTTTTCAGGTTTATTCTCCCTTGGTTTATCTGTTCCATAGACACAACTAGGGGTAGTATCCCCATAGATATGTATTTATAAGTAAAATCATATAATCAAAACTTTAACATTATTTCATGATATCATGGTATACTTAGACTCAACTCTAAGGTTTTAACTAAGGTTCGCTTAACTAATCCACAAAATACTATACTAATCTCAAAAAATAACTAAACCGTTCTCTGATACCAACTATAGTAACCCATGATTAATAGAAGTTAAATAATACATTAATCCCTTGATTTAAATAATATTTCTCATAAAAAGAAACACAACCCAAATGAAAAAAATAAGTTTCTTTGAGATTTGCTGCATAATCATGTTAATTGACTATACATGTTAAATTTTCCCTGTAATCATACTCTTATAGACCCTTTCCTATATATCTGACATTATAAAATCATCTTTACAACCTATTAATTGGAAACACAATAAATTGGTGAGCTAATATGCACTATAAGGGTAAAAAATTTCGTAACACGAAGGAAAAAAAGATGAACACATAAATATAATAAATGATCAAAGGATAGTATATGATAAAAATAAAACATTCTATATAAACATAATACCATAAGAATATCATTAAACAATCGTAAAAGACGTAACTTGTCTCAAAATATATCCATAATCATATAAAATGTGAGCATGACATAAAAATGTGGAATACATATAAACTTAATACATAGTCTTGAAAACAAGGTATTTCATGGAAATTAAATTCATCTTTAAAATTTAACATAAATTTATGGATAGATTTTAAATGTAGAAAACCCATAATTATATGAAAACGTTTGTGTGAAAACTCATTACACCCACCCTTATGTGAACAAACCCATTATGTCTGCACCTAAAAATGTGAGAAAACTCATTGTGCGCATGCCTATATGAAAAAATACATTATGTGCACACCACAATCTCCCATAAGATATAATCTTAAACCAAACAGTATAAAAAATTACTTTTACCAATAAAAAATTACCAATTGATAATATGTCTGTTGGTAAAAATGACTAGTTACAGTTGATATTAAATTCTATTAGTATTAATTATAAGTACCAATAATTGTTTTTACCAACAGATATATCTGTTTATATTAGTTCCTTATTACCAAAAAATATTTTAATTATATTTCAATTTGTTTCTTTATCATATTAATACCAAATTTTTTTTATCAAAAAATGTATATGTTATTATTAATTGTTTTTTTAAAATATTTTATAATTATAAGAAACCTTTTCAATATATTATAAAATAATATAAAATATTTTATTATAAACTTATCATTTGACATTATAACATACCATTATATGATTCATTAACTTATTTATTGAAATTAATACACACACACAGACATATTATATAAAACTATTTTTAAATGATTCAAAATAGTTTCGTTGTTTCTTTTTCAATTTGTAAATACATAAAAGAGAAAGTCACTTTTATATATATTAGTTATATGTATAAAATTACTCTTTATTCCAAAATTTATATAAATTTAACACTTTATATATGTTATTTATCATAAATCATATTATTTCTATTTTTTATTGTTAATATATAACAAAGAGAGAAATCCTTAATTTCCAAATCGATTGCATTTTCAACGAACTTTATTTTTCCACATCCAATTTATTTCCACGCCATAAGTGGTACCCTGAAAACCCTAAAATCCACCCATATTCATCTAAATCAGTTCTTCAAAACTCTATCATAACAACCCATTTTGTTATTGTTGATTCCCTACATTCCCATTTGGTTCATCTTCATCTCCCCCTTCTCACATTCTGTTCGTCCTTTTCTCCAGCTTGTGTGCCCCTCGTTCACCCCCCTCATTTTTCCTAGTTGCCCGCCCCTTCCCTGGTGATGCACAGCTAGCTCCCACACATCTTGTTCATCATCATTTAAATAATAATATCCTATTCCAAATTAATCCTAGTTGATTGATATGGATTTACATTGAGGTTCAAATCCATAGATCGATGGCGCTTGAAGGTTTTCTTGTCCATGATACATGATGTCAACTGGCGATGATGGATGGTGTTTAAATACTTCATATCCAAATCTGATGAATCTGATTCATCATTGTGAAATATATGATTGTTGAAGAAAGATGTTTTTCAAAGGAGATTTGATGTCTAGATTCAATGAACGACTCATGTCAGATCTATAAAATGAGTTCGTTTGGTTACAACGATCATTGAAGAAGTCTGGAGAAAGCGGGATTGGTTGATCTTCTTAAAAGGAATATTCTAGAGATATTTTTATCATCTATGTAAATAAACAAGAGTCAAGCATTAGGCATGTGGTTTGGTTGTGGCACTGCAGTCGTTTCATGGTTGGGTAGCATAGTTTTCATTTGAGAGAAAGTAGTAATATGTCTTCTTATCCCATATTTTTCTCTATTTGAGTAGGTAGTTTATAACAGTCGGGTTGTAGTAGTGGCTATCTTGATAGTGATGTTCCAATAGGAAATAAGAGTACCTCATAGATAATTTCTTGTTCTTATTTATTTCTTAGTCTTTTCAGTAGTATATTTGAACCAGTATGTCATGTAGTGTGGTCATTTTTAGTAGTAGTTCTAGTAATATTTGGTCGCAACTAATAGATTTGTTTTTATCATTGTAGTTCTCTCTCTCTCTTTTACTCAGTAGAAAAAACCTTATATTTAGTACAGTTTTTATGTTCTATTTCTATGTTCTAGTAGACAAATAATGCATGCATATCCTCAATCCACTAAGTATAATTTTTCACCTCTAGGAATTCATATTCTATATCCACTGTAAGTATAATTTGTTCTCCTATTTTAATTCATACATGTTTTTATTATCATTGTAAAATATATCAATTTTTAGTATTTATTTAATTCAGTATTTCACCTTTGAATTATTATTAGTCATATTATTTCAATAAGTTATATGTTCTTTTATCTTAATCATGGAATACTAACTTGATTTCATAGATTATTGAAATCTTTTCAAGATTCTACTCTTTTATTAAGGAGATATTATTGGATTAAGTTGAAAAAAACATGTTAAAGATATCTAAATTTGTATTATAGGTGTAACGGTTGAGAATATTGGTCTTTTAGATTTTATAGTTTTAATTTTGATTGATTTATATATCTTTAGTGCTTGAATAAAGTCATATTTTCAAATATTTAAAGAAGAATCAAAGTTTTTTATTTTTAGTTTATTTTAATTTCATTTTTTTTAAATACCTCATTTTTATATGATTTACATAGCTAGAACCATCAATCCATATATAAAACTTAGTAAAAGTCAATAAGTCACCATCTTTGAGATAAGTTACCCCATGTTAACACTAATATTACATTATTAAGGCTGGAAAAACAATTTTTGTGTTGTTACTTCTTCCTGCTAGACTAGACATGCTCGTGACAACACTCACCACACTCGACAAGTTTTTTGATGAAAAATTGAAGATAAACGCTTATCTCTAAGTTCTTGTAGATATTTTATCAGGTTATATACCCAAATTTAACCTTTAAAATTAAAGAATAATTCAAATAATAATGTATCTTGAAAACACTTATAGTTCAATATTCTAATAATTGATGAAGTCATTTTTTATAGGGTTTAGCATGATTTCAATATTATTATATTGAATGATGGAATCCCATAATGAATTCTTCTGATTGAGAATGCCCACAACACATACAGATGGTTCTGTAAATCAGAAGAGATAGATAGAAAATTATTAGGGTAATTTCCTTATTCTTTAATTCTTATTTTGTTGCCTTTGTCTCTTTTTAGAATGGTAAACATATCAAGGTTATTAAATGGGTGTATAATTTATACGATTACAAGTAAGGGTTTTCATAATGAATTAACATTTCAACCTATATGGAATCTCATATATTTACACAATCCCTATATATTCATAAATACAATAAAATGTTTTTCAAATTACAATTTATTGATTTTATCCTCAAATTTTTTATTTTCTACCATTAATGTCTATTTTTTTCATCATCTCTAAATTTTATTGATGAAGATATGTTTTTTTGAATTTTTAGTTGGATTTTATTTTAGATCTCCCTTTATTTATCTCTCACTAAGTTCAAAGGGTGTAAGGATTTTATTGAAATGTTTCTAAGATTATGTGGGTAACTAAGAGGCATTTAATTTAAGGTCTAAAATTGATAATGATTTATAAATTTTGTAAAGCATTCATTTATTGATTCTTTAGAGAATACATTTTTTTTATTTTGGTCGGATTCATAGTATTAATGCCACTAATATATTCTAGTTTCTATAAAAATACAGTGAATATAATGCTGCCTAAAAGTACATAACATGGTAATTTTTTTTAAATATATTGTCTTAAAACTAATTTTTACAATTAGAAAAACAAATAAATGTATTTTATGTGAAACAACACACATTTATATGATTCCATATTCCTTGAGAAGTAATGTCATGTTTATAATGATCTTTACCGACTATGAAATATTTGTAATTATTTCATTTTGTATATATAAAGCTAGTCATGGTCATTAAAATATAATGAAAATCAAGGAACACAATAAATCATTATTTTTTAGTGCTCAAGGTCCAAATGATGAAAATTATGTAATGAATGATTTAATTCTAGGATTATGGAAAATTGAACTGAGATTGATTGGTTATTGTTTGTAAATGTGAAGAGAAATGGTTAACCCAATCCATTACAACATTGTATGTTCAAAATGTAAGGAGTTTATGGTTTTGGATGCATATTCATCTTTTTGGGATGTATATTGATAGTTTGAAGAGTAAAAAATAAGTATTTTTATGGTTTATGGTAAATGAACCCATAAAACATTTTGGATTTTTGATGGTTGGTATTTTTTTCACTGCATATTCAGTTTTAATTTTTAAGAGTAAATAACTAATGACATTTGGGTTTTATATTGATAGTTTTAGGGATTCATTTTCTTTGATGTTTGGTTGATATTTATTTTTTCTACATATTCAATTCATTTGTTTTAATGGACTTTTGTTTCTTTGGGCATCTCTATTTCTTTTTTAGGTGTTTTTAGGGGTGTGTGTGTCCAGTTACATGATGCACAAGTGACTAGCATGTTCCTTCTTCCTTTGGTTGTTTTTATGATGGGGTGTGTTGCATTAACTTCGTATTTTTATATCATGATGACATTCCTCTTTTACATAATGCATTTCTTATTTTTTAACATTTATTGTATTATTCAATTAATTTTACGATGGGGGTGTGTCATTTTCATGGAAATGTTTTACTTTACCAGACATTTAATTCTTGGATCAATGTTCAGTTTATTATGCACCAGTATAATAGTTGCATAACCCATTCGACCCGGTCTGTTATAGTTTGGGTCGGGTTATTTGGGCATACATCATATAACCCAACCCGACCCATCTTTTTATCAGTCTTATACCCAAAATTCCTACAAACTCGACCTGGTGTGACCCATGGACACCCCTAATCAGGAGTGTTCCATTTATTTGGGACATTCGATCTTAAATGTAAGAGTTCTTAAGAGAAGGCACATGTCCTCTTATTTTCCTTAGAGGATGGTTATTGTCTTAGATCTATTCACATTGGTATGCCATAATGCTTTCAAATTAGAATAATTATTTTATAATAAAGTATTATTGTGGTAAAAATTTGGGATGGTATGGTTACTTAACACCTCACACACATTAATTCCTGATTTTTTTGTTATTCGGTTCATTCACATGTGTTATCTTGTTTTTTGTCCCTTTGAACTTGTACACAAAAAAATATTATTTTTGAGATGGTATGGTTGTTTTGATGATTATTCACACCTGACAGGTATAGGTGAGCATGAATTATATTCTAAAAAGATTTAAAAAATTCTATTTTTTTGTTAATGATTAGAAGTAGAACTTTTTAATCTATTTTATCACTACTTAGTTAATGAGGAATAGATATTTCAAGACAATATAGAATTTGAGATGGAGTTGGCATCTTTTTAGAGAAACGATGTCTAGATTTGATTCATTTATACCAGTAATCCTTGATATGTCAATGGGGAAGCTAAAAAATGCTAATTCTATGTAGTTTTTTTAATAATTTAATTTTTTACTATTTTGGTTTCAATAAATTTGGATATTTCACATTTATTTGTGGGTATTCTCGTTGATTATGTGGTGTAGATATTCAAACTGAAAGGTGTGACATAGTAGAGATTTGAGGTTCCTCACTAATACTGGAGCAGACTTGATTTTCTTATTTTAGTGGCCTACTTGGTATGGTGGTGGAAGATATCTTTTACATCAGGCTATCTAGAGTAACATTCTTCTAAAAAGGTGTAAAATGTTTGGGTGCTTGAGGATTGCAGTCAATAAGAAAATTGGAGGATTGCAACATACCCTTTTTTCATGTGGGGTTTGGAGCATGAATAAATCCTAGTTTTTTGTGTTTTTATGATCTTTTTAGGTATAAACCAACTCCAAATATGTATTTATTCATATTTTATTAAATTTCATTATTTATATAATTAATATTTTTCCTGAGTTTTACATCGTGTGAAAATCATCTTTGGTTTAATAATTTAAAGAGGTGTATTATATATGATAGATCAATAAATATAATGTGAAATTTTATTAGAAATAAATATTTATAATTTTTATTTAAATGTAATTTATAAATAGATATTATATATTGGTAATATTATTACCAATAGAAAAATTCATCACATGAATATGTTTCTAAACACTTTATCTAACATATATATTATATGTTGGTATTATTATAATTGTAACATAACTATTTTATCTATCGTAATAACATTTAGTGACAAAGTTTTTTCCAATAGTTTAGTGACATTTATGTATGTGTGGGTAAAATGTTTTACCAACAAAAAATGCACTTTTATTAACAGATATGTCCCTATTGGAAAAATTGAAATATTCTGTAGTGAAAACATTGTATTTATATATAATAACCCACCCATCATCATCCATACAAATCTTTTCCACTCAAAATAAATCATCATCATATCTTAAATAACCATTGGAAAATAAATGGGTCTCCTAAACATTCCCAAAATATCACATAGCATAAACCTAAAATATTATTGGAAATAAAAAATATAATTTTATAAATGGAATCATATAATAACATCATTTTGAGGGTGATAATTACTTCACTTTATAATTAAAATACCATGAATGGTATATATAAGTGAAAATACATATATTTACCAAAAAATATTTTATAACATTGATATAAAAAATACTTTCTAAAACATTTTTCTGAATCAAAATAGAATACTTTTGAAAAATATAACATAAATAGTTACAAATAAAGAAACCTTGAAAATATATAAAATTTATCAAAAAGGATAAGTGAAAATACATGGAAAACATGTACTTTCAAAATAATCTTTAATAAAGAAGACATCAAAAGGTAGAATGTCTATAAATAAATAGAGGTGAACATACATTTAAATATTTTTCTTTAAAAGTAATATTTAATAATTTAGAGTTGAAAAATAAATAATGTTTTCAAAAAGGAAAGTCACAATACTTTGAAAATTTAAATATTAAAAAAAATATTTAATAATTCTTCCTTTTAAATATATATAAAATGTATCAAAATAAAACATAGAGTGGATGATAAATATTTTTATTTTGAAAGGATGGAAATTCATTTTGAATATTTAGAAAACCCACAAAGTTAAAAATGAAAAAGAAACCATTTATTTAAAATGATATATTTTTAATAAAAGTATAATTAGAGATAAAAATAATTTTGTTTTATATTAGGTAAATGATAAAATTGGTGACATGTAAAAATATAAACATTGAATAAATATCCGTTAAAATTAATTGAAATTATTCATTAAAAAAATTACCTTAATGAATAATTAAAATAATCATGGAATAATACTTTCGTGTGAAACATGATTCCCACAATAAATAAGGTGTAAATACATTCTAAAATCATTAATGGTTAAAATAGACCAGTACTGAAATATAATTGAAAAATATAAGAAATTATAACCCAATGAAGAGTATTGAGTCATGAAAAGTCCTTACAAATTTAATAATTTTTATAAAAAAATATTATTTTAAGATTTAAAATAATATAGTTATATAACACCATTGTATTAAATCATGTATTTTTTCAAAATAAATTTATGTTTAGTACACACACCATATAAATAACAAATTGGTGGGAAAAATTAAAACATCTCTCAATGAAGAAAAGATAAGATGAAAAACAGTTACTACCTTGGTATCTTCTAAATCAAACCCCAAAGAGAGAATGAACATATAAAATAATTATACATCATGAAATATATTTAAATCATGATACAAAATAAAAACGGGGTTGTATTTACACCACCAAAATGCAACATGGCATATATCATAAACATGACTAAAGGGGTTTAAATATGAGACAAATAAGCCCTTACCCTATTTCATTTCTTGGTCGAAAGAACTCTAACCTCCTATAAAAAACATAAATATCTTAATATTCTATTTTATATCAATAATATTCCTAAATACAATTTATAATGTTCATGCCTTATCAATATCTATTTCTATATTAGTTACCTCTTCCTTATTTTCCCTCTTTGGGTGTTTACAGTTTTGATGGATTGTATTAGTTTCGTAGGATCAGTGTTAGTGTTAATTAATTCACCTAATTTTAATTATTAAATGTAAGTTATTTTTAATATAATTTATGACATATAATGATTTTGGTTTTTAAAATTTCATTTCATTAGTAATTTAGTCTTTATCTTATAAAATGAAGACAATAATTAAGGGTTTCTAGACTTATTTTAAATTTATTAGCCATTAAATTGGTGTTAAATCATTATTATATAAGTTTAAACATAATATTAGATATTTTTTTTTAAAATTTATTCACTAAATTTTGAAAATTAAAAAAATTAAGAAATGTGTTATTATTTTAAAAATAATCACTTCAATAGGGAAACTAATATATACCCTAGGTAACATAATAGTTATTCCTAAAATTAAATTTTCCCATATTACATAACTTTTACCAATATATTTTAAATTTTAAATCCAATTCCATTTATTAAATTGATGAAAACTAATTCTAAATTACTATTTTATAATTTATTTAAATAAATTTTATTTATAAATTATTTCTTACGCTTTAAAATATCAAATATAGATTTATAATTCAAACAATATATTATAAGGTATATAGTATTACATAAAATAAAAAAATCAAGAAAAATGTTTCCATGGTTTTAGGTTATTCTTATATACAAGTGATGTTACAAAATCCATGATACTTTCAAAAATTATATTCTTCACTATTTATCTAAAAATCAATTATTTTAGAATAAATTCCAAATAATATTATTAAGCTAATATGACCATGATAAATCAAAAAATGATGTTTTCAAAATAACATCCTAAAATTGGGAAATTTAAATTTTAAATAACATTATAAAATATCATTTAAGAAATTTTTTATAGGTAATAAATTTTTAGTATATTAACTATTCTTAAAAAATAAACTTCCATCATATATATATATAACATCTAAAAAAAATTAATTTTATAAAATACATTATAATTATTAAAATATATTATATTACTTTTTTAGAAGTTTTAATTTGTTTCAAGGTTTAAGGTGAAATTTATTTTGTTTTCTTCTAATATATATATATATATATATATATATATTATAATTATGCCACAAATGTTTATAATTGAAAATTATATAGATACCTTAACAATTTCTATATTGGTTTGGTTTTTGATGTTTCATTTGGAGAGATCCACAGAACTTATTATTTATTAAAGGATAAAAACTCGTTCAATTACATGACTTATGGGAGCGTGAGTCGGGGTGTAGGGCTAGTTTTCTTAGGAGCACATAACTATTAGTTTTGGTTGTGATCAGCTTATATTATTGGTAATAGCCTGTTAGAGGTTTCTTGATAAATTACTGTACCTATAGATGCGGTGAGTGAGTATTGACATGACATTTCGAGGGAATGTCTTATTGTGAAGGGGTGTATGTGCACTAGTTATTCATCGATCCTGAAAAAGTTTTGGGTCAGTGAATGGCCTCTAAATGGGTTTATTGATAATGGTTTATAATCTAGATTTACCCAAGCAGTTTTTTGGTGGTGGTGTGGTTTTTGAGTTATGAACGATCTTAATGGACCGACGTTTTGTTCCTTAGAAGGAGTGTTTTATGGGTGTCATGGTTTTGGGACCCATTTGGATTAGTTCATGAAGAGATGTGCATGGGAATCCATATAGTAGGGAGTGAACCATTGGCTACTGATAATGATGTTCCTGATGACTTGATAATGGGTTTAAATTGGTGTTTTTATTGGTTCTTGAGTATGAGAAAAACATTCACTTCTGGTCATCATGTGCTGTAATGGACAGAGTGTGGTTCGTAGATATTGGTTCTTTAGTCAGGAAGGTGTTAATAAGGATACTCTTATTGTGGTGGAATCATATTGGTAACATGTGAATGACCCTCATGTTGGATATTCAAGATGACACCGTGATACTGGTGTGTGTTAAGTTTCGATGTGATATAGTTACCTAGAAAATATCATATGTAGGATTTGAATAAATTGATAGGTAGAGTCATTATGTGGGAATTGAACTCGTTGTGAGAGGGATCAGTTGTGAACC
The DNA here is from genome assembly GCA_963277665.1 of Viscum album. Classification (NCBI taxonomy): domain Eukaryota; kingdom Viridiplantae; phylum Streptophyta; class Magnoliopsida; order Santalales; family Viscaceae; genus Viscum; species Viscum album. The sequence continues at coordinate 2,048,157,153 of OY728159.1, forward strand.
AGTGATCATGGTGAGAGCTTTGTGATGGTGTGGGTTGTTGAGGATCCAATAGTCTAATAACATTGGCATTTAGGTTCAAACTTCTATGTTGGCGTTAGGATGATCTCATTATACCTCCAGAGTCTATACATCAATATTGGGTAGTATAAGGATGCACTGGTAGGTGATATCAAGAGTTTTTTTTGGAAAATTCATCTAGAGTAGGTACCATTAGTGGTTTTTTATGTGTTTGGATGCATTGAGGTGGAAGATATGTCAGGAGCATCATGTAGGATGCAGTTGAGGTGTTCTGGGGATCAAATTAGATATTTTTGGAGGAAAATTCCTTTCACATGGGATTAGTGGTTAGAGTTTCACAATGATAGTGTGTTGAACATTAAAATATGGAATAATTCCATTTGTAAGTGAATGAATGACTAAGGTAGGTTTGAGTCTCTATTCAGGGAAATACCATGGATCTTGAGGATGAGAAGTGTTATGGTGGGGAATTTGGTAATGAACCATGATGCTACGAGTTTTTAATTCATAATAGAATTAGAATTTTTGATCTTGTGTGTATTCATTTTTGAGAATATGAACTTAGATTGGGATTCCAAGGGTTTATTGCCTTTATTTGTGTTTTTTACTTTTAAATGGGCTTGGATGGTTTCTTAGGTTCTCAGATGAGTATTAGACGATAGTTGGGTGTCCAGGCAACAGAAATTTTGTACTATCAAGACATTCACGATTTGAAAGAGATATTCACACCATAAAGGATATTTAAGTGGTTCTAGGACCCTTACATAAGTGGTTTACAATTTGAAGGGGAATTCATGCCATAAAGGTGACCTTTATATAGTTGGATAGGGAATGTTATACATAAATTCATAATATTAATCATGTTTCATAACGTGAATGAGGTTGTCAATGTAAAGAACCACTCCTCAAACATTTTACACCATAAACTAGGAGTTCACACCATGAATGGTGACTGGGTATGAGTTTTTATATGAGGGTAGTTTCATTATTTTAGGGTCAGGAATCCATAATTGTTTAGGGGGTTTGGGTATTTTGAGGTGTCATTTGAATCCTATTATCCCCACAAATTCCCCTCCTTTAATTCCCCTTGATAGGGTATGGTTTCAAATTCATTTTTATTAAGATCCGACTTAAGATATGCTATTTTTGTCACCATCCTTGGTCCCCTTTTTCTATCCCACTAATTTTTGATGATTTTGGGATATAGTGATGAATAGATTTCACTATAGAATGATGAAATATCCTAACAACTATAGGGATTTCATATATCTTGACTAAAGCATGTCCCAAAAGGTTGATGAAAAATTATTGGGTGAGGTTTTTGTGCAGTGTATATGCATAGTGATTTCTCTAGTGAATATTCCATTAGGTTTTTTTAAATCATAAATTTTAATTATTTATAATTAATTATTTTTTTATCATTGTCTTGAGATAGATACTCGGTAGAGTGTTAAAAGATTGATTGAGGCTCAATAGTGATTGGGGAGAATGGTGACTATATTTTGAAGGTAGGTGGTTAATTTAATATAAATTTATATACTTTTTATACAAGGGTGATCTTGTATGTATGAATTTAATGGGACCATTTAGATTGATAGGGAGGGATTTATACGGACTTGGGAAAGAGATATAGTAATTATTTCAACCTATTTTTCTTGGTGCAAATTCTTTTTAGCACTTTGGGTTATTGTGAATCTTCTCATACCAGTTTTTTTAAGGGGAAAGGGTACTGGTTGAGGTGACGAGAGACCTTTAGTAGGTCTTGTGGATAGAGAAATGACATAGGTATAAATGGTGTATTATTATAGTAGTATTTGAGATGGATAAAGATAGATTATAACTTGTGATAATGGATGAGATAGGTTCACATATCATGTGTGATCGAGAACAACTTTTTATGGTGAACTGGGTTCATAGAGAGAAATGTGGGAAAGACAAGTCCCTTAGAACTAAGCAAGTTAGGATATAGTGGTGTTTCCTCCAAGTAATGGGATCTATGGTGTACCTTGAGAGATTTGAGATGGACCTATTTAAGGGTAGTGTGAGTTTTTCAGGAATTGGAATAGGGATAATAAGATTGGATTGTTTAGTAATGGGAAATTACCTCTTGAGGCTAGGGTTGAGTTGAGCCTTCGGGTAGTGGTGTCATTAGGGAGGGATGGATATAAGCTGGTATTGCTGTGTAGTGACTGGTGGAGTTATGGAGTACCTAATGGATTCTCTAAGGGCTATTTTTAGATGTTTTTAAGATAAATTTATGGGTCTAATTGGTTATCACTTTCGTGATTATTTGGTTAACTATGTGATGAAATGTGGTCCATATGTACAATTTCATGTGTATGTGTGAGATTGTACTTTTTATAAGAAAAATATTTGGCGGGGTGATAGATCTTATGTTTTTTCCCTTCTATGAGAGAGATAGTGTTGTATGAACTTCAATGAGTGAGATGGAGTCCTCATTGAACATGATGTTTGGGTCATCAATGTGTGGGATGGTTGGGTTGAGACCGGTTTAAATCTTTTTTAGTGAGATAGGACGGTCGTTCCATACAATGAATGAGATGATAGTTTTCAGATCAACATGATTTAGGTGGAGTGTAGGATGTGATTTGATAAGGAATAATGAAGAGTCATCCATGAGAAAGATAGTTAGATTTAGTATGACAGGCCATCCATGAGTGAGATGGTTAGACTTGAGGATCATAATTTTATGAGTGAGATAGAGACTATGTTGTGATGTGATGAAAGATTGGAAATGGGGTTTCCATTGGTGATATAAAGTTCATATTTTGATATATATAAAGAAATATATAGACCCTAACATGGGTGATAATGTAGAATTTTTGCATGGATGTGTGACATTCCTTGCAAAAGGTTAGGTCAAGGTGCTTGGTATGAGACCCTACCCAAAGGTGGGTAGTGGAAGAGACTTGGATGATACCCTACCTATAGTCTTTAGGTAAGATCCATTGTGTTTGGAATGAGGCAATGATATGATTATGGTATTATGGAATTACCCTGAATCAGGTATGATAGAGAGTCATGATATTAGGGTTGGCACACTGTGACCTTATATTTGGAAGTCATTGTATCCTAGTTGGTACATGAAATTTCAGGTACTTAGGTGATTGTTTTGTATGTTTATTAGTACATACACACATATAATAGAATATAATAGTGTCACTTAGTGAGGCACTACAAATATTTGTTTCTCACACTGTGTATAGGAACCTTGATGAACATGCAGGCTTTATATCTATATTCAGGTTTAGTACAGGATGTGTAGTGGATGAGGATGGAGTATCTCGATGGGTATTTAGTGACACAGTTGTTGAGCACCATATATGGTAGATGGTTCGATGTTCATATTTGTTTTCTTATTTTTATATGGTATCTCCCCAATGGGTGATCGAATAGTGTAATACATTATTATTTTTCATAGTAAATTTTTATAGCATCGTGTTTATCAATTTATACGTACTCTTATTATATAGAGAGGATGTTTTAGTTATTTACTTTGTTTTACAAAAATGATTCAAGGTAATAGTCTCTCCATTATTCATATTAGGACTTTTCCACTAGTTTAAAACCACTGGCATACATGGATGTGTTCTTGAGGATGTGTAACACCACATCGTAGGGAACTTTTGAGTGGTCCATTAGTAGGGGTGTTATATGCATGTTGGGATATTCACTTACCATGCCGTGAAACATGATAAAAAGTTTCATGAAATAATTTTTTAATTAAAATCATTTTATTTAATAGGAAATTAAATTTTATTGTTTGTATTTATGAAACAAGCATCATAAATATCTCTTATATTTTGTTTAGGATTTCCTTCCATGGGAAGAGGCTCATAGTTAACTCTAAGTCTAACTATAGTATTTCAAAGAAAATTCCATAAATTCAGGGTGTAAACTTATATTTCTCAATTTAGTTAATAATGCTATTTAAATATCTATGTAAAAGGAAAACATTTTTTTAGAAAAATATCTAGTCATGCAATTAGAAAATTATTGTTTTTGGCGCCACCTCCCTAGAAAAAGTGAATTTTTTTTAACTCAACTATTAGAAGGTGGTGCAAAAAACTCTTTATTTATGAGAGGGAAAAAATATGGTTATATTTAGTTATGGTTTATCAAAAATTATTTATCACGAAGTTAAAAAAAATTATTGTTTTGGATTGGTTAGTTTTTAAAATAAGTAAAAAACATAATAAATAAAGTGATTAAAGAGAAGTATGATGAATAGTGATTGGATATCAGCTTGATGAGAAGTGATCGGGTTTGGGTTAATTGTCTAATTATATTGTTATACAAGTCTTCGAAAGGTTTTTTCTTCTTCTTCTTTAATAATTAAAGATTTCTTCCAAAATCGATGCACCACTCACCATTTGTTGAATGGATTTGGTGAGGCTTGAATCAATAAATATATCTAATCAGTCTACCCTCATTAATATGTGTGTGATGATATAGTAAATCACTCTTATTTTACAATATAAATACCCATTTAGTTATTATCTTTCCTTAGAAATCCAAGAGTGTGTAATTCCCCTTCCACATGTGTCTATAATCGCTAATAACTTCACTAATTCATCTAGTCTTGTCCATTTAATATTGGTATAACTAAGTAGATGGAAATTATAGATCATCAAACATAGAATCATGTAATAATTATAAATAATTGAAATACAATCTCAGTAAAAATCATAATCCTCTATGGAACAGTGACATCATTTAACAAAATATATTTTTAATCATTCAATTTCATGAATCAAGCATTACAATTGAACTTACACCCCTTCCCCGATCACCCAAGGTTTTAACCATCCATATAAGGGATAAAAGTAGTGAAAAGAGAAGGATATGTTATTATAACATAGTTTAATATAGAAAATAAAATTGTGAAAATTGAAAATTGAAGCAGAAGAAGACCCCCACTATATCCCAGAATCATCTCTTATTCTTAAAATAACTTCATTCCCTTATTCATCAGCCAGTAAAATCCTCATTCCCCCTTTCATTTTTAATATTTTATTGTTTACTCTTTTCCCATCCTCTCTCCTTTCACATCCATAATATGATCCTTTAAAAATCCAAAACATTTCCTTCATTATTTTAAATTAGATTATCAGGAATTTATTATTATTGACTTTATTTATTATAATTTATATTTATTTTTATAATTGGTGTAAAATAATTTCTATGTAGCATCATAAAACCTTAAATTTAAGTCATAGGATACTTATAAGTCTTTCTGGAATAATTATTCTTCTACAGAATTTTGTAATGGCATGACTCACACGTACTAGAATCACTCATACATAGTGGTGGAATGAATTGAACATAGGTCATTTGATTCATACATAGGTCAATATTACTTTTATGCATCTCCCAATGACTTGTACAAAGATTATCATATGACTGAATGACTCAAACATAGATGTAAAAAACACTCATATGTAGAATAAAATCACTCATACAGAGTCTGGATTGACTCATATATAACACTAACATAACTCATACACACCATAATAAATTACTCACAGTCCTTGGTTCATTGTTGTATTTTTTATTATCTATAGAAATATTCCAAAAAATATTAAAACAAATATGAATCAAAATCATGCTATCTATTTTATTCTATAATTTTAAAAAATCAATGTAACTTTAAATTTTTCCATTTTAATATGTATTCACAAAATCAAATTATTTGTAACTCTAATTAAAAATATCCCTCGAAATCATTGAATAAATAAATATTATAGAATAAAATTAAATGAATATTAATGAAATATCCTAAATTTATAGACTATTTCAAAACTATATAGACAAATAAAGCAATTATACCAAATAATTTTGGGTAAGAATGTTAGACTAGATTCTAATGTGCCTTACCTATTAAGTATTTTTATGGTTTTAATGGATTTAAAAGAAGTTCATATGTAAGGTACGTCCAAAGGTAAAATAATTAAAATCAAATGGCCTTAATCATATCAATGTGGTTTAAAAAATATGCATGCTTTGAAAAAGATAAAGTGATAGTTTTAGTAGTAATGTATATCATGAATTCACTTAAAAAAGTGTGTATAAAAAATAATATGACAAAATGGTTTATAATTCCTCTAAATAATATTATTTTTTTTCATAGAATTAATAAAGACATTAATTCTAAGTAATATTCAATCAATAATAACTTCATAATATTTCAATCAGATGAAAAATTAATCCAGTTATTATCTTGGATGTTGACTTAAAGAAAAAATAGGTGTTTTATTGTTGATAATATCTACTTAAAACATTTAATTTTTTTCCATTCTTGCTCAAAATTTTCCCAATTTGAGAAATTTATCCTCATAAAAACGTCTTAAAGACCAATTATTTCATGAAAAAAGTCAATTGTGTATAATACACCCTCCTCTGCACTTTATATAAATTAATGTCTTCACTTTTTGAAACTAAAGTAAGGGAAATTGAGTACTTTTAAAATTTAAATTTATCTAAATCAATGATAATAATTAAATTAAACATACTTTAATATACAATATTTTATCTCATGATTTATTTTTGGATTATGGGTTGGTCATGTAGTTGATATATCCAATATTTGTACAAAAAAATTATATTATGATCATAATTAAAATAAATCCAAAATGATATTTCATGAATAGTTTAATGTGTAAACCCAAAAATACTATCCTTGTATTCCTTCATGTGAGATATAAATATTATAGTACAATAATATCAAAATAAAATTAAATATGTGGAATATAAAAAGTAGAATTTTCAAAAGGCCAAACATGAAACAAAAATAATAATTATCCTTAAGATCACCTTGTGTTATAATATCTTCAGTGACCTCTTTAGATATAGATCTAATAGGCATAAGTAATGTGTATTCTTGATATTATAATCCCATAACCAAAAAAATCCTAGAAAACTAATGGTTATAAATAGTGTTGGGATCATTTTCCAATAAATAGCTCAAAAAGGAAATTCTTAGTTCTTTAAAAATCACTGATAATGTGAGGGACAATAAATTTTAATGGGTTTTAGTTGTGATATATTTAGATATGATATAAGATATATTTTATTAATCTCCTTGTTAGGGTTAATAAGATATATGTTCATTAGGTTTAGAACTAATTGTGATAAAATATTTATTGTAGAAGTTTTTTACTTCAATAAAAAAACACTATAAATCATAAAACAAACGAAATATTTTTTTAAATTGAATAATTATCATATAATAAAAAATAAATTTTCAAATAACCATTCTAATACAATTAAATACACTTAACTTTCCAATAGAATATAATTATATTGATTTTTACAATTCACTTAAAACATTTACAATTTCCGACCAACTCTAATACTATCTAACTCACAAGATAATTTCTCGATGGATCAACCCAACCTTGATGAAAATAAGTTTTAAACTATAATAAAAAATAAATCTTATTTTAGTAACAATTTAAAGAAATAAATTAAACATTAATATGATATAATAATAAATAAATAAATAATAAATAAAGAGGAAAACTAAATAATAAATCATAATATATAAATAAAAGGATAAAATTATAAATAAATAGATCTTATTATTATGTAATATGATACACCCAACACATTTTCTTAGTTTTCGTGATGTGATTCAAATTTTGAACTAAAATGTTGTTTTTAAATTAAAAACATTCACTTTTAGTCTTACCATCTAAAACACATATGAATTTGATATTAAATTACTTTATAAAAATCATAAATGAATCATTTATAATTTTCCTAAAGTATTAAAAAAATGTGAGTGAGTTTTCTCAGTTTTGATTATGAGGCATATGTCACTTTTAAATTGGAAACACACACATTTTGTCAAATCACAAAAATTTTGTGTTAGATTTATGAACGGTTAATTAATAATTTTCATAAATGAGTATCTAATTATTTTTTAAAAATATCACAACAATCAGATTCTTCTTATTATTTGTGAGTATGTGAAGCACTTTTTGAACAAAAAAATTACTTTTAAACTCAAAATATGTACTTTTACTCATATCAGAAACATAATGTATCAGAATGATGTGTGGATAATTTCTATATATCACAGTTGAATAATATATAATTATAATAATGTATCAAAATAATAGGAGGTTTCCTTGTTGGTTTTGAGTATCTGATGTGTGTTTTGGACGAAAATTTTACTTTTAAATTTGAAAACACATTCTTATAGTAAAATAGGCCAAAACATGTATTATATTGATTAGAGGATATTTACTACATGTCACAAATGAATAAAAAATATATTTCCTAAAGTATCATTATAATAAAATAATTATTTCTTGGTTTTTTCTATGTGATGTGCATTATGAACTAAAATGACACTTTAAAACAGAAAACATTGACTTTCAATCAAAACGGTCAAACCATTTAACAAATTGATGTTCACTTGATTGATGCAAGTTATAATGACCCATAATTTAAATAAATTGATATTACTTCAAAATTATAGTATGTAAATTACAACATATAATAAATCTATTACAATACCATATAGGTATTGTTTCCTTAGAAACTGGGAAACATAATCAACTGGTTCCTAATACATCTACATATCTCCCACTTATTTCTTCATAAGTGGACTCCTTTTGAACATAGCTTACATAATACCCTTATTCATGAAATGGGGTAAAGAAACATATGAAAATTTTCTCTCAAATTATAAATAAGGTTATACAAGGAAATATCAATCATATCATAATCATAATATAGAAGAACATAACATTTCAAAGTCTTATCCAGCATACGAAAGATCATGATATCATGTCATGGGATAAAAGTTCATAAGAATTAATGGGAATATTCCCAAAATTCATAACATAAGACATGAAGTTTTTTGGTATACACATAATCATATAAAATAATTTCATGTTAGTTAAGGATCATTTCCAAAACCATCATTGCAGACAAATTCCATTACTGAACAAGGTTTACTTGTCATTTTAGCCTTGTATTACTGAACCTGATTTACTTTTCATTCAAGTAATGTAAATATAATGAGATATAAATATTTAAGCAATTAATTTTAGGGAGATATAGGTCCAACCCATCTCATAATGTAATCATTCTTACATATTCCACAAAAACATAAACCATTCATCATAGCATAAACCAAGGAACAAGAAATTGGTTTCTTAAACACCATTCTATCATAATCCATATAAAATAAATGGATTTCACAAAAATAATTCAATCATAAACTGAATAAAATAAATTTAATAATAGGGATATAATCATACCCCTATGTTATCTTATATTAAAAATAGTTTCGATAAAATAGTTGAAATTAATTCTTGAGGAAAATATCCTTTATTCTTCAAAAACATTTTCTTTACTCAAAATTCCACGGAATTTTAAAAGAAAATAATTTAATTGAAAATAAAACTGAAATATTATAAATTAATATTAATATAAATATGGTTTTATTAAATCATAATAATCCTCTCATGTCGTATAAGTTAAAAAACATTCTTGTCATACTTTTTATGGAAAAGTCAAAAAGTACCTCAAATCGAATAACGAAAAAAGATTCCTTACATACCATTTAATAAAAATTAACCAAAGGGTAAAATTAACTTTAATAAATTGTATAATAATATAAATAATATTACATACTTAGGAATCTTGGATGTGGATGATAAATATACTTCATTAAATACTTACATATAAACAATCTTGGGTAAAAAATAAGATTGCAAAAGTATATTTTACCTTTTACTTTTTGTTAGTATAGGGTGTTTTAACGTCAGGTATAAAGGTTAAAGTATGTTATTAAATTATACCAGAACCATATACATATTTATGATATCATATATGATCCTATTATATCATTTTGTTAATAGTGTTTCAATATTTTCATTATTTCATGCATTAACTCCTTCATTTTCCCATTCATGTTCTTCCATGTAAGTCATGTTTGTTATGATTAGGATGTATTTTATTCATATCAAGAATGAAATTAAGTTCATAATTATTATTATCACTCATCATATAAATTTTATAATAATTATTTAATTGTTAATGTGGAGAAAGAATCTCACTATGTCATGGAGACGGTTGGTCGTACATATGCACGAGTGATGATATCATTCCCTTGATGTTTAAATGGTATGGAATTGGAAGGTATATTAATTATAAATAATAATTATCATGTTATCTAAATTATTTAAATACATTATAATCATCATTATACCCATCCAAATAAAGTATTTTGGAATAGAAAATTACACTACAACGTGGAGACAGTAAGACGTACGTACACACACATGGTGATATTGTTCTTTATATGATGGATAAAAGGATGTATAAGGTTTTCCCATAATTATAATAACATTTTTTTACGTATAAGATACTGGATTTATTACTTTATTATGGGAACAACATAATTGGAGGAATATGAAGAAGAAAAGAATTTTCAAAGAGGTGATAAAACAATTACCTTTTTTCAAATATCGCCTTTTGATTTGCACAAAAGGTATCCTTAGGATGGATTTATGCCAATTGTGTGGCCTTTAAGGTGAATTTAGGTAATTTAGTAGAGTAAATTAGTAGGGTTTGGCTGAGAAAAATAGCTTTATAGGTGTGATTAAAATAGAAGGAGAGGTGCCTTTTTATAAGAGAGGGGAGGAGCACATTTAGAAATACGAAAACAAATAAATTAATATAAATTAATTTTTAAATTAATATGACTTAAAAGTGGATTATTTATAATATAATATGGGGTTGGTATAAATCCTCTCAACCAATAAAATTTATAAATTTTTTTATTTTATTTTAATCCTTATCATTTTGATTTATCCTTTTTTAATCTATTTAGCTTTAATTGTGGTGAAAATATTCAAAATATTAAATGGTCATAATTATTTACTTATGTGTTATAAATTGTCTATAATTGGATAATTTATGACATTTTTTACCTTATAATGTTCACTTTGTAATTTTTAAATATTTTTGTGATTTTTAAATAATTTAAGAATATGATATTTTAATAAAATATCAATAGTGTCAAATTTGTCACTATTCATTTATTTGACTTTAAATAAAACCCACAAAGAATATAACATTGAAAAAAATATTTAATATACTAATAAAATTTAATAGTAATATAGAAATTCGTGGAGTAGCTTAAAAAATTCAAATTATATTTCTTTTAATATTTTTAATACCATTTATTTGATATTTCTGTTAATAAAATAATTTCTAAAACACTATTATGTCATCATTAATGGTAATTATTAAATATATAAAAATTATAAATAAATTTATATGAGGTAGTTAATTTATTTATATTTCCATAGACTACCTATAGTCTATATGAGTTTCTGTTTATCCATATATTAAAATTAATATACTTATATAAAATGAGATTATGACTTTTTTTCTCATTCAGTAGTTTTTTTTATATTCATGTCATATTTATGGGAATGAGGCCATTAAGTTATTACATTTAAAAAAAATTGATGATAAGGGTCTAATTTAGTCATCCGATAGGATTTTGACATTTTTAAGCTAATTTTATAATATTATTTTAACCATTAATTACCGTATTTACCTTCAACAATGGTAACAAAAATAATTACCAAAGCTACTATTCATAATGCCAAAAAATCAAAGTAGTCTATCAACATAATTTGGAACTACTCATTCCAAATATGGAGTCCATTTTTAAAAATTATAAACACATAAGTTTCATTAATTAATTTAAAATTAATCCTGTTGTCAGAATGACAGAACATGTTTTTAAAATTTAAAACACTGCAAAAGATTGAAAGATTTTTACATATGAATTCAATGTAAAATTAATTATAATGAAATAAATTATACTGAATTATAATAATATATTCTCTTTATACATTAAAATCATTAAATATTATAAATTTTCCATATAAATTATTTCAATGAAAAAAATTTGATTTCACTTAAAATTTAGTGTATTTTTTCAATTCATCAAAACTTGAATGTTATTAGAAAAATATCAAAAATTCATCCAAAGTAAATTTTTATATACCACATTAAAAGGAAATCTCTATGTTTTCTTATAAAAATTATTAATCTCTCAAATTCTTAATTTAAAATTTTTTCTTCATTCAAAGGCGTAAAATTACCCTTTAAAAAAATATAGGTTTTTATACAAAAAATAGTGTTTATTCACTCCCTAGGATTCCAATATCCATTGAATGAATATCAAAAATATTTTATTACGTATATAAAATATATATCTCATTAAATTAATTACCAATATTAATTCACTAAAAAATAAAAATATCCAATTTATATTTTTCAGAAATAATTGGTAGCCAATAAATTCATATTGATATTTCATAAGTTAGTTGTACTTATTCCTGCTAACCTAATGACTAGGATATAATTTTGATTTTATACTAACAACATCTCATGGTTCTTTTAGACTCACGATTCTGTGAAATGAAAGATACTGGAGAATTTAAATTTTAAAGAAAATATTTCATAAAAAAATATAGGTGTTTCATTATTCCCCCCTTAAACTGAATATTGCCCAAAAGAATTCATCACATGGAAACAGACAGAGGAGGAAACCTATCCTTTATCATATAATAATGTTCCCATATATATTCCTTAAATTGGTGGTTCCTCCATAAAACATTAACTAAATGAGTGTTCTCGTTTTGTAGAACTTTTTCGCTATGATCCAGAATCTCTATCTATTATTCTTCATAAGAAAGATCTTGTTCCAATGGTATGACTTCTGAGTTTAGTACATGTGAGGAATCAGGTGTGTACTTTATTAGGAGAGATATATGTAACACATCCTTAACTTGAGAGATATTTATTGGAAGTGAAAATTCGAAAGGTACCATCCCAACATGATCCAAAATTTCAAAAGGACCGATTTACATAGAGCACAGGTTTCCATTCTTTCCAAATCTCATTACTCTCTTCTAGAGATATATTTGTAGAAACACCCACTTCAAAATATAATACTTTTATTCAATTTCCATCATAACTTTTTTATAGAATCTGATATTATCTTATGTTTTGTTGAGTATATTTGACATTTTCTTCCATTTTATCAATAAGATCATGTCCTAATAGATTTATTTCCCCAACTTCATCCCAGAAAGTTGGAGTTCCGCAATTCTTTCTATAGAGGGATTCATAAGGATACATATGAATACTTGAGTGAAATCTATTATTGTAAGAAAATTCATCCAAGGGTAAATGTTGATCCCAACAACCTTTGAAATCCATAGAGCAAGCTCTCAACTTGACATTAATATTTTGAATTGTCCTCTAAGAATAATCATCTGTCTGAGGGTGATGAGTAGTGTTGAAACTTAACTCTATATCCAGAGCCTACTGAAGACTTCACTAGAACATCAAGGTAAACCTTGGATCTCGATCATATATAATGGAAAATGGTACTCCATGAAATATTACCACATCCTTTACATATATCCTAGAAATCTGATCAAGAGAGAAATCCATTCTAATAGAAATAAAGTGTTATGAATTCGTAAGGCGGTCAACTATAACCCATATATCATTATTTCCTTTAGATGTTTTGGAAATTATAATGAAAAATTCCATAGTGGTGTTTTTTCATTTCTATTCTGGTATGGATAATGATTATAACATCCCCTTAGACTTTTGTCTCACAACTTTAACTTGCTGACAGACCAAGAATCGAGAGACATATTTGATAACATCTCTTATGATGACATCCCACAAAAAAAATACTCTTTTAGGTCCTGGTACATCTTTTTTTCTTCCATGGTGAATAGAGAATGAAGAACTATCAACCTCATCCAATAGCGCTTAATTTATTATGGTTTTGGTGGAATAAAAACCTGATTCTTAAACTTTATTATTTCATCACAATCAAGGTTGAATTCAATAATATTACTCATATTCTCTTGTAGCTAAACATCTTCTTTCTATGCCTCCTTAATCATAACTTGTATAGATGGTTGAAAATTCATTTGAGAAAGATAATATTTCTCCCCTTACATTAAAATTTCACGATCCATATTTTTAAAATCAATAAATATTTGACCTTTTGTGATCCTCATCATAGATATGCTAGTATGGTATTTCCAACTCAAAGAACATGCCACCTTTTTTTCTTTCCTAGGGTGGTAATGTATTTAGCAGTAGAAATCTTTATTCAACTCCAACCATCTACTTTAGTGCATATTCATATCCTTTTATGTGAAAATATAATTTATAATTTTATGATTAGTATAAATATCACGCCTATCAACATAAAGATAATCATATATATATCTTTAATGCAAATATTACCATAGCTAACTCCAAATCACGAGTTTGGTAATTTTTCTCATGGATATTCAACTGTTATGATGCATAAGCTATCACCACATCATTTTTCATGAGAACTCTTCCCAACCCCTTCTTGGATGAATCACTATATATCAAAAACCTTTCTCCACTATAAGGTAGTGTGAGCACAATTTCATGAGCTAAACTTCTTTTTAGCTCTTTGAAATTATCTTCACATTCCTCCATCCATATGAACTTAACCCCTCTCTGATTAAACTTTGTCAGTGGATTATATAATCATGAAAAATATTTCACAAAATATCAATAATATCAAGCTAGACTAAGAAAACTTTAGATCTCAGTTATAATTTTTTTTTCTCGGGCAACTTTCAAAAACATCTATTTTTGATGGATCCACATATATCCCATATATTGAGATTATGTGACCCAAAAATGAAACTTTTTGGAGCCAAAATTCACACTTGTAAATTTTTCATACATCTCCTGTTTTCTTAGGGTGATGAGTACAATTCTCTAGTGGTCTTCATGTTCTTCCTTTCTCTTCGAATAGAAAAGAATATCATCTATAAAGACTACCACAAACTAGTCAATATAGTCTCTAAAGACTCTATTCATTATATCTGTGAAGATAGTGGAGGGATTAGTAAGACCAAAATGCATCACTATAAATTCATAGTGTCTATACCTTGTATGAAATTTTTCATTTGGTATATCATCCTTCATGACCCTTAATTGATGAGATCCTGAATGAAGATCAATCTTGGAGAAGTATTGAGCTTTACATAGTTTGTAGAATAAGTCATAAATGCAAGGAAGATGATATTTTTTCATGATTGTGATATTGTTATGTTCTCAATAATCAATGTAGAGTCTCATTGGTCCATCTTTCTTCTTAACAAATAGAATAGGTGTTCCCCAAGACGATTCACTAGGGTGTGTATATCCCTTGTAAATATTCTATTGTATTTTCTTTTTCAATTCCTGTAACAAAATTGGGGCAATTCTATAAGGTGTATTTAAAATAGGCATTGCACCCGATATGAGTTCTATTGAACACTCATCTTCATGATTTAGTGGAAGACCGAGAAATTTCTTTAGAAATACATCATCATACTCCAAAACAATGGGTGTATTCTTAATCATGAGTTTCTACCCAACCATTTGAGATGAATAACGTTCATTTATAGGAATAATAACCCATAAGATAGAAGAAATTTCTATAGGAAGGTTATTTTCATCCTTACATCGATATATGATCATATATTGATCTAGAATATGAAATGTTACTTAACTTCCTTGTATATTGATATGAGATCCATATAGATAAATCCAATCCATGCTAAGAACCACATAATATTCCACTATAGTAAGTATCACAAGATTTTCAAGAAGCACTTTCCCAAAAACATCAACTAGAGAAGAATTATAAACTATTGATGTGACTATTATGACACTAGGAGTCATCACAACTAACTCAACATCTAATTGTTGAGGTAATATCGAGATAAACATAGAAAATTCTTCATAAATAAAAGAATGGGTGGATCCAGAATCAAATAAAACATCTTTTACTTCAGAGTGGATGGTAAGTTTACCTTTCACCACTTCATTATCATACTCCATGTCACCAATAGTTATTGTATGTTACTTTCCTTTATATTTGGATTTAATAGTTTGATGGCATCGATCATCATCAATAACCCATGGATTAGTTAATTTATTGTCATAATGCTCCATTTTCTTGCACTTGTAGAATTGAAGTGTAGGAGGTGCATTCTGGGTATCCTTTTATTTGTTCACTTCATTAGACATCTTTTCCCCATCATGTATGCATTCAACTACCCGATGACATTCTTTTCCACACATAAAACATTTACTAGTCGCTTTAAGAAAATTCCCTCTATGTTTCTTTCCACACTCTGACCATAAGGAAAAATCATATACTTCTCATTGTGGTATTTATATTTTCCTTATAATTCTGTTTTTCTCATCTTATCAAATCTATAGGACTGATGGCTTACTCTAATGTCTATCTCAACCATGATATCACATCAAACAATTTCTTTATATCTATTAAATTCTATTGTGTCTAATCCCCTTCATGTACTTTGTTTTAAGCCACTAAAGAATAGATCAATTTTACTCTTATTTTGGATAATAATTCCAGAAGCATACATTGAAAGACTTGTAAAATTTTCTTTATAGGTACCAACAGATTTAACATACATTTGTTTAAGTTCAAGGAACTCCTTCTCCATCTTTGTTTGAATAATACAAGGAATGTACTTTTTGAAAAATAAGTTCTTGAACTCGTCTCATTCCATGGACTCAATTTCCAAACTTTTTCTCATATTCCTGATAATATTCCACCACTGATCAGATTCAACTTCTAAATGATATACTACTAAGATGAATTTATCATGTTCAGAATGTTGTAGAATATGAAATATCTTTTTAGTGGTATTGATCCATTGTTCATCCACTAATGGATTAGAAGACTCACTAAAATAAGGTGGACGCTACCCCATGATGGAATCAATAGAATGCTGCTCAATAATTTTCTCGTTTGGAATTCCTACATGATTCATATCTTGAGAATGTAATAATAGAGATAGAGACATTACCCTATGTCATCTGATATGGAAAATAATTTTGATAAAATACTTGAAATTAATTCTTGAGGAAAATATCCTTTCTTCTTCAAAAACATTTTCTTTTCTCAAAATGAAATTCAATTGTAAAAGAAAAGAATTTAATAGAAAATAAACATGAAATATTATAAAAAAACATTCATGTAAATATGTTTTTTATGAAATCATAATAATCCATTAATGTCATATAAGTTAAAAAAATATTCTCCTCACACTTTTTCCAGAAAAGTCAAAAAGTCCCTATAATCGATTAATGAAAAAAGATTCTTTTCAAACCGTTTAATAAAAATTAATCAAATCGTAAAATAATAGGTAAAAAATTGTATAAGAATAGAAATAATATTACATAATTAGGAATCATTGATGTGTATGATTAATATACCCTAGTAAATACTTACGTATAAACAATCTTGGATAAAAATGATATTGAAAAATTATGGCTTACCTTGTACTTTTCATTAGTCGAGGGTGTGTTAACCTCATATATAATGGTTAAAGTATGTTATTAAATTATACCAGAACAATATACATATTTAAAATATCATATATTATCCTATTATATCATTTTGTTAATAGTCTTTCAATATTTCATTATTTTCGGTGTCAACTGCTTCATTTTCCCATTCCTATTTTGCCATGTAAGTCATGTTTGTTATGATTGTGTTGTATTTTATTCATTTACATAATTAAATTAAGTTCATAATTATAATTTTTACACATAATATTAATTTTATAATCGTTCTTAAAATTTTATTATGGAGAATAAATCTCACCGTGTTGTGGAGATGGCAGGTCGTACATACACATTAACGGCGATATCATTCACTTGATGGTTAAATGGTATGAAATTGGATGTTATATTAATTATAGATAATAATTATATTTTTTCATTAATTATTTAAATCTATTTTACTCATCATTATACCCATCCAAATAATGCATTGTTGAATAATAAATTACACCACGACATGGAGATGATAAGTCGTATGTACGCACACATGGTGATATTGTTGTTTGTATGATGGGTAAATGGAGGTATAAGGTTATCCCATAATTATAATAACATAAAAGAATGTATAATATACAATATTTATTACTTTATTATGGAAACAACATAATAATATGAAGTAGAAGAAGAAATAAATTTTGAAAGAGGTGATAAAACAATTATCTCTTTTTCGAGTATCAATTTTTGATTTGCTCAAAAGGTTTCCTTAGGATGGATTTCAGCCCAAAGTATGACCTCAAAGATAAATTTATGGAATTTGGGAGAGGAAATGGGAAGTGTTTGGCCAAGAAAAAGGTATTTAGAGGTGTGATTAAAAGATAAGGAGAGGTGAACTTTTATAAGAGAGGGGAGGGGCATCTTTGGAAATAATAAAACTATTAAATAAATATAAATTAATTTTTAAATTAAAATGCCTCCAAAGTGGATTATTTTAAATATAAGATTAATATTTTATAAATCCTATCTTCCATTAAAATTTACACGTTTTTTTATTTTATTTTAAACCATATCATTTTAATTTATTTTTATTTAATCAATTTAATTTTAATTTAGTAATAATATTCTAAATATTAAATGGTTATAAATATTTACTTTTGTGCTATAAATTGTACATAATTGGATAATTTATTACATTTTAGACCTTATAAACTTTAATTTGTAATTCTTAAATATTTTTTTTATTTTTAAATAATTTAATAGTATTTTATTTTTATAAAATATCAATAGTGTCATTTTTGACACTATTCATTTATTTGACATTAAATAAAATCCACCCAAAATATGACTTCAAAAAAATATTGAATATACTACTAAAATGTCATAGTAACCTAAATTGTTTTTTTATAATTTTAATCTATTTAAATTATATTTATTTTAATATTTTTAAAACCATTTATTTGATATTTCTATTAATAAAATTATTTCTGAATCCCTATTGTGTCTCATTAATGGTAATTATTTAATCTCTAAAAATTATAAATAAATTTAAATGATGTATTTAATTATTTTAAATTTACATAGACTAACTATAGTCTATATTATCTATTTTTTATCCAAATATTAAAATTAATATACTTATATAAAATGAGATTGTGACATTTTGACACATTCATCTGTTTTTGTTATATTCATGTCATATTCGTGGGAAAGTGGCCATTAAGTGATTAAATTTATAAAAATAGATGATAAATGTATAATTTAGTCAGCTAATTGGACTTTTACATGGGTTATGGTAATTTTATAATAATATTTTTACCTTTAATTACCTGATTTACCTTCGACTATGGAAATAAAAATAATTACCAAAGTTACTATTCATAATGCCCAAAAATAAAAGTAGCATATTAACAAAATTTTGAATTACTTATTCCAAATATGAAGTCAATTTTTAAAAATTTAAAACACATAAGTTGTAGTAATTAATTTAAAATCAATCCCGTTGTCGAAATTAGAGAATAGGTTTTTAAAAGTTAAAACATTGCAAAAGATTGAGATGCTTTTACTTATGAATTCATTATAAAATTAATGATAATGACATAAATTATATTGAATGATAAAAATAGATTATATTTATAATTTAAAACCATTAAATATCATAATTTTACCATATAAATTATTTGGATAAAAAAGTTGTTTTCACATAATATTTAGTGTATTTTTACTATTCATCAAAACTTAAATGTTATTAGAAAAATATCAGAAATTCATCAAAAGTAAAAATTTTAATATTACTTTAAAATGATGTTTTTAGGTTTTCATATAAAAATTATTAATCTCTCAAAATCTTAATTTACAATTTTTTCTCCTTTCAATGGCCTAAAATTACCCTTTTAAGAAAAAAAAATATAGGGTTTTATACAACAAATATGGTTTATTCACACCCTAATATTAAAATATAAATTGTATGAATATAAACAATATTTTATTAAGCACATAAGATATATATCTCATTAATTTCATTACCAATAGTAATTCACTCAAAAATACAAATATATAATTTTTATTTCTTATAAATAATTGATAGCTAATGAATTCTTAATGCATTTTCATAAGTTAGTTATACTTATTCCTACTAACTTGACTGATAGTCTATACTGGTTTTTAAAATCATGATTTCATACAACTTAAGCTACTAAAGAATTAAATGTTTTAAAAAATATTTCATAAAAACATCTAGGTGTTACACATGTACCAAATAGATAACTAATAATTTCCCTATAGTATCAAAATAATCTAAGGATTTTTTATTTTTGATTATTTGATGTGTGTTTTGAAATAAAATGTTGATTTTATGTATAGAACAAGAACTTTTAGTTATACCACCCATACTATATTTCATAATGTTGTGTGCTTAATTCCTACACATTAAAAATGAATAATAGATCATTTTTCTTATGTAATATAAAAATCCAAGCACATTTTATTAATTTTTAGTATGTGATGTGAATTTAAGACTAAAATGATACTTTTAAATTAAAAACATAAACTTTCAGTCAAAATGGTCAAAACATGTATTATATTGATGTAAAGTTAATTTATAAATTTCAAAAATAAATAAATGATTTTTTTCTTGAATTATCACAACATTACAAGTGATTTTTCTTAGATTTGTTTATATAATATGAATTTTTAACTAAAATTCAACTTTTAAACATAGAAAAATAACTTTCAGTAAAAACCATGAAATAGATTTATTTTTGAATGATTTATATATGTTAAAAATGAATAATGGATCATATTATAAAGTAATCATGAAATTTTGATAATTTTATCTTAGTTGTGAGTATTTGATGCATGATTTGAAATATAGTGACATTTAAATGAAAAAAAATCCATTTTCATTCATATCAGCCAAACCAAGTGTCAGAATGACATGAGGTGAATTTCTACATATCATAAATGAATAACTAGAATCATAAATTATCACAATAATATGAACTCATTTTCTTAGTTTTGATTATGTGGCACATATTTTGAACTAAAACGTCACTTTTTAGTTAAAAGCACACACATTTGGTCTAATTTTCAAAAAAATGTTTTATTGAAGTGTATTTAATTTATACATGTCACAAATGAATAAAAAATAATTTTTCATAATTTTCATGCCTATGTCAGTATGTTAAATTTATTTTTGAGTATGTAATGAATGTATTGAAATAAAATGTAACTTTTAAACCAAAAAAATAACTTTCTGTTAAACCTGGTAAACCATGAAGTAGATTGACATAAAATTAATTCATATTTGTCAAAAAACAAATAACTAATATTTTCCTTGAATTATCTTACCAATCTCACTATATTATATTTTTTTGAGTATGTGACATTCATTTTGACCCGAAATTCCAATTTTAGACCAAATCACGCACTATAATAAAATCAGTAAATTTTTTTGTAAAATTAATTGGATAATAATTTTTAGGCATGAAGAATGAATAAAAAATCATTTTTATAAAGTATCAGAATAATATGATCATTTTTTCATAGTTTTAGTTATATGAAGTAATTCTTGAATTACGATATCATTTATAAATTTAGATATAATCTTTTAGTAATATAGACAATAATAATAAAATTAACAAAATATGAAATTAATATACTACCTCTTCATGTTGCCAAAAAAATAAAAAAAATACAAACATGAAAGGAAACTACCTCTTCCTGATCTCTGTAAACATCATAATACTATATAAGATTCCACCTCATTATGAAACAAATATATATCTTCTTCTGAATATATGGTTTTTATACCAATGTGATTCTACTATAAAAATATTGATAAAAAATGGTTTATAAATTAATTTAATTAAATTTTAAATTCCTTTGAAATTTTTTATTTATGGATGATAATTTGTTGATATAATACAATATCATTAACAAATGTATAAATGTAATAACTAATGTTAATTAATTTAAATTTTTTTCAATACTATAGTAACATTGAGATATATAATTAATTTGTTTTGATATATGTTTTGATAGTGAAATAATATTCATATATCTGATTAATTATTTAGTAATATAAATACATAGGTTTCTTGTGTGCATTTTTTATCCTCAAGTCATTTTTTCAGGATTAATAATCACCTCCCTATCATAAAAAATACCATTTATAATATTATATAAAACATTTAGTTGAATTTTCATTTGTAAAATATAGAATTTGGGGAATTAAAAATTCATAAGGGGAATTATATGTGGTTTATTTATTGGATATACACGCAATTTACCCAAAAAATATATAATTGTATTATGCAAATTGATCACAACAAGCATCTATTGTGTCAAAAAAAAAGGAATATGTAATGAAAAAATGAATACATATTTTACACAATTAGACTTAAGAGTTTTACCATTCCATTACTATAATTAATAATATCATGTCGTCTGTTATTTTATCTTCCAACTTTGTAGATACCTAGTGTCCTATAAAAAAAATTTCATTCTCAATCAATGATGATTCTTTATCTAAGTGACATGAGGAAAAAAATAAAAAAAAATCATAGGGTTTTACCTTTAAATTGGTGATATATATATGGATTTAAAAATTATGAATATTATAATAATATAATAAAAAATAGTACATAAATTATTAGATAAACAAATTATGAAAATGTACCACATGTATACATTCAGAATTAAGTCTCCCAACCATTCATGCTTGAGAATTTTATTTACATTGTAACAACCTAAGTTTTTAAATAATTTTCAGTGCAAAAATATATTTTTGATTGGTTTTAAAGTATAATTAGAAGAAAAAAATTATATCATTTAATATAATGTATGTCATTTGAATCCATCTCAAATTGAATTTTGACACAAAAAAATTTCAAAATTTTGAATTTTTTTACTTCAAAAAAGTGTTTTCTCATTCAATCAATGGGATTAATTTTAAATTAATTTTACCCAATTATGTATTTTAAAATTTGGAAATTAGATTAATTATTTGGAATCATAATGTTCAAATTTAGGAAATAGTTCCCTTTTATTTTTTTCCCACAATTAATAGTAAACTTATTAATTTTATTACCACTATTGAGGGTAAATTGGGTAATTAAGGGTACAAATAACATTATAAATATTAGAAAAATACCCCAACACTTTCCCAATTTTTATTTTATGTGTATGATTTATCCATTATCATTAAATTAGTGGTTATATGACCATTTATGTCCTTTTTAATGATATTATAAATTTAATAATATTTTATTAAAAAAATATTCAAACCTATCATACTCTTGTTTTTAACAAGAAAAATATTTTTAATATGGGGTTTTATAGGGGATATTGTATACTATAAGTAGTATTTGGATATATAGAATATTTATCTTCATCATGTTTTTTTTTATTTTTAGTTAAAAAATATTTATCTTTAATAAATACACATTAATGATGCAATAATTGATTAATTAATGGAAATATAAAATAAATGGTATTACAAATATTAAAATAAATATTATTTGAGATAATTAGTTTTATCAATGAATTATATATATGACCTCAAACTTTTATGGATGTGTTAAATGATTTTTTTAGAAGACATATCATTGTTGTTGTTATTTTAAAAAGTCATGTAATGAATTGTGTCATAATTGACATCAATGATATTTTAAAATAAATAATATTTTATTAAATGATATGAAATTTATAAGAATATGAAATTTTTACAAATTATTTGGATAAGTTTTAAAATATCATCAATGATTCATTAATGGTTTTTTGTTATTTTATAGTAACAATATAAACCCTTAATGATTAAAAATCTAAGTTGTCATGGTAAGAGTTAAAGGGGTTAAATAAGGGTTTATGGTAAAAGATAAGGATAAAAAACATAGTCCAAAAAAATATAATTTTCATTGCATTAAGTTATTTCTCACAATAATCATCCTATTTTTGAAATAAATTAGTTTGGTCCCATTTGTCATGTAATGATAATTTATATTAATTTAATAATTTGAGAAGTTCCAAGAGAGCCTCACCCATCTTATAAAACGGAACCTTTTATTCTATTTTCATCACACTTAAAAAACATTTTTGTTCAGAAAATATTTTCCAAAAAACATTCCTAAAATACCTACACAAATTCTATAGATTTTAGTTTAGGAATAACACCATCTTTAGTCTTCTTATGGTGTTAAGAAATGTTGATCGTCTAAAGAAGAGGTATTGTTTTAATCAAGTATTTCTGTTTTATTTATTCTTACACTTCCTTCAAATATTACTCAATCAGTATGAAATAATAAATTCAATATAATTAACATAATAATATTTTATTATGTTAATATCATCACCTAAATCCATCTCAACTTCCATCAAATGGGAAAATAATTAATCGTTTGTGCATAAGACATACTACCAACTCATGAACCGATATAATTTGTTTCCCATAACCATATCTTAAGACTAGTTATACAGATTTAATTATTTTTATATATTATATTAATTACATGTTATTTATTATAAAATAATTTTATATAATTTATGTAAATACCTTTCTATCAACATAAAAATGATAACGTTATCCGTGCGTACATGTGAACTATCCCCTCTAAAAAGAGATGTGATATGTTTTTCATCCCCATGTCACATGGATAATATATTACAGTATATTTAAATAATTAATATTATATTAATTATATTATTATACTTATGGAAATATAAAATTATATTTACCATATTTCAATAATGATCATTGAAGAATGGAAATATTTCTCATGAGAACGTACGACCTAACGTCTCCATCATTGTAACGTATTTTGATGCTCATATACATATATAATGGATGGATTTAAACATATAATTTATTTATAAAAGTTATTATTATTAAATTAATATTAATCTATTGATTATGGTCTAATTACCACTTTTACTATTGACATCATTCCAAAATTCATTTTGGACTCAAGTATCGAATATCATCAAAACGCCCTATGTGAACTTAAATAATTATTTAATTGTTATAACATGATAATAAGTAAATTAAAATGAGTAATAAAATTTAAAATGATTCTCATGAAATTAAATAATTAACAAAATTTTATTATTTAGGAATATAAATACTGTACATGATGAGTCAGACTCAAGGTAGGGGACTTGATCTCAATTTTCATTCATTGAGGAATATTGTTTATGCTATACACCTATAGTATTTTATTTTGTGTATATAAATATCCTTTTACATTTTATATCATGAATTTATTTATTATAATGATATATAATGTTTTCATAAATTTTACTCTTTAATGTTTCATACGATTCAAGTGATTACAAAGTAGTAAGGGATTTCATAACTCAATTTTCATTCATTAGGCCAAACTTTTACTTCATTGATTATGTCATGATATTCTTATGTTTGAAAATACTTTTGATCCTTTTATGTTGTATTTCCACTTTTATTATGTGGATTTATAGTGGATACACATAATAGATTCATTTGATTAATGTTTACCTCAGTTATATTATCTTTTCTGGGACTCATTAACTAGAAAAATTCATTTTAAATATCTTAAAGATTTATTATTATAAACATTTCTATTTCATTCCCTTTTTCTCAAATGGTCTTTGTGAATTTTTTCTATGTAAATTAATCTTTTAAAATTTGAATTTTATAATTTCTCTCAAATGTTTTTTGAAAGGGTTATTCTTTATGTTTTATTTAAGGGACTTTATTTTTAAAACCTATTTTAATGTAACCCTTTAAACTATTTTTATAAAATAAAAAGAAATTTTTTACCATATATGGAATGAATAAAATTTCCCACTTTTATTACACTTTAGGTTTTTTATACTTACATTAAAATTTTAAAATTTTATTTTAAAATAAAGTGTTTTCATTTATGAGTGTGTGGATTTGTAAAAATACAAAGTGATTTAAAAGTGGAAATGTTATTTTTCCTTTATGCATGATTAACAAGTTATGATTATGGTTCTTTGGAATTTTTTATGAGCATGGGTGGTTCCATGATAAATTTTGTGTGTTTGATCCGATTATAGCTCTCCAATGCATTGGGCAATGTGACAGAGTTAATCGGTAGGGTTTCACCTAAGTGATCAAGGGAATATACTATGATGGTTATTCCAAATATAACCATGAAGGTTACTACCTACATATTCAAGTGAGAAATAGTAAATGTAACAGTGATATGGAAATTATAAAAAAAAATTACCTTTACGATTTATTTTTTCTATGGTGTTTTACTTGAAACATATTATTTTAGATGATAAGCTAAAGAGCTTCTGTTTTAATGGTGAAAAGTATAACTTTGTGAAGATGTTTTCATTGATTTATAATAATTCATGGATTAACTGTTTGTTTCTTTCTTTTTATGTACCTTTCTAATATTTTTGTTCCCATACCAGGTTTTATATTTTTTTTTCACAAGGTTTATGGATGGGTAAGATTAATAAGGAAGTCAAGTTTAAAGTTATAATGATTTTTAATAGAAAAGAAATCATTTTTTATTTTAAAAATTTTATATTATAGAAAAAATGGATACCATTTTAGTAGTATCCACACTATATGAATGTGGGATATTATGTATGAATGATGATATAATTTTCTAAAACACTAAACTAAAATGATCTAAGAATGTTAATTCTAATTTGAAAATTCTAGAATATGTAATGTTTAAGGCTGAGTCCTTACATTTGGTATTAAAGTATGGTTTTGAAAACTTTGGAGATTAGGATGTCTTCTTAAAAGTTACGTATATCTTCCTGGATTTATAATTTTTAGGTTGATAATAAGTTTAGTGTCTTAGAAACCCCTTTTTTGGTGTTAAGTTAGGAAATTTTAAGGTGATTAATGGTATTTTTGGGGACATTAATTTTTTAGGTAATTATGGGTTATTACTTTTTAGGATGAAAATTAAAGGTATTAGATAACCATTAAGGTTAAAATACATTATGGTTATTCTTTATAATTTTATCATAGTTTTGGAATGTTATAAAAATTATATAGTTTTAAAAAAAGGATAGATTGCAGGATGGGTGAAAACACATCACATCCAATATGGTCGTGGGAGTTGAACCCACAACCAAAGGGCGACAATGGTGCATCACCCTCCAATGGGCTACATGATGTCCCGATTAGTATGAAATTATTTTTTTATTTAAACTATCTGATAGATAAATGTTTTTATTCATTTTTGGAATATAGATTTTATCAAATAGATAACCATGGGATTGGAAATGATTTTGGGTTTAAGGGGTTAATATAATTTCGGAAGACGTTCACTATTTTGGGAATCCTATATGATCAATATAAATATTATACTATGGTTTTTTATTTTAGGAATAAAGGTTGCATCATATTTTGTAAGAATATATGATTTTATTATGGACTTATAGTGATTTAGGGTATTTATTGAAATGGTTAGTGTATCTTGAATATTATTAGTGGAATTACTTTTTAGTATGAAGCTTTAAAAGTGATTGATGTTATATGGAGGACTATGTGATCATATCTTTCTACTTTTGGGTTTAAATCTTATACTATAATATTTCAGATTAATTTTAATGATATTAATATGTTGAATGATCTATGTTGAACTTCGGGTGTCGCTATTGAATTTGGATATTGAATTATTTTTTTGTCCTATAAAAAATTATTCTTTTTGGAGAGTTAGATTATATTATCCTAGCTATTTTGTGTTTGGATAATGATCATAATAGGGGAAATAGATTATTAATATTTTTTTGGATTACATGATTCTATAGATGTTGATTCTAGTTGTTTAGGTGTGAAACATTCATCTTGAATACTCATTATTTTGACCTAAAAGGTGAGTTTTTGGTGGAAATTGATTAAAGGATGAAACTATTATTTTCAAGTAAGCATGTTTCCTTATGTTCTTACTCCAAGTAGTAAAATAATTCCTCAAAATTATGAAATTTATATTGAAACAGAAATGTTAGACATTTACTTTTATCAATGCCCTTTTAACTTATCACATATTTATGGTTTTGTGATGGTTAAATTTCTAGGGTTCATGTTATATATCACTCTTTATTGGTCCTTTAGATATATTTTCTCTTTCATTTCAATGTTTTACTACATGGAAACATAGTATATATAATCTTAGGTGACCTTAGTACTTCCATTTATTTTAAAGTGGATGTTTTATTAATCTTTTTTATGATGTGGGATTTATATAAAGGTAATTTGAATAGTCGAACACTAGATACCATGCTACTGTTCAAATTACTGGGATAAAATTTATTAAATGGGGGATAATTTAACATCTTGTGTATTTAAAAGGAAACACTATGTTCGATAGCATACATGATATGCCACATCTAGCTTAAATGAACTAAGCATTATTATTTAAATGTTGCCATTATAATCTAGCCATTAGAATGGATAGTATTTATATGATTAAATAAATTATGAAAATATGGTTTGCAATTGTATATATAATTAATTAATTTACAAAATAACTATAAATGAAAATAAAAAACTTTTCTAAAAAAGATTTCATTTTCTAAAAAACTATTTAAATGTGCAAATGTGTGTTTTATCAAAATAAATAAACAAAGCACCCTTGTTGGTTTATAGTAATAAATTTATATATAGTATACTAAATATAGTTTTTAACTTTCCTCTTATGTGTTTTATAGACATGATATAAGAACAAATATAATTTTATTCATAAAAGAAGTAATTTTCTAAAAAGAAATTTTTATCGCCTATCGATTGTTCAATTGTTTTAATTCCATTTTTTGAAAATTTTGGAAATTATATTTTAAAAAATAAAATTATTCTTTAGAATATTTATATAAGAATTTACATTGGTTAAATGTTCTGTATATTTCAAATAAGTTTAATGTTTTAATGAATATTGAAAAATAATGAATTTTAATAGAAAATAACTCTATTTTCTAAAATATTTATAATAAAAAAATTATATTTTCTAAGAGTTATAAAGAATAATTAAATTAATTTTATATCATCTAATCCAATTTATTTCATTTAAATAAATTTCACAATGAACATGGATATAAAAATATTTCAATCTTTTGAACGTTTTCACTTTAAAACACCATTTTCTCATTCCATCAACATGATTAATTTTAAATTAATTTTATCCAATTATGTGTTTTTGATGTTAAAAATTGGATCCCATATTTATAAATTTTTTATAAAAATTTATTAAATAGGTCCATTTCATTTTTGTCCAATATGAATATTAACCTTATTAATTTTATTACCAGAGTTATGGGTAAATCGTGTAATTAAGAGTAAAAATAATATTATAAACATTTAAAAAGCACCCTAACAATTTCATAATTTTTATTGGATTATTATGATTCTTCCATAATTGTTAAATTATCAGTAATGTGACCATTTATGGACTTTTTATGATATTATATATTTTACTAAATTTTATTCAAAGAATAGTCAACTAGTCAAACTCCTCTTTTTAACAAGTAGAATATTTTTAATATGGGTTATATGGGATATATGTTCGATTATAAATATTATTTTGAAATATAAAATATGTATATTCATCGTAGAAATTTATTTTTAATATTTATTCCTAATATAATTACCTTAAATAATTACACAATGATGATGCAATAATTGTTTAATTAATTGAAATATAAAATAAATAATATTAAAAATATTAAAATAAATATTATTTGAGATAATTAGTGACATAAATTAATTTAATATTTTACCTTAACATATTATAGATGTGTTAAATTTGTTTTTTTAAATATATATTGTTGTTACGATATTTTTTAAAATTCAAGTAATGAAAAGTTTCAAAATTGACATTATTGATATTTTAAAATAAATAATATTATCTTAAATGATATAATATATCTAAAAATATAAAATTAGGATAAATTATTTGGATAAGGTTTAAAATGTCGTAAATTATTTATTTATGAATCTTTTTTCTTTTTAAAATAACAATATTAACCCTTCAAGATAACAAACCATATTCTCACGGTAATAGTTAAGGGGGTTAAATAAGGATTAAAACAAAAAGATAATGATTAAAAATATTAAAAACTTACCTAACTTTTCTTTTTCTAAGTTATTTCAACCAATAATAATCATATATTATAAATAAATTATATTTGATTCATTTTTAAAATAAAATTAATTTAAATTAATTTAATATTTTGAGAAATTCCCAGAGTACCCCTTCCCTCTCTTATAAAAGGGAACCACATATTCTATTTTTCTCACACTTAAAAACCAATTTTTTGGAAAATATCTTCCCAAATACCTTTCTATAATCCCTAACCACATTATAGAGATTTTATTTTAGTTAAAACATTATCCTTAGTGGTCATATGTTGTTAAGAAAAGGATATCATCTAAAGAAGAAGTATTGTTTTAATCAAGTATTTCGGTTTTATTTCTTCTTACACTTCATTAAAATATTATTCAACCATGTTAAAATAATAAATCCAATGATTTCAATATAATAATATGTTATTATGCTAATATCATCACCAAAATCTATCTCCACTTCAATGAAATGGGAAAATAATTAATAGTTTGTGTGTACGGCGGACTGCCAACTCACGAATCAATATAATATGTCTTTGATCACTGTATATAAATAATAGTTATAATAATGGAATTAATATTATTATTTTATATTTCTGAAATTTCTATCAATATTAAATAATATTATATCATTTATGTTTTTACCTTTCCAGGCACATAATAATGATAATGTCATTCACGCGTACATGTGAACTATCATCTCCACGAGCGATGTGATTCGTTGTTCATCACCACATCACATGGATAGTATATATACGTATATTTAAATGATTAATTTTATATTAATTATATTATGATCATTATTAAAATATAATATTATACTTACACTCTTTCCATAATGATCATCAAAAAATGGAAACATTACTCATGTGTTTGTACGGTCTACCTTCTCCATGATTGTAACATAGTTCATTTCTATAATTAGTATTTAATGGATGGATTTAAAACTATAATTTATATATAAAATTTATAATTATGTCATTAATATTATTCCTGATGTGATGTTCTAATGAACACTTGAACTATTGACATTATACCAAAGTCATTTTCCACTCATGTATCTAATATCGTCAAAACATCTGACATGAACTTAAATAAAAAAGTAATTATTATAAAATGATAATAAGTGATATAATAAGAATAATAAAATTTAAAAAGTTTCTAAAGAAATTGAATAATTAATATAAGTTTATTCTTCAAGAATATAAATATTACACGTGACATGTCAGACTCATTGTATGGAACCTCATCTCAATTTTCATTCATTGAGGAATATTTTTTATGCTATGAACCTATATTATTTTATGAGGAGTATATAACTATAATTTGAAATTTTTTATCAATAATTATTTTAATATAATGATATTTTATGTTTTGATAAATATTACTCTTTCATGTGGCATACGAGTTTACCGATTATAATGTATTAAGTGATTTCATAACTCAATTTCCATTCATGGGGTTAAACTTCTACTTTATTGATTATGTTATGATATTATTATGTTTGAAAATTTTTTTTATTTTTTTTATATTTTCAATTATTTTTCTATGGATTTATAGTTGATACACATAATTCATTCATTTTATTAATGATCACTTCAGTGATATGATCTTTTATGGGACCATTTAACTAAACACCTCCTATTAAATGTTTTAAATATTTGTTATATTAAATATTTATCTTTCATGCCCATGTTTTCAAATAGTTTTCATGAATGTATTTATATATACATGAATGTTTTAAAATAGTAATATTCAAATTTATCTCAATTTTTTCAAAATGGTAACTTTTTCATGTTTTATGTAAGGTACATTCTTTTAAAATACTATTTTAAAGCTACCATTTAAACTATTTTTATAAAACCAAAAAGGAATGTTTTTAATATATAATTAATGAATAGCATTTTCCTATTTCACGTCACTTTAATGTTTTGATGCTTCATTTACAAGTTTAAAATTTTAATTTCAATTAATTTTTTTTCATTTATGAGTGTGTTATTTTAAAAATAAAAATATCATTCAAATTTGAAAAGATATTGTTATTTTATTCATGATTTATGGTTTGTTCTTATGTTGTGGTTCCTAGGAATTTTTTATGATTATATTTGGTTCTATGATAAGAAAACGGTGGGTGATCCCATTAGAGCTCTCTAATACATTGGGTAATGGGACAGAGTTAACCAGTTGGGTTTATCCTAAAATATTATGGGAATATACTACGGTGGTTATTCCAAATGTAATAATGATGGTTACTCCTCATGTAGTTGTTGGGGATACAGCAAATTTAAGAGCGATATTGAAATTATTCAATAATTTAACATTATGATTTATGGTTTCTATAGATTTTTACAATAAATTTATGATTTCATATGGTAATATAAAGAGCTTAAGTCTTATGAATGAAAATTATAAATTTTTTAAAAAAGATCATTGGTTTCTAAGAATTCATTGAATAATAGTTTCTTTCCTTATATTTATGTCCCTTAATAATCATTTTAGGCTAATACCATGTTTTAAAATGTTTTTTTATAGGGTATGAGTTTGGGTAAGATAAAAAAGGAAGTCCAACTGAAATTAATGGATATTTTTCATGAAAAAATTTTTTGTTTTATTTTAAAAGTTTTATATTTTGGAAAAATGAATACTAATTTAATAGTATAGACTTTTTATGAATGTGGGACGTTACATATGAAAGATTACCTAATGATCAAAATATCTAAACTAAAAAGATCCTTGTATGTGAATTCTGTTTAAAAAAAACTAGAATATGTACTTTTTAACACCGAGTCCTTACAAACATTCTCAAGAAAAATCATACCACTATTGAATTATACATATATTTGAGCTAAAATTTAATGTAGGTTGTATGTACACTTTGGAATGTTACATATTCATGAAATTGTCACATTAATAAATACAATGGTTAAATTGGTGGGGTAAAAATACCCTCAATGGGTATTTAAAAGATACTATTTAATATTTTATATTTTCTTGACTTAAATTTTTTTACCCATATGCTTATATTTTTGTAATAAAATCTCTTAGTTCAGAATTTTTCAAAAAAAAAGTTTTTGTATATAAAATAAATTATATCTAACATAACTAATCATCATTGTTTTCTTTGAAATATTAAACAACCATGCTATGAAAGTTCTAATAATATGTTCAACTATATAAATACCAAGATCATTAAGGCAAAAAAGTAACTCATATATTGAATTATTAGATACATGATTCCCCAATCTCATGTGATCTTTTATAAGTATTTTATTATATAGAATATCACTGTATATATAGTTCATTATACCTCCTAAAATAAGGTGGTGTTCCAGTACTGATAGATATAATTCATAATCAATTTAACCCTATATAAATTTGACACTAGAAAGATATCAGTATCTATTCAATTTTCAATTAGCATAAACCGTGATGGAAAAATAAATTACATCGGGTATGGAAGTCCAATTAGGGAAATGGATAGACTCAAAACTAGGGGTGTATCTCTTTATAGTTTTGATATTGTTGTGTTTATTATTCTTTTTTATATTTCTAAATAAGAAACTTTATCACATCACCATACTAAAGGAACCTCAAAAACTATAAATATGATAACATTGTTTGTGGAAGTGTGGACTACCACCCTTCAAAGCAACGCGACTCGTTCATACTATACATCAAATATATAAAGGATGGTTTTAATAAACCTATGTAAAATATATAACATAGATATGATAATATAATTATAATATACATGTGTATCAACTACTTTTAATTCTTTTAATATGAAAAATAAATGAAAATAGCGTTCATGGGTACGTACGGCCTACCGTCTCCATGAACGATGAATTTCATATATTTCTACAAAATTTATAGATTCTTATAAATAAATATGTACTGAATATGTATGATAATTAAATCATCTTTCATATTCTATAGATTATGAAACCATGATCTAATTAATAAGAACAACAAGATACAAGTTAAAACTTACTCAAGAAAACTGGGCAACTAACACATGAAATAGTGAAATCAATGAAAGTTTGTTAACAATCGGGTAATGAGATATTATAATAAGTTAATATATAGTATTATAAACATTAGTAATGTTATTATATTATTTATTAACATATTTTAAAACATTATAAATGAGGATAAATAAAACACAACAAAATGGAAGGATAATGTAAGGGGTTCTTGTTTCACTTTTCATTCCATGAGGTATACGTAATTTACATAACTTACCTAATTTGTGTGGTGTATATACCGACCATTTTGATATATTATGTCTTGAATTATTTTATCTTCATGTTATTATAATTTTTACTTTTAATTACATCACCCAAGGGTTTTAGCATAAAAAACACCAAGTGGTAAAAATTATTTTTTATAATATCACTTTCTTTTGTGATTGTTAACTTTCTCTCTAGACAATCACATTATTGTAATCATTTATCATTGTATATTTCCTTAATTCTTGGGTGATGGATATTATTATTTCCTAACCCATATACCATCTTACATATGGTGTTTAGTTTGACAGTTATTTGATTAACTAGGGAATTATTAAATGTATATTTCTCATTCAATACGGTTATTTGATATGGAATATTATTTATTTTGATTATTAAATATGAGGAATTCTTTGGAATGAAAATTATGGATGGGTATCAAACTTTATATATCCCCGTGATGCATCAATAGGTTCTCATGAGATACATAAGTTGTCCAAATTAAATAGGTTTCTATCCATAGTTTTAACCATTTTGTGAAATGTCTCGATGGTGTAGGTTTTCATGTGCCTCAGACATGACATATAATAATTAATAATTTTATTCATATAGATTCAATTATTATATATCCATGAGATTTTATGTTGGAATTTAATGGATATAGTTTATTCTCAGTTTATTGAATAGATGACATGTGTTTCAGTTTATTACCTTTCCATATTGATTTTGCCTTATCAAATTATTGAATGGAATGTGTTTTCAGTTAATCACATTTTTATGTTGATTTATTCTCATTGATTCATTATTTCTTCTATTGTACTTACCCTTACTGATCATTTGATATCAACCTTATTTCGTTTCCTTTCCTTATGCTATGAAGAATAAATATTTGAATATGCGTTCAAGGATATAGTTTAATTCATTTTATTATGTATCATGTTTGTATTTTCTATTTCCAAATGTATTATGGGTATCATGTATGTAATATAGATTTTTAATACTAATAAACTAATTGGTCCTTCGGTATTTGATTCCTTGTAATCATGATAATGTAATAAAATAATTCACTGACATCGGGCTTCTAAGGCTTGGGTGTTACAATGTCAACGACATCACCATTAATCCTAATGCTTTACTATCCATTTTTTCCCATTAAATTTTCTCCAAAATATCAAGATTATTTCCATCCACCAGAAGTACCACATCCTTTTGGATAAGATCATCCTCTATTTATATTTACCAGAAACCACAATCGGTAATGTTGAAATGAAAAATTCAAACTTTTTCTTCCTCCATCTTCATATCTTACAATGATAGAAAAACCAACTAAAATAAATATAAAACATAGAAAAGAGTAAATTATACTTGATTTACTAGCTATGTGTGGAATGATAATCTATGATACTACTTATTAGGGGAAGGAAAAAACATGCAACCATCAAAAGATACATCTTCAATCCACCTGAATATTGCACTTGCCTGATATTTTTCACTATGAAATCCAAACTATTAGAATTTCCCCATGAGATTAGTATACCAAAAGATAAGAATAAAATTCACCCTACTCACCACATTAAGTCTCATTTATCACATATTCTTTGAAAAAACTCACACAAAAGCATTCAAAAAAATAAATGATATGAAAAGTAAATTGGATACACAATATTATTTGGTTATAAATTACATCTTACATCCATGGGATGACATTGAAAATTATTATATTAATGAATGTACAAAGGTTTAAAAATATTTTAGATAATGGCCGAGTGTTATACTTTCGATTTATCCATACATGATCCAAGTAAACAACCAGACTAACCTCTTCTTTATAGAGGTACACAACCATATTAATATGTAGAACCACCATTCGACATTTCCAACCATCCATCAATTGAATTAATTATTATTTTGTGGTGAGTAGAAAATCAATCATTATAGCTAGTCTACTATTCATAGCCTTTATCTAGTAAACATAGAATTGTTCTCAAAGATCACAAAAAGTACAAAAACTTATGATAAATGAAACCAATACATTAAAGAAGCTATTTTAACTATATTAACAAGGTGAGGAGGAACTTCCAGGGTACCTCCTTCTAGTAATTTGAATTCAATAACCTGAAATTTCTTCATAATAATAATATATACTTAATTAATCACAATAAATTTTTTTTATCCACTACTATAAAAACTCATACAAAAAGACACTAATATTATTTTCCATGATTGCAACACCCCCTTTAATTTTCAAATACCTTATGATGTACTTCTTAAAACCTTAAAATTATAATTTATTTTAAGAATAAATTTACTATATAAATAAGGTATATATGATTATGTAGTCTTTATTATTCAATAGGGCTTGTACTAGGAATAATAGATTTATCCTTCCCCCATAATAAAAAATTCTACCATCGATTATACACATTATTTGTACCCCAATAGTCAAAATGAAAAATTAATTAGATCAAAAAACCACAGAACATGTGAACAAGGTCCGATTTAGGATAATTCACACAATTCTATAGGCTATAACAAAGGAAACACTTAGATATAACTCTCTCCAAGGAAATGTGGATTATGTACCATTACATGAAGGGCTATATTAAATAATTCATTAATGATAGTATTGTCATCCCAAATCTATAAGATATTTCATGAATAACATTATCACACCATCCACAAAACATCCACCCACATGTAGGAAGATATTTTTATTTCCACGGCTTTCATACCCACCTATCTCATTAACAACAGCTTCTACCGTACATTATCACCTTGCTCCATCAAATTCCTGATCCATATTTCCTCCTCCTCCCCATTCACCACTATGTTCCACATCCCCAATACCCTGCCTTAAATATCTTTTTAATTCCACTATAAATCTGGAGGTCATTGAATCTTCTGAATATAATTTTTAATTAATTATATTTGTATAATCCGAAGATATTTGGAGGACATATCTTTGTATAAATATATTTTTTATTGTATACTAATGAAACTGTTTTGTGAGTTGATGCTAAACAATCACCATGAAGTGGATTCTAGTATTGACCAACACCACCTAGAGTTATGAAAACGTTATCTTTAAATTTATGGGGACTTAAAAACCACAAGATATTTATTTTTCTATATAATTAGTGGATAAAATTTTGAATTAACTTGATATTGGTGCCTAGGACCTTATTAAACAGCAAGGACACTATATATGAGAATTATTTTTGGGTTTTATAAGAATCTAATTTATTATAGAGTGGATTGTGTGGGATTTTTCTCATTATTCTGAAATGACAAAAATAGTGTTACTATTAAATAGTTTTCTCATAATCATATAGTTGTAGGAATTCAAAAAGATAATACAAGGGAGTGAATTTCTGTTTGTCTGCAGGGACGACCATGTACCAAAGATATGTGGTATACATGTTCAATCCTTAAAATAATTTTATTTGATTTTCTGTGTCCTATATTGGTTTGAGGTAACCTCAATGTGATAATTGTTAACAATGATAAAAAATTTGGATTTATAGAGAAGAAAATATTATGAAATTTTTTGTAATATTATTAAAGAAACTAGTTTATCATATCATGGTTTTGAAGGAAATACTTT
The DNA here is from genome assembly GCA_963277665.1 of Viscum album. Lineage (NCBI taxonomy): Eukaryota > Viridiplantae > Streptophyta > Magnoliopsida > Santalales > Viscaceae > Viscum > Viscum album. Next base: position 2,048,195,020 of record OY728159.1, read on the forward strand.
TACATGGTTTCAAGAAAGGTTTTTTATTTAAGGATTAATGAGTTGCTTGATTGATTTTCAGGGTTACTAAATTTATAGTCTTTGTTTGACTTTTTTTAAAAAATATCAATTTTATCCTTTGTCTTCTAACCATTTCCATATTATCACTATGACAAACCAGAATATTTTTTAATAATAACAATAAATTGTTTAATTTCAATTATTTTTTTTCTTAAATAAAAAATATATGAAAATACTATCAAGTCAATTTGAAATCAAAATGGATTTGTTATGAAGGATAGATTCCATGTTGTTATGGATTATCTTCAAAATCAGGGAAATAATAATTAGAGATGTTTTGTTAATAATATTAATAACATTGAGAACTATTTTCATTATGATTTTAATAAAAATATGAAGTTTTTAACATGATAAATTTTCTAGAAAATTTACTTGTAGGAAATTTCTGAATAAGGAAAAATATTAGAATTTAAGATCCAGAAATCCATATATTAGAGAAGGTGATCACAACACACCATTATTCTATAAAAATGCTACTGATAAAATAAATAAAAACTGTATTTTTAGGCTTAAATGTGATGATGAAATGTTGATTAATAATGAGAATGTTATTAAGACTATTATTTCTAATTTTTACGATATTTTTTTACTTCGTATCGTAAATTTATATATAAAGATATGAATTGGTGTTTGAAACTAGTTATCTTAGCTAAGATTAATGTTATAATTGTTAAAGATATTCAAGGTTTAGAATTTATTCAAGATTTAAGGATGATTCACCCGACTAAATCATGATTTCTAGATGAACTACATGATATAATTTTTAAATGGTTATGTCATATTATGAGTGGTGATGTTATTAATCTAAAGAACAAATTTTGGAAGAAAATAACTCACTTTATTGTTTTAATGAAACTCTTATTCCCTTTATTTTGAAGGTGAAAAATTGAGTTCAATAAAGTAAATCTGGAAAATATATTTAAGGGATTCTATTTATAAAATCTTTTCAAAAAAATTTTGTAAATAGATCGAGGAGGATTATTCCATTGATTATTATAGATATAAAGAGAATTTTTGTTCAATAAATACTTAATATTGATAATGTTATTATTTTTCATTAAGTCTTTCACTCAATGAATGTTCATTCCACAATAATAAAAATAACCTCAATCTTAAAGAGTTATATAATGAATGATTAAGATAGAGTGAAGTGACATTATATGTTTTTTTATGAACAAGATGGGTTTTGATGATTTATGGATTACTAATATTATGAGATAAATTTCCTCAGTTTTATATAGGATTAATATTAATGGGTATAATTCAAGATTTTTTTATAATAGGGAGACCCTATCTCACCTTATTTATTGATTATTTTGGTAGATATATATTTTTCAAATCATATCAATTATAAAATTGTAAATGATCCTATTTATGTTTTTATGGTAAACATGGATGGGTCCATTATTTCTCACTTTTTTTATAGATGATAACCTATTTTTATAAGATCAACATGTGATAAATGCTATGTTATTTTCAATATTATTGATAATTGTTAAATATATTATGGATAAAAGGTATTTTATAGAAATATTTTTTACTTATGGGGTTTAAAGTAAATGAGAGATAAATCAAGTGATATAATTAATTTGAAATAGTTATATTGCTATAATAAATACCTTTGTCTTACTACTATTATTGGTATTTCAATTTTTTTGAGTCAATTGTAGGTAGGGTTTGGAAAAGTGTTGATGGATGGATGAGGAATATTTTTTCTAATTCTAGAGAGGAAGTTCTTTTGAAATCATTTTCTTAATAAATTATAATATATACTAGGTCTTTATTTAGACCTTCCAAATATATTATTTGTTAAATTAATTCTTTATTCTAAAATTTATGTAGTGGAAAAGTAGATGAGTAGTTTAAAAATAATATGATTTGTTGGGATAAATTGTGTTATCCTAAATATGCTAATGATATTTTATTTAAAAATATGAGTAAGTTTAACATTTATTTTTTAGCTAAACCATATTGGATATTATTTATTGATTTGTTATATTTGTGTGAAAGTGTATTAAAATAAAACTATTTCTCATATTATGATATTCATTATGCTTATTATTTTCTAAGACTAAGATACTTATAGAGTAATGTTTTGGTTTTTGAACCACTTTTGATGTTAAATGTTCGTTGGGGAATTTTAATGGCTATAATATTGATATTTAAGAATTTTTTTTCTCATGGGATACTCCGTGTATGGTTTTTGTAACATCCCACATTTTTATCCCATTAATGTGTTTAATAGATTGCTTCACACACACTAATAAACTAAAATGAACCATGATATACTTTATTAAGATAAAATATTATAATACATGATAAAAATTAGTACATTATTAAAATTCAATATGAAAGATAATCAAGAAAATTATAGGAGGAATTAATCTATAATTAAATAGTAATACCATAGACATAAAATCTTCATCCTAATGGTTTTTCATAAATATCATACCATTGATTATAACTGTGTAAAGATGTGAAATATTAAAAATATAATATAAATTTTTAGAGAGAAATAAATGAATTGGATGGATGAATTTTTTTGATGTAAGGTAGATATTTGAAATATAATATTACTATTATATATATTTCTGTTGGATATATGACCATTAGATATATTTTCATTAGAAATATGGTCATTGGATATACATGATAGGTTTGTGGAGATCATCTAATGATATTTGGACATGGAAGAAACCTATGATATTTCTAGTTTATCTTCAATAGATGCAAATTGAAATAAAATGATGAGAAAAAAGTGCATACCAACACTATTATATAATCCATATTTAACTATTTGACATATTTTTTTTAAATATCATGGTTAAAATAGTAAGTTGTTCTTACCTATGAGAGATTACACTAGCAATGGATCCATTATCATATTGAGAGGATTCTCATTCTTCAAATGGATCTTTACAACTTCTTTTAAGATAAATAACAAAACTCGAATAAGTGAGATTCAAATTTATTTAATTGTGTTTTTGGTATCCTAATAGGATGGATAAAAATCCATTTTATATTAAACCTTTATTTAATAATGAGTTTTTTGAGTGTTAACTACCATCTTATGGAAGCCAAGTGTTTCTTCCTAGTGAAGTTTTCATTCATTGAATATCTCAGTGAATGTTTTAATTGTAAAAATCCATAAATAATTCAATGTTATTGAATCATTTCTAAATAAACCATACAAGAGAATGTGGAAATCTTATGTGATCTATATCATGTTTTAACCATATGATACGATATAAGATAATAGATTCATCCAATTACTTATTAAGATATAAGTATATCATAGGTTGTGAAATTAATAATATGAATATCATTTCTTAATATGTATAGTATATTATTAAATATAATATAACATTTTAGTGCACTTCCAATAATATATAAATTTCACTAAATTCCCATAAATAATTTATGAAAAAACTTCTCAACTCTTGTAAATACATCCCAAACTCTTTTGGACACAATTTATCAAACTCTATTTATTTTGGAACAAAAATAATGTCCAAAATTTAATCCTTATCCAAAGGCATAACTATGTGACCCTACAATTGTTATTATCATTGAAAAAAATATAAAAACAAAATTTGATAATTTTAATTAAGGAGTGGCCTCTAGTAAGCATTAATGTAACTCAAGCTACTAAAGGGTCTGGTGTGATATCCATTAAACATACTCATATGTCCATATGAAAATTTCCACCACAAGATGTATCATATACATCGTATGTATATACACATAATCTCTTTTTCCATGAAATGATGTTTCCACTATAAATGGGAAAATATGTTCTTTCATTCCCACTAGTCCTAAGATCCATTTAATGAGATTTATTCCCACTAGAGCCTACGAGTTGTGTACTGAATAATAAGGTTGATGGATGGGTTATTCCCCTTGAGGGGGGTGGGGGCTATGGCCTAGCTTTCCGGCCAATGTGTGAGGTGTGTGTGTTTAATTATAATTTTACCCACAAGAACATAATATATATATATAAATGGAAAAATGTTCATGAAGTATAGTTCATCTCATACTTTCGTGATTTCTCTAAAAAAGACCAACCTGGTTGATGAAAAAATCACATGTAATTCATCATGAATAAAAGAACATCTCAAGAACCCTATCTATTAAGAGGAACACATCATATGTGATTAAATTAATCATGACCATTAATTTCCTCATTCCAATTAAATCAAGGTATCAATGCCTTTTATTGTATTCTGAGGGGAAAAGTTCCATCTTTTTTATGGTTAAAGTGATGACATAATAAACAACATACTCAGTGACCCCTTAATTAGATAAGCCTCAAGGACTATGTAATAATGGAATAAAAATATTAAAGTTATCATTATATATATATCTAATACCTCTGGTAAAAGGATTAATAATATGAAAACACCCACATGTATATCAAGGGAAGTATGATATTCCATGGGATATACTTCGGTTGGTAAGTCCAAATATTAAGTCGACACTTATTATCTCATGAGTCCAATATTCATGATAACCTTAACATATCATCATAATAAATAATACTCCATGATGATCGTTAATTAGGGATTACTCTATGTTATACTTTCTAGGGAATTTGTTATTCCACTATTTTTGTAAAATAAATTCTAGTACACATGAAATAATTATAATAAACATTTCCTTCTATTATAAAATTATGATACATTATTCAACCATTACATCAATATATTATATATATTAAACTAATAAATTTAACAGGACCATGATTCTATCTTTGTTCTAATGATATCATCAATGTATCCACTATATTGTTTTCTGTAGCTACATTAGATATCCTAATGTCACCCCTCAAAATGATCTCTCATATGATATTGTAACCCCCAAAAGTTTTAAAAATAATTTGAAATGCATGAAACCCCGAGTCTCTACAAAGTGAATTCTTTTAAAGAGATAGTTATAAACTAACCATTAAATTTTTTCTTCTTATATGATTTGAATTTTGAAAAATGGACATTTACGGTTGTGATGAGTATGTTATTTAGAGTCTGATAGAACCAACTTTTTTTGTGAATAATAACATACCCTTATGAATAGTAATATGAATAGTAATATTACCCTTATAAATATAAAATAATAATATTATTTTATTTTCTTAATGTTAAAGACAATGAGATCTTGATTAATTTTTCAAGGTGATATAAAATGAGTTATAGTTTTAAAATTGTTATTTTTAAAATAAATTATGATTTTATTTAAAATTTAATTTTATTATATTTAAAAAATTATTTTGATAAAATGGAGTTATTTTTTAAATTATATGCATCAATACATGGTTATGGTTAATTTTTGGGATTTTTCTAAAATACTCGAATTTTTGATGAATAGTGAAATACGGTAAATTACCGTATATAGACATTATATGTTAAATACACTATTACTAGCATCATGGATGATGTATGCACAATTTTTTTAAACTCACATGCTCTATTTACTATTTTTGGACACATGAATTAATATTACTCATTGTATTGAGCAAAATATTAAGCTAATGATTAAAATAATGGAAAACCCCTCCCCTCCTCCATTATAAATACCAGCCTCACCCTCCTCTTCCTATCATGCCTCTCAAGATTTAATCATTGTATAAATTCTTCCAAATCACCTTACCAATTATCTTAACCAAATTCAAGGCCTATTGGTCTCACCAAAATTCAAAAACCAAAGTCTTTAAGGAGGATCTCAAGGAGAAGAGACAAAGAGGTAAAAATCCTCTTTCATTTTCTGGTGTTTTCTTTTCAATTATTTTCTTTCCTTATAATCTCTTAACCTACCATTATACAAGAGGAATTAAAGATAATATATTATATATATTATATATTGTTAAAGTTTTTATGGAAAAATTCGTCATCATTATTCCTAACCACTTCCTCTTATTCTAAAAATAAAAACACTGTCTGTGATGTGTCGATTTACCGACATCGCGGACGATGTATCTTCAATTTCCATTACTTCCTTAAAAGATGGTTGTAAAAACATTTTAATTGTTGAAAAAGATTGTAATGTGTATTATATTACATCTTTTATGTTATTTAAATAACTTATATTCATAATATTAAAGTTATATGATGAAACAAGTTTGTGATTATCAAAGAACCACCAAAATGATCTAAACAAATATCACTAATGATTCATCTAACGATTCATCCTCATTACATATAACCAAAATTATTTATGGAATCACTTAATATTATAGAAATATATTAACACATTTTTTTTCACTTCTATAGTTTTTCTTCTATTCTATAACAGAAATCATTTATGAACCAACCACGGAAATCATGTAAAGCTTACACGTGAAACAATGGAAATAAAAAAATATTATTAATAAATGGGTCAAATGATGTTATAAAATGATCATATAATGTGATATAAACATAAATAATCTTATTTAAAATATTAAGAACACTCTTTTAACCATTATAAATGAGTTTTAAACATGTTTTAAGTACGATGAACACGAGGTAAGGAAATTCTTAACCCAATTTCCATTCGTTGGGTTAACCTTCTACATTATTAATTTTGTGGTATTAAGATTAATTATGTGATGAATTTTGGTTTATATTATGTTTTATTATGGTAATTTACTGTTTATACACATATTAATTTCATTCTATTAATTTATTACTTTAATTATATGATATTTGTAAGGGACTTTCCTTTAAAAATCCTCTAAACTTCTATTTTAGGAAATTCAAAAACAATGTTTTTATAAAATTATTCATGTTTTATGATTATTATCTAGTTCTTGGAAATTGTTTATGATAAAGGGTGAGACATATATATCCCTCAAATTCATAGGATATGTGTAGGTTGGAGGTCATCGGTATGTTTACTCCAAGTGTAACTGTGATGGTTACACCATAAGGTAGTCATGAGGGTTACATTATAAGGTTGTCGTGAGGGTTACAAATCATAAGGTATACATGAGGGTTAAAATATAAGTAATTAATTCCCCAATACAACCTTAATGTTTTATATATTTTCTCTAATATTTTACAGAAATCTCATGTTTCACAAAGTATATATGGGTGAGAAGTATGCCTTTGTGAAGATGATTTCATATGTTTATAAGTATTCATGTAATAATGGTTTCTTTCATTATTTTTATATCCATTACTAATATTTTTATGATCATCTCATGTTTTCAAATGTTTTAAACATGTTATAAGGATGTGTAAGAGAAATAATAAATTCAAGTTAAATGTTATAAATATTTTTCAAATAAATCATGTTGTTTTTTTGTGTTAAAAAATTTATGATTTGGAAGAAATGGATATTGTTTAATTGGTAAACACTTTGTATTATTGTGAGTTGATATATATAATTTATGTACTAACTTTCTAAAACTATAAATTAAAAATATATTTAATAATTTAAATAAGTGAAATCTAGTTGATATATATAGATTATGAGATGTTTAAGGTTGGGTCCTTATAGTATGTATCAGAGAACGGTTTAGATAACTTTAGGAGTTAGTATAATATTAATAGAATAACATTAATTATTTTTACCTTATATTTATGTTGAAATGGTATATAATTCAAATATTATCATGTTTCTTCATCTAAGATATGTCTCTTCAGAATGGTTTTCTATAGAAGAAAGAGGGAAGCTGAATTTGGAAGGAACCGAGAGCCTGGTATCATTCTGAATCCACAACCGGGAATGGTGGGAATTAGAAATAACCAATTTGTTATAGTAATGGATCAACTGATGTAGGAAATAAATGGAGGTGGAATCTATGCAAGTGAACAACTAGAGCTACCACAAAATAACATGATGATAGTGGAACATTTTATGAGGCAACACCCTCCTGCTTTCATTGGATATTCTGACCTAGTAGTGGAAAAAGGTTTGATTAAATACCATGAAAATATATTCAATGTTATGGGATGTTTATATAATCAAAAGGTTAGTATTTCCATTTATCGTTTTGAAGGTGACGTTGATCAGTGGTGGTCAGTGGTCAATAATATTATGTATAGAGAGGATATTAAATCCTTATAGTGGGATGAATTTAAAATTATTTTCCTTGAAAAATATTTTCCTAAGGTGGATCAACTTAGGAAGGAGAATAAAGTCTTGAATTGATGAAAAAGGAGGACGATTTAGTGGCTTTGTATAGAGAAAATTTCACCTAACTGAAAAGGTATGCTCCAAATCTTATTCGGGATCTTGATAATAAAATAAATCTCTTTTACTCAAGATTGAATCCAAGATACCAAAGGGCATTGACCCCCCAAGAATTAAAAAGTTATGAGAAAATTGTCTGATGTGGTGAGATGGTAGAAATGGAGTTTGATAACGATCACATGTACTTTGAAAACAAATAGAAGAAGATTTACAGATGGATATAAATGGTTAATAATCAATCAAAGAAATATGATGGTAAGAAAGTCTAGTTTTCAGTTTGTGAAAAGTGTGGTAAAAATCACCCCAGGGAATGTATTACCAAAACTGGGAAGTTTTTTCGATTTGGTAAGTTTGGAAATATGGCCTAATATTGTAATGAAAATGATCTTAAGATCAATTCTGATAAGGAAACTATAAAGAGTTTAAAATGTGGTGAGATGATTCATTATAAAAATTCCTACCCAAAGAAAGATATGAGTTATGGAAAATAGATATACTATAAGAAGAAAGGTATAGTGATATCCTTTGAGACTACTTCAGTAGATGTCGGGCCATCCAATGAAGTGGTATAAGGCACTTTGTTTATTTACTCATATTTTTCTAAAGTCTTGTTTGATACAGGGTTTATACATTCCTTTGTTTCTGAGAAATTTTATAGTAAATTGGAAATTTCAGCCCAATAAATGAGACCAGAACTCATGGTTAAAACATCAGGGGTAAATGTTACAGCAAAAAGGCATTTTAAGAATCATCCTATTGTTATCTGTGGAAATACATTACATAAAAACCTTGTTTTTTTCCTTTGTAGAGTTTGATGTTAATTTGGGTATGGATTAAGTTTCTATTTATCATGCTAAGATTTATTATAGATATAAGAATCTGTTTTTTAGAGATATTTTTAGTTTTTATACAAGAACAAACCCATATAATTGATAACATATTAGGTAGTTGAGAAACTATTACAAGATGTAAATGAATTTTATCTTTCTCATATTTTTGAAAACAAGGGAACTATTTAGATTAATAATGTTCTAGTGGTAAATGAATTCCTTGATGTTTTTCCTAATGTTTTACCCAGTGTTATAACTGATTGAGAAGTTGAATTCACAATTGATATAGTTCCTAATGCAAATCCAATTTCAAATCCCCCTGATTAAATGGATAAAATGGAACTTCTTGAATTGAAAAATTATTTGTAAAAGTTTCTTGATAAAGGCTCCATTCATCCTAGCACGTCACCATGGGGATCTCTTGTTTTGTTTGCTAAAAATAATGATGGTTTCATGAGATGTTTCATTGATTATAGAGCTTTGAATAACATTATTATTAATAATAAGTATTTGTAATGACCCAGAATTTCCATGTAATTTTTTTAAATATATGGGAATTTTACTGGTATGAAAAATCAGACGGCGCACAATTCTGAGGCCCAGAGTTCCTGGAATGATTCGTCGAAGTTTTGTTAAGCTTAAGTTAACGCGTGTAAGAAGTTTTCCTGAAAAAGTGGAATAACTCTTAAATAGTTACTTGGATAAAAAGTCAAAGGGCACTGTTGTGCTCAGGATGACGGGTTTACCCTTGGTGCGACTTAAGATTAGTCGGCGCGAGCCTCCTGTGAGAAGACCCAATATATGACATAATTATAAATAAAATAATTAAAGAAATTATTTTATTTTTCAAATGATTATAACTCACAAACGGTAACTCGGATTAAAAATCTGATACCACCGCTGAGCTCGTGAGTGTATGCTTTCTTTATGTAGATACTAAATTTGGTTGGCGCAGGCCACCATAGAAAGTTAGTTTTTGGCCACAAATAAAATAATTAAGTGACAATTATTTTATTGTAAAATTTATAACTTCTAAAAGGAAACTTTTATTGAAAATCTGAGTGTGCCTTTGAGTTTGTTGGGGCATGTTTCACCACAGCAGAGCCTAACCTTGACCGGCATGGGTCGAGGGTGGCTGATAATAATTTTCCAAAAAAATTTCGAGTACGTTCAGTAAACGCGCAAGCGGTGTTTTGTAACTTTTGAACGGGTGCTCAGAATTGAAATTCAAGGGCACCGTTGATCTCACAACACTGGTATTCATTTAACGATACTTTTACCTTGATGGCAGATGGTCGAGGGTGAAAGTTAGTTTTTGGGTTTTTCCTGAAAAAAAGAAAATAAAAATAAAAGTGTGTGAAGCTTTATTTTTATTTGCAGCACCCATGTGGGTGTTGGGAGGTGGGGTCCACCTGAACTAAACCTCCTTGAGGAAGTTTGGAGGTGAGTACTACTAGGCCTTAACCCCCCATGAGAGGTTACGGTGGTGGGGACCACCAGACCCTAACTTCCCATGAGAGGTTATGGTGGTGGGGATCACCCAAGTCCTAAAGATCCCAAATCCCCTCTTAATGAAGGAGAAACCTCTCAACTCCCTCATTAATGTGGAGGAGCCTCTTCAGCTTCCTCCACATTAATTATTCCAATTCACCACCATTATTTGCGCCAACGTAAATAAATTGGCTTGACGCTTTTAAAAAGTAACAGCATCATTGGAAATTAGGAATGTTCCTAATAAATGAACCCTCATAAATTCCACGATCGTTACATACATCACCCTTCTCCTATATATATGAAGCATGAGAGGAGGTTTAGGGAAGACTTAACCAAGAAACAAAGCATATTTAAAGTGATGTGACGACAAACATTTGGAGGATTACGCTCTCCCCTAAAGTACTCTCCACCGACGATGAACGCCGACGAGGAACACCTTCGACTATGAAGAATGACCTCAACTTTGACTTTCTTCCTCAGAACTTCCACCGACGTAGGAAGTGTTCATCTACAAAGAATCGATGTCTTCCTTCTCACGCTAACGTCAACCAACAACGGACAAGGTAGGGGATTATTTTGATTGATTTATATATCCATGTTCTACCCTTCTGGAACAAGGAATGCCGATTAAATTTTTAACTAGTTTATCCACATATGTTTCCTTTTGCGGGTTTTGGGAATAATAATTGCAGAAGGGTTTGATGTTCTTCATTCTTCTTCTATGTTGATCTGCTTGCTATCACTCTAGACACGGAGGGTGCAGGACAAACTAACATGGCCTGACCCCTCCGCCATTCTTCTTTGGTGATTTCTTTGAAATGGAGGAAGGCGACAAAGGAAATGGCGCTCCGCCACCCTCGGCCTTCGCACCTCACGGTGCTCCACCTCTCAGAGCCTCGCCACGTCGCCACGTGGAAACCATGGCCTCTGCAGCTCCACGCCATCGCCGAACCACCACCGTACCGACCCGCTAAGACAAGTCGACGCCTCGGGCCGAGCCGCCTTCTCATCCTCACGGTGCCCCGACCGAACTGGCCTGCGCCCCTCGCAGCACCCTCTGGGCAGAGCGGCCGCCTTTGGTGCTCTTTGGGCCGAGCTTCCCTCACGGTGCCCTCTAGGCAGAACCGCCATCGCGGCTCCCCTCATGGATGGTCCGCCGTCCCACGGCTCGTCCGCCTCCCCCCGCAGCCTTCGCGGTTGTGCCGAGCCGAGCCAAGCCACCGCGTGGCCTTAGCGACTTCCACAACACCTTGAGTCCCTCGCAGCCTACTGAACAAGGCCCTGCGGGCTGGGTATCACTGTGGTCCAGGTCGACCCAGGCCGGGTCAAGCCGGGTCAGTCCGATCGGGTCCGACTGGACCCCGGCCCACTACGCCCCTTTACCTTCTTTTGGTTATATCTTTGGCAACGGACATCTGTTTGAAGAAACATTATTGGCGCTTGAAATCTTGGAGTGAGATGGTCCCTTTGAGTATTCTTTACTGGATTTTTGGTTTGAGATTGGAAACAGTCAGGTTAGATCGAGTACGACTCAAACCAGGCCCCTTGGACTAAATGGCTAATAACTCACAGACCGTGTGTCTTATTGATGCTCCTTCTATTGAATTAAGACCCCTATGATGTGTTGGAACTTTGAGATACTCCTTAGTGGTAATTTGAGGTAGTTGGAGTATCGACCAGTAGCTCGTGGAGCAGATCCTCCTAGAGATGAGCGAGCGTAGTGCGGAGACCTAGTAGCTAGCTGAGACTTGACGACTACTGACCATTTTGACTCGGAGTGACTCTACAAGTCCAGTGGGGAGAACCCTTATGTCATGGAAGACCCACAGTGGGGAGCACCTTGGTGTCATGACAGACTCATAGTACTCGATAGGAGGAGTACCTTAGCAGGCTATAAAGGGGAGCATGCTTGGTGTCACGGCAGACCAATGGTGGGGAGCATGCTTGGTGACACAACAAATCCCCGATACTTGACAGAAGGAGTACCTCAGCAGTCCATAGTTAGTGGGAAGTGCATTTTTTGTCATGACAGGCCCACTTTACTCAACATAGGAGGAGTTCTACAGTAGCCGAGGTTTTGAAAAAGTGACTGGGGATGTTACTTGATACTACCACTGGAATAAAATCCTAGTATGTGCTAAGTAAATTTTTCGATATTTTTCTCATGATTGAGATGGATTACTTGATAACTTAGGTATATGTATGGTAATATACCTAAGTAGGGTTATCTATTGATTTCAAACTTTGTGGTTTATCCTTGGTGGATTTTTGTGAGACCTTGAGGGTCTCAGGGTCCCTACTGAGTATCGTTATACTCACCCCTGCATGGGCTATGACCACACCTTGTTATGTTAGATGTAGATGACGAACAACACTGACTAAGGCAGAGAGTATCGGGACTGGATGGTACCAGGAGGTGGACTATACGACGAGTTGGTACACGGTGGAAACAGATAGACTTGGAGTGCTGAGGTGGGGATCTTTACCTACCCTTCAGGTAGGAACCTTGGAGGATGATCCAGTAGCTGCCTTCCTTTTTCTTCAACTGTATTGCATTCCAGTTGTACTTGTACTTTCAAGTTGGTCTTTTCTTCTGGCCCCATTTTACTTACTCTAATCACTTGTTTACTATACAGTTGACTTGCTTCCATATCTTTCTGTGTGTTTGGTTGCGTGAGATTAAAGGTTATAAAGGCAATGCCTTCCTAGTTTTAGGGAATACACCTTTGTTGCTAGTTTCCAGCCCCTAGAATATGGAAGGCAGGCTTGGGGTAATCACGGCATAGGCCCCGGGGGATGGGTCATGACAAATTGGTATCAGAGGAGTCGGTTCAACCATAGAACTTAGGACTCTGATATTTTCTGTGAAGCAATAGTGTTAAGTTTAGTGAGTGCAGTATTTAGTTCATGGAGCCTAGTGTTGGTCTGGTGGCCGACATATCCATACACCAGGATCCTGGCTTCTAATTTCTGACTCAGTGCACAAAAACAGTGATTGCGTGCATGTTTTCTTTGTGATTTCTTCTGTAATATCACCAGGTCTGATCACTAGGTATAATCATTTGACCGTGTCACATCTGTTTCATTCATGATGCCTCCATGAAGACAGCCAGTTAGAGTTCCTAGAGTTTTATGCACTGACAACCCACCAAGTAAAGAGGCTCCGGTAGAGGACCCTTTTACTATGTTGGCACCATCGGGTGTTGTACCAGCAACACCACCACCTGTTGGGAAGCAGATACCACTGACCACACTGGAAGAAGGTTCATGCCAACTGAGCAGGTTGCACGAGTTCTAGTAGTAGAGGCCATTGATGTTTCAAGGTGAGATAGATTCCCACACAGCTAATGGCTGGCTGGAGGCGATTTCTAGAGTTTCTCGTTTAGTTGAGACACCAGTAGGGGAGACAGTGATATTAGCTACTAGTATTTTTCTGTGAGTGACCATGAGGATGGTTATCGTAGTGATGAGGATTCTGTACATGGATTGTTTCCCGAGATAGTACCTTTGGGTAGTGTGCCTGCTATATCACTACCCTTTGGTCAGCAGTTACAACCGAAGATACCGGTAGAGGTCACATATAGGGTTAGTGCCTACACGTGTTTCATCATCATATACCCCACAGGTTCCAAGGTGAGATCAACTCACAGGCGACTGAGGACTGGCTCGTGGAGGTGGCTGAGAGTTCTCTAGAACTTCTACATCTAGGCAGGATGACATGTCAGTAGTTGAGTTTTCATCAAGGCGTACTGATCTTTACTGGTACTCGATGAATACGATATGATCAGTGCTTCAGGGATCGAACTAATGAGAGAGGATTGTTTAAAGGACATCTGAGCCAACACTATTCTACTATGCCTTCCTGCTTATGTTAGGGTGCTAGAGAGAACCTTTTTGGTTGAATGTTCTTTGGCTCAGCAGATACAACCATCAAATGTTAACAGTGGGGAAGAAGGAAACTAGCGCCTGTCTCATAGACTTGGGAATGTAAAATGTTTCCCAAAGAAGAAGTGTTAGGGATATATGAGTCTACAGAGCAACAAAAATGGATGCAGAGTTAAGAGAGTAGTATGAGGTGGTATACTTTTTGACATGAAACAACCACCGATTTTTTTGTGGACCCCACCAGGCTCAGGGAGCTGGAGGACAGAGGAAGAGAGTAGTTGTATGTAGTAAAGGAATGTGACCCAAGGGCTCTATAATTGATTGAAGGTATGGTATATGTCTTCTACAAGCTTCCATATCAATAGAAATAGGTACCAATCATTCCCTCCTTCCACAAATATTGTCCCGGACCTAGAGTTTACATTTAAACCGGTGACTTGACCCTCATGTCTGGAGATACCATTGGGAGGAGACTCGATAATCACACTTACACCGACGGTGTGATCTGACCCTTGATGTGAGAGTTTTGGTTGGATCCTCTTGGTGGAACCGTTGACGCCTCATGAATTTAGTTTGGGTTTGGACTTGACATCCATAGTTCACACTCAGATTGACTATATTAGTCAAAGAGGTTGTGGTTTATCTACAATGTTGGAATGGGGTTTTCCTTGGTTGGTGAAAAAGGAAACCCATGAAGCACATGATAAACGCATGCATAGGAGGGTGCATCCAATCACTCTTGAGTCAGCCAACCTCTCCCTAGTGGTAGTAGAAGTTGACTTTGAGATATTCTATACTCATGGTAAGGGGAACATGGTAGCAGATGCACTCAGCAGGAGGTCTAGCCAGCATCTGCTGAGTGAGGCGACAGAGCAGCTAGCCGCTTTGTAGATATCCTTTGTGGATCGAAAAGGATCAAATTTTCTTCAGTCTCTTATAGTCACTCCCCCATTCCTTCAACGATTTAGGTAGGTGCAACACGATGACACCGACTGCAAGGCTCGACGTTCTCAGATATCTATACGACAGGAACCTGGTGGATTTTGTGAAGGTGGGGAGAACGTCATCCTCTTCAGAGTATGTACCATGGTACCAGTGTCACTTTAGGAGGTAGTGTTGAGGGATCTCCAAACATCCCCTCTAGTGGTACATCCAGGAGTGGCAAAGATGTACCAAGATCTCCAACGATAGAACTGGTGTCCGGGAATGAAGAAAGCAGTAGCAGAGTTTGTTTCTCGGTGCCTCACTTACCAGCAAGTAAAGGCGGAGCATCAGGTACTAGTGGTCTTGGTTTTGCCTTTGGAGGTCCCATAGTGGAAGTGTGATGGGATATCCATTGACTTCATGACAGGACTTCAACACACATCTAGAGGACATGACTCAATTTGGGTGATCATCAACCGACTCACCAAGTCAGCCCACTTCCTACCGATTGGAGAGTAGGGCTCAGTAGAGAGCTTGGGACACCTCTATGTGAAGAAGACTATGCGGCTACATGGAGTGACCTCAAGTATTGTCTCTGATTGTGATACACATTTTACTTCCCGACTATGGAAGGGGTTGTAGGAGGCCTTAGAGACGTAGCTTCGTTTGAGCACTGCCTTCTATCCTCAGATGGATGGCCAGAATGAGAAGACCATTCAGACCCTCAAGGAAGTGTTCCGTGCTTGTGTCATAGACTTTGGTCCCAGCTGGGAGGATCAATTACCCTTGGTGGAGTTTGCATACAACAAACATCTATAACTCCACCATTGGGATGGCACCTTTCGAGGCATTGTACGAGAAACCTTGCAGATCACCATTTTGCTGGACTGACCCAGGGTAGTCAGTACTCGTGGGACCAGAGATGGTACGAGATACCATAGAGAAACTACAGATCATCCAGGAGTGGATGAAGACTGCAAAGAGCTGACAGAATTCATATGCTGGCAGGAGACGGAGACCTCTAGAGTTCGAGGATGTCGACCACGTCTTCCTAAGGGTCTCACCCTGACGAGGTCTACAAAGACTTGGCCGAGGTGGAAATTTATCTCCGAGATTCATCGGACCTTTTCAGGTCCTCAGTAGAGTTATAAAGGTGAATTACTGCTTAGGTTTTCCTCCTCAGTTGTACCGTGTGCACGACATCTTCCATGTATCCCAGCTGAGGAGATACCTGAATGACCCTTCTCACGTCATCGACCATGGAGAGATGGACGTCGACGATGGGGTAACTTTTATGGAGGTTCTAGTAGATATTTTGCATCAATAGGAGACGGTACTTCATGGACCGTAAATAACTCTAGTACATGTTCGTTGGTAGCATGGGAACCTCCAGGAGAGCACATGTGAACGATAGGCTCAGATGTGTGCAAATTACCCCCACATGTTTCTTTAGTTTGAGTTGTGGCATACGATGATATATAGCCCTCAGGTGGGGAGAATGTAAAGATGCGGAATTTCCATGTATTTTTTTAAAATATATGGGAATTTTACGAGTCCTTGAAATCAGGCGATGCATGATTCTGAGGCCCAGGGTGCCCAGAATTATCCGTCGAAGTTTTGTTAAGCATAAGTTAACGCGTGTAAGAATTTTTCTTGAAAAATTGGAATAAATCTTAAAAGGTTACTCAGATAAAAAATCTGAGTGCATTGTTGTGCTCAGGATGGCGGGTTTAACCTAGACGCAACTTAAGATTAGTCGGTGTGGGCCTCCCGTGAGAAGACCCAGTAAATGCCATAATCATTAATAAAATAATTAAATAAATTATTTTATTTTTCAAATGATTATAACACCAAGAAGGTAAATCATATTAGAAATACAAGACCACTGTTGAACTAGTGAGGGTTTTCTTTCTTTAAGGAGATACTAAATTTTGCCAACGAGGGCCACTAGAGAAATTTAATTTTTGGCCGCAAATAAAATAATTAAGTGACAATTATTTTATTTTAAAAATTCATAACTTCTAAAAGGTAAATCCGATTGAAAATCTGAGAGTACTGTTGGGTTCGTTGGGGTGGGGTTCACCTAGTTAGAGCGTAACCTTGACTATCGTGAGTCTAAGGTGGCTGATAATAATTTTCTGAACATTTTTTTGGGTACGTTCAGTAAACGCGTGAGCGGAATTTTGTAACGTTTGAACCCGTGCTCAAAATTGAAATCTGGGGGCACTTTTGAACTCACAACACCGATATTCACTGAGGGATACTTTCTCCTTGATGGAAGATGGTTGAGGGTGAAAGTTAGTTTTTGGGTTTATCGTGAAAGAATAAAAATAAAAATAAAAGTATGTGACACTTTATTTTCATTTGCAACACCCATGTGGGTGTTGGGAGGTGGGGTCCACCAGAACTAAACCTCCTTGTGGAAGTGGGGAAGTGGGGACCACTGGACCATAACCTCCATGAGAGGCTATGGTGGTGGGGACCACCATACCCTAACCTCCCATGAGAGGTTATGGTGGTGGGGACCACCCAAAGCCTAAACCTCCCAACTCCCCTCTTAATGAGGGAGAAACCTCTCAACTCCCTCATTAATGTGGAGGAGCCTCTTGATCTTCCTCTAAATTAATTATACCAACGCACCACCATTATTTGCGCCAACATAAATTAATTGGCTTGACCCATTTTTAAATTATGTAATAGTATCTTTAGAATTTAGGAAGGTTCCTAATAAATGAATAGTCATAAATTCCATGATCATTACATACCCCCCCCCTCTCCTATATATATGGAGCTTGTGAGGAGGTTTTGGGATGGATTCACCAAGCGACAAAGCGCTGGTAATGTGACAGGATTCCCAACACTTGAAGGATTATGCTCTCCAATGAAGAATGCTCCACCGATGAAGAACGTCGACGAGGAATGCCTTCGACTACGAAGAACGAACTCGACTTCGACTTTCTTCCTCAGAACGTCCTCCGACGTAGGACGTGTTCGTCTACAACATATCAACGCCCGCCTTCGTGCACTAACATCAACCAACAATGAACAAGCAACGCGAATCAACTTTCTAACTAGTTGATCTGTATATGTTTCCTTTTGCGGGTTTTGGGAATAATCATTGCGGTAGGGTTTGATGTCCTTCATTCTTATTCTATGTTAAGTCGGTTGCTATCACTCTAAACATGGAGGGTGCCGACCAAACTAACATGGCTCGACCCCTCTACCATTCTTCTTTGGTGTGTTCTTCAAAATGGAGGAAGGAGACAAAGGCAACGGCGCTCCACCACAGCCTCTCCGCATCGCCACACAGCACTCGCGGCCTCTGTCGTTCCATGCCACCACCGAACCACCGCCGTGCCGAGCCACCGAGCCAAGCCACTGCCCTAGGCCGAGCCACCTTCACCTCCTCGCGACACCACGACTGAACCTGCCCGCTCCCATTGCGGTGCCCCGGTGGAACAGGCTCGCCCCCCTCGCGGCGCCCCGGCCGAACCGGTCCATGCTTTTCGTGGTGCCCCGGCCGAACCGGCCCACACCCCTCGCGGTTACCCGAATTATCTGGTTTCCAACCACTGCGGTGCCCTCCGGGCCGAGCTGCCCCCACGATGCCCTCTAGGCCGAGCCGCCCTCGCGGGGCCCTCCAGGAAAAACCACCCTCACAGCACCCCTCGCAGCCAGTCTGTCGTCCTGTAGCCAGACCACCTTCCCACGTGGCCTTTGCGGCCGTGTCGAGTTGAGCCGCACAGCCTCGCGGACTTTGCAGCTTCTGCGGCCCCTCATGACCCTCGCGACCTGCCCGATCAGACCCTTCCGGCCGAGCCGGGTCAGTCCGACTAGGTTGGACCGGACCGGGGCCCACTATGCCCCTTTACCTTCTTTTGGCCATATCTTGGGCACGAGACGTCTGTTTGATTAACCGTCAGTGGTGCTAGAAATCTTGGATCAAGACAATCCCTATGATTATACTCCACTGAAGTTTTGGTTTAAGATGGGAAACGGTCAGGTTGGATCGAGCATGAATCCAACAGGGCCCCCGGGACTAAATGGCAAATAACTCATAGACTAGGCTTTATATTGACGTGCCGTCTATTGCGTTGATACCCCTATGACGTGGTAGAACTTTGAGATACTTATTTTTGGAACTTTGCGGCAGTTGGAGTATCGACCAGTAGCTCGTGGAGCGCATCCTCCCAGAGACGAGCGAGTGTAGTGGAGAGACTTAGTAGCTGGCTGAGACCGGATTACTGCTGGACGTTTTGACTCGGAGTGACTCTACTAGACTAGTGGGGAGCGCCTTGGTGTTTCGGTAGACCCACAGTGGGGAGAGACTTGGTGTCGTGGCATACCCATAGTAGGGAGCACCTTGGTGTCGCTGCAGACCCACGATACTCGACATGAGGAGTACCTTAGCAGGCTACGAGGGGGAGCGTTCTTGGTGTCATGGCAGACCCATAGTGGGGAGCGCGCTTAGTGATGCAAAAGATCCACGGTACTCAACAAGAGGAGTACCCCAGTAGTACAAGGTTAGTGGGAAGCGTGCTCGGTGTCGCGGCTGGCCCTCTGTACTTGATAGAGGAGGAGTTATCCAGCAGCCGATGTTTTGACAATGTGACTAGGGATGTTACTCGATACTACCCCTAGAATAAAATCCTAGTTTGAGTTGAGTCGGTTTTTTCTATGTTTTTCTCCTGATTGAGATAGATTATTTGATAACTTAGGTATATGTATAGGAATATACCTATATAGGGTTATTTCTTGATTTCATAATTTTTGGTTTATCCTTGGTGGATTTTTGTAAGACCTTGAGGGTCTTGAGATCCCTAATTAGTATCATTATACTCACCCCTGCATGGGATATGCCTGCACTTGGTTGTGTTGGATGCAGATGATGGACAACAATGAATTAGGTTGAGAGTACCAGGACTGGATGGTACCAGGAGAGGGACCATACGGCGAGTCGATACACGGAGGAGACAGATGGATGTGGAGTGCAGAGGATGTGATCTGTACCTACCCTTCATGTAGGAACCTCATAGGATGATCCAGTAGTTGTCTTCGTTTTTTCTCAGTTGTATAGTAGTTGTCTTCCTTTTTTCTCAGTTGTATTGCATTCTAGTTGTACTTGTACATTCCAGTTGGGCTTGTATTCCAGACCATTTTTACTTACTATACTCATTTGTTTACTATATAGTTGACTTGATTTCGTATCTTTCAATGTGTTAGGTTTCATGAGATTATAGGTTATAAAGGCAATGACTTCCCAATTATAGAGAATATGCCTTTGGTGCTAGTCGCTAGCCCCTAGCCTATGGAAGACGGGCTTGAGGTAGTCACGACACGAGCCCCAGGGGACGGGTCATGACAGTATCCTTTTCCTCACATTTATTACTTGTTTGATCAGCTCGAGGGATCTCAATATTTTTTCAAGATTGAAGTGAGATCTGGGTACCATAAACTAAATTTGAAGAAGGATGATATTCCAAAAACATATTTTTAAACTAGATATGGTCATTATGAATTTGTTGTTATGTCATTTGGGTTAACTAATGAACATGTTGTATTCATGGATTTTATGAATAGAATATTTTATGAGTTCTTGGATAAGTATTTGGTTGTTTTTATTAATTACATTATGGTATCTTCTAAAAGTAAAGAGGATCATGAAAAAAATATAAGGGTTGTTTTGAAAACCTTAAAAGGGAAAAAATTATGGAAAATTCCACAAGTGTGAACTTTGGTTGCACCAAATTTCTTTCCCTGGTCACATGGTTTCTAAAGATAGAATAATTGTTGATCCTGCTAAAACAAAAGTTATTGAATAATGGCCATAGCCCAAAAATATAACCAATACTTTTAGTTTTCTGGGGTTTTTAGGCTAATACCGAAGGTTTGTTGAAAACTTTTCACGGTCATCTAGTCCACTGACTAAGTTTACTAGAAAAGGAGTTAAATTCACCTAGAAAAAAGAATTTGGTGATTGTTATTAAGAATTAAAAATAATATTTGTGAATGCTCCATTTCTGACCCTACCTTCCAGAAATGGTGAGTTTGTTATCTACAACAATGCTTCATTAAAGGGACTCGATTTTGTTCAAATGAAAAATGATCTGGTAATTTCTTAAGCCTTAAGACAACTAAAACCTCATGAGTTAAATTATCCCACACATGATTGGGAATTAGCATCTATGGGTTTCTCTTTAAAAATTTGGATGCATCATTTATATAGATCCAAATGTGAAATATATAATGACCACAAAGTCTGAAGTATATATTCACTCAAAAAAAATCAAACATGAGGAAGAAAATATTGCTTGAATTGATAAAAGATTATGATTTCATTATCAATTACCATCCCAAAAAATAAAACAAAGTGGAAGATTCCATGAGTTGAAAACATCATGCATCAATAACTATGTTACAGCTAGAACAAGACCCTTTGATTAATGATTCGATGAATTTTGGCTTGGATGTTTCTGGTGTTGGAAATTTCTCAATTTTTTTTCAGGTTATAGTGCAGTTAAATTTTCCAAACATAATTACGAAAGCGTAGAAGGAATACTGTGAGTTATAAAAAAAGGTATAATTGGTTAAAATAGGTAATCATTCAGAATTTAACATTGATAAAGATTGTGTTTTGATATTTGGAAAAATATTATGTGTGCCTTGTATTTCTTATATGGAGAATGAATTGTTGTGTGGATCTCATAGTTCTCCATTTTTATTTCATAATTGAAGTAATAAGATATATATAGACCGTATAGAATATTAATGGTGGTATGGAATGAAAAAAATTATTGTATATTTTATCGTGAAATGTTTGACATGTCAATAGGTTAAAGTAGAGAGACAACTGCCATAGGGGATGATTCATCCTTCACTAGTGCTAGAGTGGAAATGGGAAAATATATCTGCGGACTTTTTTCTGAGACTACCAAAGTCTTATCTAAGTAAAAATTTAATATGGTTTATTTTTGATCGACTGACTAAACCTTCTCATTTCCTTTCTATTTCTGATACTAGGCCTTTGGATCATCTTTCTCGAATTTACCTCAAGAATATTGTTAGGTTACATTGAGTTACTCTTTCCATGGTATCTGATTGTGATCCTAGGTTCACTTTTAACTTTTGTAAAATCCTTTGGAAGTTGTTGGGAACAAAATTATATTTTAGTATTGCTTTTCATCCTCAATCATATGGGCTGTCAGAACGGACAATTCAGACATTGGAGGATATTCTTCAAGATTGTTCAACGGATTACTAGGGAATTTGAGATCATCATATTTTATTAGTTGATGTTTATTACAATAATAATTTTCATTCTAGTATACAAATGAAACCTTTTGAGGAATTATATGGAAAGCAGTGTTGAACTCCAACTTTTTAGGATGAAGTCAGGGAAAGGAAGTTAATGTGACCATAATTAGTAATGGAAGTGGCTGAGAAAGTGAAGATGATCTAGCAACACCTGAGAAAAACATAGAGTAGTTAGAAAAGTTATATATATAGTAGGAGGAATGATTTATTTTAGGCCGGTGATCATGTTTTTCTTCGAATCACACAATGGAAAAGTGTTGTGCATTTTGGTAAAAAAGTAAAGCTAAGTCCACGGTTCATTAGACCTTATGAAATCCTGTAGAATGTTGGACCAGTTACCTACCAAGTAGCTTTTAATCGGAGTTTATCTCACGTAAATAATTTTTTTCATCTTTCAATGTTTAGAAAGTATGTTCCGGATTCATCTCATGTTTTGAGCCCATAAGCAATTCTGCTTGAAGAGAACCTTTCATATGAAGAGAAACCTGTTTAGATTCTTGATCGAAAAGAAAAGGTATTGTAGAATAAGGTAATCCAAAAGGTAATGTTTTTTTGTAGAAACTAAATGGTTGAATAAGAAACATGGAAATTTGAAAATTCTCTGAGGGAAAGGTACCCTCACTTCTTTAATAATTAAATAAAATTATGAGGATGAAATTTCTATAAGGTGGGGAGAATGTAACACCCCAAGGTTTTAAAATTAAATTGGAATGAATTAAACAATGAGTCTCTACATAATGAAACTCTGTTTTATGGAGATAGTTATAATCTATCCTTTAAATATAATTTTTCTACTTCAATGATTTGAATTTCGAAAAATAGACATCTACGGTTGTGATCAGTAAGTTATTTGGAGTCCGATAGAACCAACTTATTTTTTTTGGTGAATAGTAACACACCCTTATTAATAGTAATATGAATATTAATACGACCCTTATGAGTATTAAATTTAATTATTATTTTATTGTCTTAAGGTTATAAGATAATGAGATCTTGATTATTTTTTCAAGGTGATATAAAGTGAGTTATAGTTTTAAAATTGTTATTTTTAGAATCAATTATGATTTATTTAAAAATTAATTTTCTCATATTTTGAAAATTATTTTTATAAAATTTTGTTCATTTTTTAATTCTATACATTGTGAAATAGTTAGGTTGAATTTTTTTGATTTCTCTGAAATACTCGGATTTTTTATGAATAGTGAAATATGGTAAATTACCATATATATACATTATATGTTAAATAAAATATTCTTTTCATCATGGATGATGTAAGCACACTTAATTCCAACTCACATTATATATTTACTATTTTGGGTAACATAAATTAATACTATTCATAGTCTTGAGAAAAATATTAAACCAATGATAAAAATAATAGAAAACTCCTCCTCTCCTCCACTATATATACCACCTCACCTCATCTTCATATCACACCTCTAAAGATTTGATAATTGTAAAAATTCTACCAAATCCTCTTACCAATGATCTTACCCACATCCAAGACCTTCTGGTCTCACCAAAAGTCCAAAGCCAAAGGCCTTAAGGAGGATCTCAAGGAGAAGAGATCAAGAGGTAAAAATCCAATTTTATTTTCTTGCATTTTCTTTTCAATTCTTTTATATTATTATACTCTATTCACCTATACATATTCAAGAGGAATGAAAGACACATTATTATATATATTCTATATTTTATCATGTTTATGGAAAACATCATCATTATTAATCCTCTCTTATTCCTCTTCTTCAAAAAAATAAAAACACCGTTTATGTGTCAATTTACCGACATCACGAAGGACGAGTCTTCAATTTCATTTACATACTTAAAACATGGTTGTAAAACCATTTTAATGGTTTAAAAATATTTTAAAGTGTATATAAGACCTATCTTATTTTATGTAATTAACTTATATGCTTAATATTAAAGGTTTATTATGAAACAAGTTCATGATTATCGAAGAACTGCCAAAATAATCTAAATGAATAACACTAATGATCCATATAATGATTCATCTTCATTCCATATAAACAAAAAGATTTATCTAATAATTTAATATTATAGAAACATATTAACACCATTTTATTCCACTTATGTATTTTCTCTTTCATTCGACAAGGATGTCCTTTACAAACCAACCATGGAAATCATGTAAAGCACACACCCGAAATAATGGAAATAACAAAATATTATTAATAAATGGGTTGAATGATGTTATAAAATGATCATATAATGTGTTATAAACATGATTATGCTTATTTAAAATATTAATAACACCATTTTAACCATTATATAGGATGTTTAAATAATGTTTATGTAAGACCAACCCGAGGTAAGGGAATTCTTATCCCAATTTCCATTCTTTGGGTTAACCTTTTACATTATTCATTATGTGGTATTAAGATTAATTATATGATGAATTTCTGTTCATATTATGTTTATATATAGTGTGTACACATATTTATTTCATTATATTAATTTATAACATTAATTATATGATATTTGTAAGGGAATTTCTTTAAAAATCCCCTTTTAAAATTCTATTTTATGAAATTCAAAAAAAAATGTTTTTATGAAATTATTCATGTTTTATTTTTATGATCTTATTATTGGGGATTTTTTATGATTAATGGTGGGACCTACATATCATTCAAATGCATTTGGTATATGTTAGTTATAGTTCAGCTGTATGGTTACTCCAAGTGTAACTGCGATGGTTACACCATAAGGTAGTTAGGGGTGTTACATTGTAAGGCAGCAGTGAGGGTTAAAAATCATAAGGTAGCAATGAGGGTTAAAATATAAGTAAGTAGTGACCCAATATACCCTTAGGGGTTTATATTTTTTCTCTAATTTTTTATAGAAATATCATGTTTCACAAATTAATTTTATATGGGTGAGAAGTATGCCTTTGTGAAAATGATTTCATATGTTAATAAGTATTGATAGACTAATGGTTTCTTTCCTTATTTTTATATCCCTTACTGTGATTTTTATGCTCATACCATGTTTTTTAATGTTTTTAATAGGTTATAAGGATGGTCAAGATTAATAAGGAAGTCGAGTTAAATGTTATGAAGAATTTTCAAAGAAATCATGTTGATGTTTTGTGTTAAAAATTTTATGTTTGGGAAGAAATGGATACGATTTTAATGGTGCCTACTTTGTATGTTTATGGGATTATATATATGAGTTATGCACTAAATTTATAAAAATCAAAACCAAAATGATCTTTTAAAATGTAAAGAAGTGAAATCTTGTTGGAATATCTATATTATGTAATGTTTATGGTCGGGTCTTTATAGATATAGTATTTATAAAGAATTTGTTTAGTCCTTTGGGGAGACCAAGGTTCCCTAGACAAAGAAATTACTCAATTTATTTCACAAAAAACATGATTTCTCCCTTAAACTAGAAACCACATTAAGTTTATAAATTAACATTCTAATCCAAATAGCTACCATTGTAGTATCTGACAAAATAATGTACTTTGACTCTGTTTTTTATTTTTCCATGATAACTTGTTAAAAAAATATTACAATTGATATCTCAAACATTCATAAAAAAACTAAGATCTCATATCATATATGTTATATTGGAAACTTTTAGATATTTAAGACTTTACAAAGATCTCATCCTCTCCTCTAAAGATCAAGAACATATCCTTAGTCTTTCTCAATTACATTACGATTTTCTTAATAAAAATAGAATGTCTCTCACCATGATTAGATTGGTAACCATTAGTAATTATTAGATCATAGGAATATTTAGTGAAGTAAAAAAAGGAATAAATTAATGATCTTATAGAGAAAACATATGGAATTCAGTCCATCCTTTACAACTATTTAAATTAACATAGAATCTTTCTAAGATTTATATCATGTAATACTGGTAAATACCACTTTTTGGAGTTATTTATGAAAATCCTATTTATAAATTTAACAATGTAGGTGTTCTGACTTAGTCCCAGAATCCTCTTAGATCCATCCCTATATATCTTCAAACCCAGTATATAGTCAGCTTCACTCATATCCTTCACAGAGATGCATATACCCAAACACATATTTACAATATGTAAGGTTGAGATATCATTTTTGATAAGAATTATGTCATCTATATACAATATAAAAATCACTATAATACTCCCACTAATATAATAATAAATACATGAATCGTATACATTAATGATGAAACAAAACACATTGATTGCACCACCAAACCCGATATTCCAACTCTAAGAAGATTGCATCAATCCATAATTGTAATGTTATAAATTGTATAACATAGAGAACTCATTTGGAACTTCAAAACCTTCAATTTTCAACATATACATATAATTTACTACATTGTTATTATGGAATGAGTTTTTTAAATCCATTTGATACATCTCATAGTCAAAATTTGCTTTTAGGGAGAGTAATATCAACCTAGAATTTATCATCACAATAGGTGAAACATTTTATTTATAGTTAACACCATGAAATTTATCGTAATAATTTAAAACTAAGCATACTTTAGAGGTATACACTCTACTTTCCATGTCGGTTTTCTTGTGGAAAATCCACTTGCACCATATGGGTCTTACCCCTTATGGTGTATCCACCAAGTTCCAAACATGGTTAGTATATAGGGAGTCAATTTCAAATTCCATAGATTTTGGCCATTTATAATAATTATAAATATAGATGGCCTCCCAATAGGTAGTAAGTTTCTATCCCATGTAAATGACTTCATCAATATTCACCATAAAAATCCACATCTCTTGGGATATTGATAAATCCTACTTCACATTCGAGGTTCTTTTATAGCTTGAGTCATCTCTTATTCTGAAACACTTTATGGAACTAGATCAAACTTGATCTTAAGAATAAATCTTATTTTTTGGTCTTGAACTTGTTCAATTTCAACTTTAGTCCTACTAGATCATCAACTAATATATTCTTTTTCATGAGATGTAGAAAATTTATCCACAAACACTTTGTTATTAGTAGGATTATTGTAACACCCCAGGTAAATAAAGAATATGACATTTTCATATTTATCCATATTTGTGAATAAAATATTAATATTACTTTAAAGGGGACGCTATGCTCGATGGCGTACACAACACGCAACAACGAGTTTCTTGGGAATCTTACGTTGCACTCTAATAATAAAATAATATTATTTTAAGTGGTAGTTAACATGTAGCCGTTGTATTTGTGAGAATGGATAGAAATAACTAAAATATGATTATGTATGTTTTTAAATGTTTTTACATTTATCCAATAAACGATAAAGGCTTAAAATACAGAAAGAATTCAATTTTAGGCGTATATACCCTAGTTTTCACTAAAGGTTCACTTATCGCCTTTTGATGGAGAACCATCATTAAATATAGTATTGTTCACTATTATACATTCTATTGGACCAAATAAAACTCTTCTTAAGAATTGGGACATCAAAATTTACTTTGTGTAAATTTTTGGTGT
The DNA here is from genome assembly GCA_963277665.1 of Viscum album. Lineage (NCBI taxonomy): Eukaryota > Viridiplantae > Streptophyta > Magnoliopsida > Santalales > Viscaceae > Viscum > Viscum album. The sequence continues at coordinate 2,048,223,167 of OY728159.1, forward strand.
CTTTCCGATAAAGTTCTTTTTTTTAATGAATAGTGTAAAATGTTGTATTTTAATTCAAAACCTATTTTTAAACTAATTTATTTATATGATTATATTATCTTTTGAATTTTTTTAAAGTGATATTAGAATATATTTTTACCATTAAATCCAATAGTGGTCGTTGGAATTAATTTTACTTTGAAATCAGACTTAAACTAGTGTCAATCTTTTGATACTTATTGTTTCATAAAAACACACTATTTTCTCTAACAGTGGGAATTATTTATTAAATTAATTAATGTGACTTATATGTTTTGAATTTTGTAAAATAGACTTCATTTTTGAATTCGGAATATCAAATATAAGTTAGGGTGAATTTTTGGGTTTTTTCTGAAAAACTGCAATTTTTGATGAATAGTGAAACCACTAAGTGGTACTTATAAAAATTGAGTTTTCCATTTAAATAAAATTTTTCCATCTTTGTGTTTTGAATTTCAAAAATCTGACATACATGGTTTTCATTAAGAAGTAAAATGTGGTTCAATGGGAAAAAAATAATTTTTTTGTGAATAGTAACTTATTAAGTTTTTAATCGCGATTAGAGGTAATTAGTGTAGTTTATGGTAAGAATAATGTTTTAATAAAATGAAATGACCTAGACACATGTCCTACCATCATTTTATGTGTCATGGCCGACCAATAAAATACATGGGTCAACTTGGGGACCCCATGGAGCCACTTTGGTTGGGAAATGACATAAATATCTTTTTATTTAATGTTAAAGTAAAAATGACAAAAACATGAGATGTTTTACTAAAACAATTTTTACATGGGGTTATACAAGTCATATTTTTGACTATAAATAGTCATTGTAAAGATACAAATATTACCTACATCATAGTATATTTTTATAATTTTTAGACATTAAAAAAATTAAATTGTTTATGACATCATGATGATGCAGCGATGACCTCATTATTTAACGATTTAAATAAAATGGAAAGATAATGTAATATATAAGACCTACACATGTCAAAAACCTAATGGATGAGTGGATTTCGAACCCTTGTCACCTTATCCTCGAAATAAATCAATGTGGGACCTTTAAAATCCGAAACTCTTTTGAAAATAAAGTAACATTTTGTAACATTACAAGATTGCCCCTCCTCTCCTCTTATAAAAGCCCCCCACCTCTACCTCCATACCCACACTCCCAAAGCCTTTGTCTCGGCCAAACCCTACCCATTTTGTCTCTACACTTTCCTATCTTACTCCTTGAATCCTCACTTTGGGAATAAGTCTTCCCAAGGAAGTTTTTGAGCTCAAACCAAAGAGAGTTACCCGATTTTTAGGTAATGTCTTCACTTGTGTCCTTTTGTTTTATTTTGCTTCTCCAACCCCCTAAAAACTTTCTATTCATTTATTTTGTAACAAATCTAGTATCTTCAATATACTAGGATGTTGTTATAATATGTATTCGAGCTACACTTACACACACCTACATCTAATGGTTAAAGAACATAGTGTTTCCGTGGATGGCGAATTTCTGCCTCCCGAAATGATGATTGTTCAACATTCTTCTAACACCTTCAAAGGTGGCCATTAAGATGACACTATATTTATATATGATATCTAATATGTTTATGTTTTACTTAAGATTCTCTATTTTTAATTTATGGCTTACCTTTATGGTTTCCATTATGGGTAAACGCGATATATTCATTTAAGGAAGTGCGGACATCCACCCCCTCAAAGTGATTTGATTCGTTAATACCATATGTGGTACGTATAAAGGATATATTTAATGATATTATATATGATACCATACTGTAATTAAAATAATATTATGTATCATTATGTTTTAATTCCATTAAATATGAAATAGAAATGGAAGTAGCGTTCATGCGTGCGTACGGCTTACCGTCTCCATGAACGGTACATTTCATTTCTTATCTCAAAATGTTATGTAATATTATAAGTACATATATATAATGGATATATATGTAATATATTACATATAAATTATGGATATCATTCTGTAATTATAACATATATATATCTCTCTCAATTTTTTTTAATTCCATTATTATGACAAAAAAATGAAAGTGGCGTTCATGCGTACGTATGGCCTACCGTCTCCATGAACGGTGATTTTCGTTTTTTTATCTCCAAATGATATGGAATAGTATAAAATGAATATTTACTGGATATATATGATATTTTAATCATTAATACTATTCTGGATATTATTTACTTATAACTACATGGTCAATCTTTTTTCAAACAAGTTCGTTTTTGACTCATGTACTAAACATCGGCAAAAACGTCTGATATGAACTAACATTATTAAACAATTATTATAACATTATAATATGTGATATGAACTGAATAATAATCTCTAAATTATGTAATTAGGAAATTCTTAATTGACCAAAGTTTATTATTCAGGAATATAAAGAAACGAACAAGACAAGTTGGACTTGAGGTAAGGGATCCTACTCCACTCTTTCTTTTTAAGTACACTCTTTTATGTCATTCCTTTTAAAGATCATCTTTCTTGTTATTGGGATGTTCTTTTATTTTAATCTTACTTTAATTTTTATGTCCATGTGATGAGATACCCTTTTGTTATCTCTCATCAACTCATTTTGATGTGACGTCGTTAGGCTGTCAAGGGAACTTCTTAACCCAATTTCGATTTCTTTTGGTTCAACATATAGTTATTGAATATGTCATCATTTGAATATGTGTGAATGAAATTTGATTATTTTACACTTAATATCCACTTATATTTGGTGTATTAGTTTGTCACAAATAATTACTTAATTTATTTATCCTTAAACCAAGGATACCGTCTTTGTAAGGGACTTCGTCTCAATCTCCATTCATTGAGGCATATTTTGTTTTATACACAACCTTCTTTTATACGGTGTATAAACCCCTTTAAATTTTATGTTTATCCAAAAAGGAATCTTTTTTATGAGAAGAGTTTTACTAAATGACAAAAGGGAATGTTTTTGTCGTACGTATGCGGCAACAACGACTTCTCCGCCGCCGTGACCATCATTTGAGTTTCAGATTCTTCTACAAGCCATACCTTCTTTTTAAAAGAAAAATAAATACCATGTTTTACTTTTCTTTTATTTTGGTATTGAAAATGGTTTTCATAATGTTTTTATATCAATGTTTTGTATTGATATCTTGTTATTTAAAGGTGGAAATGTTATGTTTCCTTTATGCGTGTTTTATGTGATAAGATTATGTTATGGTTCTTGGGAATTGTTAAGAAGATGGGTGGTTCTGTGATAAACTAAGGGTGGGTGAGCCCGATATAGCTCTCCAATGCATTGGGTAACGTGAAGGAGTGAAACATTAAGGTTTCTCCAAAGAGATTTAGGGAATATACTGTGGTGGGTATTCCAAACATAACCAAGAGGGTTACTCCCTACGTAAGAATGTTATGAATGCCTCAAGTTATCTTTTATGTCTTATGATTTCTATGATTTATTCATGATTTTATGAGGTATGTTAAAGTGCCTATGTTTTATGGGTAAAGTATGATTTCATTCTTATGTATATATGAACTCATGTTTCCTTTACATATTTTTATAACCCTTACTGAGCTCTTTATGCTCATCCCAAGTTTTTTAAAATGTTTTTCACAGGTCAAGGGAAAGGTACATGATGTGATGATAGTGTCAAGGATGTGTCAAGAAAGAATCCATGTTTTATTTTAAATATGTTTTCGTTGATGGGAAGAATGAATACTATATTTTATGTAACCACTTTGATTAAATGTGGAATGTAATGCAAGTTTCATGATCTAATTCTCTAAAACTCTAAACCTGAAAAGATCCTCAATGTGTAATCTTGTAATAACTCAAGATTAAGTAAGGTTTAAGGCTGGGGCCTTATAGTTGGTATCAAAGGTCAGTTTAGATAACTTTAGAGGTTAGGGTATTCTTTAAGCATAAGTGGCATTACCATAATGGTTAGGATTTCAGAAAGAGTCCTAGTTTTAGATAAATTTAATGAGTAAGTATATCTTAGTGTTTATCTTCCTCATTAGTACATGATGTTTTTTTTGATATACTCACACCGACCTTTTTGGTTTCAGTAAATGGCTGGATCTAGCAGGAACCAAAGTAACAGTGGTTGTGAAGGAAACAGTGACAGTTTTTTGAGCAAGCAACTGAATGATATGGGAGCTGCAATGAGAACTCTTGTGATTATCCTCAACCAACTATCTGGAGTCATGATTGACCACCTAAACCTTGGTGATTTCTCTAAGGCATCATATATGTGAGAAATAAATCCCTACGGAAGTACAGGTAATAATCATAAAGGTAAGTGTGTTCAAAAACCTATGTGTCAAAGATGTGGAAAGAAACACCAAGGAAACTGTTTCAAAGGGATAGAAATATGCTATAGATGTGGAAATTAAGGTCATAAAGCAAGAACCTTCCATGGAAAAAGGAAGCATCTAGTTGACTCGAGGAAAGAGAAAGAAGTTCTTTCTAAGGGATCAATTGAATGTTTTAAATGTGGTGTGCATGGTAATTATGAAAACACATGTCCTATGAAGAAGTTTCGTGAATGGGATCACCAAGAGCATACAAATTTTCGTTTACCAATACCTAATGCCATTCCGATTGAGGATGAAGAAACTGACAATGACCAATCAAAGGTATGTATTATTTCATGACTATTGTTTTCCTATTTTGGAATCATAGGATATGATTCATGATTTTGTTTGTAGGAAAGAGGTATTTTGGAATAAGTTGGAAAGTATTGGTTAATGGATCATAAATAATGATGAATGAGTAATATGTCAACATATAAGGGATTCAAGAGTTATGGTGAAATTCTTAAGAGTATTAAGTCTCTTTTGATGATGAGGTTACATTAGAAGACTTTTTATATTATGTGTAACCCTGATGTTTAATATATTAAAATTTTATTCAAGGAATAGTTATCTTTTCTTTTGTGGACGTAGTTATAAAGAACCATTTGGGTTTATATGATCCTTGCTTTTGAGGTAATTATGGGTTACTATATGTTATGATTGATGTGAAAGGCATGAGATAGAATTGAGGTTAAATTATGTTATGGTTATTTTTGATGATGTTATCCCTTTTTGGGGAATGATTTGAGAATTATATAGTTTTGGAAAAAGGACAACATGCAGACCATGTGACTACCTGTCGCGTCGGACAAAGCTGCGGGAATAGAACCCACAACCAAAGTGCGACTGGTATTTATCGCCTACTACTGGACTACGTGAAGTCCATGGTTAGTTTGATTGATTCTTTTTAGTTATATAATTCTATGAATTAAGAGTAAGTTTATTTTGGGTTATTTATGAAAATGATTAACCTATCATGGAGGATATGTGATTAGGTTAATTACTTTTCAATACGAGACTTTAGGAGAAACTGATGTTGTTTGGAGAAAAATGTTACGATTTATCTTGGAAGGCTATGTGACTAAATCCTTCAAATATTTGGGTTTAAATCATAGATTGGATTACTTTGAAGAATTTTATGGAAAAATTGTTTATCAGATGGTCCTCATTGAACTTTGGGTTTTGTTGGACAAATTTTGGAGATTAAGCATAGATTTTCTTTTTAAAGGGTTATCCTTTTCTGGATTATCTGAACTTGTAATAAGGTTTTTGGTTTTGGTTTTGGTTAAATCCTAATGAAATGGGAAGTATATAGTTCTCTTTGGTTGATTAGTTGATTATCTAGAAGTTGATTATAGTACTCTTAATGCGAACAAGTCTCCCTAAATACTCGTCTTTTGGAAAAAATATGAGTTTGAATAAGGAATATAGTAAAAGTTGAAAGTCAACATGATAAGTGATTATGATTCCTTATGAATAAATTCCTCAATAAAAAGTAACTTAAAACAAAAATATTGTCTATTAACTTTTCTTACTGGGGAATCGAATACTGTTTAACCCATCACAAGTTTGTGATTTTCTTATGGTTAACTTTCTCCTAGACATGTTTACCATCACTCTCCCTCAAGAACATGACCCTTTGCTTTTTCTTCCATTTCCATGTTTTTCTACATGGAATCCTAGTATGGGTTATCTTGGGTGACCTTTGTACTTATCTTCCTTTATTTTAAAGTGTTTGTTTTACCGACTCTTGTTCCGATGTGAGACTTTCAAGGACGTTTCGAAGCTCAATTTTTAAAAATTGCGAGGACGCAATTCCCAAAAGGGGGGAAGGATGTAACACCCCAGGTAATTAAAGAATATGAAATTTTCATATTTATTCATATTTGTGAATAAAATATTAATATGAGTTTAAAGGGGACGCTATGCTCGATGGCGTACCCAACACGCAACAACGAGTTTCTTGGGAATCTTACGTTGCACTCTAATAATAAAATAATATAATTTAAAATGGTAGTTAACATGTAGCCGTTGTATTGGCGTTAATGTATATAAATAACTAAAATATGATTATATATGTTTTTAAATGTTTTTACATTTATCCAATAAAAGATAAAGGCTTAAAATACGAAAAGAATTCAATTTTAGGCGTATATACCCTAGTTTTCACTAAAGGTTCACTTATCACCTTTTGATGGCGAACCGTCATTAAATATAGTTTTGTTCACTCTTATACATTCTATTGGACCAAATAAAACTCTTATTAAGAATTGGGACATTAAAATTTACTTTGTGTAAATTTTTGGTATCTTTCCGATAAAGTTCTTTTTTTAATGAATAGTGTAAAATGTTGTATTTTAATTCAAAACCTCTTTTTAATCTAATTTATTTATATGATTAGATTATCTTTTCAATTGTTTTTAAAGTGAAATTAGAATATATTTTTACCATTAAATCCAATAGTGTTCGTTGGAATTAATTTCACATTGAAATCATACTTAAACTAGTGTCAATCTTTTGATACTTATTGTTTCATAAAAACACGCTATTTGCTCTGACAGCGGGAATTAATTATTAAATTAATTAATGTGACTTATATGTTTTTAATTTTTTAAAATAGACTTCATTTTTGAATTCGGAATATCAAATATAGCTTAGGGTGAATTTTTTGGATTTTTCTGAAAAACTTCAATTTTTGATGAATAGTGAAACCACTATGTGGTACTTATAAAAACTGATTTTTCCATTTAAATGAAAATTTTCCATCTTTGTGTTTTTAATTTCAAAAATCCATCATACATGGTTGTCATTAAGAAGTACAATGCGGTTCAATGGGATAAAAATAATTTTTTGGTGAATAGTAACTTATTAAGTTTTTAATCGCAATTAAAGGTAATTAGTGTAGTTTATTGTAAGCATAATGTTTTAATAAAAATAAATGACCTAGAAACATGTCCTACCCTCATTGGATGTGTCATGGCTGACCAATACAATCCATGGGTCAACTTGGGGACCCCATGGAGCCACTTTTGTTGGGAAATGACATAAATATCTTTTTATTTAATGTTAAAGTAAAAATGACACAAACATGAGATGTTTTACTAAAACAATTTTTACATGGGGTTATACAAGTCATATTTTTGACTATAAATATTCATTGGAAAGATAAAAGGATTAACTAAATCATAGTATTTTTTTATAATTTTTAGACATTAAATAAATTAAATTATTTATGACATCATGATGATGCAGCGATGACCTCATTATTTAACGATTTAAATAATATGGAAAGATAATGTAATATCTAAGACCTAAACATGTACAAAACCTATTGGATGAGTGGATTGCGAACCCTTATCACCTTATCATCTCAATAAATCAATTTGGGACCTTTAAAATCCGAAACTCTTTTGAAAATAAAGTAACATTTTGTAACTTTACAAGAGTGCCCCTCCTCTCCTCTTATAAAAGGCCCCCACCTCTACCTCCTTACCCACACTTCCAAAGCCTTTTGCTCGGCCAACCCCTCCCCATTTTGTCTCTCCACTTACCTATCTTACTCTTTGAAGCCTAATTTTGGGCAGAAGTCTTCCCAAGGAAGCCTTTGAGCTCAAACCAAAGGGAGTTACCCGATTTTAAGGTAATGTCTTCACTTGTGTCCTTTTGTTTTATTTTGCTTCTCCAACCCCCTAAACTCTTTCTATTCATTTATTTTGTAACAAATCCAGTATCATAAATATACTAGGATGTTGTTATAATAAGGATTCTAGCTACACTTACACACACCTACATCTAATGGTTAAAGAACATACTGTTTCCGTGGATGGGGAATTTCTGCCTCCCGAAACGATGATTGTTCAATATTCTTCTAACACCTTCAAAGGTGGCTATTAAGATGACAATATATTTATATATGATATCTAATATGTTTATTTTTTTACTTAAGCTTCTGTATTTTTCATTTATGGCGTATCTTTATGGTTTCCATTATGGGTAAACGCGATATCTTCATTTAAGGAAGTGCGGACTACCGCCCCCTCAAAGTGATTTGATTCGTTAATACCATATGTGGTACGTATAAAGGATATATTTAATTTTATTAAATATGATACCATACTGGAATTAAAATACTATTATGTATAATTATGTTTTAATTCCATTAAATATGAAATAGAAATGGAAGTAGCGTTCATGCGTACGTACGGCTTACCGTCTCCAAGAACGGTACATTTCATTTCTTATCTCAAAATGTTATGTAATATTATAAGTAAATATATATAATGGATATATATGTAATATATTACATATAAATTATGGATATCATTCTGGAATTATAACATATATATATCTCTCTCATTTTGTTTTAATTCCATTATTATGACAAAAAAATGAAAGTAGTGTTCATGCGTACGTACGGCCTACCGTCTCCATGAACGGTGCTTTTCGTTTTTTTTATCTCAAAATGATATGGAATTGTATAAAATTAATATTTACTGGATATATATGATATTTTAATCATTAATACTATTCTGGAAATTATTTACTTATAACTACATGGGAAATCTTTTTTCAAACAAGTTCATTTTTGACTCATGTACCAACCATTGTCAAAAACATCTGATATGAACTAGCATTATTAAAAAATTATTATAACATTATAATATGTGATATGAACTGAATAATAATCTCTAAAGGTGGTAATTAGGAAACTATTAATTGACCAAAGTTTATTATTCAGAAATATAAAGAAACGAACAAGACAAGTTGGACTTGAGGTAAGGGATCCTACTCCACTCTTTCTTTTTTAGTACACTCTTTTATGTCATTCCTTTTAAAGATAATATTTCTTGTTATTGGGATGTTCTTTTATATTAATCTTACTATAAATTTTATGTCCATGTGATGAGATACCCTTTTGTTATCTCTCATCAACTCATTTTGATGTGACGTTGTTGGGCTGTCAAGGGAACTTCTTAACCCAATTTCGATTTCTTTGGGTTCAACATGTAGTTATTGAATATGTCATCTTTTGAATATGTGTGAATGACCTTTGATTATTTTACACTTAATATCCACTTATATTTGGTGTATTCATTTGTCAGACATAATTATTTAATTGATTTATTTTTAAACCAAGGATATCGTCTTTGTAAGGGACTCTGTCTCAATCTCCATTCATTGAGGCATATTTTGTTTTATACACAACCTTCTTTTATACGGTGTATAAACCCCTTTGACTTTTACGTTTATCCAAAAAGGAATCTTTTTTATGCGAAACATTTTACTAAACGACAAAAGGGAATGTTTTTGTCGTACGTATGCGGCGACAACAACTTCTCCACCGCCGTGACCATCATTTGAGTTTCGGCTTCTTCTACAAGCCATACCTTCTTTTTAAAGGAAAAATAAATACCATGTTTTACTTTTCTTTTATTTTGGTATTGAAAATGGTTTTGATAATGTTTTTATATCAATGTGTTGTATTGATATATTGTTATTTAAAGGTGGAAATGTTATGTTTCCTTTATGCATGTTTTATGTGATAATATATGATATGGTTCTTGGGAATTGTTAAGAAGACGGGTGGTTCCGTGATAAACTAAGGGCGGGTGAGCCTGATATATCTCTCCAATGCATTGGGTAACCTGAAAGAGTGAAACGTTATGGTTTCTCCGAAGAGATTTAGGGATTATACTATAGTGGGTATTCCAAACGTAACCAAGAGGGTTACTCCCTACGTAAGAATGTTATGAATTCCTCAAGTTACCTTTTATGTCTTATGATTTCTATGATTTATTCATGATTTGATGACGTATATTAATGCTCCTATGTTTTATGGGTAAAGTATGATTTCATTCTTATGTATATATGAACTCATGTTTCCTTTCCATGTTTTTATAACCCTTACTGAGCTTTTTATGCTCATCCCATGTTTTTGAAAATGTTTTTCACAGGTCAAGGGAAAGGTACATGATGTGATGATAGTGTCAAGGATGTGTCAAGAAAGAATCCATGTTTTATTTTAAATATGTTTCTGTTGATGGGAAGAATTAATACTGTATTTTATGTAACCACTTTGTTAAAATGTGGAATGTAATGCAAGTTTCATGATCTAATTCTCTAAAACTCTAAACCTGAAAAGATCCTCAATGTGTAATCTTGTAATAACTCAAGATTAAGTAAGGTTTAAGGCTGGGGCCTTATAATTATTGAAGTAATATCCCTTAGTTTCCTTGGGACAACAAATTAATAATCACTTTTTAGATTTAAGTTAAAGATTATCATAATCTAATCATCTTAAAATGATTCACAACCCCTTATATTCATAAAATATATAATGGGTTATTTCACTGTCCATATCTCATATGGTGCATTTAAAACCGTTTATATGGTGTGTATTTAAGTAGGAATGTAGTAGTCTCTGGAGAATAACCCAATAATGAAATGGGAAGGTAACAATGACTCATAATTAATAGAACCATGTCTAACAATGAATGATTCCTCCTCTTAGAAACATTATTCCACTGTGATGTTCTAAGTGGACTATGTTTTGGAACAATTCCCAAATACCATATAGGATTAATGAATTCCTTACTCAAATATTCACCACCATGATATTATCATATAATTTTAATACTTTTTTCCAATTAATTATTTATATCATTCTAAAAATCTTTTAATTTTTCAAATGTAACATAATTGTTTCCATTATAAACAAATAACTATATAGACTAAAATCAATATAAAAAACAAAGAAGTACCTAAGCCTACCACTTTCTTGAGTATTTATTGGTCCACACACATCACTTTGTATGAGATTGAACATTCCACTAGTCCTTTCACCTTTTCCACTAAATGTGATTTGGTTTTTCCCAAATAAAAAAGATCCATAATTATAAAATTATTTCTAATAAAATAGTTTCAATAATCCATCTATATGGATTATTTGGATTCATTTATCATTTATATTTCTAATGTAAAAATTCCAAAGGTAGGTGGGATTATAATAAACCATAACCTTATTATTCCAAATATTATAGATAGGGTTATCCATATTTAAAATATTTAAACCATTAATCATATTACAAACTCCATAAAACATTTCATTCTTATATATAGAAAAATTATTATTTTTAATAATTAATTAAAATCCCAACATGTCCAAATAAGATATAAAAATAAATTTTATATTTATAGTGGAAATGTAATAACAATTTCTCAATTCTATAACTAAACTACATGATAAAGTCAGATCATAAGTGATAAAATCTAATGCACTAAATCTCACTCTATTTCCATCACATATATCTATTACAACCTTTTTAAAGTACCTTATATCTTTGAGTATATGTTTATCAAAACAAATTTATGATAAACACCCAGTATATAATACCCATGACTCAAAAATGGTAAACCGACCTCTATAAAATTCACATTAAAATTTCAAAAATGCTTCTCTTTGAGAAACAATTCTCAACTTAATATTCCAATTTTGCTTTTTTATAAGTTATATCTATTAAATATCTCAAAATTATTATCATGAGATAAGTTATAATATTCAAAAAAGGCATATTTATGGGTGGGTATCATGTTTTATATTTATCTATAAAGGACTTTTAATGAAAATAATCCTACTAAAAGTGATGATTCCATTGATCATCTCTATTTAGCGAGCTAAGACCCATATAACACTAAGTAGTCCACTTAGGTTTTCATCTCACTACATAATTTTTTAGTTAGATAATAATTTAAATTATAATTTTTATGACTCTTGGATATTTGAGTTGGAAACTATTTTCCCTAATCCATCATATTGAAAAACTCAACTTTATTCCTATGGTATCCTAAATCTTAGGGTTTACTAGATAAGTGTCACCCAAATATCAAAATGATATTTGTTTAACTAAATTTTAAGGTTATCTCTCATACAAAAAGTATTTATGACATCATTCTTTCCACATCAGTTATTTATAATCGACGTTCAAAGACATGTATATTGACTAATCTTGTTAGTTATCCTATAACCAGTGTGATAAATTAAGTATCCCACTTTATAATGTTGTTTATTAGATAACCTATGTGATAAAGCGCGTTTTTTACATTGTTTATTATATAAATAACGTGATAAAGAAAATATCATTGCATTATCAGATTGGTTATAAAATAACTGACATGGTAAATCAATTTATCATGTCAGTTTCTATATAAACAACATAATATATATAATAAAAAATTCTTTATCACATTGGTTATTATATAACCGATATGATAAATCATTTAAAATTTTATAAATTCCCATTTTGAGTCATTTCGGTGTTTTTCAATCAGGCGAAGGCAGACTCAGTTCTCTCTCGCGTGAAAACCCTAATCTCATTTCTTCGATCCAGTGGCCTCCAACATCGTTTTCCAACTTCATATATCCTCATTTTTTTGGTTCATTCAATATGATTGAGTCACATTTCTCATGTAATTCTCACACATCTTTATTTCAATCATTCAATGTCGAGAATTCACTAAATCTCCATTTTCTATTTCGTTTTCTAAAATATCACATTACCATCTTGTTTAATCTTCTCATGCTATCTCATATATTCTTGTTACATGTATCCATGATTCTAATTATAATTTTGTACCTCCTTTAATTATGGTGGATTATTTTAAATGATAATTTTACACATCCTTTCATTATGTATTCCATGTTTTCTTGGAAAATTAATATGATGATATTTTCTAATGAATTTGAAGATAAAAAAGGGTTTTGATCCTATTTTGGTTTCTCATGAATATTAAACATTTTAATGGTTTTTAAATTAAATATATTTTTTGGTTTTGAACTAACTATTACAAGAGGTATGCTTCATTTATATAGTTTTGAACCTTTTTTGGGTTTCAATGAATGGTTTTAACTTTGTTTTCAAATTTGGATTCAAAGGCTTGTTTTCCACCATATAATTTTTTTATTGATGTTGTGATACCCTCATTTATTATCCACTTCGTATATAATCTGTATTGTTTAGAATTTTTACCTCTATGGGATGTTTTATATTATTACATGATACATTAACAAACATGAAAAAGGGGATATTTATTGAGAGGGTATGATACATGAGATGCGATTTATTTATTATGGTTTATTTCTTATAAATCTATGAATAATGTAGTTTCTTATTGATGGATCAATCCACTTTGACTATGTTTTTAGAAATTAAGGTAATTAATTAAGGGATAAAGTTTATACCCTATGAACATAGATTTTTCTATGATAAGTACCTCAGTTTTAATTATACAAAATATATAAACCTTATTAGCAATGTATATCATCATATATCTCATACTCGTATAAGAATCATGTATTATAGTATGAGTTGGTAAATTTAGTATGTCATTATAGATGGAAATTAACTGATGGATCAATATTCCACTTGTAGGTATGGAATATATTATATTTATAGATCTTGAAAATCAATATTTTGCTGGCTTAGTTATGGGTTTTTAGTAATTAGAAATTACTATGGGGATAGATCAAAAACCATTTGGAGGGGTATGAAATGATCAACAACATACCAATCATGGGTTCTTACTTTAGATCCTACGTATAAATAACTAATTTATTTTTTAAAATATCATTAAATATATGAGAATTAACATATATTTTCAATCCCCACGCCAATTTCATTTTCATTCCATATGGTTCCCTAACTGAATCCATCATCAACAAAAAACATAAAACCTTGTTGAATGTTCATATCTACTATCCCAATGAATTTATATTAGATGAAAAAAATTTATCTTATATCTATATTTTATTTTTTAAATTATTTACATGCATATATTTTTAGGATTTACCATTTATATTTAAACTTATCTTCCCTTATTGGATAGAATTTATGATTATATTTTCAAATATTTATATATTTGTTTTAAATTTCAAAATTATGTTACTTTTAAATTATGGAATATTTTATATAATTTTAAAATTGGATTATCTTGAAAAGATATATATTTTTTATATTTGTTATATGTAATAATTAGTTAAAGTTGGATTACGTTACATTGATTGAGTAATGAATATGAGGAAGGCGTTGATGTTTTTTTTGGAATTTCTAAAACTATATGTTCCAAAAAATGACATTCTTTTCTGTCTATGAATGAAATGATTAAATATGAATATGTTTAAATGTATATAGATTAAGGATCATAAAATTTTTCATGGTTTTAATTCGATTTACAACCCTTGGATTTGGCATGGTGAAACTGGGCATAATATCACATCTATCGATGATGATGCTTTGCAAGATGATAACTCTGATGAAATTGAAGAAATGATTTGTGATATTGAAGTAGAGACAATTGATAAAGAACCGACAATTGAGGATCTATATGGTGATGCTGAAAAAACACTATATCCTATTTGTATATAATTTATGGTTCTATCTTTGGTCTTAAGATTGATTAATATGACAGTGAAACATGGTTGGAGTGACAACAACTTTACTGATTTTCTATAATTATTGAAAGATATCCTATCTAAAGACAATTATCTTCCTGATTAACATTATAAAATGAAGAAAATACTATGAATGATGGGATTAGGGTATAAAAACTACATGCCTACTCGAATGACTATGTGCTATATAGAAAGGAATATGAATTTTTGTTAGAGTGTCCTAAATGTGGGATATCACGGTATAAGTTGAAAGAATAAACACAAGTTTATTTAGAGGTTATAGAGGCCCCTACCAAGAAATTTTGGTATCTTCCTATAATTCCTTGTTTTAAATGTTTATTTGTCAATTCATATGATACAAAAAGGTTAAGATGTCCTACTGATGAGTAGATATGTGATGAAAAAATACACCATCCTGCTGATTTTCTGTAGTGGAATAAAATTGATGACTATTTTTCTACATTCGAAAATGAAGTTATAAATATCAGACATGGACTGTTCATGGATAAAATGAATCCATATCGAAGCCTTAGTATCCCATATAGTTCATGGCCCATTTTATTAATAATTTTCATCTTATCTCTTAGATTTTGTATGAAGAACAAATATTTCATGCTTAGTTTATTGATCTTTGGACCAAAACAACCTAGAAATGACATTGAAGTTTTCTTTTCACCATTAATTGATGATTTAAAACTCTTATGGGAGGATGGTATTAGGGTGTATGGTTATTATAAAATAGAATATTTTCAACTTCATGGAATGATTATGTTCACTATAAATGACTTCCCACTATATAGAAATTTTTAGGGATACAATTTTAAGAGGCATAATGTGTGTCGAATTTTTGAACAACAAACTTCATATTATCAACTATATCAGGGGATAAAATAGTATACATGGGTCATCAAATGGTTTTGTCTATGGATCACTCTTATAGAATATTTAAAAAAGGAATTTAGTAATATCCTAGAAAATTATAGAATAATAATTTTCATAATTATTAATAATTATGAATTAGACAGAAATTTTACTTTAAAAAGGATTATATGTATGATAGTGTACCCAACACACAACAATGGGTTTTTTCTGAAATCTTATGTTTCACACAGGACTGAGTTATACTAAAAAATAATATATTATTAATATTATTATTTTAAGTTATAGTTTTTTCATAGCCATTAGAATGGATAGAATGAATGATATTAAATAAATTATAAAAATAGGGTTTACAAATGTTAATATAATGATTCATTTGTTAGAAAATTAATTAGAAATTAAAATAAAAAACTAATTGAATATAAAGGATGTGTTTTTATGAAAAAATATTTATGTGCAAATAATTGTGTTTATAAAATAATAAAATCACTCTTTTTAGATTATATTAATGAAATATAAATTAAATATGATGTTTAAAATTAATCTTATATGTTTTATAGACATTCTATAAGAATAAATTCAATTTTATGCATAAAAGAAGTATTTTTCAAAAAGGGCATTTTTACCACATTTTGATGGAGACCCATTTTTAAATCATGTTTTTGTCATTTTTTGTCTTATATTTGAAAAAATAAACTTATTATTTGAATGCGGACATCAAAATTTAGTTTGGATAATTTTTTGTGATTTTTTTGATAACCGTCATGTTTTAATGAATAGTGAAAAATTCGGCATTTTAATTCGAAACTACAATTTCATATAATTTATTAATATTGTCAGATTATCCTTTTACATATTTTTAAGGAACAATTAGATGAATTTTTTATCATTTAATCCAATTTATTACATTGAATTATTTCTCAAATTAAAATTAAATAGAAAAACTATGTGAACTTTTGAATGTTTTACTTAAAAAACTCATTCTCTTGACCTGTCAATGAGATTAGTGTTAAACATAATTTAACCACTTATGTGAATTTAATTTAAAAAAATAGACATACATGGTTCTAATCAGTATTAAAAATTTTGTCCAATAGGTCAAAATATTTTTTTGGTGAATAGTAACTTTTGTATTTTATTTACCACAGTTAAAGTTAAATAGGGTAATTAAAGGTAAAATTAATATTATAAAATTATAAAATTACCCTAACACATTTAATAATATTATTGGATGATATATTATAAACCATGACCATAATTGGGTAGAAATTGTGACCTTTTGAAGCCACTTGTGTATGATTATGACATTTATAACTTTTAATTTAAAGGGAAATATGTTCTATGTATGTCTCTCCTTACTTATTTTTTTTTAAATGGGGTTATATAAGTGATATATTAAAATATTAATATAACTTATAAATATAAAACTATTACCTACATCATTGTAATTTATTTGTAAATTTTTAGGAAATAACTAATTAAATTAAATAGTGACACAATGATGATGCAATAACTGATTTATTGAAGAAAGAATCAAATAAATGATATTAATATTTCTAAAACAAATATAATTTTAAATATTTGTTTATATAAACTATTTTTTTATGTAAATGACATGTTGGTATTGATTTAATGTGGTTTTTTTGAAGGAATCAACTTATAATTTTTTTAAAAAAATCATATATTGAATAATGTCAAAATTGACATAATTCATAACTTAAACAATAAAATACCTAATTAAATGATATAAAATTTATAAAAATACAATATTAGACTAAAAAGTATAGATAAATATAAAAATTTCATTAATGACTCATTAATTGGACGTTTGACATGATTTGGTAATTAGTTTAACTCTCATGGTAATTATTTTAACTCTCAAAGTGTAAATTACTTTATAAAACAGTAAGAGTTAAAATGGTTAAAATAAAAATATAGGGATTAAAATTTTTACAAAACATGTATACTTCTCATTTTATTATTATATTTATATCCATTTTCATCCTATAATCTAACTAAATTAACTTGGACCCATTTGGAATCAAAAATTAATTTATATTAATTTAATACGTTTAATAATTCCAAGGGTGCCCCTCCCCTTCCCTATAAAAGGAACCCATTACACTCTATTAATCACACTTAAAAACCCATTTTAATTGAAAAATATATACCCATAAACCTTCCTATAATACCTCCCTACATTCTTGAGGACTTATTTTAGGTATAACACCATTCTTAGAGGTTTTAAGTTGTTAAGAAAGGTGATCATCCGAAGGAAAGGTAATGTTTTTATTTAAGTATTTTAATTTTATTTCTTCTTCCATTTCATTAAAATATTATTCATTCATGATGAAATAATATCTCTAGTATCCAAAATATAAAAATATTATATTATGCTAATATCATCACTAAAATATATATCCACTTTCAATAAATGGGAAAAGAATTAATTGTTAGTGCGTACGTGTGAACTATCACCTCCACGAACCGATCTAATTCGTTTTCCATAACCGTATCTCATTACTAGTTATACTAATAGAATTAATATTCATATGTGATATTAATGAAATATTAATCATTATAAGATAATAATATATCAATTTAATTCTTACTTTACTTGTGCATAAAAATGATAACGTCATTCGTGTGTACGTGGGAATTATCACCTCAACGAAGCGATTCGACTCTTTTTTATTCATTATGTCACTTTTATGATATATATAAGTATATTTAAATGATTAATATGATAGTAATAATATTATAATAACTATTTAATGTTAAAATAATACATACCTTCTTTCTATAATGATCAATGAAAAATGGAAATTGTTACTCATGTGTACATACAACTTACCGTCTCCATGATTATAACATTGTTAATTTTTAATGACCATACATAATTGATTGATTTAAAAATATAATTTATGTATAAAAATGATAATAATTTCATGAATATTATTATAGAGATGAAATAATTATAACCACATGGACTAGTGATATCAAACCATGTTCATTTTCGACCCAAGTACTGAATATCGAAAAAAACGTTTGATATGAACTTAAATAATTATGTAATTTTTATAACATGGTAATAAGTGATATAAAATAAATAATAAAATTGAAAAAATTTCTCAATTAAGTATAAAATAACCTAATTTTATTATTCATGAATATAAATATTTTACGTGATGATTCGAACTCATGGTAAGGGACTCCATCTCAATATCCTCTCATTGAGTCATATCTTGATATTATGAACCTTTATTATCCTATAAGATGTATATAAAACCCCTTTTATAGATCATATCATGAATTAATATATTCTCATAATATTTAAAACTATTTTTTACATGTTATTCTTTAATTATTTCCATTCATGTGTTTCTCAATTAGTAAGAGAATTTTTAACTAAAAACCTAGTTTTAATATTTTAATGATTTATTCTTATAAATCATTCAATTTAATGTAAATTTTTTCAAAATGATTCTAATGATTTATTTATAAGTACATTAATGTTATAAATTGTTAATTTCTTAAAAAAGTTTCAAATTGGTATGAGATACATTGATTAATAAATTGACTTTTTAGATGTTTTAATTGTGTTTTAAAAATTTATTGATTATTTCAACAACTAGGAACGTTTTTTAACATATACTTCATGAATGAAATTTCTCATTTTCATGTAGAAATCATTTATTGATTTTTAATTTAAATGTTTACCATTTTATTTTAAAATAATTTATTTTCATTTATGTGTGTGTAACTTGTAAAGATGAAATTTTATTTCAAAGTGGAAATGTTATTTTTACTTTATACTTATTTTATGTGTTATGATTATGTTATAGTTCTTGAGAATTGATTGTGTATATGGGTGTTTTTGTGATAAAATGAGTTCATGTGAGCATGTGATAGCTCTATAATGCATTGGGGAATGATACTGAGTTAAATGATAAGTTTTCTCCTAAGTTGTTTAGGGAATATACTGTGATGGGTATTTGAAATGTAACTATGATGGTTACTCCATATATAGAAGTGAACTCTACAATATAAGTAAGATATGGATTCCAAATTTACCTTTATGATTTATTATTTCCAAGAAGTTCTTCATGAATATCTTTATTTCATGAGGTATGTTAAAGAACTTATGTTTTATGGGTGAAAATTATGCTTTTGTGAGACTTTTTTCATGAGTTTAAAATATTCATGGACTAATGGTTTCATTCCTTATTTATATTCCTTACTAATCTTTTTATGTTGATCCCAAGTTTTAAATTGTTTTTCATAGATATTATGACTGCTAATGAAAAATATTTTTTCATGATTATGGAATTTAGGATGTGTATAAAAAAGATTTTTTTTTATTTTAAAAGGGTTTCCTTTGGTGATAAAATGGATACTATTTGGACGTGTCCACTTTTCTTTCCTATGGTTTTTATTGTGTAATAGTTATGCCAAAATTCCCTATAAATATAAACAAAAAATGAGCCTTAATATGAAAGAAATTAAATTCCTAACCAAAACTCAAGATTATGTAATGATAAGTTTGGGGAATTATATTTTGGTTCAAAGGAAATGTTTAGAAAAATTTGGGGATTAAGAATTTTGGTTAAACATATGGTAATTTTATATGTCTATTCATTTAGTTAAATACTTATTCTAAAACTTTTTAGGATCACGGAAGGACTTTTAAAAATGGAAGGAGGCGGATCACAAACAAAATTCCTATCATTTTCTGATGACTTTATATTAATAATTATTAAAAAGTCATGTTCGAATGATTCTGAATATTTTTCTAACATACAACACACTTGGAAGTAATTTTTTGAGATATTAAACACCTCCACTATACCCTGATTATATCATAGATCATGTGTTTTTTTAATCAAATCATATTTTCTCAATATTCTCATATTTTCAAAAAAGGTAAATATTATCGAGTCATTTTTAGATATTTTACATTATCCCATGATTTTGAAGATTATTATGATTTTGAAAAAGATACTGATAAAAAATACCCTTGTACAACCTATTTATCCTTGCTTTTAAAATATACTCTTTCCACACATACATATTACATTGTAAAAGAATCAATGATTGAACGTTTTAAGTCAAAATCAGTTTGAATGGTTTATAAAATCAAGTCTCGTCCAATTTTTTGAAATTATATATCATACATGATTATTTTCAGAAACTATTTTTGTGAAAATTCCCTTACGACCTAAGTTGTACAAGGTGTATTTGGATAAAGGAAGTAAGTGATTTTTAAGAATCTCTAAAACATTGTAGTAATGCATGGAACTTTTATCTACATGAACAAAATTATGATGAAACGAGGTGGACACCTTGATCAATGTATGATGTTATTTATTTTGGGAATAGTTTTATTAAATCATTTAGAGGTGAAACAAAAAAATTCAATATATATAAGACTTCATGAATAAATATGTTGAGGTAATTATGAGTTTATATGAAAATGCGAGGTATAAGAAAAACATAGGGTTTAAAAATGTTATGTTTATTTTTGAGGATTTTACATCATTTTGGGAATTATATAAGAATTATATAGTTTGAGAAAAAGGAGAACCCACAGGATGGGAGAAAACCTATTGCGTTGGACATGATTATGGGAATCAATCCTAAAACCAAAGTGTGATAAGGCTTTATCACCTACCACTGGCCTACCTAAAGTCCCTAGTTAGTATGAATTTTAATTTTTAGTTAAACGAGTTTATTGAATAAGAATAAGTTGATTTTGGGAACCTATTTGTTATCAAATGGATATCCTTAATATTGTAAAATGATTTTGGGATTAAGTGATAAATGTTATTTTGGAAGACGCTCACTCTTTGGGAACTTCATATGATTAAGTTAAATAGAATACTATGGTATTATAATGGAGGGGTAATGGTATAATTATATTTTGGAAGAATCTATGATTTTATTGTGGACATATGTTGTTCTCAGTTATTTATGGAAATGGTTAACCTAACTTGGATAATATGTGATTAGGGTAATTACTTTCTGGTATGAGACATTAAGAGTGATAGATTTTATTTGGAGACAAATGTTAAAATTTATCTTGGAATACTATGTGATAAAATCATTCTAAATTTTGGGTTTAAAGCTTAGTTTGGATTATTTTGAGTAATTTTAAAGAAATATATTTATTTAATGGTCTATGTTGGACTTTGGGTATTACTTTTGAATTTTAGAGATTAAAATTAGTCATTATTCTTTTAAAGTTTATTATATTTGGGGAATTATATTATTTTATCCCAACTTTTTAGTTTTGGTTAATGTTTCAAGACATGATGAATAAATTGTTAATATTTTAGGGACTATGTTATTCTCTAGAATTTTATTCTACTGTTTCATGTATGAAAAGCATTCCTCTTAAATACTCATCATTTGGAGAAAAAGTATGTGTTTTTGGTGGAATTTGATTAAAGGATGAAACTCTACTTTTCAAGTAAGTATATATTCCTTATGTTCTTATTCTAAGTAGTAAAATAATTACACAACTCTATGAAAAGTTTATTAAAACAAAAACATTTTAATTTTAATTTTCCTACTACAAAATCAATGAACATTTAACCCATCACATGTTTGTGGTTTTCTGATTGTTAACTTTCTCATGATCATGTTTTATATCACTCTCTATTAGAATATGATGGTTAGTTTTTATTCCATATCCATGTTATTCTACATGGAATCCTAGTATGTGTTATCCCGAGTGACCTTTGTAATTAACTTCATTTATTTTAATGTGTATGTTTTATTGAATCTTTTTCTGATGTGTGATTTTAATGAAGTAATTTTGAAAAGTGAAACCTTTGTTACTGAGACTAAATTTAAAATTATGAGGATGCAATTTTCAAAAGGGGAAAAGATGTAACATCCTGGGTAATTATAGAATAAATATTTTTTTTCATATTGATTAATAATTATGAATTACATAGTAATTTTTATTTATAAAGGATGCTATGTATGATAGAATACCTGATACGTAACAATGGTTTTCTCTGAAATCTTACGTTCCACACAAGATATAGTTATACAGAAAAATAAAATATTATTAATATTAATATTTTAAGTTGTAGTTATCACATAACCATTACAATAGAGGGAATAAATTATATTAACTAAATTATGAAGATAGGCTTTACACATGTTTATATAATGATTCATTAGTTATAAAATTAATTATAAATGAAAATAAAAAATCCAATTGAATATAAAGGATGTTTTTTATGAAAAAATATTTAAGTATGAATAATTGTATTTATAAAATAATAAAAACACTTTTTTGGATTATGTTAATGAAATATAAATTAAATATGATGTTTAAAATTAAACTTATTTTTTTCTATACATGATATAAGAGGAAATTCAATTTTATGAATAAAATGATTATTTTTCAAAATAGACATTTTTACCGCCTTTTGATGGGGAAATATTTTAAAATCTATTTTTTTCACTTTTATACATTATATTTTAAAAAAATAAACTTTTTATTTGGAAGTGGGACATCAAAATTTTGTTTGGATAAATTTTTGGTATATTTCTAATAACCTTCATATTTTAATAAATAGTGAAAAATACTGCATTTTAATTCAAAAAAAAATTTCATCCAATTTATTTATATTGTTAGATTATCATTTCTAATTTTTTTAAGATATATTTATATTAAGTTTTTATCAGTAAATATAATTTATTTCATTGGATTATTTTTCAAATTAAAATTTAATAGAAAAACTATGTGAACTTTTGAATGTTTTACATAAAAAACCTATTTTCTCGATTTGTTAATGAGATTAGTGTTAAACCTAATTTAACCATTTATGTTAATTGAATTTTCAAAAATATACATACATGGTTTTAATAAGTATGAAAAAATTAGTATAATAGCATACAAATAATTTTTTTGGTAAATATTAACTTTAGTATTTTATTTACCATGATTAAAGGTAAACAAAGTAATTAAAGGTACAATTAATATTATAATATTATAAAATTACTAAAATAGTTGTACTAATCTTATTTGATGAGTTATTATTGACCATTATCATCCTTAAACCTAAATTTTGACTTTTGTAATCCACTTGGGTGTGATTATGACAATTATAACTTTTAATTTAAAGTAAAGGCAAATTTGTAATAAATAAGTCTCTTCTCACAAAAACAATTTTAATATGGGGTTTTATAAGTGATATATTATAATATTAATAGTCTTTAGTAATATAAAAATATTACCTAAATTATGGTAATTTATTTATATTTTTTAGTAAATAATAATTCAATTAAATAGTGATACAAAGATGATGCAATAATTGATTTATTAAAGAAAGAATCAAATAAATGATATTAATAATATTAAAATAAATACAATTTGAAACATTTAATTCCATAAACGAATTTTCAAGATGAATATTAAATTTTAGTATTTATTTAATGTATT
Organism: Viscum album; assembly: GCA_963277665.1. NCBI lineage: Eukaryota > Viridiplantae > Streptophyta > Magnoliopsida > Santalales > Viscaceae > Viscum > Viscum album. The sequence continues at coordinate 2,048,247,335 of OY728159.1, forward strand.
TATTTAAGGAATAAAATTGTTATATGTTTTTAAAAAAGCCATGTAATAAATAGTGTAAAAAATGACAAAATTCATAACTTAAAATTTAAAATACCTAATTAAATGATATAAAATTTATAAAATTCCATAGTTCTACCAAAAAGTTTATATAACTATAGGAATTTAATTAATGACCCATTAATTGGACATTTTACATGATTTGGTAATTATTTTAACCCTCAAATTGCAAATTACTTGATAAGAGAGTAAGAGTTAAAAATGTTAAGATAAAGAGATAAGGATTAAAAATTATAAAAAAATTATATAATTTTAATTTTATTAATATATTTAGACCACTAAGCATACTCTATTATGAATAAATTAACTTTTATCCATTTGAAATCCAAATCGAATTTATATTAATTTAATACTTTTAATAATTCCAATGGCGCCCCTCCACTCTCCTACAAAAAAGGCACCCATTCCTCTATATTAACAAAACTTCAAAAACCATTTTTATCAGCCAATATATTCCCAGAAACCTTCCTAGAATCCATCCCCACTTTATTTTGGCCTTACTTTAGGCAGAACACCCTTCTTAGAGGTGTTAACGTGTTAAAAAAGGTGATCATTTGAAGGAAATGTAATATCATTTTTTAAGTATTTGTATTTTATTTATTCATCCATTTCATTAAAATATTCTTCATACATGATTAAATAATAACTAAAGTATCATAAATATACTGGGATTTTATTATGTTAATATTATCACCAAAATCCATCTCGACTTCCATTAAATGGGAAAGGAATTAATCGTTCGTGCGTACGTGTGAACTATCACATCCACAGACCGATCTAATTCGTCTTCCATAATTATCTATCATGAATGGATATAATAATTTAAATAATTTTTATATATGATATTCATGAAATATAATAATTATAATATAATAATAATTTATTTTTTTCTTACTTTCCATGCGCATAAAAAAGATAGTGTCGTTCGTGCGTACGTGTGAACTATTACATCCACGAAGTGATGTGACTCATTTTTATTCATTATATCACTTGTATGATATATATAAGTTTATTTAAATGATTAATATTATATTAATTTTTTTTAATAATTATTTAAAGATAAAATAATACCTATCTTCTTTCCTTAATGATCAATGAAAAATGGAACATGTTAATCATGTGTACGTACGACTTACGGGCTACATGGTTATAACGTTGTTCATTTTTCAAAACCATAATTAAGGGATTAATTTAAAATTATAATTTATGTATAAAAATGATAATAATTCCATTAATATTATTCTGAATATTAAGGACTTATGATCACATTGATTAGTGACATCTAACCATGTTTCTTTTTGACTCAAGTACCAAATATCGACAAAACGTCTAATATGAACTTAAATAATTATGTAATTTTTATAACATGGTAGAAAGGGATATAAAATAAATAATAAACTTTAATTTTTTTCTCACACAAGTATAAATTAACCTAATTTTATTATTTATAAATATAAATATTGTACTTTATGAGTCAGACTCACGGTAAGAGACTTACTCTTAATCTCCTTTCATTGAGGCATATATTGATATTATGATCCTTTATTATCTTATATGATGTATATAAAACACTTTTGAAAGATCATATAATGAATTGATATATTCTCAAGATATTTAAAAGTATTTTTTAAATTTTATTCTTTAATTATTTTTATTCATGTGTTTCTCAATTGGTAAGGTGATTTTTTAACTAAAAACCTAGTTTTAATATTTTGATGACTTATTATTATAAATATTTCTATTTAATTTAAATGTTTTCAAAATGGTTTAATGGATTTATTGGTATGGAAATAAATTTTTTAAAATGTTAATTACTTTCAAAATTTTCAAAGTGGTATGGGACACTTTGGTTAAAAAATATACTTTTTAAATGTTTTAATTGTGTTCTAAAAATGGATTAATTATTTCAATAACTATGAATTTTTTTAACATATACATCATGATTGGAATTTATAAATTTCATTTATCTATCATTTATTGATGTTTAATTTAAAATTTTATCATTTTATTTTAAAATAATGTGTTTTCATTTATTAGTGCATGACTTATAAATATGAAATGTGATTTCAAAGTGGAAATGTTATTTTTAGTTATGCATGTTTTATGTGATATGATTATGTTATGGTTCTTGGTACTTTCTTATGTATATGGGTGGTTTCATAATAAAACGAGGTTAGGTGAGTCCATGATATATGTCTAATGCACTGGGTAATGTGACAAAGTTAAATGATATGGTTTCTCTTAAGTGATTTAGGGAATATACTATGATGGGTATTCCAAATGTATCCCTGATGGTTACTCCCTGTGTAGATATAAAATCTACAATGTAAGTATGATATATATTCCAAAATTTACCTTTATGATTTATAATTTCGAATAATTGTTTCAGGTTTCTTATTTTTTCTTTAGATATGTTAAAGAAATTATGTTTTATGGGTGAAAAGTATGATTTTGTGAAAATGTTTCCATGACATTAAAATATTCATGGAATAATAGTTTCATTCATTATTTATATCCCTTGCTGATATTTTTATGCTTATATAATGTTTTAAATTATTATTTTTAGGTATTAAGATTGTTAATGAAAAATTAGATGTCATGATTAAATAATTGAGGATGTGTCTTGAAAAGAAGTAATGTTTTTTTAAAAAGGTTTCCTTTAGTGAGAAAATGGATACTATTTGGAAGTGTAAACTTTTATTTCTTATAGTTTTTGTTATATAATAGTTATGTCTTAATTATCTAAAAATCTAAACCTGAAAACATTCTCAATAAGAAAGAAATTAAATTCTTGACTAAAACTCGATATTATATAATGACTAAGGCCATGACCTTATATATTTAATGGGTTACAATAATTTGATATTGATAAAAAACCTTTATCCACTGATCAGTATTTTGAGAGGGTATAAATCCTTAATGTGACATTTGGAAGGACCCATAAATTTGGTGATGATATGAATATCTATAATAAACAATCAATAATTTTTGAGCTACCATATTAGAGATATCACGAGGTAAAACATAACATTGATGTCATGCATGTGGAGAAGAATATATGTAACATATTGATTGGAACATTATTAGATATTAAAGAGAAGGCTAAATATGGGTTGAATTCAAGATTGGACTTACATTCAATAGGAATATGTTTATAGTTAGCTTCTACTCTTGATGGAAGGCCAACATTTCTTCCCCTGACTTTTTATATATTAAAAAATAGGGAGCAAGTTAGTTTTTTTTCAATGTATTCATGATATAAAAGTTACACAAAGTTATTCTTAAAATGTAAAAAAATTGTCTTTAAAGGATTTGAAGTTGATAGGTATGAAATCTCATGATTTTCAAATAATTATACAACAAATTCTACTTATTTCATTGTGTGGAATATTTCCAATTCATAAAATAAAGAATGTAATGAAGGTGTTTTATTTTTTCAATTAAATTTTTAATAATTTGATTGATCTAAATGGTTTGAAAATTTAGGAAAATTAATCAATTTATATACATATTCAATTAGAAATGTATTTTCCTCCATCCTTTTTTTATATAATGGTGAATTTATTTGTTCATTTTATTTGGGAAATAATGCTTTGTGGACCTGTATATCTACATTGGATGTATCCTTTTGAAAGGTATATGATGACATTTAAGGGGTATGTTAAGAATTCATATCGACCTGAAGCCTCCATTATTGAAAATTATATTTCTAATGTGGTTGATGAGTTTTGTACAAGATACTTGTCTATAGTGGAACACATTGGTTTTCCTCTATCTCACCATGAACGACATAATTATTGGGGAAAGGGGATCCATGTCGTGAAAGTCAAATCTTTGTCTGGTGAATAGATAAAGCAGGTAAATTTATACATCTTTAATAACATAGATAATGCTCAACCATTTATAGCATTGAATATTAATGTGTTAAAACAATGTTATCCAATGAAGAAAGATATTTGTATTTTGAATGTGTATAACAATAAAAATTTCCATGGTTTAAAGATACTGTGATTTCTAGATCAGATGCATCAGAAACATTAAAATGGTTAGTGGGTGGTTCAAATTTAAATTTGATAACATGGTCTGGGTGTGACATTAATGGATATACATTTCATACGAATGATCAAGAAAACAAAAGTGTTTTTTAGAATAGTGGTGTATAGGTGTTCACAGAAGCAATGCATTTTTTCAAGTACTGAAGAAAAAAAACCCAATTTACGCATCAAGTGAAAATGAATATTATGGAGTCATTGAAGAAATATGGGAGGTTTATTACCTCAAATTTAAAGTTGTAGTGTTTAACTGCAAATGGTTTATCGACAACAATAGTGTAAAACATGATGAATTTGGTATGTCACTTATTAATATGAATAGATTAGAATACACAGCTGATCCATTTATAATGGAAACACATGAAAAAAAAATTTATGTTCTTGATCAATCTTATATGCAGTGGTCTATTATTTTACATGAAAAAAATATGTTGGTGATAATAAAATTAAAGAATATTTTTATTTATGTGAGATCCTTACTTCCATGGAAAGGTTAATAGATAATAATGATGAGCACATCATAGACATGGTTTGTTCCATAAGGAATGATCATGAAGAATGAATTTGAGAAAACAATCCTTTAATATATTCCAAATATTATAGTTAATATAATTTTATTTCTTGTTTACTTTTATAAATTTCATAAAATGTTAGATATTTTAGTTTTATTTTATTTATTAAAACACATATTTAAATGAATATGTTAAATATTTTGTTTATATTAGTTTAATTTTGTTTATTTTACTATGTTTACCCTTACATAACTTTTATACTTATTGATTTTATTGAAATAAAATTATTTTAAATATAATATGTTAAAAAAAATATTTTATAAGAGTATATTGAAAAAATATTCCCCTTTCTGTAAAAATGATTTATTAAGTTGGACCATTTTTAATATTCATAAACTATTTTTGAATTTGTTTTCATACATTTATATGGAATTTCATAAATCATTACTATTAATATCATTTTATTTAACAATAAAAAATAAGAATAATAATGTGTTCCGTTTAATTTATTATACTTTTATATTTCATAATTTTTCATTTTTTATTTACATTAATATTGTAATAGTTGAATTTGTATATTTCTCTACTAGTTGTTTGTTGATTTAATTTGTGGGATAATCACATATAAATATATTGATCAAACACATACATTTGGAGATGAGCGTAGTCATACCTCTAGGGACGAATGTGCACATGCTCCTCTTGATGATCCCTATCGTTATTTACAAGATTCATATACTCCCACAGACCCAAATAAGAGTTAGAGGGTCATTAAACATATCGGAGCATGTTTACCAAAATTATCAGTAATTCGTAGCCAAGACCATAGGATACTAGTAGACTTTTATGATAATGTTATTCCAAGAGGTAATAATTCAAAATAATTCAAGATTTTTATATCAATCTAGGCTAAAAGAAAATTCAGTATTTTGATTGATGATTGAAGAAGTGTTCAAAAAGAGACACTATCTCAGTTGTGGGAGACCATTTTTGTAAGATAATTTTTATTGTTTTACTAATATTGAAATGTTCAAAGTTATATATTTTTTCCCCTTATTATCAGATGACATATGATATACCTAACACTAAAGGAGTCAGGAGAAATGTTTTTCATTGGATGCAAGGAGATGGATGGATTTCGAATCAAACCTTTCATTTGATTTCATTTATGGGCATAGTAAACATCATAATCAATGTGATATATATATATCCTTTTATAGATGATGACACATGAAATCGATTTGTTAAAAGTAGAAGATAAGAAAATTATGGTAAGTATAATGAAAACATTTAGAAGTTTTATTATATTAACGATCTTTTTAATAATTTATTATTCTTAATTTACAAAAAACTAGGAGATCTCATCAAGAGATACAATATAGAAATGCATAACCTCGTAATTTATCTTAGGGAGGGTATATGTTATTGTAAGAATAGATGATGGCTGAAAATTTTTAAATTCTGAGAGATGAGTCTTCGAGCATTGGATAGGTTTCCCTTCCACCCCCAGATAGACATGAAAAATTGAAGAGGGATCAGATGAGCAAAAAATGACAATATCTTACAGAAGAGTGGAGGGTTTTATCTAAGAGAATTGTAAGATCGTTAATTTATTTATTTATTTAAGTTAATTAAATTATTTCTATATTTTGAATCATTATATAATTTTTCAAATAATTTATATAGGATTCTCTTGAGGAGAAGAGAACACAAGGGGTCTTTATAGCTGAGGGGAGGCCGGATATTTAATCTACTACATCGGGAAATCCCTAACACTCAGGTCATGTATGAGCATACCTGACGAGTGTATTAGTGAGAAAAGTGTTTTCAAATTCTTAATCTTCTACAATGGAGGGTTTTTATAAGAAAATAGAATATATGGAGTCTCAATTTCAGAATATTAATGTGAAGATGGAGGATAAGATCAGAACATTGGTACATTCTATGTATACAGACATGCACAAACAGTTTCGGACTACAACTCCAAATTCTCCACCTCCACTAGAAACTCCCTCTACTCCACCTTCACCTAAAAACCTCACTTATTATCCTACTTTTACAACCCCTTCTTCACAGATTCCTTGTTACTAAGATTTATATGTTGATTATCCTCATTATCATATTATTTTATATGGGATGATATTTTATATTGGATATACCATTCATCATCTATAGATAGTGATAAGGCATTATATGGTTACTGTATATGATATTATAGATAGATTATCTAGATTATTGGTACCTACATATGAGGTGACTATTGTTGGAAAAAGTATCAGCCACTTTTTACTTGGCCATCTAGACTTCTACAACATAATACCATTGAGATATGAATATATTTTATATTTTATTTGTTTTTTTATTAATTATTTTAACATTTTAACATTTATATATTTATCTATTTTTTATAGTGATACTTTAAAGGTAAATAAATATTGTATAGTTAACCAAAAATACAAAGATATATTACTTCGGATACAAATTCTAGTACTCTTGATAGGTTTTCAAGATATTCAAATTCTTTATTGGATTTTATGAGGTTCTGATGGAAGCTGATGTTTGTGGGAATGCAATGACTATGGGGATTTTGAAAAATGTTATCATAAAGCTTATAACTGGAGATATGTTAGGAATAAACTTGATGCAAATTTTTTCCCTATATGTCTTAACAGAAATCTTTCCCTGCATTAAATTTATTAAAAATTTATACATATGTTTGTTTTGTATTAGGTATCTTTATAAAATCTGTAAGGAGAATGAGATGATAGATGTTTATGGATTTATGGACCCACAATTCATTTCACCTATAGCGAGGAAAATGAATTAAGTGAAAATAATTGTTTATATTGCTGAAATATTTCAAAAGAATGTAATTATTCAATGTTGGATGTTTCTATATCTTCAATAGTAAGAAACATTTATCACAAAACGTTTTATATATTTTTCAATATAATAACCACTAAAATTAAATTTTATTATATATTAGTAGTCATTGAATGTTAGGTGTTTTTTTCAAGGGAGGAGACACTTTACTGGTTATGCTCTATCCATTGTGAAGTGTAGAAAAATTTTAAGGATGTGTTGGAAATTTAAGTTTGAATTTCTTAATACTTGTTTATATTATAATGAATTTGAAATTTATTTCATTGTTAATATTTTATAATAGGGGATGTAATTTCTTTTGAGATACCCCAAAGAAAAAGAGCACCGAGATCAAATATGTAAAAGTAAAGGTGATATTTCATTTATAATTAGTACATTTTGGATATATTACATAAAAATGTTATTTTGAATCGAAAAATTCATTTAATTTTTTTCATAAACAATAAGGTGTCAAACAATGTAGATATTATGTGTTAATATTTATTTATGAAATAATTTTAACTGGGACAGTTACAAAGTTCAATTAGGTTATATTTATTTATAGGCTACTACTTAATATTTAATTTCTTTATTCATAATACTTATTAAATACTTTCCTTTTAATTTTTAGATTTTTTATGACTCTCGCCCTTATAGCGCAAAAGAGTTCACACACTTACTTATATAATGGGAAAATCATTTTACAGTTTTGGTTTGATTTTAGTTTTTTTTTAGTAAATATTGTAATTATAAATATTTTAATCGTAAGTGTATTTCTAGTTTTATGTTGTTGTTATTGCTTTTTTTTGGTCAGCTATATAGAGGAAGGTTGAAAATAAATATTAAAAAAAATCTTTTTCACATCGGTTATAAAATAACTGATGTAAAAATATATGTATGGTTTTCAACATCGATTATTTAATAACCGATTTAATAAATAGTTTTTCAAGTAGATCATTCATTTTAGTTATTTAATAATTGACATGAAAATCCATTTATCATGTGGGTTATTAAATAACTGACATGAAAAAACCATTCTAAATGGGTTTTTACACCGGTTACAAAATATCCAGTGTGAAAAACCAATTCGACGATTCATTTAAAATTTCAATTTTTTTAGTGACGTTAAATACATATTTACAACTTCTCCTTCAATAATGGTTCCATATAACTGATGTAAAAAGGAATAAAAAACCGACATGAAAAATCATTTTTTCACTACTATATCAATTTCCACCATGAGGTACAAAAGATAATTCAAGGACACCCTAATTTTCTAGAACCTACCAGGATTAATGATTGAGGCCTTAACATGTGATTACTTTGGCAGGAATATCACACTAAGTATCGGTGGGGTTTTCTTTTAAAATCCTATCAAACATAATATACATTGTATTATTCTTAAATTCATGACTAATGAATCTCATGAAAATTTTCTCATGTTTTATTCCTCTATGCATGCTTATAATGATATAGTTTTGGAATATCTACTACACCCACCAAATTAATGTCTTCACACCACGTTAATGTATAACTCTTTACACCACCCACATTTTTATGCTACTCACCCAAAAATAAAAGCCAAATATATTCATACATATCCAAATTCATCTCACGCATAAGTTTTATATACATTTCATGCAAATGATTAGAGTTAAATGAGATTTAAAATATCTACAAGAGTAATCCTGAAGCCATATATAGCCAACCCCCAACTTTCTAGAATATGGAATAAGCCTCCGAGCTAGTGGGAAGTCCATCCCAATGATCCTCTTCCCAATGGTACTTTACTAAAAGGAGTATCCAATTCAAGATAACTATAAAATCTAATACGGACAACTTAATTCAATATCTAAATTCAAGATCACAACTTCAATTACAAATTTAGATTAAGGCATATGAAAACTAAATCTTAAGTTTTTATACCTAGCATTTTATGCCTGGTATAACAATCTACTATAATCATTTTATCTCATAAATTATTCATACACAATATTTTTAATTCCTAAACAATTTATAAACATGAATATTCTAATGGAATTAACAAATAAATAATCTCTTTGTTTATTTTCCAAAAAAATGAGAGATATATATTAACTTTTTATATTTAATTTAGGTATGAAAAATATCATTTTACATGTCCTAACACATATAATTTATAAAAATTTTATAAACCATAAGAAAATACATCAAAATATTAAATTTTATCATTTTACACTGTATCATATTTTTTTACAGATAATAAGCATAATCAGTCATAAAATACAATTGATAATGTGTAGATTATAACAAATCAATCATATATTATGATACATATAATCAATTGTAATCAGTTATTAATATCATCAATTATGATTGGTGTAGTTATAATTGATAATATCCCTTATATCATCAATATGCCCCGATGTTATGTTTTTTAGAAATTTTGGATTGAATTATATTTTGTGATATCAGGTATTATATGTTATAATATAGTTCCAATCCTCAAGTTTCCTACATATCATGTGTAATATCCTGAACTGAATCACTGATTCTGATAAAGAGTTCCACATGACCATATGAACGCATCCCCATGCGCTAGAGGCTGCTGACTAGAATTGAGGGTCTAAAGTAATATTTTGGTGAGACTATACCCTCAATCAAAGTACACAAGAACAGATAAATAACTATACATGTAAAAATATGTAATAAAAGTACGTGACACCAATAACATACTATCTGTAATGAATGAATGCAGAAACAACAACATCGAATGGTCATACTTGAATATAGGACATTGATCTCCTACTGGGCTGATAACATATACAAATAAAGGATAATGTTCAAAAGAGACTCGACACCCAATTACAAGCCTCAAATATTCCAGGACTCTAGAATCATATTGATATTTCCTACTCAATGGTGAAACCTTGACCTCAACCCAACCTATACATACAACAAGTGAGAGATTCTTGGGTACCTAAGTTCTATATCCACCTGAACAGGGTATGAGTACAACTCAGAAGGGAACCACCAATGAAATCCAGTAACTAAATGATAAATGAAATGTATGTTCCTATGATACACTCAATAGAAGCTAAACATGCAATGTATAAATGTAACAAGAATATCACATAATCACTAATAAACAAGAAAGAAACAACACCCATATATCGGGAGGTCATGGAATCACTAATCCTTCATGAATCGTCATCATACATTCTTTGACTCTATGCTAAAAATAGAATCAACCCACCATGCTTTACATCCCCCTCGACAGGATAATCGAAAAAACATGTTTGAATCATCCCACTAGAAGGGATATCCCACATATATGCTAATTAATATCATACACATCCCTCTCAGGGAGATAATATATATGGATCAAACTATATGCTCAAATGTATAATATTGAAGAAAAAACACATGAAATACATATATACAAGATGAAAAATCAATAATCACATCATATCAAGAAAGATTCATAGTCATTATGAAACCATATGTACAAAAACATCAAACATAGGTTTCATAGGCCACACATGAAAACACTGTGTGATCAATATCAAACATGGGTCTTAAGGGTCACACAAACACAAACACACATGTGATCAAAGATAAAACATGGTCTCATGGGATACATGTATACACACATGTTATTAATACATCAAACGTGTTCTCATGTAGCACAAAAACACACCCAAATGGGACCATGTCACTTTTTCCAGTTACAATAAGCAAGTTTACAATAATTAGTTAATACTTGTATAATTAACTAATTAAGAATTACTTGAAGTTCATAACACATCTATCAATTTAAGGTTGTTCACCCAAAGTGGTAGACCTGGTATCACATGAAAATAAATCATGTATAATACCATAAGTTAGAGTACATGGGACCACCTACTTCAAACAGAGTTAAATCTAATCCAATAAAATCCCATCAGCTTTATCTAAGTTTTCCATGTTAATTTGACCTCCATAGATCTACATGAGGTTCTACACATGCTAGATAATTCAAAATAATTAATTATAACTAAACTATAATTAATTAAATGATTACATGTAAATGTATAACCAAATACTAATGAAATTATTTCCAAAATACTTACTAAGTGTCACCGCCTAGATAGTACTACGACTAACCCCCCATGGAAGGTCCACAACATTCCTCCAACATCATTGTGGGAAAATCCATACCACATAATAACAAGGAAAGGTCCAATTTATTATAATTAAATTGTAACCATAATAAGAAAATAACCAATTGATGTACCTTAGCCACAACATCATCCAATGGATTTTGATCACTCCTGACACTTTTGATTCTAAGATAAGAAAGATCCCCAATTCAATTCCATAGTCCAATGGTCTGTTCAACTAAAATTGACCTAAAACCATAGAAGGAATACCAAGAGACATACCTTTATCAAAAATACCATCATAGACATGATTTTATCATCATGGGACATACTATATCCATGGACGTTCAAAACTTCATCATTCTAAGACAAATCTATCAAGATATGATTGAATTGATTTCCAATTCTCTAATTAAGATCATGTAGAGAATCAATTGATGATTAAGGTGACCAATAAGGGAGAAAATTAAAGTATAATTGAGATATCAAAGGATAATAAAGGATAATACTTACCAAGATAATAATTCACAATGAACGGAACTAAAATCCTCCACTACGTAGGGAATATGGTGGAAACAATCGATGAAGACCGAAGGATCATTCATAGATTCACTAATTGATCTCAGCTACATTCACCTTGAATAAAGTGGAACTCCTGGAGAGAGGAAAATTGGATGGAATGGCCAAATGACCCTTAAAAATTCAAGCAAGGGAGATAAATATTGAGTGGGCCTCGGTCGATAAAAGGACAAAAAAATTATTTGAAAAGTTCCCATCACGCACCACCATGTAGACCATGGGCCACTGACCACCTGATGTTGGCTCACTGACTAGATAATAATTTATTCTAGGTATCATGACTGCATTCCACACCGTCGGCTTTCTGGTGGCTATAGTAGTATCCCTACCTACTATGAGACTCCCCCACTGAATGCCCAAGCCTCGATTATCCCACCGAACGTCCTTTGACATCCAAAAACAACACATAGGGTTGTTTAAACACAAATAATCATGGTTAAACACCTTTTTTTTGAATGAACCATCCACCAAGATGAAATCTCAGATTTCCTCTAAAATTAATTACTCATAATGATGCATCTCATTATAATCTCCCCACCATAGAGATTTTTTTACTCAAGAAATTGTGGTAACATGAAAATCACATCTACCAATATTCCACAGTCATTATTTACAAGGAGATCTCTATTTTTCATCCTTAATTACAAAAAAAACCCCAAGTCCATACTCATTCATAATTCCCATCATGTTCTTCCAACACAACACTAGGAACTAATACTAAAAGCTAATAAAAAATCTCACTGTCATGTAACATAGAGACCGTGATCACTACAACCATTGAACTTGACACACCATGGTATCCTCAACAGATTCCTTTTGAAGCATGAAGGTGTTGACCACCATAGGAATCACCATACAGATCAAGATTCCAATATTCCAATGACATTATTGGTGTGTATAGTTCCATCACAATCGATCAAATGTAAAATATAGGTTAATTATTGATACCAAAACCTCATTCCTAGTTCCAAATCAAACCAAAAATTCTCTACCGACCAATCCAACCCAAACATGCTGACCATTACAAAAAGGCACCAACCTATTATTAAAAACCTATATCATACGTGATATAATGAGCTTGATGTGGTTCCAACTCACTGTAATTAGGTTCATATGAAAACACCAGTTGGTACTCCTTCAATCGACTTCCTCCAAAGGTACACGAACTAATTAATCGACACTCCATGAAGAAACGGATCATAATTTTTTAAGCCTCAGAGGCATTTTGAATTTTATTAAACATCTTAACCAATTTATGAACTAACATTAAGGAATTTATATGGCTGATTCAACATTTTATTGAACTATCTAAAAGTCTCTCAACCATGTTCCATGTAACCAAAGATCTAGCTCCCCCTCTGTTTGCACCTATTTACCCCTGATTCCAATTCCCACACCTAGTTTCCATTCAGTGCTTTGTCAAAATCATACATAAGGCATTCGTCAAAGAAAGAAATACTCTTGAGTCCATAAAAGTTTAATTTTATCAAAAAAATACTTTGAGGGTTGAAATAAATCATAACAACATTAAAAACACACATAATTTTATCAAATAAAAGCTTTAAAAAACATAGTAATAAAATTGAAACCCTTTTGGGAAACTTAGATCATTATATTCCTAACCTATGTCAGAAATAACTAGATACTAGTTAAATTCATAGGGAAAACCTACCATATTAACTCCATATTTATTTCCTATTAGGACCAGTAATATTACCCAATTAATTACACAACTATGTTGGGCTCACCCATCATATAAGCTATACTGGGATCACCTGCAATAATAGTTGTATCGAGATCACCCATTGTATTAGTTATAGTGGTCCACCCATGATCATATATAACACTCAAGTACCATATCATATTAATTTCTTCTTCTAATTACACATTTTTATCATAAAACCCTTCAAAAACACTTTTGAAACAATATGAAAAATATTTTCAGATTTTAAAGTTACCTTACCTTTTAAAAACCAAATTTCAAAATCTAAAATTACCATAAAAAATAGAAGAAGTGTTTTTATTTGAAGAAAACATGGGTGATTTTAAGGGAATACAAAAATCAAATAATGGTTGCAGTGGTGGGAAAATCCATTTATGACATATACATTAAAATAGAACATCTCTTTTTTTCATTATGTAAATAAATTTAAAAGGTTCCGTATAAGATACCTAAAAATATTCATTTTGAAAAAAATTATAAGAAATTAAAAATTGATAGAAAATTTTATTTATAATTTATTTATGTACATATAAATACATCCACAATCCTTACCATGATATGGTCATTCACTCATGACCATATCCATTCTCCCCACCAAGGAGTATCCTAACGGCTGACTCACCACACACACATCGGTATACCAGTTTATGAATTCACATCACGAAATGAAATGATAAATCACAACATTCTATTTATACCCTATTTCTAAAAGCACAATGGAATTAATATACCTGAATTACCTAGAAAACAATTCATTATATTCTACAATCCATTCTCAACACAAGTTACATAATCCAATAGCCTATGCATGAGTTATAACCTATGACCTAGATTGGTATCTTCCCCTCATGAAAGGCATTATTTCAAACCTTGACATCTCCATTAATGGAAAACAGGGTTTGAACACACAGTGGTACATCAAACCATCATCTATGCCATCTTCCACCACAAAGAAATCTCCACAAACTAAACCTATTGGCTACCAAGCCCTATGAGATTTATTTCAAATCAACTAGTATATAACTGTATGGGTGACTCTGGAACAAATTAATTAGTGACCTACCATCAAAAGCTCATACATGTTCATCCATAGAACCAGAAACATTCACAACAACCATCTTACCAGGCCACTGATATTGATGCAATCAACCTCACACAACTTCTAGAATGAATTCTCACACATTAATCCTGTTATGGTGATGCATAATAACACCACTATTTACTCCCAACAAAGTGATTTCACCATTATTTATTGACCTTTGGGATTATAATTCATGAATCTTTATCTATCCACCTAATAAGGAATCAACACCACCACACACAAGCACTCTCAATGCTCCCCTGTAGAAAAATACCATCTTGCTACCAAGATTCACCATGAACCACCCATCACACGGGTGTTCATTTGAGCAATTTATATTCCATATACACTATAACCCTTCTAGTTCTAACCACCTAAGATATTCACCCAACATCCATTGAGAGTTTATTTTTGAAGTAGTTTGGGTTACACCTTAATCGCATCAGGGTCTAAACAATTCAAAATCAACCTTTTGTCATGATTAATAAAAATAAAGGTGATATATACTCCAAGGATAAGAGGAAAATTGAAAAACCTTCCTCTAGGACTTAAAAAGGTCACTCAAATTCACAGGGAACTTTCATTAACAAAAATTTCCTCTATATAATTAACCTTTTCTATCCCTTCATAATTAATATCCTCCCTTGGGTAACCTTCACACAACATGAGACACTGACTCACTAGTGATTAGAGTCTCATTTATAAGGCCATATATGGTCTTACAAATAACCCTAAATAGGGTTAACTAGGGGTTAAATTTCATGGAACCTCATCTAGGTGCATCTATATAGAAATTCCATGATGGCTTCACCCTAGGCTATCCATGTCAAGGCCTAATATGCTTGTTTCGGTTAAAAATAATTCCATTGGGGCTATATGGATCGCTCCACATAGTCTATAGTTGGAACCATAATTAACCAGGCCTAGCTAATGGATACTTTAATAAGATTACTACTAATAAAATTAAAACCTAACAATGGCCTAAATAGGTATAATTAACTGTCTAAACATATCGAGAATACATATTCATCATTGTTATTACCATCATCATCGTCACCCAGGTGCACCACACCATGGTCTCACATGACTTTCTATCATAAGTAGACATGCACATGTATTCAAAAAAATATAATTTCATGAAGAAATCATACGTAAAAACACTATACATGTTATTAAATCTAAAGTAACTTATTCCTCTATCGTTAGTACAATCACACATAAGGAGTATATCTAGTTTCCAAATATGATTTATGCAATACCTCTTTCCAATACAACCAAGAGTAAAATCCTTAAGAAATCATGAACCTCAAAATCCATGTCTGTCACATAATGTGGAATCATATAACCATAAAAACTCCATACAAGAACATCAATCCCATGCCCTAGTAACACATAATTACCTCAAGAAAGGTGTTCACAATGCCCCATATCGAGTTAATCACAATCTTTGACACATTCCTATGTCACTCATCTACCAACTAACCAAAATAAGAAAAACAAATATTGGTATAAATACCATTTTTTTAATGTATCTACATGAATCATTGAGTCTGATTCAGAGTGTCAGATAACATCAGGTGCACCTCCCCATATTCCAAAGGCTATCGAATTATAATGTGGGTCAAGATTAAAGTTTTGGTGATACTATACCTTTAATCAAAGTTCACAATAATCGATAAACAACCAAACTCATAACACTATATAATTTGAGTACCTGAAACCCATAAAAAATCATCTGTAATGAATGAATATAGAATAAAAACACTTGAATAGTCATACCAGAATATCAGATAGTGACCTACCATCAAGCCGATCACATATAAAAAGAAAGGACAAAATAAAAAAGGGGATCTTCACCCAACTCTAAGACTCACCTTCTCCTAGTATCCAAACTCAAAGTGAACCATGTCACTAAACAATCAAACCCAAGACTCAACCTTGCCTCTACCTACAATAATTGATGCATGATTGAGTAACTAAGTTCCATGTTTACTCAAGAAGGGTATGAGTAAAAATCATTAGGGAACCACCAATGTGGTCTTGTACCTAACCAATAATTTAAATATATGTGCATGCGATAAAATTATCATAAGATAAATGGGAAATACATTAATAAAACAAGTATATCATATAATCACTAAACAATAAGTTAAAACACCCATATAATGTGTGGTAGTGAACTCACTAAGCTTTCGCAAACCCCAACCACACCTACTTCAGATCCATACCAGAAAGAGATTCAATTATCCATGATAGAATCACCCCCTCGATGGGATAGTCTACAAAACATGTTTGAATCATCCCACAAAAAGAGATATCCCATGTATATGTTGATAAATATCTTACACATTCATCTTAATGGGATATTCTATATGGATCAACCTATATAATCAATTTTAGAAGAAAAAATAAACAACACTTTCAATACATAGATATAGGATGACAGATCAAACCTCATTTCATATCAATCAAGAGTCACAAATATAAAAAAACATGCAAGAAAACATCAAACATAGGTTTTTTGTGCCACATAGAAACACACAACATGTGATAAATATTAAACATGGGTATCAAAGGTTACACACACACACATGTGATCAAACATCAAACATGGTTTTATGGGACACACATACACACACATGTAATCAAAACATCAAACATGGTCTCATCTAACACAACTAAACACCCAATGGGATACATGTTATATATGGTACTCATCAGTGATCAAGCCTAGGCCATTAGTGGATGCAATCAAGCTCCTTCACAAGGGTCTATCATAGACCTTGTCAGTTTTTCTTGATATATTAATAATTTTTAATTTAATTATTTAAGACTTAAATCATTAAATACTTAAGCATTATGTGAAGTTTATAATAAATTTATGAATTTAAGGATATTAATAAGATGTGGAGAACCTCATATAAAATTCAAATAAACCATGAACAATACCATAGGGTAGAGTGAATGACACCACCTACCTCAAATAGAGCCAAACACCATTCAAAAAAAGCCTAATAACTCTACCCAGTTCCTGAAGTCCACTCGACCCCCATAGATTTCCATGAGGTTATACCCATGCACGAACATTCCAAATAATTAATTATAACTAAATTATAATTAATTAAATGATACAGATAAACTTGCAACCAATTGAGAAGTAAATACTTGACAAAATACTTACTAGGTGTCAGTGCCTAGCTGGAAGCATAACTAACCACCCATAAAAGGTCCAAAACACACCTAGAACATCATTCTATGAACTATCCCTATTATTCGACCATAATAAAAAGTACAATTTAATATAATTCAATTGAAAACTCTATAATAAAAAAAAGAGATGTGCGTTAGATGCAACATCATCCATAAATGTTTATCCACTCCTGATTTTAAGACAAGAAAAATCATCAATTCAATTCCATGGTCTAATGACCAATTTGTGTCAAATTTCCCACAAACCATAGAAAGAACACCAAGGGACATACATTAATTGAAAAAAGAAACTTATTATCTTCATCAATAGACATCCTCTAGAAATGTCTAACAAAAAATCCATCATTATTAGACAATTACATCAATATCTAATCGAATCATTATCCAATTATCTAATAGAGTTCATGTTGAGAATCGATAGATGATTAAGGTGATCAAGAAGGGAGATAATAAAAGGAAAATTGAGATATAAAAGGATCATATGAGATAAGACTTACCAATAAAATCATCCAAGGTGAATGACATAGTGATGTGACCCCACATGGGGAATAAATAGGAAACAAATAATGAATAATGAAGGATCATACCAAGGTTAACCAAAATATCTTTCCTAGATCCACCCTAGATCAACGGGAATGCATGGGGGAATGATAAGGGGAGTGAGTATCCGAATGTATCTAAAGAATTAAAGAAAGGGAGATAAATCCTGAGTGGGCCTTGATAGAAAAAAGGACTAAAAGGACCTTATTTGAAAAGTTCACAGTGTTCCCCATCGACTAGATGGTCTTGGCCCATTGGCCACCTAGTGTAGAATCATCAACTAGTTAGTACATCCTACTGGACAGCATTACTACTTATCACCTGACCATCTAGACAGTGGTGGCTACCAATTAGCCGATGGAAACAATAACAACCCAAACTACTCCAAGCCCCTCCACTGAAATCTTGATCCACGATTCTACCACTGAGTTTCCTTTCACATCCAAAAAAATCTTAGGGATGTATAAACATAAAGCATTCCAGTTCAATATCGGTTCTCCAAATGAGCCATTCACCAGAAAAAACTCATATTCCATCCAAAATTCATAAATTATAATGAAATGGGTTATTACATCACACCATTAAATATAAACTTGTTATATGTTATAACAAACCAAAAAAAGAAAAATTTATTCATATCATACATTATGATATCGGATTAAAGGAATTATGGCATGCATTCTCTTTGAAAAATAGGTAGTATCACACATTGAACCATTGAAGAACATGGATATGATACCACTTAGGGGTTTATGGTGATCATCTAATGATCTTTGGAAATAAAAGAAACACATAATATTCCAGATAAATAATTAACATATACATAGTGCAATATAATGAAGATAAAAATTGAGCGTACATTCATTTCCATATAATCCATATTTTACACTTTGATGAATGCTTGATGGAGACCATGGATGTAGCATCAAATGAATCCTACCTCCAATAGATTTCACTGAAAATGGATCCTTGATCATATCAATAAGAATCTCATTCTTCAAAGGGGTACTAGAACCATAAGTTAATATAAATGATGAACACAAAGAAGAGATATTTGTTTTAATTTTCATATGTCAATGTTATCCAAAAAAGAGCTATCACATCCCATTTTATTTCCATTATTCATTTAATGAAGATTTCTTTGAGAATAAGATTCCATCTCATGAAACCATAGTGTTTCATCCCATTGGATATTTTATTCATTGAACATTTCATTTAATGTGTTAAGCATGAAAAGCCACAAATAATTCAATATTATTGAATTATAACCAAATAAACCATGTGGGAGAACATGGAAATATTATATAAAATATATAATATAGAAATCATATGATCCTATATTGGATAATAGAACATCCAATGCCTCATTATGATATAATTATATCATAGGCCATGACGCGCATCATATGCATGTCATTGCTCACATTATAGGATATATAGTTGAATATGGTATACCATTTTAGTGAAAATCACACAATAAATGTATCTAATAGATATATTATGTATTATATAGTTATAAGTAAATAATGTGTCACTCAAAAATTATTTTACAAGTAATTAATATAAATATAAAAAAAATAAAAAAATATTAATTCATTTATTAAAATGTCTATTATTATAAAGAAACTGTTTTTTCACACAATGTACTTTAAATAGAATTTTATGATTTAATAAAAATATATTTATAACATTAATGGAATGAAAATTAAAATAAGTAACTAAAATTTGAAAAATAATTAAGGAGTTATAGGGAATAAAAATTTAATGATTCATGGTCAATGTAAAATATTTTATTTAAACTCATTTTTTTATTATATATTATATGTTTTTTTATTTAAAAGATAAATATATTATATTTTGAGTATATAATTTAATGAAATATATGTTTATATATGTAAACAAAGAAATAAAATTTTATTTAATGATTATTTGTTAAGGAATCATTTTAATGATTAAAATATAGTTTTTTTTAAAAAAAATATTTTTTTAATTTTTTATTTAAAAATAATTTTAATCAATTTTAAAAATGTATTTAATGAAATGGATTTTATTTTTATAATTATGGAATGAAAATTATGTAAGAGGGACAATTTAATTTTTTGGGTAAAAAACAAGTTACCATCGTAAAAGTCAAGTTGCTACGGTAATGGTAAAATGAGGTAAAAGGGTTAAATTAAGGGGTAAATGCCTAAAATTTCTATAAAATTATCTATTAATTGTGTTAATGAGGGTATTGATGACCCATTTCCATTATACTTTCACTTTTGATCCACTTTCTATGTAAAAATACATTCTTTACACATTGAGGAATGTGTATTTGAGGAAATTCCACTTAAACTCATCTATAAAAGGAATGCACCTATACCCATTTAAAAAACACTTTTCCTTTTATCATATATTGAATTAATACCAAAATAACCTCTATTAAAGACTTATTATAATTTTTTTAGCTTTTTATCTCAATAAAGACGCCTTAATCATTCAGTTCGAAGGAACCCATTTTAAGGAGTAAATTCATCAAAGAATATATTTATTCACCATATTTTTCATTTACTTTCTCATATTCATTATTAATATATATTATTTACCAATATAATGATTTTATATTAACATAATTTTGATTATATAAAAATTATATCAATATAATATGATTCTATACTCTTACTCATTCATTATTATAGCTTGTTCTTGTTTTGGTCAGTTCAACTACATACATGAATGGTTCTATACTATATTCACTGATTCTAACATTAATGAGTAAAATGAAATTAATATTTTTCATATATGATATTAATATGTAATTTATTTTAAGAATATGGTTATGTAATAGTGACATTAAAATGAGTGATCATTATAAAGAAACTCATTATTATTAATAAATTACTCAAAACAGGCTCATAGTGAACTCCATTCTCATTATCCATACCCACATATTCCCTAAAATATAAATGTAAATATATAAATGATTTCAACAAAATTATTACACAACCATTACTAAGTTGGGAATGATGAACTTGTTATCAAATAATGTGGATCGTCACCACTATACCAAAGTGTTTGCAGAACAATAAAAACTACCAGCATCCAATGATAAAAATAAACTATAACTAACTAATATATATGTAATAGATGAATATAATTTAATAGTATAATGGTTAATAAATTTTAATAATGGTATTAAAGAAGTTATTAATATGGTTATGTTTATTATAAATGTGGTAAAATTCATTTCATGAGAGGCAAGAGTAAATCTAAGGGTTTCTTTTCCAATATCACGTTGAAATCAATATTATTGATATAAAAATTTATATTGGGGAAAATTTTATATTATTTTAATCTAAAACCACATATATTTTATTCTCTTATTATTATTTTTAGGGTTTATATTTCTTCTACCAATTTTAACTCTCATTGGTTTATAATTCACTCAGAATAATTATTGTATATGGGATCAAAATTTTCTCGTATTTTCAATGAAGAATATTTTTTTTCCATATCCATGTTTTTATATCAATTTCTAGATTTTATTATCCCCTATTCAATGATTTATTAAGGTTTTTTTTCTATTTACTTTGAACTTTTTACAAAATTTTAAAATAATTCTTATCAACTCAATTATTTATCATTTTACTCATAGTTAATTTCTCCCACTATATTCTGTTCTTTTCATTAAAAAGATTCTGTTCTAATTTATAAATTTTCTCTATTTTATTTTTTATTTTTTTCTCATTATTTTTCTAAATCCATTTATTTATAAATTATTTCTATTTAAAGTAAATGTTTTTAAAAAATGTAAATTATATTTTTTCTTATTTAAAAATAAAATAAAATATTCTTTTAAAGTGTTTTTCATATATGTTAACATCCTTTAATTTTTATTATGTTTCAATGGTGATATGGTTTCATAAAATCAACCACTTTATTTCCTAATATTATTTATTTAGTCTTTGTAAATTTTTTCCAGAAACCCATTTCATTCCCATTGTTTATTTATCTTATGATTTATTTTATGAATGTGATGCTGTTCATGTGGTACACAAATGTATCATTTTTTCATTATGCGATGATTAGACCCAAAATTACATAGCCCTATAATGAATTCCTTAAGGATTTATATATCATGAGATGAAATGTATGGGAATGGGGAGTAAACCCAATAAAATATGTTATGGGACTTTATCTACTATATAATTATGGTATTGGTAGTGAGCCTTTTCATGAGAAATTATTTTCTATGCTTTTTTTGTGCCACATTCCAATGTTATATTTCATGGCTCATGACCATTTTCTAATATTTCCATATTACTATGATTGATTCAAATGTTATGAAAAAGTAATTATGCTATATTCATATTTTTTATTTTTGTTTCATTAGGCATAATTTTCTTATATTTCATTTTATGAGATTAATAAGTTTTTATTAATTACAAAAAGTGATTAAATCCCAAGCCCAAGACCTCCGTACTTGAAATATATGAAATCATTCTAAAAATGGAAAATAAGAATACTGTAAATCAACACATTACACTATAGAAATAATATAATTTCTTAATCTCCATCACATGGTTTTGAAGAAGATATCCATGGTTAGCCAAATGACATCCCCTCTTCATGATATATCCATTGAATGCTAAATCATCTAACATTTGGATGAAACTCCTCTTTAATTTACAATGTTTAATAATCTCTTATGAAAATAAGGAAGAGGAAAGAGCTTTTGGTATATAAGAGTTTCATTATGGGATCAAGTATACCACCCACTACCATCGTATGATAGTGTCTTTATATAAATGTAGAGGATGAAACTTGGGTAGGCATGTATTAACTTATATGTTACGAGTTAATGAATGTATCTACCATAACTCTTAGTGATCTCATACAACCATTGGATGAATGAATCTACCTTTAGTTAGATATTATGTATTGTATATTTAAATGATATATATCATTGTATATTATAGCTTCCATCAAATATAAAACCACAAAGTATAATATCAATGATATGGTAGTGAAACTTAATGACTTCGTGGAAAAAGAAAACCACGCACTACATATAGAATGTCCAATTATAAACTACTATTGGAGTGGAAGCTATAATTTAACATGAATTATGATGATAACCAATTTTATATTATTATTATACATGATATTGAAGGAAGAAACATTTCAATTACTTATGACACTCTGAATTATACATTATAATTGAGATATAATTAGTATGAAATACTTACATTCATTATCATGACCCGACCCACTCGAGCCCACTTGGCTAGCGGTAAGCTAATGTAAAACCTAAATCCTACCTCAAATAGGCCAAGGGATTCAGACCATCACTGAGTAGACATATCACACACATGGGGGTTATTATCCTAAAGTACTTTCACACACACACACATCTTCAAATAACCAGACAATGTTGAAAGATAAAAATATTTGATGCCATAATTCATGAATAATATCTATCCGAAAATCTAAGTATGAAAAAAACATTAGAAAGAAATAAAGGGCCAAATAATTTTCCAACAAAAATTTCTAAAGATTCCAAAATGCTCATAAGGAGAGTACTACTATCAAATTTATCACTGGCTCCAACCCTAGTTTGTCTAGATCACTATGCTCCACCTTCTCCCAATCTTCCTAGGATTCTATAAAAAGTCTTATCTACTAAATAATAAATGACATGTGTGGGAAGATCCCATGTAGGTGTGAGTACTCAGAAGGACACCACAAAATTAGTAAACATAAACATCAAGAGAGTATTCAGATAGTCAATACCAAGGCATGTCAATCAGAACATGAAACATAAGAAAAAAAACCTAGATACACTCAAGAAATACACCATGCCTCATATTGGTCAAATAAATAATTCTACCTAAAGGATTTTTCTCATGGATTCAAGATAATGATCTCCTAGGAGAATCCACGCCATGAGAAATAATTTCCATGAAGTCACTTTCCTAGGAGGTTATTCTCATTAAGTCTTGCCAAATAATATACATAATGGGACTCATAACATCTCGACACCCAGATAGAGGATCACACCTAGGGTCACCAGTAGACACCATGAACCCTACAGGAATAACCCACTAAGTAGGGGATCATATGATGATACCATGAACCGCCATTGAATTAACCCTCTAGAGAGGGGATCAATTCCCTCTGCATGCATGTCATGAAGATACCATGAACCCCACCTAAGGAAAAAGAATTAATGATAGTTGGTCACACCCAAACTCACACAGAGGGACACTATGAAGAAAAATATATCCATTCCATCCTTCAAGGAGCACATGATGTGTACTTTGGGTGCAAGTTGTGTCTCAATAAGCATGACATACCTCGTGTCTCACTCTCAAATGAAATGAATTTTCCCTAAAATAGATAGTGTGTCTCGCCAAGGTGCACGACATGTATATGCTTGTTCGGAACTTGACATGACATATTTATTGATCTTGTGCACATCTAGCCATGACTGTATAATTTGGTTCATTCCCATGTACTATTTTTATGATTGTGTACTTGTTTGTTTCCAAGTACCAGGTCATGCCAGTGTACTTAGCCCATGCCCGTATGCTTGGTCATGTATGTGACCATGTACCTATAGGGAACACACCAATCTTCCAACACCTTGTCACATGGATTTTGTCATTTTTCACATGATGTGTGATATTTTACATATTGTGTAATCCCTAGATTCCATAGCTAGGTCCACATGGAATGTGTTCTTTATAATACATTGCATGTAACACAAGATTTTCCATAAATCCTAAACCCTCATGTGATTTCACCCCACACCTTTATTTCTGCGAATTCCAACATCTATCATGACCATAGATCCTTGATCTATGAAAAAAATTCCCCAATCCATCATTGGTGGTTAGAATACAGCCTTTAATCCACTCACAATGCCCCTACCAACAAACTGACATGTAGAGATTCCAAATTCCATGATCGGGGAGCTCCAAATCCAACCTAATCCAATTTCATTACTACACATTTCAACCGTGTAATTGATCTCCATCCTAAACCTGCAGTAACAATTTTTTTCACAAAATATTTATTTCACAATGATTGTTTACTAGGTATTTTTCAGAATTCAATCCAAATCAAACACTACTAATGATATCATGAAGAATAGGGAGAGATATTCATAAAACACAAACATAAGGAATTAGCCTTATCAAATGTTCATTTTGGACTTGATCTATTTTCATAGGAATAAAAAATAAATAAGAACAAATAAATTAATGTCAAATTCATATTTCATGGAAGATAAATCCATATCTAGACAATAAGATTGACCTTCGAATCAAACTATTTGATGAAATGATTTGTGTTCATTGTGGGATAAATACATGTGGTTAAATCCACATAAAACAAAATCCTACCTCAATTTGGATTAATCATTGGTGAAGGATGTGTCTTTTATCAAAGAAAACAAAGACACCACTATTTTTCCATCAATCTCTAGATTCACCTTAATACATTCATCGATGATCCTCAATCCCAATCCACCATTGAAAAAATCTATCATCCTATCTTATCTCCTAAGGTTATGTGGCTAACATTGGAGATTTTACATAATGAATAATTTATAGCGAGGTTTAGTTTTCTGCACTAAATTAATAAATAGATAGATTAAATTTATTTATTTATTATTTTATTCTTCTGTGAAAATTTAATAAAATTCCAGATGCAAAAAGGTAATATTATACCTTGGGTAAACCATGTATCCCGAATTCAAATGTGATTTCAGATTTCCCATATGAGTCCATGTTTGGGATTTATTCCATTAATTCTAAAAATCTAGGCATGAGTGATATAAAATATAAAATATTTTTTTTATCCACACCAAGGCTCACCAAGACTCTGAATCTTGTTATTTCTTAGATTTTGGATCTAAAAATATTCCTTAAAATATGAAGAAGTATTAAAAGGTAAAAATTGAGACATTACATTCTTTACAATTTCTAGGTTTTTCATCACAAAAAGTAATATATAGGATAATAATTTCTTGTTAGGGTCTCCCAGTCCCATGAGCCATCCTAAAGGTTCTTGTGCTATCAACAAACACACACCCAATTGAAAAAAATACCATGAAGGATCTTCTCCTACTAGTTCTCAAATGCTGAAGGACACCTAAAAAAGTTAATCCCATCATCAACATTTATATCATTATGTTAGAAATCGTGCAATGAGATGCACACATGTCTCTTTTACATCTTCACATGGAAAACACCAAGCATCCAGTTCAACTATGGTTGGAAGGTCCAAGTGGTACGCCACCTCACTACCAACAATAGTAACTAAAAAAAGGCATATAAAAGCTAGATATAACTTACTACCCCAACCAAATCATTATAATCCATGAGGGGGTGGATCTATTGGAACACATTATATCCTCATCATTCTCCCAATGCCACCGTTTTCGATCCACAAGGGACCCCCCCTACACTTTTAGGTAGTCCTAATACACCCCTCGATGAATTACACCTTTCACAACCATCGCTAGCACCAAATCTATAACCCCAAGCATTGTATCCCATTGGCTCTAACTAGTACAACAGTGTGACACCCAATAACTTTATGAGAAATATTTTGTTTTTATGTTATATAAATCATCAAAGGAATCTTTCACTACACAAAACACTTGGTTGTCTTTCTTTACACGCAATCACGACCTTCCTCGATAGCTTGCGTCGTACGCAATACCGAGTTTCACTAAACAACGATATGCTATTAAAATATTATTAAAACTAGCCGTTATGAATAGTAATAACCACTTTTTGAAATTTTATGAATTTTATTTTTCAAAATGGACTTCATTTTTGGATTCGGAATATCGAAATTAGCCTAGGGTGAAATTTTGGTATTTTTATGAAAACTTTCATTTTTTGATGAATAGTGAAAACACTGGTTTACTATTTAAAAACCGACTTTTTATTTAAATAATTATTTATTTTAATTAAATTTATTTTAGGGAAAAATTGATACATAATACCTATATGAGTTCATTTCAATTCATTGGAGTCATTTTATAATAATTTTAGATATATAAAAATTTTATTGATCTTTTCACCGTCTTTTACCCACCTCCTAGGAGAATTTGCAAATTTACATAAAACATAACTTTACCGCTTCTGTGAGTGGAATTTAGAAAATCAGAGAGACACAGTTGATTTCAATAAGTAAAATGTGGTTCAATGAGATGAATATAATTTTTGGTGAATAGTAAATTTTTACTTTTATTTACCACGGTTAAAAGTAAAAAGGGTAATTAAGGGTAAATATGATATTATTATTACCCTAACACATGTCCTAATTCTATTGGATAAGTGTAATTCGACCAAAAAAAACCTTAGAAATAAAATATGACCATTTAGGCCCACTTGGATTAGATTAGGAAATTTATTATTAATTCATTTAATGAAGGGTTAAAATAGTTAAAATCAATGTTTAATAACTAAATAATTTTTAATATAGTTTTATACATAAGATAAATTCGGCTATAAATATTTATTAGAAAGATAAAAAGATTTCCTAAATAATGGTATTTTAGTTTTAATTTATAGACATTAAATAATATAATTTATTTATGACACAATGATGATGCAGTAATTATCTTATTAATGAAATATTGACATAATTGATGTTATAAATACCCAAATAAATGTAATTTGAGACTTTTTATTAATTCCACTAATTTTATAGGTTAATATGACATGTTAGGGTTGATTTAATTAGCTTTGTTTTAACTAATCATTCTGTTATGATTTTCGAAAAAATCAATTACTAAATAGTGTCAAAATTGACATAAAATAGTTTTTAAAACAAATATTATATTATATATTGTTATTTTATTCCTAAAAATCTAAGGTTCAGCCAAATGACTTAGATAAGGTAATATATATTAATAATAAACAACTTGGGGTTAGTTTTTCTTGTTATAGTTTGTTTATTAACCTTATAGTGTAAGAACACAAAAAAGACATGGTAAAAGTAAAATTATCTAACTTAAAGTTAAATATAAATGATATGGTTAAAATAGGAACCTAAACTTGTATAAGTTCTATTGGATGATAAAATTTCGACCCATCCCTACCTTAGCTTCGAAATAAATCAATTTGGAGCTATTTAAAACCGAATTTGGCTTTATAATAATATAATATTTTTAGTTTTTCCAAAGGAGGCCCTCTCATCCCTTATAAAAGGGAACCTCTTCCCCCTCTTCGTCACACCACTTTGAGCTTTCATTCTCGGCCAACCCCTGACACTTTCTCCTCTCCCCTTCCCTAGAGACATCCTAGAGGTCCTTGTCTTCTTCAAAGACCAATTTTAGTGCCCTAAAAGGAGGTCTTAAAGAAGCGCTTCAAAGAAGAGGTAATGTCCGTTACCGATTCTTTCAACTTTATTTCTTCTTCCACTTATTCTTCTTTAGTTGTATCATTATGAAGTAATAACATCAGTATAACTAATATAATGATATATTATTATATGTATGAAACAACCCTATTTCACCATCTATCCATCCTACAGAAAATGAAATCACCGAGCGTGCGTACGTACGGAATACCGTCTCCACGTCGTGGTGTAATCTATTTTCCAACACCACCTCACTTGGATGGGTATAATAGTGTAAATAATGACTATATATGATTATTGTAAAGTGATATTGATTCTGAAATATTATACATACACTCCAATAAAATTACACGATCCTGGGAACGATATCATCGCTCGTGCGTACGTACGGAATACCGTCTCCACGATGTGATGTGACTCGTTCTACATTATCTTCATTGCATAATGATTATAAAAATGAATTGAATGAATAAATATGATATATAGTACACTAATACCATTCTGGAAATGAGGTATCTATAACATAAAGAGACGAATAAGAATTTATTTGACAAAACACGCATAAGAACAAAAAGTAATAAAAACCCAAATAACAAGTAATAATGAAATATTACTAATAAGAAGCTAAGAATATGACCATATATAATATCATAACAATAAGTATGATTCTTGAATAAGTCAATATCATTATTTAAATCATTATACATGATGTTTGGACACTAACGAAGCAAATCAGACCTAAGGTAAGGGAAATATCACAATCCCATTTTTATCCGATATTGTTTATACTTTGGTATTTACTAGGGTGTATTTCTTCATCCACATCCATGTTTCCTCAATATGTAATATTATTTCCATCCACCTAAAATTTTTTAAATTCAATTTTACCCTTCAGTGAGTTTTTAGTAAAGGATATGAAATGAATCTTTTGTCATTTTTCGTACGAAGTACTTTTTGACTATTCTGAAAAAAAGTACGAGAAGAATGTTTTTTTAACTTATACGACATGAATGGATTTTTAAAACAATATTTCCAAGAAGCTTCCTTTACAAGTTTTCAAGTTTATTTTTAATCAACTTCTTTTAGTTTAGAATTTTATGTCATGTTAAGAGAGGAAAATTGTTTTTGAAGTAGAAAGGATATTTTCCTCAAGAATAGAGTTCAAGTGTTTTATCAAAATTATTTTCCATCTAAGATAATAAAGGGTTCTGTTTCTATCCCTACTATTACATTTATTTGATTATTTTGTGATGGAATTATTTTTATGAATTCCTTTATCTTATATTAATTGTTTTATGATTTCATGATGTTTAAGAATCACATTTTTATTACATGGGTTACGCTATGATGTATGGTTAATGATTTTGTGGCACACATAAGAATGGTATCATTATGAGATGGGTGGGACCTATATCTCCTTCCAATGCATTGGGTAATGATTTTATATCTCATGAGATAGACATGGCTAGAACGGAAGGTTAAATCAGTTCAATGAAACAGGACTGAAACGAGGAGTGAACTCGGTTCAGAAATGGACTTTGTCCACTAAGATAGTCTTGGAAATGAGTCTTGACTAATAAGAAATGATTCTATATGATTATGTGTGTATGCCACAAAGTTTCATGTTTTAAGTTATGATTATTGGGATTACATTTCACTACTATGATTTATCCCATGTTATGAAATTATGATATCTTTTTCAGGTTAAGATTTCCAAAAGTTATGTTCTTATGTATATGATGTGATTGATATTTCTTTTGT
Organism: Viscum album; assembly: GCA_963277665.1. Lineage (NCBI taxonomy): Eukaryota > Viridiplantae > Streptophyta > Magnoliopsida > Santalales > Viscaceae > Viscum > Viscum album. The sequence goes on from OY728159.1 coordinate 2,048,278,195, forward strand.
TTACCCATACTGAGCATTTGAGCTCACCCTTTTGTATGTTTTATTTTCCCAGGTCAGGAAGAAGGTTATTAAGTAGGATATGCCAAAAAGGGACTCTAGATATGATGAAATAAATGGGAGGCAATGTAGATGCTTTATGAACCAGTTGTTTATGTTTCCCAGCTTCTAAAGACTATATACCTATACGGTCCTTTCCTGGTTTTGTTATATGTTGTAATAAGTGTGCTTCAATTCTGAAGTAATATCAATGTATGTAACGTATGGGTCATTATAAACAGTGAGCTATAGGGTATCCCATACATGGGCACAAATGGTTCTACACTAACGGAGGAGTGGTAGCTATTATTTTATAAAAAACTCCCCCAATGGTAGATGATCCTACCAGCTATATCCCCAAGCCAACATGCCATCCAAAAGTATATTAGCTAGAACTTAAATGGTACATATTACCAAGACAACTATATGGGGTAAAAAATACATGCCCAACCACTACTCAACCATGAGGCTTCCTATATTGTCTCCACTAATCAAGATGTGAAGTGAATAAAACAGTTTGAAATTATTGTTGAGGTACTTCCAAGAGTCCATACCACCTCCTTCACACATAGGAATCCAAAACTCTCCACTAATCTCTTCTTTCATTTGGTTAGGAAGTGGGAAAACTTAGTGTTGATCATTATACAGTCAGATAGCATCATGACCTTACATAGATCATGGAATCTCTATAAAAAAAAACAATAAAGATACCATCCCATTTAAACTTCCATATGGGAACCTCAGCCTTCACCTGATGATAGGTGAGACACCATGAGTCTAACTCAACATCATGCTACTGCATCCATGGCCACCAACCTTGATTTCAAAGGATATTAGTATATCCATACCTCTCTTAGGTATACTATAGAGTGAGAGAAACCTCCTCACCACTCCCTTCACGATATAACCAGTGTCATCATCTGTTCATGGTCAAGGATGATGTGATCCTCAACTTTATAAAATCCATAAAAAAACCTGTATAGAGAATATATGTTCATGAAATATCTTGAAATTGATATCCCTATGCTATTAAACCCTAACTAAATGAAGAATCATAGGGGAAACAATAACTGATTAGACATATGCTACACCATTATCACCATGAAGGGTTAACTATAAAGAGGCCAACAACTCAATCACCTGTCTCAATAACATAGAACAGAAAAAATCATTGTGAGTATCATCTATTTACACCACAATTTTGGGTGGCTCTCAGGCTCATAATGACTCAACCTATACTAGGTCCACTATCACTCCCATGTATAAGGATAAATTCACCAAGAAGTAGATATCCTAAATCCAAAACTAATACTTTGAGGTATTCCAATAAAGTATATACTTTCAGAGCATGTTCAAAATCATCCTCAAGTGTCTCGTTCACTCATCCTTGGATACGGAGTACACTTGGATGTCATCAAAGAGTATTACCATTAACTGATCCAAAAGGGGTTGAAGGAACTAGTTCCTAATTTTCACAATCATGGACCATGAATCCAATGTTCCGAAAGGTATCACTATAAACTCGAAGAATAAATAGTGGATTTATAAGTCCAACTTCGATATATTCTCCAATTGAACATGGATCTAGTAATAAACTATTCTGAGGTTAATCATCGAGAACCCCTTCACCCCTAACCACTGGTCAGAGAAGTAATTGATTCTCTGGGGTGGATACTCTTCCTTGATGGTCACCTAACTTAGCTGATATCAATACACTCCAAACCAAAAACTCTAATTATTATCCTAGGTGAAAAATTCATGTATTCCCAAGTGAAAACACTGGGTCTAAAAAATCCCCCACTCTACAAATTTTTCTAATGACACCTTTAGCTATCACAACTACATAGAGTCATCTGACTTTCTATGCCATTTTTTGGGAAATACCTGGTGAAATTCTATGAAAAAATAATATTTTGATGTAAATATAAACTTGGAACATCCTTAGGGAAAATGACTTCACACTTCTCCAACATCATAGGAAATTGAAAGATCATACACTAGATCTATCTACATAAATCCCATATATATTTTCAGGATAGTGAAATCAAATTTTATATCCCAAATCAACCTATGATCATATTTTTTTACAATTATTACTATGAAATATTTATGGAAGATACTTCCCTTATATGGGTCTTAATACACAATCATGTTGGGTATTTTACTCAAAAATATAAGTATAAACTAAATATTAATGATATTGTTGTTGTGCTGAATTATATCGTTGTATTTATTGAAGAGTTTCTAGGTCTTCCAGTAGATCATATGGTTTATTTTTCTATAGAAATCATATCGGGTTCTATTCCTATATGGAATAGTACATATACAATGGGGCCAATTTAATTAGAAGAATTGTTGAAGAAACTACAATAAAATCTAGAAAAAGGTTTTATATTCCTATGTGATTAAGTATAAGGATCCCTAGTATTATTTTTTAAGAATACGAATATACCCATACATGTTTTCTTTCATTATTAGGGTATTAATATGATCATGATAAAAATATATTATCATATACCCTATATTGTTAAATTATTCATTCAATAATGAGGGGATAAATACTTATCAACAGTAGATATTTAATCTATATATCATTGATTAAGGGTGTAATGGGAAGATATACTTAATACATCCTCCCATACAAGATAGTACCACTATGAATTCATAGTTTTTCATTTCAATATTAAAAATAACCCTTATATATTTTGATATTTGATAAATAAAGTTTTTATTGATTAACTTTTTCAATTCATGGTAGTATTTATAGATGATATTATCATATGTTACAAAGTAATGGAAGAGAATGAAGATCATTTATATATTGTGTTGAAGTCCTGATAAAATAGAAATCATATTCCATATTTATGTAGGGTGAAGTATGGATATAGAAAGTATCATTCATGGGACATGAAATTATAAGATAGGGTATATCTATGGATCCTTAAAATATACTGGTGACTAAAGAATATATTAGTCCAATATATATAATATAGATCTATATTTACATGGATTGATTGGGTATTATTGACGTTTTGTGAGAAATTTATTATGACTATCAAATCCACTTACCAATTTAAGTTATATGGTTGTTATGCACGTCTTCTAAAATATTGTGAAGATAATTTTAAGTGGATTAAGATAAGGTTGGTAGAATCACATATAATCACACTACCATGAAGTGTATAATGGTTTCTGATATATAAAGATGCATCAAATAAGGGATTGGGGTGTGTCTTTATAAAAAAGACTTGGTGGGAGCTTACACCTCACATTAATTAAAGGTTCATGATCAAAATTACTTTACACATGATCTAGATCCATAATTAGTAAAATTTTAATCAAATATAGAAAGGAATTAAATCTATTGTTAAAGTTATGATATAAATATATATACTTATCATAAGATATTAATATATATATTCATCCATAAATAGTTTAACATGTGAGAAAGGAGACGGTTGTAGTTGATCAAGGACCATGATAACTCAATACATTATTACTCTGGGAAAATGGACAAGGTGGATGATTCTCTTTTTACAAAATTTAATGATACCTTATCCATGATTAAGATATAAAGATACTGAATAACCATGTATTTGAAAATGATGGACCAATAAATCATAATTGAAGGGAGAAATCCTATATTTTCCAATTTACTACTCCAGAATCTATCCATGTGAAGATCAATGAGGTGTAGAAAGAGGATATGAAGCTATAAAAAAGCTAATAAATATTCCATAGTTCATTCTTGATAATGATGGAACTATAAGATTATAAAAATGAATATGTTTCTCTTTAATACTACAATTGAAGAAATATGTCTTTTATAATTCAAATAGATCATTATTTTCTATCCATCTTAGAATAACAAAGATGAATATTGATCTCGAGAAAATTTTCTTATGAGACAACCTAAAGAGGGAGATGATAGAGTATATATCTGGATTCTTGGTCTTCAAATTAGTTAAGTTTGAATGTCAAAATTATATGGGAATGATGCAGACATTACCCACACCTGTATGGAAGTAGGAGAACAACACCATGGATTTTCTATAGGTCTCCTTAATACTTATAAAGTTTATAAGGAAATTTTGGTTATGGTTGATCAACTTATGAAGTCATCAAACTTAATTGTTATTTTAGAATACTTCTCGCTTGATCAACATTTCATGATACACATAAAGGATGTTCCTGGGATTCAAGAAGTACCACTTTCAATTATATCTAGTTTAGATATGAGTTTTCATTGATGTTATTAAGAAATATTAAACAAGAAAAAAATATAAAGTTAAGCTATGAAATCTTTATCATCTTAAAACTGATGGACAATTTTTAAGGACCATTAAAACTCTATAATTTATAATAAAATATCATTGGATGGATTTTCATGGAGTTTGTGAACAGCATATTATTTTGGTTGTGTTCTCATATAATAAAAATTTTCATTATAGTAGTCAAATAGTACCATATAAGGCTTTGTATAGGAATAGATGTATAACTCTAAATTATTTGGACAAAGTCAGAGAGTAGAATCTGTTAGGTCCAAATATTTATAAAGATATTCCAAATAAGACTCAAACCATTTAGTAACATATCAAATTATCATAAAGTTAATATAAGATATATGGTTATAATCATTAGTGATATTTCATGTTTGAAGTCAAAGATATGGAATTTATTTTAATATAACCATGAATGAGGGTTAGTAGATTTAGAAATATGTGAAAGTTTATCATTAGATACATTGGCACCATTAAAATATTTGATCATGTTGGGATGGTAGATCATCACCTTTGTCTTTCACCAAACCTATTAAAAGTGCACAATATGTTCCCTATATCATTTTTTAGGAAGTACATACCCCATCCATCAAATGTACAAAACCAATAGGTTATAAAACTGATGTATGAATTCTATTAAATGGAAGATCTAATAGAGATCTTGGGTCATAGAGATTAAGTACTATTAAAGAAGTCTAATTATTTTCCCAATGTTCTCTAAAGGAATAATACATTTTATGATGTAATGTGGGAACCAAAATATGTAATGAGGTAGAAGTAACCTAATCCTATTTCATCTATGTAATGAAATTTTTAGGGTGAAATTTAATTTAAGGAGAATAGAATGTGGCACCACAAATTGTTATTCCTTTAATAGGTTGAATAACCCATTTCACATACCAAATCAAACTAAAATGAACCATGATATGTTTTTTGAGATTAAATATCAAAATACATGATAAAAATCAATACATTATTAAAATTAAATACGATACATCATTATAAAATTTGTAAGATTAATAAACCAATAATTAAATATAAATAAAATGAACATGACATCTTCATCTTCGTGGTTTTCCATGAATATAAATACACCAATTATAATGATGAAAAAAAGAAAAAAATTATAGAAATGAAATAGAAATTTTGAGAGGGAAATAAATTAATTGGATGAATTAATTTTAGTGAATTATGTAAGGTCAAATATAGAAATTTAATATGACCATTATATACGTGGCCATTGAATATATGAATAATGGATATATGGTCGTTGGATATATAGTCATTGGAAATGAAATAGTTAGGTATACATATATAAAATTGGTATATTATGTATTTTATAGTTAGAAGTAAATAATATGTCATACATAAAGTACTTGAAATGTAATTAATATAAATAATATTGGAATAAACTAAAAGGATACTTGTTTATTTTTGAAAATATCTATTATTTTAAAGAAACTATTTTTTGGTACATATTGTATTATAAATTATGTCAATTTATTTAATAAAATATATTGAAAACATTTGAGGAATTAGCATAAAAATAATCATGTAATATCCAATAACAAATTAAGGTGTCATAAGAAAAAATAATTTATTGATTAATGGTTAGTGAAAAGTGTTTTATTTAAAAATTATATTTTTATTATATATTTTATGTTTTTATTTATATGATGAATTTATCATATTTGAAGTATTAAATTCAAAACAAATTATTGTTTATATATCAAAACACTCAAATAAATAATCATTTAATGATTATAACTTGTTAAGGAATAAGAATAAATCTACTTTTATGCATAAAATATTGTTATCTAAATGTTTTTTATGTGTTTTGTGTTCATTATTTAAACTTAATTTTAATAATTTTTTGGAATTTAATTTTTCTAATCATGGAATGGAAATTAGTTAAGAGGTTCAATTTAATTTTTGAAAAAAATTTAATTGAGGAGAAAACCGATTTACCATAGTAAGGATAAAATGAGGCAAAAGGGGTTAAATTAAGGGTTAAAGGCCTAAAATATCACTAAATTTATCTATAAATTGCGTTTATGAGGGTGTGTCTGAACAATATCCATTATATTTACACTTTTAAACCACTTTATTAGTAGAAATACATTCCTTACACATTAAAGAATATGTATTTGCAAAAATGAAATTCAAAATAACCTATAAAAGGACCCCTCCTCTACCCACATCAAAAAAATTTTGTCATTTAGTAATCTCTTGAATAACTAACAAAATTACATATCCTAAATTATTATTAAACATTTTTTAGTTTTTTTCTGAATAAGAAGGCATAAATCCTTCATTTTGAAGGACCCAACATTGAGAATGAGTGAATTGATAAAAGTATCTAGTTCTTCACCAGCTATTTCAATTACCTTCTCATCTGCACGACTTTTAAATCTAATTCACCATTATTGTAATTAAATATTAAATTAATTCATTTTTTTAAAATTATATTAATATAAAATTAATCTACAATCTTACTCATTCATTAGTATAACATGTTTTTATTTGGGTCGGCTCAACCACATACACAATTAATGATATACTCTAATCACTGTTTCCAAAATAAATGAGTACCAAGACATTAATATCAGTAATATATGATATTAAAGAGTAGTTTATGTTTTGAATATGGTTATATAAGGGTTAAATAAAAATTAATGTTCATTATAAATTAACTCATTATTATCAGTAAACAAGCTCGTCATGAAATCCATTTTACAAAACCATACACATATCTTCCATCAAATGAACATGGGGGTGAATAAATAATTTAAACATAATAATGAAAAAATAATGGATAATATGGGATATTTTAAATTTTTATTAGAGAATGAGGATCACCACCTCCATCATAAATCATTTTTTGAATAATCAAAACTATTTGCATCTGATGCTAAAAATAACATATAACTTACAAATATATATATATATATATGAAATAAATAAATATAAATGAATAAAATAAAATTTAATATTTCATGAACCCTCACTCTAAATGTACCCCAACCTGATCAAAAAAGAGAGTGGGATATAATGACCCTTGAATCCCTCCTCAAATAAGTAATTGGTTAGATACTAGAAACAGCGGTAAATCAATCAAACACAAGGGGGACATTACCCTATATGAGTTTAAGGAACATAAGATAAAAAAGGAAAATAAAACCTCAGACCAATGTGATACATAATTAAAATAATAAATATCAATACATGTAATATCATATATAAACTAATACCAAAATTAAAACTAGGTAGTGACCAAGAACTCTAGTAACCCCAAATAACTTCTCAATATAACCTCCAAGCTAGTAACATCCAACCTGACTCACAACCCATTCCTACTATCTTTAAAAATATTTTATATATACATAGGTTGAGAATAATATGTATAGTCAGTAGGGAATTACCGAAAACCTCTCATGAAAAATGTGAATGAAGCATACTAAATCTCAGTGAATAAACAAATTAAACTAACTCATCTCCTAAACATGTAATACTAGTTTCCAATCCTCACCATAGATCAATCACTAAATAACATACATAAGTAAACCATTATATAAAAAATAATATACGTAAATAGGGTACCCTTCGTCCACTTATCTGTTGGGTTGTCACAATCACATCCCAATGCCACACATCCTATTATTATCCTTCTTATATGTTATCTTACACCTTGTGAAATAGTATCATAGCCATTACTACAACCCATGAAACTCAAAATTTCATCATCGTCATATCCCAGTAGTAACCAAGTGTATGTTTAGAATCCACTACAACCTATGTATGTCGACTATACCATGAGCCATCATAACTCATTCACGTACACTTAAGGGAATCTATGACCACCCTTTCTAGATACAAGCCAGTGATATAACTCAATCCACTATAGCCCACACATAAATGTATAATAAAATCATGATATGAAACATCCCTATTAGTAATGTCACCTATACTATAATCCATTATATCCTGAGGTAGTCCCACTCATCTAGGTTTTATGGGATAATGGGGGAGAGGGAGAAATCATCCATCTGTTCCCTCACTATGCTAAATTTTAGAGAACCCCCCTAACAATTGGGTGTCAGTTTCACAACTAATATTAGTGGGGTATTATATGAAATTTGAAAATATAATGAAATATAATTCATAATCATACCAAGGGAAACTACATAGCATTAGACTCATTTTTCACTATCGTCTCGCAAGACCCATGGCTACCACTACTATGGTCTAAGTATATAACAAGTATACAAGCATCAAATTCAGTTTTAATTAATTAATAATAAATAAATTAATTCACATTAACAATTTCCAAGATTTACATTTTATCCTCCTTAAGACAAGTATTGATGGCACTATAAATTATCTTGATTATATTCTTAAGTATTTGATCATCATTTTATGAACACCATGAACCAACCCCATTCATTTATTAGTTCATTTATTATTTCGTAATCATCTAGGTACTCTAGGACTCAACCTAAGATACCAAATAAAAAATTTATTCATATTGCATTGAATCAACCTATATATCCAACTATTGGAATATAATCATACTAATAATGTCTGAACATAAGGCTATCAATAAATCATCAAACAATCATTTATAATGATTAATATTATCAATGAGGAAGCCCCAATTTTAACTCATCATAAATGCCTTGTGTTCCGAACTATTACACGTAACATAAAATTTTCCTTCCATAACCATAATCAACTATCACCACAACCTAGACTCCTGGACCATCACTCATCAAAGGTTCTTAACCGCAAAAAATTCACTAACATACAAACTAGGATATGTATCCATAAAAAACAGATTCATTTAAAAATTATTGTATGAACACATGAAAATGCACTAAGGACATGTAATTGAGGAATTAAATACTCTTACAATAATCAATAAGCACATTAAACCCCAAGAATTTATTCTTTATTAAACAACCATTTTAATTGCATATTAAATTAACTAGTTCATTAATAATAGGTTAATTGCACGATAAAACCAAAGGGAATTATCTTACCATACCTAATCAAAAACATACTTTCATGCATTATTTCAAATATCCAAATCCAAGATGAGAAGTATATGAATATCCCATGCCTCTTCCAATAATTATCATCATTTAGCTTTACATTTTTATAGTTTCATGTAATTAACCCTGATAAACAAAAACAATACAAACACTACAAAGCATATATCACATGACCAAGCATATATCATGGGGTCGATTCCCCATGTCACTTTATTTTCTAGTTTTTTGTTGTATGATTACTTCCTTTAGTAGTTATAACCCTCCTTTTATCAATAAGAAACATAAAAACATAAATCACAAGGGGTCTAAAAATCCAACCATTCAGTTAATTTTCAATTGAATTATCAAATATCATGAACATTAAATAACTCGTATCTCAATTCATCAAATATAGAATTTCTATCAATTCACAAATAAGATAAAAATTAGATAAAACAATAGCATTAAATAAAATCTTTTTTAATTTAATTTTTAGATTTAATGGTTATTTACTCTTTAGTTATGATATGATATTCATTCCAAAGAATAAATTAAACAAGGAATGAAATAATTTATATTTTCCTTAAAATATAAATATTATTTGAATAATCATCCAATGTATGATTCATTTTCTAAATTATTTTATATTTATGGCCAATCATACCCATTTATAAGAAGAGAAAAAAAATAGGATTAATTAAAAATTTTACTGAAAGAAAAAGGAGAAGTAATATATCCCCTACCAAAAACAAAAATTAATGTTATCTATGATAGAATGGATAAATGATTAAAAACCCAATACCAAAGGTATCCCCATTAAAAATGAAGGTGAAAATACTAGAACTTAGTAATAATAATATACCCTCAAGACTAACTCTATTACATGCTCAAAACAGAGGGAAACCCCTACTAAAAGTTTACACTGGAAGGAAGAATGGGTGAAAATGAAGAGGACAGGAGAAAGAGAGTACCTTGATACTAAAACATTCGATATGAATGAACCAAGAGGTTATACTCTTAAGGAGATGTGGAGGGTTGTGTTGGGGTCAACTAGGGTTTTAGAGAATTAATGAAAATCAGAACCAAGATTGCTCATACCTTCCATTTAGAGGGGAATCTCAAAGGCCCTTACCATGGCATGGTGGACTTCTAACACACCCATGTGCCATCAGTAAAAGTGTGATCTGATTTCTCAAGATTTTAGATATTTTACTCCCTTAATTCTTGAACACATTAAAAACCACATAAAAAATCATTGACCAAATCTATTCCTTTCATAATGTCATGGTGGAAGGTGTTTATAATGCCAAAAAGGATGCCACGACCTCCTACTATGGCATAGGTACAAAAATTGTGCAGTTTTACCTTCACCACACACAATAATCTGGAGTTGTGATCTTGACACTACCCCTTTTTATAGTGGAACTTTCCAACCACCATGCCTATCCTTCTCCCATAATATGGACTCTTAATCCATATTCCTCATCCTTGATTCTCATAGGGTCAACACTAAGGCAACATTCCCTTAACCACAGCCAAACAATATTTTTCAAAAGACATGGTGAACTCCAACACCAAATGTCTAACCACATGAGCAAACCCAAAATAACCAAGGCCAAAATAGAATTCCCCAATCTCAATCCTCTAATTAGCTTCAAAATGGCCAGTACCATGCCCCCCACTATAGGGGTGGTGACCCTAAAAAGTACCGAACTATTATATAACCTCCAAAATCCCCCAAACTCCCACATGACACCTTTGATCCCCAGTAAAATGTAAAGGAAATATTGTCAAAAAATTAGGACATGATAACAAATAACTCTCAAATAATTATTGTCTTTAAGAATTTAAAACAACACCCAAAAGAAAGAAAAAATGGGGTACAAAAAACCACCCTATAAGTTACCTATCAAGGATCCTTATATAATAGGATCACCACCAATACATTATGAGGAAATATTAGATAAACATGAAATTTTCCCAAAATGGAGAGAAGATAGAACTATATATAAATAAAAGATTATAACACATTATCTCAACCAATGGAAGACAAAAAAACATCAAAAAAACATGGGATATTGAACATGAATTTGTGAATCCCACTCCCAAGTGCTCTCTTCCAAACCACCGTTTCACCATTGAACATGAACCAAAGGTATAACAAACCAAGAAATCACCATCTCTTGATGGTCTAGAATATCAACAGGCCATTCCTAAAAGGTTTCAACATCTTAAACATCAAGTTCACACAAATTTATGATGCGAGAATCATCACAAAGATATCTTTGAAGTTATTATATATGGAATATTTTATGAATCTCCCTCATCAGTATTGGTAGTGATAACTACTCATTCGTATATCCAACCTAATCCAATACCTCAAAAGATCCAAAAATTCTGGGAGAAATATTACTCCCTCAGTAAAACCTTCACTTACCATGATGAGGAAACACCTTTAAGAACACACGATCCTAACTTAAATCTCTATAGGCATCATCTTATGATTAGTATAGTACTTAAAATGATACCTCACAACATTCATTTTCTCATAGATCACTTTTCCATTATTTTCTATAATTTTTACCAATTATGATCCAGGAATATTTGACTCTTTTACCTCAATTTAGAACTATACAAATGTTAAATGTAGACTATAAATTTTTCAAAATGTTCCAAATAAAATGTAGAGTGAAAATAATTATTGTAATAAAACTCCACCAATGGTAGGTGGCACATAGACAAACCTATAAAATCTTGGATTCAAGCATGAAACATATCCTCTAAATTCTGGATAATTTTCTCTTTTTGATTTTCCTTATGTGGATGAAAAGTGGTACTAAGGAGTAAATAAGAATCAAAATAAATTTTTAGACATCTTCACACCTTGGAGGTAAAATAGGGATCATGATCAGATATGATCATCTTAATAACCCCATGAATCCTCTCTACCTTTTATAGGTATTAACTCGACAACTATTCAAATAAGATTGAATATTTGATCACTGAGAAGTGATATGACTTCATTAGATGATCCAAAAAAACTTATATAATATCATACCCAAGATCTATAGGAAAAGTGGTGATGAAGTCCATCAAAAAATCCTCCAACTTCCACTGGGGGACATTAAGTGGATGAAGAAAACCACTAGGGACATGATGCTCAATATTAAAATTATGGGAGACTAAACACTAAGATACAAACTCTATTTCCAAGTGATTCAGACCAAACCATCAAAATTTATCCCTACAATCATGGTATGTCTTTATCACACTAGGATATATTACTAAGGGAGAACTATGGAACTTATAGAGAACCACTTCATGGATCAACAAAGTAATGTAGAGTCTTCTTTGGAACGACACCCAATGTTATCCATACTTAGACTATTCCTCAGTAGAATCACAAAAAATAACATGATAAAACCAAAACTATTCTTAGAAATCACCTATATGGGACCCCTCTACTTATAGTACTAAAGACATCTTCACTTTCATCTGGTAAATACAACCTCTACCATTAACTACTCCCATATCATGTAAAACACTACTAACTCATCCATAACCCTTAAATAGTATCCATAATCACACATAACAACACCTCATTACTTTATGATCAAGTAATCTTCCAAAATATTTCCTTTACCAAGTGTATAAAGGATATCTCAAAGTCATAGTCCTGTAAAAACTATGTCCACTTTCACTACCAAAGATTAAAATTATGATGGGAGAAGACATACTTTAGGATTTTTGACACATAAATACCATTAAAAATTAATTGATAAGGTAGTGTGTAACACCATGATATTTTAATAAATAGTTCTTTATAAATAAATTTTATTTATTTGATATCTTGGGTTACATGAAACACTGAGTTTAAATAAATCACAATATACTGTTAAAATATTATTAGGTGATAGTTGTCACCTATACATTGGATTGATGAGTATGAAAATGATTAACTAAATTATGAAAAACAAATTGTTAAATATTTATAAAATTAATTCAATTGTTATCAATTAATTAGAAATTAGAATTAAAATATTTTCTAAATAAAAGATATGTTTTTTTAAAAACTATTTTTATATGCACAATGGGTTTTTATATTAATAAATTAAATTATAATTTTTTAATGATTATAGTTATTTTTAAATATTTTATATTCTATAAAATTATTTATAATTTATCATCTATTTTTTAGACATGGGATAATAATTAATCTAGTTTTATGATTAAAAATGTATTTTTCTAAAAAGCGGTTTTCATAGTGTTTTTAATGAATATTATAAAATTAATTTATACAACTTATAGAAGTTTAATTAGGTTAAATAAATTCTATATTTGGAATCATGATGTTTAAAATTTATAAATTTTTCCCTGTTTTTAGGTATTATGAATATGAACTGTGAAAACATTTATCACCACGGTAAAGGGAAAATCAGGTTATTCTTGGATACAACTAAGTGATAAGGCCATGATTTTTCATTCTAATTTATATTGAATGAAGTTAATTAGATCCTTATTACCTTAGACTATAAATTAAATTATTTAAGGGAAAATTTTCCATGAAATGACCAATATAATATTTAAATCAATTATAGTTACAAAATGTCACTCACTTAGTTTTAAATATATATTATGTGTTCACCTAGGGAAAATGAAATTTATCAATGAATATAAATTTATATTCTGAGAATAAAGAAATTATTTTCATGATAGGAATTTATTTATAATTTTTAGTAATTATATAATTATATTAAATTCTTATGAAACACATGCACATTAATTCTTCAATTAATAAAAAATAAAACAAATGATTTTAAAAAATATTAAAAGTAATATAATTTGAATGATTTATGGTATTAAAAAAACTCTACATATGACTATAAAATATTAGTATTTTTTAAAAGTGTTATATTTTATTTAAAATTTTTTTTATTTAAGTAATTAAATCAAATTAAATGAATAGTGTCAAAATTTACATTATTGATATTTTATCGAAATAATATTTTATTAAATTATTTAGAAAAATATAAAAGTAATAAAAGTGGACAAGGTGGATAATATATGATCTGAAATTTCACCCCATTTCCATTAATTATCCATTTTCCCCTTATGAATAAAATTATAACCCTTTAAGAGTGAAAAATATGTTACCACAATTAACATTAAAAAGGTTAACAAAAGGGTTTAACCAATAGATAAGTTTTAAAAAACCACTTTAACATATAAAAATTTTATTGGTTGATGGGATTGAAACTATATTATATATTATCTATTAATACCTATAATTATTGGGTCATTTTTTCTAGAGAATGACTATATTATATTTTAATCTTTTAATAAATTACAAGAGTGCCCCTCCCCTCACTTATAAAAGGGAACATCTCTTTTATCTTCTTCACACCAATTTGAGCCTTCAAGATTGAACAATCACTAGAAAATTATATTATACACTCCCTTATATACATTTTAGTGGTTCTTGTATTCCAAATATACCAACCATATGTTCTTTTATAGGCAATCTAGTAGATTTGTTTCAGAGAAGAATTAATCACCTTCTTTTTTCATTATTATTTTAACTCCTATAAATCTGTTATGTTATTTATTAAATAATAAATTAAGTATAATAAATAAATTTTATTTTTATTTTTATTATTATTATAAAACCACCATTATAAAATATATTTCCTATAAAATGGTAAGTTAAATTATCGCTCATGCATGCGTACGACTTACTGAATACACGTAGTGATACAATCCATTTGTCATCAACATATTTAATGAATGAGCATGCTGATGGGTTTAAAGTTTATATATGATATTTTTGGATATAATTATGATTTTTAATGATAATATTATATTTAACTTCTTACATTCCAAAACATTGGAAAATGATAACGTCGCTCGTGTGTATGTGTGGACTACCACCTCCACAAAACGATGCGAGTCATTTTCCATTTACAATTTTCATGGATGGTAAAAAATATGATTTTAATGAATAAATATTAAATATATGATTTAATGATGATTATATAAATTTTAATTATTATTTACCTTTCTTTCATTTTATCTATTAAAATGTTAAAATAATGTTCTTGCATACGTATGACCTACCATCTCCATGAATAGTCAAATTCATTTTTCTATCTATAAATTTTATTGATGAATTTTAAAATATATATAATTAATATATAATATATTTATATAATTATTAAAATTATGTATATTATTTAACCATGATAATGGTATAAGAATCAGAACGTTCAAATCACAAAATACATGAAAAACGAAGTAGATCTCACTGAGAATAGTGATTTTAAGAAGTAATTATTAATAAATGGGTGATAAAAGGTTATAAGTAAATAATATATGGTATGATATATATTATTGTGGTTTTTTAATATATTTATAATAAATATGTATTTATTATATTTTATTTTTTAACATGTATGAAGGATGTTGGACCTGTGGTAAGAGATTTCTGCCTCACTTTTACTTCTATGAGACACATGTCATATTCACCACATGTTTCATTTATGTAGTGTACATAATTCCCATGAATTAATTTTATTATGATTATTATTAGTTTTATGGGGATTTAAATATCCATATAAGGTTGTTTCATTCATGGGGATTATTATTCAAATGTTACCAAAGAGGTAAATGTTTTATGTTACAATCTGATATTATTTTGAGATTATTTATGGTTATGTTCTAATGATGAAATATGAGGATATATATCTAAATAAACTCATGAAAATTTTTATCCTATGGTTATTTATTGAAATAATTCTTCTGAATATTGTTTTCTCTTTAAGAACTCAAGATACCCAAAGAATGTTTTTATGAAAACTGACTTTATCACTCTCTTTGGTCAAAATTCCTTTCTCTTCCATGTCCATGTTTTAAAAAAAATCAAGAATTTTTTTCAAATATAAAATTATTTATCAAATAAATTATTACCCAAGTTTGAATTTTTTAAAAATTGTTTAAAAATAATCACCTTTTCATTTTCCAAATAAGGTATTTTGAATTTTTACCTATAATATAAAAAAATATTTATTTTTACATATATATAATGAATGGAATTTCCTAATTTCATGAAAATTCAATGATTTGAAGCTCCCTTTATTAGTTTTTATGTTATTTTTTTAAAAAAAGTTACTTAATATTTGGGGAATTTTTAGATTTTAAATATGTGATTTCAAAGTAAAAAATGATAGTTTTCTCATGAAATGTTCCACGTGATATTTATAATTATTTTTAATCTAAGATGACATCCATTGATGTTAATTACGTTTTATTGGGGATATAATATAATTATACAATCTTTATTAATTCCCTTGATGGTTTATGTTTATAATGAAAAGATATTTATGAAACCTATTTCTTTTCCATGGGTTATGGTATGATGAAATGTTCATGAAACCCATTTCTTTCCATGGGTTTTGATACGATGAATGTTTTATGATCTTGTAAAACATATATGTATGATTTTAATTATGTTATAGGTGTGACTATAATTATATTTCCCTAAAATTTATTGGTTAATGATTAAAAAATATCATGAGATAATTATGGGGAAAAGTAGATGTTCTTGATCTGCTATGAGAAAAAAGTTGTTGTAATTGATTCAATACAGGAAACAAGTCGATGTGCTTAATACCTTATAATAATCAAGTGTATGTGCTTTATCCACTATTGGAAAAATGTTTGGATGCTTGATCTATTATGATTTTATGTTATTGGTAGTTAACTTTGACATATGACATGGTTTTTATAATTATGATGATACCATAGTTTTATGACATGAAATTATGGTTCATGATTGATTTATGATGATTTATTACTATTATGAGTCATGTATTTGAAAATGATAAATCATTATTACGTGACTAATATTTTTGATATTTGACAAATTGGGTATGAACTTAGTAAGTTATGGCCATGATATCAAACCATTATGCTTATCTTGTGCTTTCATATGATCATAGATTATATCTCCCATGTTTACCACTACCAAGGATCTAATATCACCCTTTATTGTGACTTGGTATACTATGATAGTCTTGGGATAGAACCTTGAATACTACGATGGTTTGGGGAGTGAACCTAATACACTATTATTGTCTTGTGAGTCATCCTCGACTACAAAGATGGTTTGGTCATTGAACCCAATCTACTATGATAAACCTGGTTGTGATCCTTGTCTATTAATGAAATGATTTTTTATGATTATGTGTAAGCCTAAAATGTATTCCTATGTTATAATATCATGGAAAATGTTCTTTGATTACTTTATGATTCATTTCTTATGAACTGCTAAGATTTATTCCATGACTCCAGATTATGATCTATGATATGAAGGATATAATTTTTATATGTCATGCTCATGTTCTTATACCATCATTCTCATGTTTTGTTTAAGTGATCATTGATATCACCCTTGTTTACCCTTACTGGGAATCTTAGCTAACCATTTCTCGTGTTTCCTTTTCCCCAGGTTATGATGAAATCTATTATTTATGTTATGTAAAAGAATGGTGACCATTATCAAGAACTTCGTTGGAGATGATGTATATATTTTATGAACCAATCATTTATGTGTCTACGTTTCCAAATATACTAGAGCTATATGAATTTGGCATGGATTTTCAAGATATTAATTTACTATTCATCTAATAATATGTAATATCTATGTATGAAAGGTGTGGGACACTATATAATGTCTCCATAACCTTAGAGGAAACACTACCACAACAAGATCAATATCATGGGAGGAATAGTTACATTTATGAGTTCTTAACTAATAAGACCCATAAGAGATAAACAACCTACAATCTATCAACACAAAACTCAGACCAAGATGTAAATAATCAAAGTAACCCTTGAATTAAATTAACTCCTTAGGTTGATGAAGAACTAGATCACAAACCGGTTTCCACATTAGATAATAAAAATAATCCAAGTATTAGTTAGTTCACATGGTAATTTGATCCTTTTTAGTCAATGTTATTATGTGATTTATAATTTGGGAGAATTCAAAGATTAAACTTTTATAATATCTAGATAAACCAAGAAAAATATGTACCTATATAACATTCTCGATGGCTACCCAAGAAATCACTACCTCAAAATTTGAATGATCAACAGATAATACACACCAAGACATGAAATTCCCCAATAGAAAAACCTCACAAGCCAAGAACTCACACTTCTATTGCTTCCCAAATTACTAATGAATGTGAATATTTCCCAACATGACTCATAGATGTTCTGCAAGATCCTATTACAACATTGAAAACATGAGGATTTAATCAATAAATACCACCTTTAACCAGTCCTAAAACTAATGAAACACAACATTCATCGATCCCATGAACATGGATTGAGTGTTCATGACTCTATATGGAATCAAAATGAACTCATAATTCTCATAATAAAATAAGAAATTAGTCTTTAAGATATCCTCTTACTTTACTTGCATATGATGATATCCAAAATTCTACTTGTTCGCTGAGAACCATATTTATCCCTTCAATCGATTGAATAAATTGCTAATCCATGGGAGTGAGTATCATTTTTTCACAGTCACAAAATTCAAATAATGGTAATTGACATACAATGGAAAAATATTATCTACCTTCTTTTTAAATAGAATTGGATCCCACCAAGGAGACACACCAGGATGAAGGAATCCTATCTATAAGTGATCATCAAACTAGATCCACATATCCTATATCTCAAAAAATTCCATATGATATAGATATATCTATATCAGAGATACATGTATCTAAAAATCTATCCAAAACTTGATCTCCTGTTGGGGGGAGTGCTAAATCATCTTTAGAAAAGAAATCAAGGTACTCTTCAACAACCCTAGGAAAAACCATCAACTGAATCTATGTGGGGCTAAGCCCCAACTCATCCAATATGAATGTTCTAGACTCAAATAAGCTTTGAGTCATCTAAGGTCCTCACTCTCTAACGAACACCACCTAGTTTCCATCATCTTCATATAATATAACTTAATTAATGTTTAAATTCATGATATCCTTCACTAAATACAACCAATTCATGCCAAGGATGATGTACTAAGGTTGATTAAAAACATAGGAAATCTTCCAAAGATTGGTTCTTCCCTAACAACAGTTCACAATCTCCATACACATCGTAAAAATAACATTTAATACCAATTGGAATATTCAATGGAAATTACACAGTAATCCTCTCCTATAAAGTCCCAAATCATGAACTAGAGTGGGTAAAATGAAGAATTTCATAACTCTAGCACTAGTGCAGAAAACGTTTTTTACGTCACCATTTTTTACGTCGGTTATATAAAACCGACGTCATAATATGTAAAACGAGGTTTTTTACGTCGGTTAAGAAATAACCGACGTAAAAACCTGTGTTCGGTACACATTTAACGTCGGTTATTTTTATAACCGACGTTATTAATCGCGCGGCTTCGTTTTTTACGTCGGTTATTTTTATAACCGACGTAACAAACGCGGTTTTCGAAGGCTTTTTGACGTCGGTTATTGAATAACCGACGTAACAAACACGGTTTTTGAAGGCTTTTTTACATCGGTTATAAAATAACTGACGTCAAAAAAGAATCCGCAGATGTTTTTGACGTCGGTTATTACATAACCGACGTAAAAAAACGCGGATTTTGAGCCATTTGTTACGTCGGTTATATAATAACCGACGTAAAAAATGAATCGGAGGAAGGTTTTTACGTCGGTTATTGAAATAACCGACGTTATAAATGTTTTTAAAACAATTATCACGTCGGTTATTGAATAACCGACGTGATAACTCATTTAAAAATTTACCCAGACCCGTGGATTGTCATTCGCGAGTTTACCTTCGACAGTCGCGACTCGTCTCTCTCGCGCGTCAACTCGAATCGGCTCGTCCATTTCGTTGGTTTAGATTCGTTTTGCGATCATCGTTTCTCATATTTAATCTCCTCGGATCAATCATCTAAACTCGCAGCACTCAGGTAATCCTCCCACTCGTTCGTTTTTTTCGCGGATAGTAAATATATATGTGTTGTGATTTTTTTGTTGAAACTAGCTAAGATTCTTCAATTGCGAACCCTTTTAACTCGTTTTGGCACCATAATCTTATTTATCATCCCTAGATCTATTTGTTCGACTTGCAATATTGAGTAATTTTATGATTTCACTAATTTTTCATCGTTTTCTATAAATCTCCGAGAGGGTTGGGGCGTGTCCATTTGGATGGGTTGCCCTTTTACAGTTGTTACTACTTTATTCACACACAACCATGGCATAGGTGCATGGATTTGGGGTCGGGGGTGTCCAGGGGGGTTTACAAGGGGGTGGGTGGGTGTGGGGGGCTGTCCAAGGGTGTGGGTGGGTGTTGGGGGGTGTCCAGGGGGGTGTCCAAGGGGGTAGGGGGTGGGGGGTGGTGTCCAGGAGGGGTGGGGGGGCTATCCAGAGGGTTGGGGGGTGTCCAGGGGGGTGTCCAAGCAGGTCGGGGGTGGGGGGTTGTGTCCAGGAGGGGTGGGGGTCCTTTCTAGAGGGGTCGGGGGCTGTCCAGAGGGGTCGGGGGGTGTCCAGGGTGGTGTCCAAGGGGATGGTTCGGTGTGGGGGGCTGTCCAAGGGGGTGGCGGCCTGTCCAGAGGGGTCGGTGGGGTGTCCAGGGGGGTGTCCAAGGGGGTGGATGGGTGTGGGGGGCTGTCCGCGTGGGTGGCGGCCTCTCCAGAGGGTATTTGGGGTTGTCCGGGTGGGTGGGGGGGCTGTCCAGAGGGTTGGGGGATGTCCAGGGGGGTGTCCAAGGGGGTAGGGGGTGGGGGGTGGTGTCCAGGAGGGGAGGGGGGCTGTCCAGAGGGGTCGGGGGTGTCCAGGGGGGTTTACAAGGGGGTGGGTGGGTGTGGGGGGCTGTCCAAGGGTGTGGGTGGGTGTTGGGGGGTGTCCAGGGGGGGTGTCCAAGGGGGTAGGGGGTGGGGGGTGGTGTCCAGGAGGGGTGGGGGGGCTATCCAGAGGGTTGGGGGGTGTCCAGGGGGGTGTCCAAGCAGGTCGGGGGTGGGGGGTTGTGTCCAGGAGGGGTGGGGGTGCTTTCTAGAGGGGTCGGGGGCTGTCCAGAGGGGTCGGGGGGTGTCCAGGGTGGTGTCCAAGGGGGTGGCGGCCTGTCCAGAGGGGTCGGTGGGGTGTCCAGGGGGGTGTCCAAGGGGGTGGATGGGTGTGGGGGGCTGTCCACATGGGTGGCGGCCTCTCCAGAGGGTATTTGGGGTTGTCCGGGTGGGTGGGGGGGCTGTCCAGAGGGTTGGGGGATGTCCAGGGGGGTGTCCAAGGGGGTAGGGGGTGGGGGTGGTGTCCAGGAGGGGCGGGGGGCTGTCCAGAGGGGTCGGGGGTGTCCAGGGGGGTTTACAAGGGGGTGGGTGGGTGTGGGGGGCTGTCCAAGGGCGTGGGTGGGTGTTGGGGGGTGTCCAGGGGGGTGCCCAAGGGGGTAGGGGGTGGGTGGTGGTGTTTAGGAGGGGTGGGGGGCTGTCCAGAGGGTTGGGGGTGTCCAGGGGGGTGTCCAAGCAGGTCGGGGGTGGGGGGTTGTGTCCAGGAGGGGTGGGGGGCTGTCCAGAGGGGTCGGGGGGTGTCCAGGGGGGTTTACACATCGATTTGTTTTATATTTCAAAATTGTTATATTCAAATTATGATTTTTTTCATATAAACATATATTTGTCTTATCTAAAAAATATATATATTTTTTCTATTTGTTATAGGTAATAATGAGTCGAAGTTGGATTACGGCACATCGAATGAGCAATGAATATGAGGAAGGTGTTGATGCCTTTTTGGAATTTGCTAAACGAAATGTTCCAAGTAGTGACATTTTTTTCTGTCCATGCCTGAAATGTCTGAATATGAAGAAGTTGAAAAGTAGAGAGATAAAAGATCATCTGATTTGTCATGGTTTCAATCCGAGTTACAACCCTTGGATTTGGCATGGCGAAACTGGACAAAATGTCACTGATGATAATGAATCGCAAGATGGTAACTCCGATGGAATTGAAGAAATGATTCGCGATATTGTAGCAGAACAAATTGAGATAGAACCGAGAGTTGCACGTCTATATGGTGATGCCGAAAAACCATTATATCCTGGTTGTATAGATTTTACGGTTTTGTCGGCGGTGTTAAGATTGATTAACCTGAAGGCGAAACATGGATGGAGTGACAGAAGTTTTACAGAGCTGCTACAATTGATGAAAGACATTCTTCCAAAAGATAACGATCTTCCAGATTCACATTATAAGGCCAAAAAAATATTATGCCCGATGGGATTGGGATACAGGAAAATACATGCATGTCCGAATGACTGCATTATATATAGGAAGGAATATGAATTTCTGAAAGAGTGTCCCAAATGTGGGACATCACGGTATAAGGTGAAAGAAAAATCACAAGCTGATGTAGAGATTACAAAGCTCCCTTCAAAGGTATTTTGGTATCTTTCTATAATTCCTCGTTTCAAACGTTTATTTGCTAATTCACATGATGCAAAAAGGTTAAGATGGCATGCTGATGAGCGGGTATGTGATGGAAAAATACGTCATCCAGCTGATTGTCCACAATGGAAGAAAATTGATGCCCAGTACCCTACATTTGGAAATGAAATTAGAAATCTGAGACTAGGCTTGTGCACAGATGGAATGAATCCATACCGAACCCTCAGTAGCACACATAGTTCATGGCCTGTTTTATTGGTAATTTACAACCTCTCTCCTGAAGTTTGTATGAAGCGCAAATATGTCATGTTGAGTATCATGATCTCTGGTCCAAAGCAACCCGGCAATGATATTGATGTATACTTGTCACCGCTGATTGATGATTTGAAACTTTTATGGGCTGATGGTATTAGGGTGTATGATTCTTATAAAATGGAATATTTTCAACTGCATGCAGTGCTTCTATTCACTATAAATGACTTCCCAGCATATGGAAATTTGTCTGGATACAGTGTTAAAGGGCATAAAGCATGTCCAATTTGCGAACAACAGACGTCATATTGTCAATTGCATCATGGGAGGAAAACAGTGTACATGGGTCATCGAAAGTTTTTGCCTATGGATCACCCTTATAGAAGACTAAAAAAGGCATTCAATGGCTCACAAGAATTTGATACTGCTCCTCAACCTTTATCCCCAGAATTGTATTTTGAGAGGGTGAAAAACCTTGATGTGACATTGGGAAAGACACAGAAATCTGGTAATGATAGACATATTTGGAAGAAAAGGTCAATATTTTTTGAGCTACCATATTGGAGGTATCATGAAGTCAAACATAATATTGATGTCATGCACGTGGAGAAGAATATCTGTGATTCTTTGATCGGAACATTGCTAGATATTAAAGGAAAGACAAAAGATGGGTTGAATGCAAGGTTAGACCTACTGTCAATGGGAATACGTTTGGAGTTAGCTCCCACTCCTAAAGGAAGACGAACATTTCTTCCCTCGGCTTGTCATACATTATCGAAGAGGGAGAAAAGTAGCTTCTGTCAGTGTCTTCATGATATCAAAGTGCCTCAAGGTTATTCTTCAAATGTAAAAAATTTTGTCTCATTGAAAGACTTGAAGTTGATAGGTATGAAATCACATGATTGTCATGTCATGATGCAACAAATTCTACCAGTTGCACTGCGTGGAATATTGCCCATCCGTGTCAGAAAGACTATAATGAGGTTGTGTTATTTTTTCAATTCAATTTGCAACAAGGCGATTGATGTGAATGCTTTGAACATTTTGGAAAAGGATGAAATTATTATACTTTGTCATTTGGAAATGTATTTTCCTCCAACTTTTTTTGATATGATGGTGCATTTACTGATTCATCTGGTTCGAGAAATAAGGCTTTGTGGACCTGTATATCTTCGTTGGATGTATCCTTTTGAAAGGTATATGAAAATATTAAAGGGATATGTTAAAAATCCATATCGACCTGAAGCCTCCATTATTGAAAAGTATATTTCTGAGGAGGTAGCAGAGTTTTGTACGAGTTACTTGGCTACGGCGCAACATATAGGTTTGCCACCATCTCACCATGAACGGGTTAATAATGAGGGAAAGGGGATTCGTGGCTTGAAAGTCAAATCACTGTCAGCTGAACATATGAAGAAGTTAGAATCATACATCTTGAATAACATAGCTGATGTTTAACCGTATGTCACATTGCATATTAATGAGTTGAAACAATGTCATCCAAAGAAGAAAGAAATGTGGATTTTGAATGAGCACAACAAAACTTTTTTGCCATGGTTTAAAAAGACCTTGCTTGGTAGATCAGATGTATCAGAGACATTAAAATGGATAGTGGGTGGTCCATCTTTAAATGTGATAACATGGTCCGCTTATGACATTAATGGCTATACATTTCATACGAAAGCTCAGGACAACAGAAGTGCAGTTCAGAATAGTGGTGTATTGGTGTTTGCAGAAGCAATGCATTTTTCGAGTACTAAGGACAGAAACCCAATTTCGGCATCAAGTGCATATTATGGAGTGATTGAAGACATATGGGAGGCTGATTACTTTAAAATTAAAGTTCCCGTTTTTAACTGTAAATGGTTTATCGGTAACAACAGTGTCAGACACGATGAATTTGGAATGACACTTGTTAATCTGAATAGATTGGAAGACACAGCTGATTCTTTTATAATGGCAACACATGCCAAACAAATTTTCTATGTAGTAGATCAATCAGATATGCAGTGGGCTGTTGTTTTACAAGGGAAAAACCAATATGTTGGTGAGGATGAATTTGATGAAGATGCTGATTTATGTGAGATCCCTACTTCCATGGAAAGATTAATAGAACATAATGATGAGTATGTTGAAGACATGGTTTGTGCCATAAGGAACGATCACGATGAAGGAATTTGGGAAAACAATCCAACTGTACATTCTTAAAATTACAGGTAACACAAGTTTATTTCTTGTTTACATTTAGTTTTTTCATATAATGTTAGATACTGTAAATTTTTTACTTATTAAAATATGTATCAAACCAAAACGATAAAACAATAAAAACCGTAAAGAAGAGAAGTCCTGGGCGCACCGGCAACCGGTCCTTTCTGTCTGAACCACCGGCCGGCCGCTGGCTCACCACCGGCCGGCCGGTGGACCAGACAGAGCCTTCCTCTCTGTCTGGATCACCAGCGGTCGGCCGGTGGTTCAGACAGAGAGGAAGGCTCTCTGTCTGGTCCACCGGCCGGCCGGTGCTGAGCCAGCGGCCGGCCGGTGGTCCAGACAGAGACCGAGCCTCTCTGTCTGGATCACCAGCGGCCGGCCGGTGTTGAGCCAGCGGCCGGCCGGTGGTTCAGACAGAGAGGAAGGCTCTCTGTCTGGTCCACCGGCCGGCCGCTGGATCACCACCGGCCGCCCGGTGGACCAGACAGAGAGCCTTCCTCTCTGTCTAGATCACCAGCGGCCGGCCGGTGGTTTAGACAGAGAGGAAGGCTCTCTGTCTGGTCCACCGGCCGGCCGGTGGTCCAGACAGAGGAAGGCTGTCTGGTCCACCGGCCGGCCGGTGGTGAGCCAGCGGCCGGCCGGTGGCATCAGTGATTCCACTTTTCAGCTTTCTTATGCCAACTCCTTGGCAACATTTTGCCTGTGTTTACCATGTTTATCTTTGTTTAACATGCTTACCATATTACCGATGTTTACTATTATGTAATTTAGTACACTTTTCTATTTGTGAACTAATGTTTGTTTTTTTGATTTGAAGGAAAATGACAGATCAATCAGTTGATCAGCCACATGATTCTGGAGATGAGCATATTGGTCATACATCTGGGGAGGAACATTCACATGCTCCTATTACGAAAAAGAGTTCAAAGGTTGGTAAGCGTGGGTGCACACGTTTACCAAAATTATCACTTGCCCGTACGAAGGAGGAGAGGATAGTCGTGGAGTTTGATGAGGATGATCTTCCTAGAGGTCCAAATGCTAAAGATTTTAAGGGTTTTGTAGCAACTCAGGCTAAGAGAAAAGTAAGCATTCTCTATGATGATTGGAGAAGTGTGGATAAGGCGATAATTTCTCAGCTGTGGGAGACCATCTTGGTAAGATCTTTTGCTATTGTTTGACTGTTCTTTAAATGTTTCTAGTATATATAATATTTTTAACCGCTTTTTTATCAGATGACATTTGATATTCCTGACACTGGAGGAGTCAGGAAGAAATGCTTATCGTTGGCTGCTAGGAGATGGAGGGATTTCAAATCTACCCTCTCATCTGATTTCATTTATGGTCATAGGAGTCGTGAGAATCCATGTCGTATATATCCTTTTATAGATGAAGAAACATGGAGAGAATTTTTTGAAAGTAGAAGAAAAGAATCATTTTTGGTAAGGGCAATGTAAACTTTTATAAGCTTTCTTATATAAATGATCTTATTATTGTTTTGTTAATGATTACTTATTCTTAATTTACAGCAAACAAGGAAAGCTCATCAAGAGATCCAATCTAAAAATGTATACCCTCATAGTTTATCTCGGGGAGGGTATGCATTATTGGAAGAACAAATGATGGCAGAAAAATTTCAACAACTAAGCGCTGGGTCTTCATGCTCTGGAGAGGTGGCCCCTCCATCCCCTCCATCTAGACATGAGAAATGGAAAAGAGCTCGGAAAGGGCAAAAAAGGACAATATCTTTCGGAAGAATCGAGACTCGTAGTTGAGAGGATTGTAAGATATCTATTTTATTTATTTAAGTTTACTATTTTCGTCATATATTTCCAATCATTATAGAAAAGTTCAATTACTTATTACAGGACTCTCTTGAGGAGCAGAGTTCACAGGGGACATTTACACCATCTGGGAGGGAAGATATTTTATCTGTGGCATTGGGAAAGCCCGAACATCCTGGCCGTGTAAGAGGATATCCGGCAGGTGTATCGGTAAGAAAAGTGTTGCCACGTTCCTCAACTTCTAACGTTGAAGGAGTTTATAAAAAAAAAAATAGAATCGTTGGAGGCTGAAGTCCATAATATTAATGCGACAATGGAGGACAAGATTAGAGCATCGGTGCAGTTAATGTTTGCAGACTTGCAAAGACAATTTCAGGGTGCAGCTCCCACTCCACCTCTCCCAGTAGCTCCCACTCCCCCACCTCAGCCTGCGGACCCCATTTTTGATCCTCCTCCTCCGCCGCAGCTACCTACTTATTGTGAGTTGTATGTTGATGATCCTCAACATCATATAGTTGCATATGGGATGGTATATTGTATAGGAGATACAGTTCATCATCAACAGTTAGAGGTAGAGAATCAGAGGGTCACTGTACAGGATATTATAGATAGATCAGCTCGGATACCATTACCTACAGATGAGGTGACGACAGTTGGACATAGTATCGGCCATTTTTTACTTTGGCCATCCAGACTTCTTCGACTCATTACCATAGAGGTATGGATGTTATATCTTTTATTTTATATTTTTATTAATGTTTTATCATTTGAAAACTAATATATTTTTCAATTTATTTTTACAGGAATACTTCAAAGGTAAAGAAATACTGTATAGACAACAACAAAGACAGATAGCTATGACATCAGATGCAGATACTAGCAGTCTTGACAAATTGTCAAGATATTCAAATTTGTTGGCGGATCATTATGACTTTACAATGGAAGCTCATGTCTGTGGACGTGAACTATGTGTGGGGATTATGAAAACTGATATCATGGAGTTTGTCACTGGAGATAAGTTGGGCATCAACGTGGTGCAAATTTTTATCATGTAAGTCTTAACTCCTTTTCCTTGCGTTATATTTATTAAAAATGTATACTTATGTCTGCTTTGTATTAGGTATATGTATAAAATTTGTGAGAGGAATGAGCTGACAGATGTATATGGATTCGTGGACCCACAATTGATTTCCCCTGAAGCATGTGCATTGGATGAGGAACAAAGAATGCTTTATATTGCTGATAGATTTGAAAAGAATGTAATCACACAGTGTTGGATGATGCCTTTTTGTGAGAGCTATGAAACACATCCCTCTCAAAGAGTTAATTATCTTTTAACATAAAAAACCACTAACGTTAAATTTCCTTTTCTCAGGGATCATTGGATGTTAGGGGTTTTTTGCCCTAGGGAGAAAACACTTTATTGGATATGCTCTCTCCATGATGATGTGCGAGAAAGTTTTAAGAATATATTGGAAACGTAAGTTTCAATTTCACAATAGTTTTATATATTATAATGAATTTTAAATTTACCCCATTCGTATTATTTTCTAACAGGGCATGGGTCCACTTTCGAAAAAGCGCAAAGAAAAGGAATTACAAGATCAAATATGTACATGCGAAGGTAAATATCCATTTATAATTTGTACATTTTGATTTATTACATAAAAATAATATATTGAATTTACACTCATTCAAACAGAAATGTCATGAGCAACAAGGCATCATCGAATGCGGATATTACATGTTAAGATTTATGTATGAAATAATAACAACTGGGACAGTTCTGAGTTTTGACCTGGTAAGATTTCCTTTTTCTAATAATATTTCAATTTGATTTATTCATTATACACGTTGACTACTATCCTTTTCCTTTGTAGCTTTTTGATGACCCTCAACCCTTTACTGCTGAAGATATCAAACACTTACAAGTGGAGTGGTCAAATTATTTTACAGGTTTGATTGACTTTTAGTTGTTTGTAATGTAAAATGTAATTTTGAATATTGTCAATGTAATTGTGTATTTCGTAGTCGTTTAGGTTGGATTAAGTTTTTTTTGAAGTTGACATTGTAAGTTTTGAATGTTATATAAGTGAATGTTTAATTTTTCTCTACTTCTTGTTTTGGTCTACTGTTGATGGTTTTTCTGGTCTGGATTTTGGTATGGGGGGAGAGGTTCCAAGGGGGTGGGTGGGTATTTGGGGGGTGTCCAAGGGATATGGGAGGGGTGTCCAAGGTGTGTTTGGGGCTGTCCTAGGGGTCGGGGGGGGGGGGGGGTGTAAATGAGGGTGGGGGGGTGTCCAAGGGGCGGGGGTGTCCAAGGGATATGGGAGGGGTGTCCAAGGTGTGTTTGGGGCTGTCCAAGGAGTCGGTTGGGTGTAAATGAGGGTGGGGGGGGGGGGCTGTCCAAGGGGTGGGGGGGTGTCCAAGGGATATAGGAGGGGTGTCCAAGGGGTGTTTGGGGCTGTCCAAGGGGATGGGGGGGTTTCCAAGGGGTAGGGGGGGTTTCCAAGGGGTCGGGGGGGTGTCCAGGGGGTGGGGGCTGTCCAAGGGGTGGGGGGTGTCCAAGGGGTGGGGGGGGGGGTGTCCAAGCGATATGGGAGGGGTGTCCAAGGGGTGTTTGGGGCTGTCCTAGTGTTAGGGGGGTGTAAATGAGGGTGGGGGGGCTGTCG
The DNA here is from genome assembly GCA_963277665.1 of Viscum album. Taxonomy (NCBI): domain Eukaryota; kingdom Viridiplantae; phylum Streptophyta; class Magnoliopsida; order Santalales; family Viscaceae; genus Viscum; species Viscum album. The sequence goes on from OY728159.1 coordinate 2,048,307,931, forward strand.
AAGGGGTGGGGGGGGTGTCCAAGGGGCAGGTTGGGTGTAAATGAGGGGGGGGGTGTCCAAGTGGTCTGGGAGGGCTGTCAAGGTGTGGGGGGGTGTCCAATGGGTGTTTGAGGCTGTACTAGGGGTCTTGGGGGTGTAAATGAGGGTGGGGGGTGTCCAAGGGGTGGAGGTTGTCCAAGGGATATGGGAGGGGTGTCCAAGGGTTGTGGTGGGGGAGGGCTGGCCAGGTTGTTAGGTGGGTATAGATGAGGGTGGGGTTCAGTTGGGGCTTGGGGGAGGGCTGGCATGGCTATTTTTGTTTGGTTTCTGGTTGCTTTTTGGTGAGAGCAGTGCAATTATTTAAAAAATAATAATTTCTTTCACGTCGGTTATAAAATAACCGACGTGGTAAATAAATCGGTAGGGGTTTATCACGTCGGTTTTTTCTAGAACCGACGTGATAAACCGTTCCCGGGGATTTTATCACGTCGGTTCTTAATATAACCGACGTGATAAAAGGCCTGGGAATCGATTTACCACGTCGGTTATTGAATAACCGACGTGCTAAAACGTTTCCCAGGCCTTTTTATCACGTCGGTTTCCTAAATAACCGACGTTATAATAGGCCAGGGGAAGGGTTTATCACGTCGGTTATGACATGACCGACGTGATAAATGATATCCCAGGCGTTTTATCACGTCGGTTTAGGTAATAACCGACGTGATAAAGCCCCCCGCGCATATTTATCACGTCGGTTATTATATGAACCGACGTGATAACCACCGTGATGTTAGGGATATTACGTCGGTTTTAAATAACTGACGTAAAAAACGTTATTTATAACGTCTTCCGTATTAACGTCGCCTAAAACCCGACGTAAATAATAAAAAATAACCGACGTAAAAAACGTTTTCTGCACTAGTGTAGAATAAAAAAAATCATACACCCAAGTAGAAAATTGGAAGATAGTACCTCATATAATGTCCAAGTCACCCAAAACTGATAGTGATATGGAATGCATTTGAGCATGTACTACTCCACGACTACTCTAGTCTTGATGAATACCACCTCCATGGTCGCACTATTAACATATCGACCTAGCTCACCACTAAGACGGTGGCCAGACTGGTCGGGCACATGGCCCCAAGCGTGCCTTCCCGTATTCCAAAGGCTACCGACTAGTAACAAGGGTCTATTGATGGTATGGTGGGGAGACTATACCCACTAGATTAGATTATAATAGTGGTATAATAATATTATAACAAAAAATAGTAGAGGAATCAATAATAATAATGACTATTAATTATGGTCTTGGGAGGTGATAGTGGGGAGACTATACCCCCATATCCAAGTGACACAATGGTAAAATCAGAGTAAACAAAATATAATAGTGGAAGAAGTAAATAAATGAAATAAAGTAGTGGAATACAAATAATAATAATTTAATAAAAGTTAAATGGCCAATGATAATGCCATATATTGATTTATGTAATGTCGGGTATTACTACAAGGTACAAGAAATACAAAATAACAAAAGAAAATAATAACTGAAGGGACAACTCCTCAAGCATCCTAAGTAAGAGCCCGATCTTGTTCTCCCTAGCTCCCATGTATACAACACAACACAAGCAATGAATCTGAAACCTTTGAGAAACAAGATCTACTTGGGTGAAAAACAGTTCCAAATCAGGTTGTGAGATAATAATCTTAGTAGAACAGCACCCACAGTGTCTATCCCAATCTAATAACTGATATATATTGTAAATTAGTGAGTATGTATAAGTAGAAAAATAAAAAAGCAGTGCTGAATAAATAAACAAAAACCCAACTGGGTTCCTAAGGGACACTTGAAGGATATACCTACTATGGAAACCTGCTAGATATCTATGTCCACGGGTAGATACACTTTAATAAATATAGATCACCCAAATTGGTGTAATATTATCCTACTGAAGATGAATCAGTTTGAATATACCATAAATATACGGCCTCTGCCCTCAATCTGACCAAAATCTCACCCTCAAGAATAACTAAAATCTTTACCTCGGGAATCATGTGACTATGCATCAATCCCTCGGGCATATGACATAATAATATACTCTTCCCTAATTCTTTATGTACTAGTGCTCCTAGCCCTTAGGAGGTATGAAAACAGACACCAAGCCCTCAGGCTTCAACACTAATCCTGAGTCCTTAGACATCCCATATAATTATAAACATTTCCCTTAGAAATCAGGTACCTATGCGCCTTACCCTAAGGCAGTATGAAAGAACATGCACCAAGCCCTCAAGTGTCCAAATTAGACATGAGTCATATCCAAATAGACTCAATATGCCAATCAGTATTAAACCCTCACATATCAATCACATCGATATCATATAAGCTCAAAAGCTAAGCAAGAAAAATCACAATTCTACCATTAAAAATACCATATTTATCCTCATAAGTCACAAGGATAAATTTATAAAACTTATAATCTATCAAACCAATTCATTTCATTAATCCAGGTTTCTAATTATCATCATAATTATATCAAACCTTTTTAATTAATAATTGTACCCTAAATTCATTAATATATTAACTAACCAGTTTAGCCAAGGTGATTCTACCATAAGAAATCACACAATTTATTATCATACCAATTAAAAATTCAAATTCATCAATATTACTTTATCCTATTTATTATAGGGATTTAATGTTAAATAGACTGAGTCTCAATAGTTTTTAAGGCTAGCACTCCAATTGAGTGGTCATAGGTCTTAGTCTCCTTGCCTATGGACCCAAGGGATTCAATGATAGTTTAAAAATAAAATATTATAGTTTAATAAGGATTATCCAATTTATCTAGTCACAAACTGAATTCTAGTTTGATAAAATATATTACATATACTTTAAATAATTAAATCCGACAAAAAGGGATTAGGTTTAGACCACACAAATCAATTTCTTTAATGGAATGAAACCACCACGAAGTATGTCATTGAATATATTCATGTAATATCATTGAAACATTTTATATAAACTGTGATTATTTAATCATAACAAGAGCCATGGACATACCACCCTAATAAGTTCCATTTATATTAATTCATTTAAAACATTTAAGGAAGGCAAGCCATCATGAGCATTTATTTAAATTCAATTCACCTATGGAGTAGTAGTCATAATGAATAAGCTACTCAAATTAAAACACACCATTTACTAATTAAACATAAAATGGAAATTTATTTAAAAAGTTTCAGGTCATACATTGATGGTACCATCTAAAATAGAGAAAATACTTACATGGGCATTCCCTTTTTATAAAGCATTCCAAGTTAATCAATTTATAAGATGGACCAAGAACATAGATGGTGTCTTGGTTATTTAATCATTTCAATAGAGAGAATCTATTTTCTAATGTCACTATGGGTCATGTCCTAACATTACATATATCAATAATAACCTCAACACTTAAAGAAACACCATATCAATAAGCCAAGAAAGCTAAATAAACATAAATTATCACAGTGAGTTTTCGAAGACAGTGCACCTCTTTTGGAGGGGTTTTATTATAAAAACCATGAATTTTATTAGAATAAAATTATGTATCATAAATAAGAATTTATTTTATAAATAATCCACACAAATTAAATGAAATTAAGTGTGAAAGGTGAGCAATTAAGGTGTTATTAAATTTAAATGAAAGGGAAAAGGGATCCTACATGAAGAAGTAAACCAAAGTGGAACACTTCTACACTTGACATTTTAACTCAAAGATGATCCTTCCCACATCTTATCATATTAACCTTCACATATACATAAGGACACCTAGCCCATATGTGAATATTCTCATAGCCATGAATATTCACAAGTGGATCCTTACATATATCTCATATATGAATATACCCATATACACTTACCAACAAATACATTTTTTATATTATACATAAGCACACTTAGCCCAATATATATATATATATATATATTCATTTACATGGGTGAATATACATATAATAGGGAAACTTACATATACATATTTCTACCTATGCATGCACAGGTAAGTCGCATTTGACTATGATGACTCGAAACCACATGAAAATGTCCAACGCACTACAGATAAATTACTAGGGACTAAAAACACTTAAATACCCTAAATATAAATAGTCTAATAATGATGGATGAAGGAAAAGTTACCCTATATCAATGTGGTGAACGAAATCAAACCAATCTGATTCACCTTCAGTGAAGATACCGAAACACGAATAGAGTCAACCTGAGGGACCCTTCACATGCCATAATACTAGAAAAGAAACCAAAAATTAGATTAAACCCTAACCTAGGGTTTTACTGATTTGAAATAGGGTGAGAAAGAGAGAACAAACTACCAACCAATGATGAAGATGATATAAAAAGGTCATAACTCAAAGGATTGAGTGAGATTCATGAAGGATTAAGGTGAAATTTTCAAGCGGAGAGGGAGTTGGAGGAGAGGGGGTCACACACTAGGGGGGCTTGACTAAGGAATGTTGCACATTTGGGAGGAAGGGGAAGGGGGTGCATCGTGCTGAAGGAGGGGGAGACCCCCTGTGTATAAAAAAACTAACCTAATAATAATAATAATATTATTATTATTATTATTAAAACTTTTATTTATTTTTAATTCCCATTTATTTTAATTAAAATTTTAATTTAGTTAATTTGATTTCTTCAAAAAACACATCACAGTGTTCCAACTCTTGAAATTAATTTTCTAAGCTGGGTTTGTAAAATGAACTATACAATAAATGAAAAATTAAAATTTCTTTGGTTTTTTTGGTTCAAAAACACTGGTCAGTACAACCTCCCCACATTATAACTTCTCATCCCATAGAATCCTTCAAAAATAATGAAAACATCACTTGACCAACAATGTTTTTGAATTATTTCACAGACGGTTGTGTTGAGTTTCCAAACACCCAATACACTTCTAAGCATTGATTAGGTAAGTGGTACATAAGACATTAAAATCTAACACAAAAATCAATATTTTTTTGCAACCAAAACACTAATATGGTGATTATTCAAGCCTGTTTAGTTTGAGACATGACGATGGCATCATCTCTTGCAACAACTAATTGGTGGTGCTCTACACCATAGGTCTCAATATTTAAAAAGGGGGATTAATTCCAAGACACAACACCTCCACCATTATAATTTCTTATAAATAATGCCTCTGGAGTTCTAGAGACACTGTAGCATGATTTTGAAAGGGTTATATGGTCGATTCCCCACTAATTGTATTTATCTTGGTCAAGAGAGCTCCTCAAAAAGAGCCCTGACTGATGCAAACCACACTCGTCTCACTCGATGATGTTTCAAAAAAGGTCCTTCTCTGACCATTACATTTAATAAGAGATAAAAATAGTAGAGATTCTCTAGAAGACCATTCAAGAAGACTCTTGGCTTAGATAGATGACATTTTACAAACTGAACTGTGATGTGTTCTTTAAAGGTATCTCTCATTCACCACAAACACATCCGCTGAAGTCCATACCCTACTTCTACTGACATTACTTGATTTAAGAATCACCAATCCTGACAACAAGTTTGATATAACCTCATATTTGAGTGACTGGAGTTCAAGGAACGAACCCAAGGTAGTCCATACTTCTTGTTTATGAGTGAGACATTGGTACAAATACAAGACATCTACATTAGAACATTGAATGAGTCTACAGTGGCATCGACCTGAGGGTCAAGTCCGAAGAAATGGATGGTGTACAATAGTTCATCCAACTCATTCATATATGGGAATCCAAGGGTCACTCAAAACTTACAAGGCCTTGATAAGAACCACACATTCAACATGTTATACTGGGAGACCACTTAAAATGCCCAATAACTTTTAAACTATAGTGTGGCTAATACCAATGCTCTCTTAGTGTATCTAGGATGATTTCATGATAGGGGACAAAGTCGTATTTCAAGGGAGAGTAAACTAAGAGGATTTTAAATATTACTAGAATGGAAATGGCCAAACCACTACCAGTAAATACCATAGAAAAAATCTTCACTTACCAACACATCATCAACTGATTCATGATGCCTTCACCACCCAAGGAATTCTATGATCATTTAAGATTTACCACTAAATTCCACACATAACCAAATATGTTTCTCAAAGGTTGAATTAACCACCAAGCATACCAACATCATGCTTTCATGTAAGAACTGGCATGATTTAAATTTCATAAGCCTCATAAGAATTTAATAAAGACCGACCATTCTCTAGTGGTCCACTTTGGTTGTGTTCCTTCTACCTAGAAGGAAAATTATTTAACCGAACAACCATGAAACTTCCCACCTTAGTAGTTTCCTAATCATCCAAAATAAGATATATACTAACCTATAAAAATTAATCTAGGTCATAACCTCCATCAACTCAAATGTTTAAAAAAATGGAATGAAAACCAAAACCAAACTGACCAGTGTGCTAAAACAATCATGTCTCCGAAGGTCTTACCGAGTATTGGGACACACTTGATTTCATTATGCCTAGGTCAATCTATGCTGAAGATGATCCAAGACCATACTCAATAACACAAGGCTTAATGATTCTACCGAACATGACCGGCTGGTTACAAAATTTGGAAACTTAACAGTACTGCGTACATGAACATATACTACCTAGTAGTTTTATAAGAAAACAACACATCCTGAATAATATTAATAGGCTTGTCAACCCTATGTATTCAAGTACCAGATGGACCATACTAGATATTTATCCTCAAGTCATATTTCCCCATATGAATATTAACATGGATGATTATATACCAAGTAATCCATCACTCTAGACAAAGAGAGGGTCAAGTGACCAATAAAATGGATGACCATGCTCGAGGAATGTATAACCAGCTGAAACTGAACATTACCTAATGCTCATAACCATATCAAAAGTCAATAAAGACATGAAAACCCATCGAAAAAACATGTAATTAAAATGGTAAGAGTTCTACAAGGAACAATGACACCCAAACGACACCAATCATAAAAAAAACACATGACATTGGAAATGAATTTACATTATAAGGGGATTTACCTTCCACCATCTATATACTTATGAAGAAGAAGAATCAACCTTATCACTGGGTCACACCTAACAGAAGTCACTAGGATCAAGAGATAATCCTTTAAGACATTGATAAAAGTGGGTAATACTATAGAAAATATCTATGGTTTTATTCCAAGTAAAATTAAAGAAAATGTTACAATACCCATACATGAGGGTTTAAATAAAGGACACCTCTACATATTCCATTTTCAAGTCATTTCATTTATTCATATTATAATATTTAACCATTTAAAATATTTATCTAACACATCAAGGAAAAACAGGAAAGTTCCAACAAAATTCCTTTTTAAAAGATTTTACACTTCCTTAAATTCATTCATAAATAGGAAATTTATCAAAATAAATTCCTTTTAATAGATAAGGTGACCTACAAGGGTCCCAAAAATCCAACCTAATTCATTATCATGAAACCCAATAGAAGTTTCTTAACCATTGAAATTTTAAACACCCATTATGTCTTATATCATACGAAACATGCCCCAACTAACCTACATTGGTCCAATTGAGCATTTAGATGGTTAACCAGTTCATTTCCAATTAATGTTGAAAAAAATATACATTTAAAACCATTTCATAATAAAAAAATATTCATTTTCAATAGTCTATTCATATGGGAATCCATCTACCAATCCATAAAGTTCCCATATACTTTACAGTTTTGCAACTGGATCCCATTTTAATTGCAACCAATTTCATTTGTACCCTTACATCAATTAAATATTTAAAAAAAAGTGAATCATGTCACTACAAGAAGCTAAAATAGAGAAACATGATGAAATCATAGAAGCATGGAATATTAAATATAAAAGGCATTATAATTAGTTATGTATCAAGGCATATACATAGATAAGTATATTATACAATCAAGTATGGAAAAACACTCAATTAACACAATCAAAACAGTAAGAAACCTACATATGAAACTATATGGAATGACATATGCATGGCATGAGAAACATCTATGTGCCTAATATTATGCATTTAATGATTCATCATTTCCATACCATGATAAGGGTAAAATTCAATAAATACATACATCAATATTTAGTGGAAAGTACACCATTAAATCAAGGTTAATTCATATCAACTGTAACATCGAACAGTATAAAAAACAATCCCAGACCTATCCATATGGTAATTTCCCCATAAATGGGGTGATCAGTCCCAATAATGACTATTTACCATGTTCTGACACATTTTCAGTGTAATATTTACTTTCTCAAAATAGTAATACCAAAGGAAAAGATGCCTCTGATACCACATTGTAACATATCAACCGGGATCGCCTCTAAGATAGTGGCCAGACCGGTGGGTCACATGGCCTCAAGCGTGCCTCCCTGTACGCCATAGGTTTCCAACTAGCTGTGAGGGTCTATTAATGGTATGATGAGGAGACTAGCCCTATATTAGAGTTAAATAGTGGTATAATAATATTAAAACAACAAATAGTAGTAGAAGTAGTTATAATAAAGAATAGAAGTGAGGGTCTAGGGATTTGATAGTGTGGAGACTATACCCTCATATCATAGTGGAACAACAATACAATCATAATAGATTGTAGATAATAGCATACACTGGTACAAAAACCTTTTTTTACGTCACCATTTTTCACATCGGTTTTTTAGAACCGACGTGAAAATATCTAAAAATTGATTTTTCACATCGGTTATTATATAACCAACGTGAAAATACATTTTTGCTAATTTTTCATGTCGGTTATATAAGAACCGACGTTAAAAATCCATTTTATCTGATTTTTCACGTCGGTTATTTTATAACCGACGTGAAAAATTGATTTTCGGGACTTTTTCACGTTGTTTATTTAATAACCGACGTCAAAAGGTATTTTCCACGTCGGTTATTTAATAACCGACATGAAAAATGTTTAGCAAAATGTAGTTTATTTCTCAATCTTTAATTTGACAGGTTACTGAGCAAAAACGAAGTTACGAATTAAAAGTTATGGCCTTCAAAAGTTTATCATCTCTAAACGATGTCTTAAGGATGTCGAACTTCTGAAGGCCATAAGTTTTAATCCGTAACTCCATTTGAGCTCTGTGACCTGTCAAATTAAATCATGGAAAATGAATTACTTTTTTGTAAACTTTTTTCACATCGGTTATTAAATAACCAATGTGAATAATAACTTTTAACATCGGTTATTAAATAACCGTAGTGAAAAAGTCATAAAAATTGATTTTTCACGTCGGTTATTTAATAACCCACATGAAAAATGTTTACCAAAATGTAGTTCATTTCTCAAGATTTAATTTGACAGGTCTTGGAGCTCAAATGGAGTTATAGATTAAAAGTTATGGCCTTAAGAAGTTGATCATCTCTAAACGATGTCTTAAGGATGTACAACTTCTGAAGGGCATAACTTTTAATCCGTAACTCCGTTTGAGCTCTGTGACCTGTCAAATTAATGCTTGGAAAATGAATTACATTTTCGTAAACTCTTTTCACATCAGTTATTAAATAACTTACGTGAAAAAGTCATGAAAATAGATTTTTCACATCGGTTATTTAATAAACGATGTGAAAAATGTTTACCAAAATGTAGTTAATTTCTCAAGATTTAATTTGACAGGTCACGAAGCTCAAATGGAGTTAAGGATTAAAAGTTATGGCCTTCAGAAGTTGATCATCTCTAAACGATGTCTTAAGGATGTCCAACTTCTGAAGGCCATAACTTTTAATCCGTAACTCCGTTTGAGATCTGTGACCTGTCAAATTAAAGCATGGAAAATGAAATACATTTTTGTAAACTTTTTTCAAGTCGGTTATTAAATAACCGACGTGAAGAAGTCATGAAAATCGATTTTTCACGTCGGTTATTTAATAACCGACGTGAAAGAGTGACGAAGATTGATTTTTTACGTCGGTTTTATAACAACCGACGTGAAAAATAAGTTAAAATTTTAATATCTTTTCACGTCAGTTATCATAAAACTGATGTGAATGATATTTTTAATAACCCGCTAACGCGAAATTTCAATTTTTTTACAGCGCGACATCGAAATTTTGAATTGCCACCTAAAATTTTTAATATCGCGTTTTCTCATAGAATCTCAATTATATGTTTCCATTATACACCCATCCTAATTTGACGATCATTTATTTAAACCATTATCGTTCCCCCAAATCGACTCTTTTTCTCTCGATCGTGAATCCATTATTTATTCTTTCCGCGATCTCGTTAAGGTATATTTACTCATACATCCATAGTTTATGGTTTTTATGATTTTTTAATTGATATACCATTTTATGATAATTTCATTCAACCATCGTCATTCCACCAAATCAACTTGTTTTATCTTCAATGTGAATCAACGATTTCTTATTTTCGCGACCTCGTCAAGGTATTTGTAATTATTTTCCCATGATTTATATTTTCTATGAGTAGTTTTCTAAATTGATATACCATTTAACGATTGTTAATTTATTATAATGATGGATGATTGTTTATATCATGATAAAACAACAAATCCCCCTACGGATTCAAAAATTCCTTCTAATATGAAGCTATGGTTGGCTCATTGAATCTTTCCTCGGAAAAAAATATCAAACTTCTGATGGTCATAACTTTTGATCCGTAAATCCATTTGAGCTATATGACCTATCAAATGAAAGATTAGAAAATTTTCTACAATATAATAAAAAAATTTACATCGGTTATTTAATAACCAACGTTAAAAATAACTTTTAACATCGGTTACTAGATAACCGACGTAAAAAATGACTTATAACGTCATATTTTTAAAAAACTGACGTAAAAAATGGCATCTTATCGCCATTTTCCAGAATGTATTTCATGCCGGTTTTTTAAAAACCGACATTACAAACTATATTACCCCATTTTTTACCTCGGTTATTAAATAACCGATGTAAAAAATCATATTTTTAACGTCGCTCGCAATAACGTCGCCTACAAACCGACATTAAAAAGAAAAAAAAATTATGTAAAAAAAGGTTTTTTTACTAGTGATAAGTAGAGAATAAATGAAAGGCAATAGCAGATGAAAAATAATAACAATTTAATAAAGGTGAAATGGCCAATGCCAATTCCATATAATGATGTATGTAATGTATGGTGTTACATCAAGGTAAAAGTAGTACGAAATAACAAAAGAAATGAAAAACCCAATGGTTAAATCCTCCTGAATCCTGATTAAGTGCCTATCCATGTGCTCCCTAGATCTCATATACACAACACAACATAAGAAATGAATCCTAATACTTGTGAGAAACAAGATCTAATTAGGTTCCACACGATACCTGAGTAGGGTGTGAGATAATAATCTCAGTAGGCCAGCACCCACAATCTGTAGCCCAATCCATTACTTGATATATAATGTAAAGTAGTGAGCAGTTAAAAGCATAAAAATAAACAAGCAGTGCTAAATAAATAAACAAAAACCTTCCTAGGTTTCTAAGGGACACCTTGCAACTGTACATACTTCGACACCCTTCCATATATCTTTGTCTATGGGTAGATCCTATTACATCATAATGGATCAACCAAATCTATGACAAATTCTCCTAATTAGGATGAATCACTCAGAATATACCATTAATATAGAACCTCTTCCGTCAGGATAACCAAAATATTTCCCTCAAGAATAACTAGAATATCACCCTGAGAAACCATGTGAATGTGCATCTAGCCCTCAGGAATATTACATTATCATATACTATGCCTTCATGTTTTAAGTACTAGTGAACCTAGCCATCATGAGTTACCAAAACATGCACCAATACCTTAGGCATCCACACCAATCATGAGTCCTCACACATCCCATATAATCATAAACTCTTCCCTCAAGCATCTAGTACCTATGCGCCTTGCCCTTAGACAGTACATAAGAACATATACCAAGCCCTCAGGTGTCCATATTATACATGAGTCACATCTAGAAAAACTCAACATTCTACTTAATATCAAAAGCTTATGTATTAATCACATTGATATCCAATGAGCTCAAAATATATGTAAGTAAAATCATAATTCTAGTATTAAACATACCAGATTTATCATCGTAAGTCACGATGATCAATTTATTAAAATTAACATATATTAAACTAATTCATTTCATTAATCCAGATTCTTAATTATCATCATAATTATATCAATATTGTTTAATTAATAATTAAACTCTAAATTCATTAATATATTAATTATCTAGTTAAGGTGAGATGATTCTTCCATAAGAAAAGAAACAATTTATTATTATGACAATTAAAAAGTATAAAAAAAATAAAAAAAATCCCAATTCATTATAGGGATTTAAAGTCAAAAAAGGCCATGTTTTAACAATATCCAAGGTTGGCCTACCAATTGGGTGGCTGTAGGTATGATTCTCTTTTCTAATCACTACTAGAAATGAGACCAACAGAGACCACCTATCACAGTCATAATTGGTCTTTAGAGACTGATTTGAGACTACCAATGGTGGTCGCATTCGGCTCATCGTTGTAGAGAAACATCAACTATCAATGGAGGTATCTGCAGGCGACCTAATGCTCGGCCAAATAGTGGTCTCTACTGGGTCGATCTATAGTGACTTCCATTGGAGGTCACTATAGATAAACTAAAAAACGACCTACAGCGACCTCCAATGGCAGCCATTGGATCCTGGAAAAAAATGGACCCATTAGAGACCACCAATGGCAGTCGCTAACATTGTATTTTTTAAATTATAGTGCTGCTTATCAAACAAAAAAAACAGCAGAAATAGAGATAAAATTAGAAAAAAAATTAATTCTAAATATCAGAAATACTAGGAACCTCAAAAAAAATAACAGAAATACTTCTTCATATCCAGTGATCCAAACAGCTCCAATTCATTCCAATATTCTGCTTCAATAAACCTAAAATAAGATAAAAAAGAAACAGCTAAACCAATCAAATTAAAATTGGAAATTTTTATTCAGTTAGCACATATATATGATAATCAAATTGGGCCTTTAGGACGTTAGGGAATTTGGGAATTTAGCCAATTGGCCAGTCTCCATTTAGCCAATTGGCTATTAGTTCGATATTCTAATATTCCAGTAGGTTGTTTGGTCATTAAACCAATAGGGTAATATTCCATTAGGCCAATAGCCAAATAGGTCATTAGACTAATATTACATTAGTTAATTAAGAAAACAGTCCATTCATCCAATTTTCCATTAGGATTTTGGGCCGTTGTTAGGCCATTGGGCCATTGTTCAGCCATTGGGCCATTGTTCGGCCATGGGGATGTTGTTCAGCAATTAGGCCGTTGTTCAACCGTTGGGCCGTTGTTCCGCCGTTGGGCCTTTGTTCGGCCGTTGGTCCATTGTTCGACCTTTCTTCGGCCGTTGTACGACTGTTGTCCCATTGTTGGGCCACTGGGACATTGTTGGGTCCTTAGGCCATTGGGACATTAAGAAGTTAGGCCATTAGGGTGTTAGGGTGTTAGGATGTTAGGTCATTTGGCCATTTGGGCATTTTGTGAATTTTTCCAATTGGCCAAGTCTCCATTTAGCCAAATGGCTATTAGGCCAATAGTCTAATATGTCATTAGGCTATTTGGTCATTTTGAAAAAAGGCTAATATTCCATTAGGTCAAGAGGACATTAGGTAATTAGGACAATAGTACATTTGACCAATTGTCCATTCGGTCGTTAGGTCGTTAGGGTGATGGGGTGTTAGGGAATTATGGCATTAGGCCATTAGGGAGTTAAGCCATTAGGGTGTTTGACCATTTGTGCATTTGGCCAATTGGCCAAGTCTCCATTTATCCAATTGTCCATTAGGCCAATTTTGACATTAGGAAAATTTTGACATTAGGTCATTTGACTCATTATTGTACTCTAGTAGGTACCTACTATGATGCTCGTACACAATGATGTGGTTTGAAAAGAGGTTTGGAAAACCATTCGGCTACGTTCGCTCGACATTGAACTATAAAGGGTAATGTTCAGTACTGAATAGCACCCAAATCCCCTCCCCCTGGATAGCCACCTCCCAACCCCCGGTATTCCCCACACTCCCACCCAAGTATCCCCCCCCAAAACCCCCATGGTACTTACCCCCACCCTGGAACCCCCCCCCCCAAACTCCCCTCAGACAGCCCCCCTGACACCCCACTGATCCCGGATAGACCCCACGCCCTATGAAACCCCCCTTGAATAGCCCCCCACCCCAGACACCCCTACTCACCCCGAATAATCCCCCCCACTCACCCCAAAAAACGCCTCCCCAGACACCCCCCCCCCCACTCACACTGGAAACCCCCAAGACCCCCTACCCCAGACAGCCCCCCCAAAACTCCCCCCAGATAGCCCCCCTAACATCTCCCTCCCCCACTCACCCTGGATTTCCCCAGCCCCTAGACACCCCCCCCCAAAACAACCCCCGGACATCCCCCCCTACTCACCCTGAACAACCCCCCACCGCTGGACAACTATGTGCAAGATTCCTTCTATTCCTGTATACCAGAAGAATATGGAATATAAGTCTCAAACATGTTTACTTTTTCATCCCATAATGTATTAGTAGTAGTTTTGTATCTAAGGAATAAATGATTGATGTTATCCCTTTATTGATTATACATCATCCAGTATGAGCATAAATCAATACCAACTCACTCAAGTAGGTTTCCCATGGGCATCATAACATGAATGATTCTCCAAGAAAAAGTAAAATAGGATAGAAGAATCTATAACCTATTTATAAGTTTGTCCTAGCAATTATAATGTTCCTATATAGATTTTTTAGAGGAAACATTTGATGTGAATAATCCACTTGGTGAAATTTCATTTAATAAGTGTCATTACCATTGATTAAAGTGTGATTCCGGATGATATATCCTTAACTTCATCTAGAATATTATAAAAATAACCCTCTATTTGATCCTTGTTTGATAATGTTGTGTCTAGTGAGGGATCCAATGAATTTATAACCTCAAATAGTGGCACACATGTCCAATTATCTACCTAGAAATTGAGGAAAGAGATTATGTTGAACAGCCAGTGGGAGTTCATTGTAATTATAGTGAAATAATATTTGAGAGAATTTCAAATAGAGTAGACAATGTAATTGAGATTTCAATATTTAAGCCTATTTATAAATATTTTTATTAGAAAATAATGAGCCTCATACTTATCAATAATGAGACTCCACATAGCATGAAAAAATTGATTGAATTTAGAGATTTTTTATGACAATACCTCCATGTTAAAATGGTTGACATCCTACTCCCAACCCACACAGATATCCCCCCATCCCCACACCCCCCCAAAAACCCCCACTCCTAACCCCCCCCCCCCCAAACAGCCCCCCCCCCCCCGGACACCCCCCCAAACATTCACTAAACAACCCCCACCTACACAGCTCCTCCCCCTCCACCTAGTAGCCCCCAACAACAGATTAATTTTCAATTATACATGCGCAATGTGTCAATTTTATTACTATCAAATTATGACCAACACCAAATTTAGTAAACATGACTCTTAATAAGCTAATAGGCCAACATTGGTCATTAGGCGATTATGTCATTTTTTCATTTGGGAAAAAGGTCATTAGGCCATTTGTTCATTAGGACAATATGATAATATCACATCATGCCAATAAGACATTACGCTATTTGTCCATTCATCCATTAGGCCAATAGTCCATTCGGCCATTAGGCCGATAGGCTAGTAGGCCATTCGGCCCTTAGTCCAATAGGCCATTGGGACATTGGGACATTGGGCCATTCGGCCATTAGGACATTGGGCCACCTAGCATAATTCCTATCCCCCAATGGGGGTTATAAGAAATTATCTATCAGAATAATGTATCCAATTACTAATCATACTCTTAAAATTAAAAAACTGTGGAGTTTTTAAAAACATTAATTGTTCTAATCACAAAAAATTATACATTTAATGTCTAAATCAATATATATCATTAATTAAATAATAAATATAAAAGAAACACACCTCGTGAATATGATGCGTCATGCGTGGTCATGCCTGCTACCACCAACCGGTGTTCTAGGGGTCTACAACAAAAAAAAATTATAAATATTTTAACAATGAAAATAATAGAAAGTAAATAAATAAATTCAGTATAAACCTAGGTCGTATGATCCCCTAAACCACCACCCATACACACATATTCCCACAGTGTTCTAACCTCAGATATCAATTGCGCATTTACCTCCTCAGAAGCACGCAAACGTGCCTCAAAATAAGATAGCTATTGTATCATCTGAGGAACAGCAGGAAAAAAAACATCAGTATGTGATACTACAAAATGAGGAATCCCTATTCCATAGGTCGAACTATATCCATGCCCTTCATGGCCAATAATACGATGGAATATCTCATCCCTTCGCATGGGAAACGGTCG
This sequence comes from Viscum album, assembly GCA_963277665.1. NCBI lineage: Eukaryota > Viridiplantae > Streptophyta > Magnoliopsida > Santalales > Viscaceae > Viscum > Viscum album. The sequence goes on from OY728159.1 coordinate 2,048,324,368, forward strand.
CTGGTCCTCTAGAAACTTTTCTAACTTAGCTTAAAATTGAACCTGTGAAATATTTAAATATATATAAATATATATGTTTATATACAGATGCATGTAAGTATTGGAAATGAGTACAAGAACTTACTATAAGAGCTGCAGCCTCTGGATCGTTTCGATCACGAGTTCTTATCGATATCAACATTTTATCATTTGGTGCACCTTTTTCCCTAATCTTTATACCAATAAAATATAAAAATATAACACAAAACTGTATTAAATAATAAATTAAAAAATTAATAATCAATACATGATGTCAGATTTGAGACACGTGATGAGTCCTGAGCCTGTGAGGTGGTCCCTGCAATACTCGATTCTCAGAATGGCGTGCTTCCACCGTCAATATTCAATTAATTCAAATTTAAAAAAATATATAACACATTCTTGAAAATATATATACCAAAATAAATATACTCACTGCAATGGCCTCAGTAGACAAATATGCAACTAAGTCTCACCACTGAGACAGAATAACACCTCTCGATAATTTTTTTAGAATGTCTGGGGCACCCTCGTTTGGTACCCAATGATCCCTCTTGATTTTTCATTTAAAATATTTCCACATATTATGAAATTTTCCCATACACACCGACCAAAACTCATTGGGGCACACTTTCATATTATTCTATTTAATAAAAAAGTCACACATGTTAATATTTTTTAAACATAGGAAAGAAACTAAAATGGTATTCTTACCAGAAATTAATTCCAAAGCTGATCTAATGTATCCTGAGGGATAAAAGCCCAGTCACATGTGGTAAATGTAAATCTATGTGGGTCACGTATGATATGACCCAAATGAAAGATAAAAGTAGGGGCGGTCAGTCCCATAGGATGAAATCTCTCATAAAATGAAGCATCAAAGGTCGTGTCAGAATTCCATGATGAAATGCCACGACGAGGGCCTCTCTTGCAAGAGGAAGAAACAGCCAAGTCTGATCCTGTTGAAAGTAGTTTTATACATAATTTGACAGATGAGCATATATATATATATACTACATAAAAAATAAACACAGTTACATTCAAATATACCTCAACCCTGAGACGTAGATGGCTCAGATGGATGATGTGGATGTGCTGCATGTTCCCTGACATTCCTGCAGTCAGAGAAAACATTAGTAAGGGGACCATCCGAAGTGTCCAAAAGATAAATTGAATTGGTTTTTAAAAAATAAAAAATTTATAGTTGTAAATAAAAAAAGGGATAGAATAATTAGTTGTAAATGTATTTTAAAAAATCAGAAACATAATAGAATAGAAATAAAATTATGTAAAAAATGGCTTGTATTTATAGGGTACTTTTATGTGAAGTGATTTTTGGGGTGGGATATCTAGGAGGGGGAATCCAGGTGGAGGGGATATGTAGGTGGGGGAGGGGCTACCCAGGGGGGGGGGGGGTTGTCTGAGGGGGTGTGGGGGGGTGTCCAAAGGGGGGTTGGGAGTGGGAGGGGCTAGGGGGTGGGGTGGGGTAGTCCAGGGGTTGTCCGGGTGGAGTTTTTTTTGGGGGGGTGGGCTATCAGGGAGGGGGGATGTCCAGGGGTGGGTTGGGAGTGGGGGTTGGGGGTGTCCAGGTGTAGGGGTTGTGCAGGTGGGGGGGGGGGGGCTTTCCAAAGGGTGGTTGGGAGTGGGTGGGGCTGGGGGTGGGGTGGGCTTGTCCATGGGCTATATGTGGGGATTTTTGGTGGGGTGGGATGTCTATGAGGGGGGGGTGTATAGGAGTGGGGGCGGTGTCCAGGGGGGGTTGGGGTGGTAGGGGATGTCTAGGTGGAGGGGTTGTGCAGGTGGGGGTGGGGGGGGGGGCTTTCCAAAGGGGGGATGGGAGTGGGAGGGGCTGGGGGTGGGGTGGGGCTATCCAGAGGCTGTTCGGGGGTAATTGTTGGGGGTGGGATGTCAGGGAGGGGGGGTGCTATCCAGGGGGGTTGGGAGTTTGTGGGGATTGGGAGTATGGGGGGGGTGTCCCGGTGGAGGGGCTATGCAGGTGGGGGTGGGGCTGTTCGGGGTGATTGGGGTGGGGCTATCCAGGGGCTAGGGGTGGGCTGTCCGGGAGGGGGTGTTTGGTGGAAGGGGTTGTGTAGGTGGGGGGGGGGGTATCCAGGGGGGTTGTCCAAGTGGAGGGGATGTGATGGTGGGGGTGGGGGTGGATGCCCAAAGGGTGGTTGGGAGTGGGTGGGGGGGGGTTGTTCAGGTGGTGGGGATGTCCGGGGGGAGTGGGGTGGGGCTATCCAGGGGACCCTTATGTTGAAGTGACTACCAGAGACAAACCCCTCTATCCTTCACCATAAACTTCTCCTAAATAGCTCTTGTGAAGATCATCAACCATTAGATCTTACTTGAAATAAAAAAACCACACATATTGGCTCAATGAAATTCATTCATCCGGTGACCCTATAAATTTAAAAACCCATAGAAAAGCTTGAAATCATAATGGATCCACTTCTATAAACCCTTATTGTTGGCCATAAACCACATGTTCTTGGTATGTGGATATTATATCTCTATTTAAACACATATGTGTGTGAAATATAGATCTTTCAAGCTCAATGTAGAATCATCATCCCATATAAAATTATAAATCTGATTAAAAATTACAAAAATTATTGAAAGGTTATGGAAAGGGAGAGGGGGACCTTAAAATCGAATCCACAATGTCAAAAAACATTTCAATACTTTGGAAATACCATCTTTTTTCCTTTACCCAGAACTAGGGTGAAATCACCTTATTTAAAAAATTCTTTTACTCAAAGTAATCAAACATTTAAATTTTATCTAGAAAAAAATTTATAAAACCAAATAAATATAGTTCATCCAACTAAATCAAGAGACGGAACCAGATACCAAAGTCTTATTTTACACATGCCCTCAAGGGAATCCATAAAAGGATAGAACATAAGGTTAACAATAGTGTCACAGATCTTTATTCTCATTTATTTAAATCACACCCCACATTGAAAATGAATTTAGGAAAGGGTATCTCATGAAAAAACTCAATGAAAACCCACCAGCAACACCATATCCATTCCAAGGATCATCCCCTGGAATAATATCAGAAAGTGGATCTATAAGGAACAAAAACATCAGATCATTGCATATGAAAACATAGAACAAATGTTCTGTTATGATCAATTGAAAATAAGATAAAAAAGGATCACTTAATCAATGTGGTGGGGGGGGGATGTTTGGGGGGAGTTTTGAGGGGTGGGTTGTCCGGGAGGGAGAGGGGGCACTGTCAAAGGGGGGTTGGGAGTGGGGGTTATCCGAGGCTGGGGGGTGGGGCTATCCAGGTGGAGGGGGAGGGGCTGGGGGTGGATGTCAATGTGGAGGGGTTGATTCTTAATAATAATAGATAAAAATGCTTATGTACCAAATTAGTTTTGGGTTTTTTTAAACAATTTAAAAAAAGGATTTAAATTGAAGAGTGAGAAAGCAATTATACCTTTCATTAAACATGAAAATCAACCATTTATCCTTTAACATTCTCTCTAACCCAGTAAATATATTCTTCATGTTGAACAACAGTATGTTGATCAAGTTGTTGGGAAACAAAGGGAACAGTCTCAGGTTCATCTTATTCAAATAAAAACACTCCTCACTGGGATATTTTCACAACTTCTTTCCAAATAGGATTATAAGGAAATTTAATGAAGAATACTTACTCTTCTTGTGATGTCACAATGAAGGGTTCATTATAAAATCATTCATTTATTTATAACAAATAGTTAAAATTCACCAATGTAAACTGATATTGATCGACTTTAATTCCACACACTATATCAACCTAATTAAACTTTAACAATATGTACTTCAACCCATGTGTGTATACATCTTCAATGATGTCTGTCAATTGACCATTGTAATAACCAGAATCAACGAATGGAAAATCGATTCCACTGTTTTTTGTTGATCATTTTCCCTCAACATCTTTAATGAAAAATCAAAATCCATTAGCATCTATAGATTTATAATGATGAGCCATTATAGATGGACCATCATCTAGTTGGATAAACTCGTGAGTTAGCATGGGGTCACCTAACTCCCTCAGGTTTTGAACCTACATAATTCATAGAATTAAATAATGATTTCTACAGAAGTAAGTTTTTATAATACTTCACTCATAATGAAAATCTATTTATATGTACAAAATACTTGAACCAATTAATAAACGATGCAAAATGAGATTGTTGAATTTGATACTCAGATGCACGGGACATATCTTCTTTTATATCTCTAATGTGTTTCATTGAAATGATAATGTGATGTTTAACTTATCAAATTATGAAAACAAAACATGTAAAAGTTAAACAATAGTAGTGATAATACACATACTACATTAATGGTGAAACTGATGGAGTATTAAACAAGATATATCGATGCGCTTGTATCCACTCGATGTTGTCCATATCAAATATGGCTCCTTCTCCTACTGGAATATCAAGAATCTGATATTTATTATCTAATTTTGTTTCAACATCCATAAGTTATTCTGCACAAAAGGTAGTACACTCATCCATCAAATAACCGTTAGCTATTAATGCCTCCAGACAAGCTCAGTTGCGTACAAATTGTTTCAATGTATTTAGATACCGCTCAATAGGATACATCCACCTGAATTGAACTAGGCCAATAGCCATTACTTCATCATTTAGGTGCACTGTCAAGTGAACCATAACATCAAAAAATGAGGGGGGAAATATTTTCTCAAAGTGACAAAGCGTAAATACAATTAGGTGTTGCAAACTTTTTAAATCACTCATTTGTTGATTTCTTAAACAAATCTATGTAAAAAAATTACTCATATCAATCAACGGTTGAACAACATTGGGGTATAAACAATAAAAAATTGAGATTGTAATCAACTGCTGAAGTAGTATGTGATTTTCATGACTTTTCAACCCTTTCAATGTCCTTCTCGTCAGATTCACACACTTTGAAATATTAAAAGAGTAACCATCAGAAACCTCGAGAATATTTAAAATGGAAAGAAATGTCTCTTTCTAATTTGTGGTCATCTTATACTATGCAGCAAGCATATATGCCTTGTTTCCCTTAGCTAACTATAAATGAAATTGTTTCCATAAACCCATTTCTTCTAAATCACGATGTGTGTTAACATGGTCCTTGGATTTTCTATAGACACCTAAAATGGTCCATGATATATTATCATAATTTTTTTATCAACGTGCATGAAATCCAAATTATGACTTATCATGTTAGTTTTGCAATAAAAGATATTGTAAAAAATACTTTTATTTTTCTAGTGGTGACTACATTGTCTACCTCCACCATAAATATTAAGTAATGGATGAGACACCAAATCCTGAAATTAATATACCATGAATATGTTTTCTTCCTCAATATATGATAACATTTCAACTCCTGTCATGATATTTAGTGATGGGTTGAACTCTCTAGAACCATCAAATGTCACGCTGTCTTTTTTGAACCTATGATGAGGGGGGAGAAAATGTATGTGACCCATGTATACCCATTTTCTGAAATGTTTAAGTAATACATATTTTTTACTTTTATTGCAACAAGGGCAAGAAAATTCCCATTTCATACTCCAGCCTGATAAATTTACATAAGCTCGGAAGTCATTGATTGTCCAAAATAAAGAATCTTTTAATTTGAAAATTTCATTCATTTTATATTCATAATTCATCACACCATCACCCCAAAACTCATTCAACTCATCAATCAATGGCTGAAGTTAAACATCAATCTTATCCCCTAGACTTCTAGGTCCATCAATAAGAGTGGAAAGTAATATACATCGTTGCTTCATACAAATCCACCAAGGAAGATTATACGGAACCAACACCATGGTCCTTGTGCTATGAGTTTCACCAACCATAGACTTGAATGGATTGAAACCATATACTTCCAAACCTAATCGAGCATTACAAACATCTTTAGAAAAGTCAGGGTGTCTCTTATTGAAATCCTTCTATGCATGAGAGTTTGCCGGGTGGGTTAACATATCATTTTCATGATGTCCTTCCACATTACATATCATTAAATTAAAACATTATATGACATAAAATATCTTTTCCACCTAGGCTATAGGGGAACGAAACAGATTTTATTTATGTCAATCGGTTTTCCCTGTTTTGCAGTCTGACTTTGATGAGTCTGATTTCCCATGTTCTTTTTCCACCCAGAAGCGCCACAGACCCTACAAATATCCAAATGAGAAGTTTATTTTCTAAACAACATATAGTTATTTTCATATGAATCTATGGTCTCATATGTAAAACCTAAGTTCTCCATCAACTTACATGCATGGTAATATGACTCATGAATCTTAGAATTGACAGGAAGAACCTTTTTCAATAACACCAACATCATGTCGAATGATATGTCTTACCACTGATTCAAAGTATTAAAATGAAACAACTCCATGATAAATGAAAATTTATTTTTAGCAGTACATCTAGGATATAATTCCATTTTTTCATCATCAATTACTTCATAAAACCTACTCGAATCATGATTTTGCACCAGAGCACAGATTTATCTCACCAGCATCAACATTCTGGATGTTAATGCCTTTAGGAGCCAACTCACGTACCATTTTAGTAACCATTTCATGCATATTACGAAATACCCTCATATTAGATTTGAACAATGGTGTATAAAGAATAAATAGAAGATAATAGTGAAAGCGGTAAATAAATGAAAGACAACGGTGAAAGAAAAATAATAACAATTTAATAAAAGTAAAATGGCTAACACCAATTCCATGTAATGATGTATGTAATGTCAGGTATTACTACAATGTACAAGTAGTACAAAAAAAATAAAAGAAAAACTAAATGGTCAACTCCTTGAGGATTCTGAGAAAGATCCCAGTCTTGTTCTCTCTAGCTTCCATGTGTATAGCACAACACAAGTAATCAATTTAAAAATCTATGAGCAACAAGATCTACTTGGGTTCCAAATGGTGCCCGAGCAGGGTGTGAGATAATAATCTTAGTAGGATGGCACCCATAGTGTATAATTCAATAAATTACTTGATATATAATGTAATGTATAGAAAAGTTATAAGTAGAAAAATAAACAAGGAGTGATTAATAAATAAAAAAAATCCCACCTATGTTCCTAAGGGACACCTGAAGACTATACGTACTTCGGCACCCTGCCAGGTATCAATGTCTATGGGTATATCCTCTTACATTAGTATGTATCACCCAAATTAGTAGAATTTTCTCCTACTAAGGATGAATCACTCGAAATATACCATAAACATATAACCACTTCCCTCAGTCTAACCAAAATATTTCCCTCAAGAATAACTAGAATCTCATCCCTAGGCATCGTGTGACTATGCATATAGCCCTACGGCATCTAAAATAATCATATACTCTATCCCCATGAGTTATGTACCGGTTCACCTAGCTCTTATGGGGTATGAAAACGTGAACCAATCCCTCATGAATCAACACCAATCATGAGTCCTCAGGCATCCAATATAATCATAAACTCTACCCTCGGACATCAAGTACTAGGGTGCCTTTCCCTCAGGATGTATTTAAGAACATGCACCAAGTCCTTAGGCATACACATTAGACATGATTCATATCCATACAAAATCAACATGCCAATCGAAATCAAACCCTCAGGTTTCAATCACATCAATATCGCATAAGATCAAAATATAAGTAATAAAAATCAAAATTTTAGTATCAAACATACCATATTTATCATCATAATATACAAGGATCAATTTATAAAAATCACAATCTATGAAACCAATTCATTTCATTAATCGAGGTTCCTAATTTTCATCATAATTATAGAAAACTATTTTAATTAATCATTCAAACCAAAAGTCGTTAATATATTAAAAACCCAATTAAACCAAGGTGATGCTACCATAATAAATCACACAATTTATTATTATTCTAATTAAAAATTCTAATCTATAAATCTAATAATTTATCTAATTTATTATAGGGATTTAATGTCACCAAGTCTTAATAATTTCCAAGGATGGCACACCAATTGGGTTGTTGCAGGTCTCAATCTCCTTACCTATAGACCCAAGGGATTCAATGGTGGTTTAAAAATATAATATTATGGTTAACATGGATTATAAAATTTATCTAGTTCTGTGTGGAATTCCTACATGATCAAATATATTACATATACTTTAAATAATTAAATCAGACAAAAAGGGATTTGGTTTAGGCCACCCAAATCAATTCCTTTCACGGAATGCAACTACCATGAAGCATTTCCTTGAATATATTCAAGTCATATCATTGAAACATTTTACATAAACTATGATTATTTAATCATAATAATTTGTGTGATCGTACCACCCTAATAAGTTCCATTTAAATAAATTCATTTAAAACATTTAAGGAAGGAACACCATCTTGATCATTTCCATTAATTTAATTCACTTGTGGAGTACTAGTCATCATGAAGAAGCTACTAAAACTAATACATTCCATATATTAATTAAAAATAATGTGTTAATTTATTTAAATATTTTCGTGTGGTACTTATAAGGTACCATGGAAAATATTGTAAATACATACATGGGAATTCCCATTTTATAAAGCATGTAAAATTAATCAATTTATAGGATGATCCAAGAACTTAGACGGTGTCTTGGTTATTTAACTATTTCAAAAGGGAAACTCCATTTTCTAATGCCACTAGTGGTCATGTCCTAATATTCCATATATCAATCATAACCTCAACACATAAATAAAGACCAATGAAATAATCCAAGCAAGCTAAATAAACATAAATTATCACTTTGAGTTTTTGAAGATAGTGTACCTCTGTTGGAGGGGTTTTATTATAAAAAACCATGGATTTTCATAGAAAATAATTATTTCACCATAACTAATAATTTATTCTATAAATCAGCCAACACTAATTAAATGAAATAAAGTGTGAAAGGTGAGAAATTATGGCATTCTTCAATTTAATGGAAAGGGAAAATGGATCCTATCTCAAGATGTATACCAAATACAAACACTTCAGAAATTGAGATTTTAACTCGAAGCTACTTCTTCTCACATCTGATCATATACACCTTTACATATACATAAGGACACCTAGCCCCTATTTTAATATTTTCATAGCCATGAATATGCATAAGGGTATCCTTAAATATAGATCATATATGCATACACCAGTTAACACTTACTGACACATGTATTTTTCATATTATACATAATAACACCTAGGTCCGTATATATATATTCACTGACATGAGTGAATATACATATAACGAGGGAACTTACATATACATATTCTTACCTATGCACATGTGGGTAAGTTTATTTTGACTCTGTTGTATCAAAAATATTCGACAATGTACAACGCACAATAAATAAATTACTAGGGACTCAGACACACTTAAAGACCCTAAAAATAAATAGTACAATAATGAAGGATAAAGGAAAACTTACCCCAAATTGATTGTGGTGAAAAAAATCAAACCAATCCTCTTTTCCTTTGGAATAGGATGTCGAAACATGAACAAGGTCGACTCGAGAGACCCCTCACATGACCTAATACTAGATAAGAAACCAAAAATTGTATTAAAACCTGGCCTAGGGTTTGATCGATTTGAAATAGGGTGAAAAAGAGAGGGAAAACCTCTAACCAATGATTTAAATGAGAGAATAAGTTATTACCTTAAAGGATCAAGTGAGATTTGTTATGTATTGAGGTGAAATCATCGACCAGAGAGGAAGGGGTCAAAAATTAGAAAGTGCAGTCAAGGGGGGTCATGCGCTAGATAGGAAGGGGAGGGGGTGCATCACAGTGAAGGAGGAGGGGGAGACCACTTAGGTCTCTAAAAACCAACCTAATAACAACAACAACAACAACAACAATATTATTATTATTAAAAAAATTCGTTATTTTTAGTCCCCATTTATTTTCATTAAATTTCAACATAATTTAATTAATTTATTTAAAAAAACACTTCACAAGGTTCCAAGTATTGAAATTAAGATTCAAATATCTATTTGTAAAATGGACCATCTAGCAAAAAAATCAAATTTATTTGGATTTTCATCTCGTTCAAAAAAAAAATCATTACACCAGTCTTCTTGCTATAATTGAGTATGAGGGATATATAGGGGATGCTTTCTATCTACTATAACCACCCTATACTAATCAAGATCTAGAATGTTTTGTTACTGCTATTATCTCGGCTAAAATTAATTCAATGGATGGGCTTCGATCAGACCACCAACCACATGTTGTACAATGAAATATACATTCCATACAAAGATATTAAATCATATTAGATGAATATTCATTACTTAACATAATTATCCCCAACTAAATCATATAGGTTTAGTATCTTTGGAAATTTGGATACAAAAACAATTGGTTCATAAATAAACTACATCATCTCCAAATAATATCTTCATAACTAGAACCCTTCTTAGATATATCATACTTAATAAATTTCATCATAAACTGGGGAATGGAAAAATACGAAAGGGTGAGCCCAAATGCTTAGTACAGTTAAACATGGGAGATATCATCATAACAAGAGCATAAGGGCATGAGAACATGATCATAACATTTTAAAAACCATTACATGCATATCATTTATTATAATATTGTATCATGACATAAATAGTGGTGGGTCATAAAACATGAATCGTAAAGGAATGAAATAACATGATCCATGAGGGAATAAAATTAGCATAAGACATTAGTTCATGGAATACACATAAGAATATAAAATATTTTCCTTAGTAGTCAATAATCACTTCTAATACTATCCCAACGTATTGGTTTAACTCCACAAATCATTATAGTATTGAAGGTTCACTTCCGAGACTATCCTAGTAGATATAGTCTCTTACTAAATTTGGTTCACTCCCTATTCTTGCCTTATTTATCACATTAGATATCCATCCTTAACCAATGCATTGGAAGGATATATAATTTTGAACTCACCCACCACACAATGAAAACCATACATATGTGTGAAAAAATATCATAAAACATTTATCATATCATATCCCTTGAAAAATAAATGAGTTTCATAAACATTTCCTCATAGAATAACCCATGGAAAAAATGAGTTTCATAAAAGTATTTTCATCATAATCATAAACAATATGAATAAATAATAAGGATGTTATATTTGGGCCATAACCCCAATGAATCATAATTAACATCAAAGGATGTTATTTTCAATAAAAAAATTATTTTAAAGATTACTTGGAACATATCCAGTTGAAAATACCCTTTTACCTTTGGAATATTTTATTTTAAATTTAAATAAAATTACCATATATTATGGAAAATATTTTATTTGAATATAAACTTGTAAAATTGTCAAGGAAGATTCAAATTATTTACCAGTCATAATGACTGAAAATTCTATTCATACCATATAAATTAAAATAAAACATTACATTCACACTTTTGTAGAAAAATTCAAAAAGATCATCGGTTGGAAAACAAAAAGATTATTACATTGAAACCATTTTTAATAATTTAATAATGGGTAAAAATAAATTTAAAATGTCATAAAATAATATTAGAAATATGCTTGAAAACATTTTTAGAAAGAATTTATATATAAGAAAATTATTTTTTGACTAAAAATAAATTAAATTGGTTTTCCTTAAAAACGTTCTTCTAGTCTCTTGAGTATTTAAAGTTAGAAAAATCAAATTAAAATATTTATTCTAAATAAATAACCATATTAAAATAAAATCCATTAGTTTTTTGAGAGGTAGATCACAATACTTCATCATTGGAAACTTAATCATAAACAATCTGGACAAACAATTATATTATTATCATAAAACCCTTACCTCTTTGGTAACTTTTGAATCGTAATACACATGAAATAATAAAATAAAATGAATCTTTAAATATCATTAAACGAAATAAATTCATGAAATAACTTTTCATAGGGGTATTATATACACCATAAGTGAACAAGTGGTGAATATGGTATATGTCTCCTATAAGAAAAAGTGAGACTTTAAATCCCTAACCTTATGTTTGAATTCATTTGTACATGTGTTAACCTATTGTATAATAAATATAGATTTATTATACATAAAATATTGGGTTCAATTCCTGATATATGTGAATTTTGCGAGATTCAATCCAGTATGGTATGGCCTAGACAGGCGGCCTATGCATGCAATAAGACTGGCAGTAGAAGGGCTATAAGGCTCCTCAACATAGGTAGGCAAAGGAGGTAGGTTCTGATACAGATCATGATAGTTTTCAGTATCAGATGCGTCATCCTCAGTGTATGAAGGTGATTGAGGTGGTTTCTAGAAGGTCTCATGATTTTTCAGTCTTAGGTGTGACGTAACAATGGTGGAGCTAGGTGGGATGTCCAATGTGGCAGTACATCCCTGTGGAAGTGATCAGGATAAATAGGATATCGTCCATGATGGATGGAGTGGGAAAAAACTTCAGGATGTATCCTCAACAATTTTAATGATGGAGAAAATTTATAAAATGGGTCATATACCTATATGTAGTCCCAAATGAGGTTAAAATAGGAAAAAGAAACCAACAACAATGCAATCATATTTGGATGAATGAGAGGGTATGTATTTTACATATTACGAGACCCCATGTAGCTCAGCATGGAGTTTTTCTTTCTAAGAAAATTTATTGGATGGTCTCTTTGGTGAAAATAATTAATCATCAGCAGGGTAGGATTTCTGTTCGGTGTCTGGTCTTGGGGCCTTCAATGTCCATGTATTGGGCCTCATGCCTATGGACCTACACACCATGTAAGGTCAACTTTAAACATAATTTAAAAGGGTAATATCTAATAAATAAATAAATAACAATGAATTTGGGACCCCAATATATATATAATACCATATATGATTTACTTATATCCTTTTATCACTATTTGTTAATTATTATTTGTTAAAATCACTCTTCTAGGTGGTAACTGCATCATTTTTCATGTATGTTTTGGTTTTGTAGTTTGGAACTTATAATTTGATCATGGTTCCATAATATAATTTTTTTAATAATTATATAAATTTCATATTATATATATATATATATATATATTCATCCATAAAATTAGAGATAGAAAAACTAATTACACTGTTCTTAGAGATGATAGGTTTTATGTATGCACGAACACTTTTTTCACTTTTCGACAGATGGAAAAAATATATATAAATAATAAATAACCATTATAGAATCATTATTATATCATATAAATATTATATGTACATAAAATCCTTCTTTATTACCATCTATGTAAAGCTTAAATGGAAAAAAATTACATCACTTTGAAAAGGTCGTGGTCCACACTTATGCATAAGTGAGGTTATCATTTTATAATTGATTGGAAAGAAAGAATATAGATTTAATATTATAATTATATAATATTAATTATTTCACTAATACAATATATAAATATTAAAACCATTATAATATCTATCCACAAAACAAGGTGATGGAAAATTAATTGTATCGCTATATGGAGACAGTAAGCCATGTGTATGCACAAACGATAGTTTCACTTATCATTTGATGGGAAAGAGGTTGGATAATGGTAGTTTAATAGTCATAATAACATTTATATATATTTATTATAATTATTTTATTATTTTATGATAAATACCAAAAATTTATAATAGTTAAAAGAAGAAGTCAAAAGAAAGTGGCCGGTTAAGGTGATTACCTCTTCTATGAAAGAACTCCTTTAGATAATCTCTTAAGGATACAAGGGTTGGAATTTTGGGAAGACAATAACCTATAAAATGTGTATAGGGATGTTTATAATGGATTTTTATGGTATTTAGGTGATCTAGAAGGCTCAAAGTGGTGTAAATAAGAGAAGGAATGGGCATTCATATAAGTGAGGGAGAGAACACAGTTGGGACTTCATAAAAGATTAAAATATAATAAAGTAATTATAATTCCAAAGGATTCCAAATTACCATTAATTAATATAAAAAAAAATCTACGGTAGGAAAAAAATTGTTTAAAGAAATTTAAATTGGTTTTTGTGTCATTATAATCCTTATCTTTTGGATTAATTTCATTGTTAACCATTTTTGACCATAATCGTGGTAATAACTATTTCAAACTTAAGGGGTTAAGAATGTTACCATAAATTGAAAATTGACTAATAAATATACTATGGTTGATATTTCAAAACACATTCCCTTAAATTGTCAAAATATATATTTTTTTATGAATTTTAAAACATTTAATAAAATATTGTTTATTATGAAATATCATTAATGTCAATTTTGGAACTATTAATTTAATTTGAATTTAACAAAACCATGAAAAATAAGGAATTAGAATATAATGTTTTCAAACATCCCTAATATTTATTATTTTTTAAAACATTCATGGAAGAAATAATTTTCTTAAATTGTTTTACTTTTAATATTTTTAAGTAATTAAATTTATTTTTCTATTAATTGAATAAATATTGCGTCAGTGTTGTGTAGAAATTCAAGAAAATTTTAAAATTAATAAAAATAATAAATAAATTACTATGATAAAAAAAAATATTTATCATTCAAATAAACATTTAAAAATGAACTTATCCTTAGTTTATCCTTTTGTAAATTTTTTAGAGATAGTGAAGTCTAGAGAGTGACATTTTGTATTTATTCTTTTCTTAAATTAATATAATGTTCATAATCAAAGAAATATGGAACCAATTACCAACATATTATATAAATGGATTTAAATACAATAACTACACTCATAAAATATAATAAAGGTATGTTTTAGATAAATTTTAAATCCTTATCCCAAAGTTTTAACTCTATTTTACATGTTTCTCCCCTAACGGGGTGAAAAAAATTCACTATGGTTACTATTCTTATTGACAAAAAATTAAAGGGTCATATTTAACAAATTTTAACCTCTAGATTCCAAATAAAAAAAATTCCATTTTTAAGATACAATCTTTATAAGTAGAGGAAAATAATTTAAGATAAAAACAAAAAATGAAAAGATAAACATCTTTTTATATAAATTCCTTTTTAAGTATAAAAATGTTTTTATACCAAATTCAACCATAAAATTTATTCTAATGAAATTAATTAGATTATTAATAATATGAGAAATATAATTTTACATTGAAACCATTTTTTAAAATAATTTAACTTTTTTACATGCTTGAATAAAATATACAGTTTTCAATAAAAATTATTAATTTTTTCTATTCATTGGAAAATATATCTACTCATAAAAATACCAATTTTTCAGAATAAGATAATATTGATATGATTATTTAAAAATAAATGTTATTTTTTTCAAATATGTTTTCTAAAATTATAAAAATTCAAATATCAAATTTTCCCACATAAATAAATATAAATCATTTTTGATGGAAATATATATTTTTAATTATTATATTACTTTTCTACAAATTTAATGCTCATTTTCTAATAAATAATTAAAACATTTATTTAAGTAGAATATATATATATAATAATTTAGTTATTCTTATTCATACTCATCAATTTAATGGTTAGGTGATAACTAAAACATTAAATAATAATATTTTAATAGTATAGCATAGATCATTTAAACTTAGTCTTGCTTATAATGAATGTTATCAATGAATTTTTTGGAGGACTATATCTTAAAATATTAGTGTGTTACATTCTACCCCATTTAATATGAATTTATCCATCAAAATTCTGGCACTCCACCACAAAAAATGAGGGTATCTCTATTTCATTACATCCTTGGGTTCTTAAGTAGCTTTTTAGAATTTATGTTTTTTCTAGATAACTTAAACCTGGTGGGTAGTATTGTTATGTATCACTTTATCTATACAATCCAAGATTTATACAAGTTTTTATTCATTGTTAATATCCTACTTCAATGGTATGACCTTTGAGTTCAGTATATGTAAAGGATCATGTATGTACATTCTCTGGATTGATACATGGAACACGTTGTGAATTTGAAAGAGGTTCAGTGAAACTTCAAAGAGATAAGGTACCATATATACTAAATCAAGAATACAAAAAGGGGCCAATATGCCCAGGGATAAAATTTTATTTCTTTTTAAATCTCATAACCTTCTTCTATGTAGAAATTCCTAGTAACACCTTCTCACAAAATTTGAACTCTAGATCTCACTGATGATTATCCACATAACTTTTATCTTGACTCTAATATATCTTGATGTTATATTTTAATGGATATGAAATTAAATACCATTTCCTTATCTAGCTTAGGTCCCTATAGCGTTTTCTCTCTAAATTCAACCCAACACACTGGTGTTACACACTTCTTTCAATATAGGGATTCATATAGAACCATTTGAATGCTCGATTGAAAGCTATTGTTGTAAGAAAACTTGACTTAATCAAGGTGATGATCCCAATACCCATTGAAATACATAGAAAAATATCTCAACATATCCTCTATGGATTTAATAGTTCTCCCAAAATTACCATCAGTTTGATGATAATAATCTGTACAAAAACTCAACTCTATATCAAGAGTTTGCTGAAGACTTTACCAGAACATCATGGTTAACCTAAAATCCCAATCATATATAATAGAATGTTTCACTCTATGAAACATTACCACTTACTTAATATAAATTCTATAAATATTATCATGAGAAAAATATACTTTGATAACAATGATGTGTACTATTTTTTTAAGGTGATGAACTGAAACCAAAATAACATTATGACCTTTAGATGTTTTGGGGAGTCCAAAGACAAAATAAATGGTGACGTTTTTCCATTTCCATTATAGTATGGGTAATGATTGTAACATCCCCTTATATTTCCATCTCTCAGCCTTAACTTGCTGACATGAAAATCACTGAGATACATACTTTGAAAAATCTGTCTTCATACCATCCCATCTGAAATACTCCATTAGATCTCTATACGTATTTATACTTCTAAGATGAATAGAGAATGATAAACTATGATCCATATATAATAACTCTTTCTTTAAATATGGTATGTATGGAACACATAAATGGTTCCTAAACTATATAATTCCACCACAATTATGGTTGAACTCAAGAATATTTATATAACCTTCTTCTGCAGTTCCGCATCTTCTTTATACACCTCTTTAATCCTCGCATGGATAGATAGTTGAACACTAATTTGAGAAAGATAACATTTCTACCCTTCCTTCATGATTTCTTGAACCATCCTTTGAAAATATATAGATATTGGATCTTTTGTGATCCCCATCATAGATAATATATCATGATCCTTTTGAACTTGAAAATCTACCACCTTGTTTGATTTCCCAGGGTGGTAATGTATTGAAAAATCATAATCTTTAATCAACTCAAAACATTTGATATGGTGCATATTAAAATATTCTATAGTGAATATATAATTTAAACTTTTATGATTATAATATATATAACACCTTTATTTATAAGGATAATTCCTCCATATATTTAATGAAAAAATACTACAGCTTACTCCAAATCATGAGTTGTGTAATTTTAATCATGAACCTTCAATCAAAATGTTACATAGGCTATAACCATGTCATTATACATGATAATTCATCTCATTCCCTTATTTGATGCATCACTATAAATTACAAACCCTTATCCACTATAGGGTAATGTATGAACATGTAAATTGACTAACCTTTTCTTTAGTTCCTTTAATGTTTCTTAACATTCATCTGTCCAAAGGAACTTGGATCACTTACATATTAACTTGGTGAGTGTATTATATATTCATGAGAAATTATCCAAAAATTGTTGATACTATCCAACCAAACTAAGAAAACTATAGATCTTAGTTATAATGGTTGTTACATGATGGATCTATAGATATACAATCTCTTAATATTATATGAATAAAAAATGAAACATTTTGTAGCCAAAAATCACACATTGGAAAATTTTCATATGGATTATCCTTACATATGGGTTTCAATAAAACCATCAAGGGATATTCATGCTCTTATTTACCCTTTGAATATATATGAATATCATCTATAAATACTACCACAAACTAACAAAGGTAATCTCTAAAGACTTTATTCATTAATCCATGAAGATATCTAGGTAATTAGTATGACTAAATGGAATCACTCTATATTTATAGTGTATATACCATGTACATAATAATATCTTGGGTATATCTTCCTACTTAGATCTCGAATTGATGATATCTAAAAAAATATCAATCTTGGAAAATTATTAATCTCTACACAGTTGATCCAAAATGTAGTCAATATGAGACATATGAATATTATTCTTGATTGTGATTTGGTTAAGTTCCTGATAATAAATGAAGTGTCACATTAATACATCTATCTTCTTAACAAAAAGAACATGTGCACAAAAAGACGACACACTTGGATGAGTAAATCCCTTTTCTAGATTTCCCTAATGTTTCTTATTTTATTTATACAACTATATCAGGGATATTATATATAGAGTCTTTGAAATAGGTATAGAAACATGTATGACTTACATTAAGAACTCAAAATCACAATTTGGTGTAAGAATGGAATTTTTTTCTAGTAATTAATAGAAAACACCTCACAAAATAGGTATGTCTTTGATGTTGAGTTTATCCCCAACCATATAGATAAGAAACCTTTTTGAATAGGAATCGAGACACATATAATAGATGAAAGGTCCATTGGATGTTTATATTTATTATATTGCTAATAAAAAATCAAAGGTTGGTTTAGAATATCAAACACGACTTCCCTTACTCAATAATTTATGTGTGATTTATGTAAATAAATATAATACATTCCAAAATAACATCAAATTACACTATAGGAAGAATAATGAGATTTATAGGAAGTACATTCCCACAAAATTCAATTGGAGAACAATCATAGACTTGATATGAGATCATCATACCATTAGGGGTTTTCACTACTAATTCAATATATAATCATTGAGAGCAGTCATAGACTTGATATGAGATCCTCATACCATTAGGGGTTTTCACTAATAATTCAATATCTAATCATTTAGTTGGTACTATGATAACATTATAAAATTCCTTAGATATAAAATAGTGGATAGATCTAGAATCAAATACGGAATTAGCAGTTTTAGAGTGGATGGTAAGTGTAAAGTTTACCAATTATTTATCATAATACATATTAAAAATAGTGATAACATGATATTTCCCTTTATTTATAGGATTAATTTGTTTCTTACATCAATCATCATCATTAAAGTTAATTTTTTTAGCATTCGTTTTCATAATTTTCATACTTCTTACATTTGAAACATTGGAGTGGGGGTGGTTCATTCTGTGGTGATTTTCCTTCACAATTATCTAACTTCTTCCCATCACCACAAAATTTAACATCCCAATGACCTTACATTCCACACATAAAAAATTTAATAGTTCCTTTAATACAATTTACTTCATGTTTCCTTTATGAAATTGAGCACAAAGGAAATATCATATTCGTATCTCAATGGTTTATAGAATTTCATTTGAAATACATATTTCTTTTCTTATCAAAACCATGAGATTGATATGAAACTCTAATATTAATTTCTAAATTGATAGTGAATCAAATAATTTCTTCATATATAATGAAGTATCTTATGGATGAAACCCTTTAGAGACTTTCCTTTATGCAATTGAAGAAATGATCGACCTTAAATTTAGCTTGGATGATAAAGCTAGAAGCATACCTCACAAGTATTGTAAAATTTCCCTCATAGGTTATAAAAAATTCATCATCATTTTAATTTAGATAAAGGAATCCATTATATATTTTCAAACAAATAATATAAGGAAATTAATTATTAAGAAATAATCTCTTAAACTCATCCCACACCATGGATTCAATTTCTTCTCATTACCTCATCTTCTTGATAATAATCTACCATTAATATTTTTTTCCTTTCAAATGATTAAGATCAAAAATAACTTTTTCATATTCCTCACACTGGATAATATAAAATATATTTTTAGTGGCACTAATCCATTTCTCAACAACTAGTTGATCAAAAGACGAAGTGAAAGAAAAAGAGTGTTGACTTATTACAGACTCAATAGAATGTTTTTTCCTATATTTCTCATTGAAAATCTCATCATGATTTATATCTTGTGAAAGTTGGATAAGCATAATAATAATAATTTTCATTTAAACTCCAATAATATTTGGTTTCTTAGGAGAAATATCAGTGTATTGTGTGTCTCATTTGGATTTAACAGGATTACTTTGGTTTTTATCTATTTACCTAAACAAAATTTCATAGTATGAGTAATAATAATCATAGTGTGAAACTAGATAATCATGAAAAATCATTTATAGTATTTCTATGTCAATAAAATTTCTTTTCTATATATTATACCTTTGTCATAACCTAGACTATCTGTACTCATTACTTAATCATTAGGATGTTATCCTATACAAAGAATTATCCCCATGGTTTTCACTAAATTTTTCTCATATTAGTTTCCAAACGTAACTAAACCTTTCTCAGATATGAACTACGTAGTCTGATATTTTACATATATAGATATAATATCTTATTAGATTAATATTCAATTCATTACATAACAATTAATGTGAGAATTTTATAGTCTAGTATATTTAGGAACATGGATACATAAATAACTGGTTCATAAGGGAACAACATAATCTCCCACCAAATTCTTCATAACCAGATCCCTTCTCAGACATATCATACTTAATACATTTCTCTATAACCTTGGAAAAGTAAACATAAGAAAGGTTGATATCATATGCTTAGTAAGGGTAAACAAGAGATATATCAACATAAAAAAAGGTCCTGATAACATGAGCATAACATTTTAAAAACCAAACCTGATATATCATAGATCATAATATTGAATCATGTCATAAATCTTAACAGTTTTTAAGACATGAATCATAAAGTAATCAAACACATGATCCATGAGGGCATCAAAACAGGAGTAAGACATACGTTTGTGTTATACACATAAGAATAGAAAATAAATTTATTAGTAGTCAAGGTTCATTCCCAAGACTATCACAGAATATTGGGTTCACTCCACAGACCATTTTAGCAGTCGAGGATCATTCCCAAGACTATAATTGTGGATATATTTGCTTAATGAATTGGGTTCACTCCCTATTTTAGTCTATTTTATCTCATGAGATATCCATATCTTCATAATTCATCAGAGGGATATATAATTTTGGGCCCCTTTTCACTGATTTGCTGATGTTTAAAAATTTATTTTGTTTGAGACACCTCATTTATCCCTATTCTCGAGAAAATAGGTAAATAAATTAGCAAAATTTTAAAACATCACTAATTAACATTTTTTTAATGTTAACACAAAGCCCTTACCACTTCATTAAATTTTAAATCATAAGATAAATGAAATAATAACATCAAATGAAACATTAAATATCATGAAAATAAGGCAATTAATGATATAACATGTCAAATGGTATATATATACACCACAAGAAAACTAGTGGTGAATATAGCATATGTCTCATTGAAATAAAAGTGAGACTAGAAATACCTTACCTCAGGTCTGACTTCCTTTATAGGTGTTTGGACCTCCTAAAAAATTAAAATATATTTATTATAAATCTATTAAAAAACATAATTATATATATCATATCTTATATTATTTACTTATAACTTTTATCACTCATTTATTAATAATTATTTATTAAAATCACTGTTTCGGGTGATAACTGTTTCATTTTTCATGTATGCTTTGGTTCGGTAGTTTCGGTCCTTGTACTTTGATCATGGTTCCATAATCTACAAAATTTTAATCATAACATAAATTTCACATATATTAAATATATATATATAAATATATTTATTTATAGAGTCATTCATAAAAGTAGAGATAGAAAAAATGAATTACATCATTTGTGGAGATGGTAGGCAGTATGTATGCATGGAAACTATTTTAACTTTTTGATAGATGGAAAGGAATAAAGGGAAATAATAATTCACTTTTAAAAAATAATTATTATATCATATACATATATATATATATATATATATATATATATAAATTATATCCATCTATATTACTATGAAGGTTCGGGATATGAGCGTACTCGATCCTAAAAAAATATTAAGAAAAGTAAATAATAGGCAACAAAGCAGAAATGTGATGTAAGTGCCACCAAACACACAATGGTTGACCAGCACCTCCCACAAGGCAAACAAATAATAATCCAAACAAAAAATATGAAATACTGAAAGTGAAAAAACAAAAAAGACCCGAAGACCCTAGTTCCATACAAGAAATAAAATGGTCACATAACCTGAAAAAAAGAACCATAACATCTCTTCATCTATGTGTCGGACGACCCCTGCATGTCATAACCGATCACTATTAACACAAAAAATGATATATAGCTCCACTATAAAAAATGGACATACCCACATACTCGTACCAGCAGCCTAGGTTTAGCACCAGTCATTACCAACATACCTGTAGCCTGTGTTGTCCAGCTGTGGTCATTTCATACCCACATCCCGATTTCATCATAGACCAGCATCCTGAGGTCATCGTAGACCCACAAAAAAACCATCCCATAATTTAATGTTTTAGAAACCTTCAGTCTGACCACCTGAATCTGTCCCCAGTGATGAAGTGGTGCACCTCCCTCCGCCACCGGGAAGTCGTCGCTCAGATCTGTTCTGTATCCCAACCACACGCAGATGCTGAAAAATCCCTCTATCCATCGAGAAT
Organism: Viscum album; assembly: GCA_963277665.1. Lineage (NCBI taxonomy): Eukaryota > Viridiplantae > Streptophyta > Magnoliopsida > Santalales > Viscaceae > Viscum > Viscum album. Next base: position 2,048,347,071 of record OY728159.1, read on the forward strand.
CTCTAACTCAAAACCAAACCCATTTATCTATATCATATAGTGTATATATCCAAATTACATAAGTTCATAATTGGTGATATCACCCATTCAATTCCGTCACCAATCATGAAGATCCCACGATCCACCACCCAAATGCACCACTGTTGACCTATCATCGGCCCTCATGAAATATAATAATGTCATTATCAAGAAAACTGCTTCCAAATGAACATGAATTTGAATAAAAACAATATAGGGCAGATATAAAACCATAAAATGAGTTTTATATAGGTTTTATTGGAATTATAAACCTTATATTTTTATTAACCCCTTCATTAACCATTTTTAACTTCAACTTCGGTAACAACTATTTCAAACTTAAAGAGTTAATAATTTTACCATAATTTGAAAAGTGAATCATAAATGGACCATGGTTGATATTATATATCATAATTTATTTACAATATTTTATATAATACTTTTTATGAATTTTAAATTATTTAATGAAATATTATTTATTATAAAATATCATTAATAACAATTTTGAAACTATTCACATAATTTGACTTTAAAGACACCAAGAAAATGATGGAATTTGAATATAATATATTGAAACATCCCCAATATTTCATATTTATTTGATTTTTTTGAACATAATAATTCACTTAAATTGTATCACTTTAAATATTTTTGAAATCATTTAAATTATTTTCCTATTAATTGAATAAATATTATGTCGGCATTGCGTAGAAAATTAAGGTAATTATTAAATTACTAAACATTAGATATAAATTATTATGGTAAAAAATTTATTTATATTTAAAATAAACATTTACAACAAAACTTCTCCTTTTTTATCTTTATGTAAAATTTTTGGAGATATTAAAGTCAAGAGAGTGACACTTTGTATTTATTCTTTTCTTAAATTAATATAGTAGTCATAATAAAATAAATATAGCTCTAAGTGATCATATATTCCTTAAATGGATAGAAATGAACTAAATACACTCCTACAATTGGATAAATACAAGTTTTAGATAAATTTTAATGCCTAATGTTTTAACCCAATTTTACCAGTTTTTTCCTTATTGGGGTGAAAAAAATTACTATGGTTACTACTCAAATTGACAAAAAATAAAAGGGATATGTCTAAAAAAAATTAACCAAATTATTCCAAATATATAATACATTTTTCAATATTAAATCTATAGGTGTGTAAAAAATTAATTTAAGACAAAAACACAAAATGCAACAATAAATGAATTTTCATAAAAATGTTTTTTTAAATATATAATTTTTTTTATAAAATATAAAACCATAAAATCGATGATATTGAACTTTATAATTTCATTAAAAATATAATACAACAAATTTTACTTTGAAAAAATTTTAAAATAAGATTAAAATTTATATATGATTGAGTATAAAATAAATTTTTCAATAAAAATCAGTATTTTTCACTATTCAATAGAAAATCAATATTCTTAGAATAATCCCATGTTTTTACCCTAATATAATTTTTATACGATTATTTCAAAAATGAAATTAATTTTTTCAAATAGGTTTTATTAAATTGGTAAAAATTAAATATAACATTTTCTCACAGAAACAAATAAGAATCATTTTTTAAGGAAATGTATTTCTTAAGAAAAATATAACTTTACTGAAACTTGATTTCTTATTTAATAATAATGAATCAATAAATTTTTTTTGTGTAAGAAATTTTTATATTCATATTTCATAATTTGGTTATTCCTATTTATACACACCATTTTAATGGCTAGGCGAAAACTGACACATTAAATCATAACATTTTAATAGTATATCGTGGTTCGTTTAAACTCGGTGTTGTGTATAACAAAAACTATAAAAGAATTTTTTTTGAGAGATATATCATAAAATATCAGAGTGTCATATGTTGACTTCTGAGAAAGGACAATCACTCTCACTTTTTATTTTCAAAACTTATACAAGAAAAGAAAACCACACGTGGCCAACTCATAGGTGCATGAGAACTAAAATCTCTAGTAGAAAGAGTTGAAAAAAGATAGAACCTAATCCATGAGGACTAAAACACTTTATTAGTGTTAGAAAATTGGGATAATGTTTCATAGATATTATATGTGTAAAGTCATAGTGACTCCCATCTTGTAATGATCTAGTTGTAGATAACCACCTCTTGATGACCTTCAACATCACCAATGCATCAACATGTGACTTCACCATAAATAGACTGAGCTTATATTGGATATATGGATTCAAATACTCCTATAAATTCATTTATATAGCCTAATATTTTTTATTAAGTTACAAAGAATAATGTAGAAGGTTCTTTCATTGGATACTAAACTCATGAACATTGGAACTCCCCAGTCCAAGGTTATGGATCTCCTACCGGAAAATCTCTTTAGAAGTCGAAGATAATAATTCATCCTAAAAATAATCCCTAAACATATACCATGATTTAACTGACTCCTCATCACCCCTATGGAACAAGAACAACTATTAAATATATGATCGACATATAATTACCAAATATAACAAAACCCAATGCTCCATCTATTCACGAATCAAACTGAATGCTATATCATCCACCTCTAGCCAATCCTATATATCCTGATCTGAAATAGAGACTTTATACTTTAATAAACCTTGGAACTAAAACCCTCAAATTTTAATACAATAAATGTATTATTCATAGATATCTACTTTATTATTATCCACTAAGACATCCCATTCATCATCTTTTGCATGAACATAATGAGGATATTGACCTCATGCCATATTCAAAAAAGAATATATTCCAATGCTTCTAAAACTATTAATAAACTCAATTTTATTGTTAATTAATCAATTCATTTAAACATATTTTCCATTTTCTATATGAATTCAAATATAAGTGTAAAAAAATCATGGTGTATGATCATCTCTTAAATCTATACCCTATAAGTAGCATCACTTACCTTATCATGTCCAATAAACATGAATATCCTTACATCTGATCATAGGTGTCCATAAAATCCCATGTCTTATCCAACCACTCTTTTTTAAAATATTCATTAATCCAATATGATACTATTTCCCTAGAAAACCATGCATCCTTAGAAGTTCCTAACTCCAAAATCATTCCTATATCTCAACCAAAATATTTTATACCACTATATCATGATCCATATATCTAAAGGTAACCCGCATGGGTTGGTAGTGAAGAAAGGGAGATAATAACCTAGAATCCCACCTCAAATAGGCAATGGTTTTATGACTAGAACCTAGGGTATCTCAATCAAATACATGGGAGACAGTAACCTATATGATTTTAAGGAAGAAGAGATATGATGGAAAATAAAATCACTAACCAATTTAGTGCATAAAAAAATAATCAACCCTAATAAATTTAATTTAATATATAAATCGAAAGGAAAATCGCAGGTACTGAAAATAAAACTGGTAAGATACCATAAACTATAGTAACTCTCGATAGCATCTCAATAACTCCTTCAAGCTAGAAACATGAAACCAAATCCCAAACCTATTCCTTCTGATCTAAAAAAAGTTTATAGATACATAGGGTGAGAATAACATGTATAATTAGTAGGATCCCTTCAACCTATAATGAAAAATATTAAAGAAGGATACTAAATCCTAGTGAATAAATAAATTAAACTAACTTGGAACATAAAAAAGTAATACTAGTTTCCCATCTTTACCATGGCTCAATCAATAAATAACACCTAGAAATATACCATTCTATAAAAAATACAAATGTAAATAGGTTACCCCACATACACTTATACATTGGGTATTGACTCTCACACCCTAATGCCACATTTCCTTTGCTCATTCCTCCTATATTTTATCTTGAACCATGTGAAATAGTTTCATAGTCATTGCGGAATCCCATGTAACCTGATATCTAATCATTATCATATCCATGTAGTTACCAACTATATGCCTGGAAGATACTAAATCATGTGTAAGTGCATTATACAACAAAACATCACATCTTATGCATGTACACCAGTGGGAACCAATGTCTGCACGTCTGGATAGAAGTACATGCTATACATCAAGCCATTACATCCCACACATAAATGTATAATAAAATCATGAGCCAAAACAACCATGGTAGGAAGACACCCTATACTGTACTTCATTATAGCTTGAGACATACCTACTCAACTGTGCCTAAAGGGAGAGAGAGGGAGAGGGAGAAGTTAACCATTCAGTCCCTATCCATCTTAGATTCTAGAGAAAACACCCCGAAAACATATGGGTGTCATTTTCCCAACTGATATGGGTGGGGTTGAATATGAAATTAGAAAATATAATACAATATCATGTGAAAACATATTAAGTGATATTACCTTGACATAGACTCATCTGCTACTATAATCACACAGGATACTCAACTACCAATACTATGGTCTATGTATCAAACAATCATACAAGAATAAAATTAATTTTTTATTAGATAATAATCCATTAATTAATTCACATCGATATTTTAAAATATTGAAATTTTAACCTTATTAATCCATGTGTCGACAACACTATCAATTCGATTTCTTTTATTCACATGTATGTAATCATTAATATATGGAAACTATGAACCAACCTCATTTATTTATTATTTCATAATTATCCATGAATTGTAGGACTCATTATAAGATACCACATTAAATATCCACTCATAGTGCATAATATCAAACCATGTCCCACACTTATAAAATGATCATACAATTAATTTCCGACTATCCGGACACCAATCTATCATTAGAAAAGCATCATGAAATATTAATCATATCAATGTTAAATCCCTACTCCAAACTCTTCATATACCTCAGTGTCCCACACTATTTGTCATGATATCAAATTTCCTTTCCATCACTGACATCAACCGTCATCACAACCTTGTATCCTAACCCATCTCTCATCAAAGCTTCCCAACCATTACAAAGTCACCAAAAAACTAAGATTTAAATACTTATAGAACATATTCATTTCAAACTTATTTTCTTCACACAAGTGAAGGAACTAAGGCCATGTAATTGAGTCATTCAAACATCATGCAACAAGGTATAGACACATTCATCCCCATACATTTATTGTTAATAAAACAACCATTTTGATTCCATCTTGATTTAACTAGTTGATTAAGAACATGTTAACTATACAAGAAAAATAAGGTCATTAGCTAACCATAGGTAATCAGAAACAGGATTTCATGAATTATTTCATATAATCAAATCCAAGATGCACAGTAGATGAACTACTTATTAATATTCACTTAATTATCATAATTTTTGTTTACAATGTTTTAGTTTTAGAAATTAAGCATGATAAACAAACAATAATTAAAACACCTCCAATCATATATCACACTATCTTATTAAATTAAAATAGGAAGTATAAAAACCTAAACCACAGGCTATCTTAAAAACCAACCATTCATTTTATTTTAAAAAAGAATTATCAATTATCCTAAACAAGTGATAATTCACATTTCAATTCAGTAAATCCATAATTGTAGACAATTATATTTATAAAACAAAAATAAAATAACACTATAGTATGTAATAAAATCTTTTTTATTTTAATTTATCGATTTAAAATAGCTCAATTCTTTGAAATAAGATATGTGATTCATTTGAATCTGTAAATTAAACACATATTGAAAAAATTATTATTTTTCAATTAATTTATAGATTATTTGAATAATCATTCCAATTATGATTTCTTTTCCTAATTATTATCTATTTAAGTTTAATCTGACCTATTTATACATGGAGTTAACGTATGATTAATTCACACTTATACCCATAGAAATAAATATATAATGGATCCCCAACATCAACATGAATATCCACATTCTCTAAGAAATAATTAATAGATGAGAAACAACCACATCCAAAGGCCATGTCATCAAAAATTAAGGAGACACCACCAGGACCTAGAAACATCCACCCATCATTAATACAAACTTGATTCCTTCCTTGAAATAGAGGGAAACACCCACCAAAAATAGATTCCATAAGGAAAAACATGGAAAAATTAATTGGTGAGGAGAAGAAGATTACACTGATCCTTGAATATTTTATCTAGATAAACCAAGTGGTTATACTCTCAAGTACATACGGTTAGAGGGATATGATGTGTGTATGGGTCATCTAGGGTTTAATAGAGGGAATTAAAATCTAAACCAAGACCACTTGAGCCTTCTTTTTATGGTTTAATCCCGAAGTCCCTCACCACAATATGGTATATGGCTAACATGCCCATGGTACCCTAGACAAAGAATGATGTGATTTTATTAGATTTCAAGTCATTAACTTCTCAAATTTTAATACACATTAAAAAAACATTTAAAATCTTTTACATATACCATGCATTTTGGTATAGTGTGGTGTAAGGAGTTTTGAACACCGAGTAGGCCACCACAACCTTCTTCTATGATGTAGGGATAAAACCTAATCTATTTTACCCTCACCAAACCTAGTACTATGACACGATGAGCTCCACACTACCCATTTAAAATAGTGGGACTTGATAAGCCCTACACCAAACCTCTTACCTCAAAATTACCTATCAATGTGTATTCCACATCCTTGTTTCTCATAAGGTCATCCCCGAGGAAACAAACCCTTCATTATGACCAGACAATCCAATTCACAAGTCGTGGTTCACTCTAATAGAAAATTATGATCCACATGGCCAAAATCAAAACAAAAAAGGCCAAAATGATCTTCCCTATTCTAAAACCTCTATGAATATTCCAAATTTATTGCACCACACCCACCACCATAGGTGTGGTGATCCTCAAAAGGCCAAAACTCTCTTTTATCCTTTATAACTCCTCTAAAAGTCCTCATGAAACCTCCAATCCCCGAGAATATGTAAAGGAAATAAATTTAGATATATAATAACTTATATAAAAAATTAAAATAAGTTTGTGAAGTAAGTGATCAATCATATTATGTTTATTATATAGGATTTTAAAGCACTTTCTTGGGAGTCGGGAGTAAAGGTGAGGGTTTCTTTTCCAATATCACTTTGAAACCAAAATTTTCTTTTTATAAATTTCCATTGGTAAATATTTTATGTTATTTTACTATATAATCCCATATGTTTACTTCTCCTCTAGTTATTTTTTTGGGTTTAAAAAACTTCTTACCATTTTACCTCCCATTATTTTATTATTTATCTTGAATGATTATTGTACGTGAGACTGTCCATATCTTCTTTCTTGATCAGAAATATTTTTATTCCATGTTTGTGTTTTCATATTGATTTATAGATGTTATTATATTATATATTATGATTTATTTAGTTCACTTTTAATTGAATTTGTGTTAATTTACAAATTGTGGGGAAATTATTTTAACCCTTTTCTTCAACATTCCCCTTATGGTAACTTTATCCCACCGTTTCCACCTATTTTCATTAAAATATTCATTTCCATGTTTTTATGGTTCTCAAAAAATATTTTTTTATTTACCATTTTCATTTTTTATAAAACATTTTTTTTAAATAATTTCCTTTTAAAATAAAATTTAACAAAAATTTAAATAATATTTATTCTCATTTCAAAATAATTTTCTAATTTTCATATAAATTGTTTTTTATATATGTTAATATATGTTAATTTTTATAAAGATTCAGTGATGATATGTTTTTAAAAAAATTATCAACTTTAATTATACTAATGTTTTATTTATTAATTTTGATATTTTTTATGAAAGCCATTTCTTTCTGACAGTTTATTTATTCTATGCTTGATTTATGAATGTCATGATATTCATAAGACATATTTATGTATGTTTTTTATTTTTTTGGTGTATGGGAATTAAATTATATATCCCTCAAATTTATTGGTTAAATATTTATATCTCATGAGATGATATATATGGGATTTGGGAGTAAACATATTCTATTATGTTATGGGACTCTGTTTACTATGTGATGATGGTCTTAATAGTAATCCTTAACATAAGAAATGATTTTAATAATTTTATTTGTGCCACATTCCATTGTTAGTTTCACGAATCATGACTATTGTCTCTTGTTTTCACATTTCTGTGACTTATTTACATGTTAAAATAAAATCCTTATAATATATTCAGGTTTATGATTAATATTTCATTGGATATTATTTACTTATGTTTTAATCATATTCCATGATTATGTTTTCATATTCATAGGTTCATATTATTCTCACTTATGATCGTCAATTGATATCTCTTATGTTTTAACCCTTACTGGGAATCTAAAGTCATCCATTTTTAATGTTTCCATTACCTAGGTGATGAAGAAGAGTATTATATATAATATCTCAAGAATCATATCATGTTTATATAATTTTATAAGGAATTTTGAAGATTTATTATAAAATAAGAAGTTTATATAGCTTATCTCCAAAGACTATAAACCTATGGTTTCTATGGTGTGATTTCTTATGTGATATAAGGGATATCCATGTAAAATGATATAATATATATGTATATTATTCTTAGGTTGTGTCATTTTTAGCTTCTTATATTCCACTAGGAATGAGTGAGGTGATTGTGGAGAATTATTTAATGATGAAATTCTGTGTTGGTGTTTGAATATAATTGATGAGATTTTTTAATTATAGGGATAAAAAAACTATTACATGTATCCCATTGTTTAAATGATTCTTGTATGATCAAATTTTCTATAATTTTATTCAATATGTTAACTATATAGTTAATTTATATATTTTTTTGATGTATTGGAATTAAATGGTGGATGATAATGTTTAGAAATCTACTTGTAGGGTATATTTTCCTCTTAACATTTTCCATTTTTTAGAAACTACGTAGTGACATCTTACCAACGGTAAATTTACCTACCAAATGACATGTTGTTGCAAATAATTGATGTCCTTGTTTTACAATAAATGACTATTAATTCAATATTTTTTGTGTAGAAGGGTTAAACATATTTGGGTTAAGTGAGGGAAAAAATTCATCATATTACTTTTAAGATTTATAGAAATGAACATGTTGTTCATGGATGGAGTGTTTTCAAAGATTCTTAAATTTTACAAAATCCTTGTATATTTGATTGGATGGATCGGATGTGGTGGAATGATTTTAAATTTTATAAAAAAATATTCTCGGTAATGTTTTTCTGAAACTTATTTTTTATATTATGTATATGTAAATTTTTTTACAGATTTTTCTGTCATGAAAATATTTTACTATGAAAATTATAAATTTTTTATATTTATTATTATTCTAATTTTTAATTATTCTTCTAGGATTCTTGTATAGTATCTATTTCTGATCCTTTATCCTTGTAAATTTTCCAATCAACCTATATTGTGGGTATACCAGTTGGCTTCATCTGAACCATTATTAATCTCCAATATAATGGAATATAATATTGAATTTATGTTTATTATCTTTAGAAATATTAATTCCTACTATTTTACCAATCCAATCTATTAACATGTCCCATTTTTAGCATTTTTGATAACTGTTGATATGCTTCCATTACATAAAATATCTCTATATATTCAGTAGTTTATATAGAATTTTTAAAATGTTTTTGTATTAAATATTCATTAGTCATGCCTGTTAGGAGTACCATGATAACATCACTACTATTATTGGTGCACATAATGGAAATAAATGGGCTGGGGATTTAAACTTTTCTAACTAGATGAACATAACTACACCATCTCTAGTGATACACAGACTGATATAAAACATAATGATCTTTTGTGATAGAATTAAGCATGAAATTAAATAAAAAAATACCTCATCTGATATCTGACAACCATTTCTCGATAGAACTATGTTAGGATCCCTTTAGATCATCAACACACAGTTAATGAAATGAGGGAATGATTATCATCAAAATTAAAGTGCTATTAAAGATATCTAACAATGCCTTTGATATCATGATGATCACTGCAATGATGATCCTTTGATCCATGGAGGATAAAATGAATTAGTTTCTTAGATTAATAGATTATCTCTCTAATATGTGGGATGATGAGAGAGAAGATCCCAAATTTCTTATGATGAATAGTGTATTGGAAGTGTTCCTCCTATTCCTTATATTGTGCGGTAAAAAATACCTATAAATGGATCCCCAACCATAGAATATTTTTTACCCACTAAATAAGTTATAAAAAATATGTTATGGACAATTAAGCATGCTATAAAAATCATTTTTATTTTAATCTATAACTTTTAATATAATAAATATATTATTTGGTAAATATGATCCATTAACTGGACTCGATATTCCTGAAAATATTAAATGAACCTTGAATATTAATATAATATTTTTTCATTAAATATTTTCCCATGTATTCACTTCATCATCATTTATTTATTTATTCAATAAAAGGAGAGTAAAAAACAAAAAGGAAAAAAAGATAGGGAAGACCACATAAAAGGAGGAAACTATAGAGGTCTAAAGTAATATAGACCTAGAGATTCCCTCTAATCAAGTTCTTCCCTTCAATTGGGAAATAATGCACGTCCGGGGGAAGAAAAATACTAAGACATTACAATGCCATAGATACGACATCATCAGAAACCTTATTTCCCTCCCTCCAAGTGTCAAAATACAGTGCCATCGCAGATAAGATTCATGAACCTTCCTAAAAGATAAGATAAAGGCCAGGGGATATTCCGCTTACCATTCATGAAGTCATAAAGGACGTGAGAGTCAGTATCGATAGCAGCAAGATTAATACTCTAATGGATGCAAAGATGGAGACTTATAAGTATTTCCAAAGCCTCATCTAGAAGGTAGTGACCTCTAACAAAGTGAACAGAAAAAGAAAGGATGGCGTTCCCCATGGGTTCCCAGACCAGACCTCCACTTTTCATGTTGTTCATAGAACATGATCCATAAAAGTTTATCTTCAAACCATGTAGATAATGGAATCATCTAACCCAATAGCCAAGATTTGAAAAAAAAAGATCAGGGGATCCCACATAAAGTGATATTAGAGAGGGGGCCTCTCACTGTTTTCTGCATGATAAGACCATATAAAAGAGAATGAACTTATTTCTATCCACCAAGGACCTACTGGTGCACTGAATCCCCTCATGTCTAGTTTTGTTCTAATCCATCCAAATACACCATCACCTTGAAGAAAGAATAATGATGTGATCCTTACTATCCAAACAACCATTACCTACACCATAAAACCACCAACAGAAAAATGGGAGGTCCATCAGATCTATGATAGAAAACCCTATGAAGTATCCAATGGTCTGCCACACATGGAATGCCCAGTCACTACTAAAGAAAAGGTGGGTTGATCTCCCCTCCCTAACATTTTTTCAACACATGAAATGAGATACCATGATAATATTTGAATGTTTCACATTATCATCCATATATAATGCTCTGTTCTTGATGTTACAAAGGAGAAAATTTATTTTTTCAGGGAATTATTTCACCCATAAGGTCGAACCCCAAGAGTCCCGCTAGGCTGCACTAGTAGACATCATCCTATAATACATAGAAGAGAAGGTAACTAAAGATGATGCATTAAAAACATATATTTGGGTAATTAAAAAGATATATCATATCAATGGACATACATTTTTTACTATCCAACACAAAAATAATAAACTCTTCATACATACTTTCCTACATAAAGAAGATGTGGGTGACCGGGTAGCAAGTGAAACTGAGAGTAGCACTAACCCAATTATGATGCCAAAAGGAAACGTATCCAAATACCATGATCCATCTGGTATGAGGATGAATGGATTAAATGTACGAGGAAAAAAGTGACCAGATCAACTTTTATTTTGAATTAGATCCATTACCCCCCCCCCCCCCCCACTGATCTGTGTGGACTTGAAACTACCCCATAGGGTACGAGACTCAATAACCTCCCAAGCCAACTTTGCCTGAATTCCATGAAATGTGTCTAAAATGCTCTTTTCATCAATGTCACCCTTCTGTAATAATCTTGCATGCCTGTTCGATGATTCACAGTGTTTCCTCCCCTCCTCATGCACATCCCATATGAAATAGGAAATAATAGAGCCAATCTTAGAGATTACACCCTTAGGAACCTTGGAGGCCGAGAGTGCATGGAATTTAATGGAAGTTAGTACACTAATTTCCGGGGTAATTATACCACCAAATGAAAAAACAAAATTCTTCTAGTTATTTATTTTTCTATTCATTTTCCCAATTATTTGGGTGATGTTATGGATTCACATCATTCCTAGGGAAACTGGAGCTCCAAGATGCTCCATTAGAAAAGAACCATTCCATAACTCGAGCCTCCAACTGAAAGGAACCACCTTACTATCCATGAATCCTTTTAGGACATAGAAGGTGATATTATTATAATTAACAACATCTTTGCTCCATTGAAAATAATTAGAAAGGATTTTATTGGACCCATGAATAGACCCCATGCCATCATTCAAAAAGATAATAGAATCATCCACAAACATCAAATGAGAGATGCTGCATGGACTGGAACTACACCAATAAGTCTTGATGGATCCTTGCATAATAGCCTTATTGATGAGGTGGATGAGGACGTATTGAGAGAGAAAAATATTGGGGATAAAGGATCCCCTACATTATCCCACGAACTACCTTGGAAAATCCATAGCTCCTACCCATGAAGTGAACTACCACCAATGAATAACTGAAACACCAGAAGAGCAAGTCAAAAACCATAGTAGATAAGCTCATACCCATAAAAACATAGATAATAAAATCTACTCAATATTGTCATAGCAGTTTTTCATATCCAATTTAAAACCCATATTAGAATCATGGAATCTAGTATTAATTCCATCAATGAACTCCTGAGACAACGTGATATCCCCTTGGATGGATCTTTGCTTAACAAATACATGATCCTAAAGAGAGAACCATTGAGGTAGATGAGTTCTAAGTATGTTATTGAGGATAGAGTCAAGGATAAAATACATGAAGTTTTACATGATCACACAATGATAATGTTTGAGGACAGAGGGATCCTTGATCGTAGGAAAAATAACCATGGATGTGATGCTCATGGCACAGGGAATGATCTTACCATGGAATACATCTTGGATGACGATCACAATTTATTCCTTGAATATACTCTATGAGTCTCGAAAAACAGAAAACCAAAACCCATAAGATCCTAGGGCGTTGTCTGGGTTAAGACTATTCACAACCCCTAAGATTTCTTCCTCATGTGGTATGGACTCGAGCAGGTCATTGTCATGCCCACACAACACCCTAATAATAACGTCAGTGATTTCTTCATGAACCCTCAGATAACCCTCAACCATACTGGGGATAGGTCCTACATGCAGGTTCCTGAAAAAGGACATCACTAATCCACCGACATTTTTCTGGTTATCTGAGTTGGATATGTCCTCCATCTTTATATTAGGCAGAGCGTACATCCAATTTTCCTTGATGCTATCATGAAAATATGCAGTGTTATAGACCCCCTCACAAATATACCTAACTCTTAATTCATCATGGGAATGTGCTCCTCCATTTGGAGCGTTTCAACCATTTTCTCATTCATAGAAGATAGATCCCCAAATGTTCCCTCATTCAAGTCCAATTCCAAATTGGGTTCCAGACACTCAATATCTATCTTGATTCCCTCTAGGTCACACATAGAAGGAGGCTTGTTGCTAACCAACACCCTAAGATCATCCATGAGACTCTTTATTTTGTTTCTTAATCTTTCCCATGCATTCCCATTCACGTGTTTATTCCATAATAAATCCACTATGTGATGGTAACTTAGATAATTAATCAATAGGTGGGAGAATCCCATGGAAAACCTTCTATCCCGACTAGGAATGATATAAATAAGAATAGGGTAGTGGTAAGATATGATTCAGTAAAAATTAGAAACCTTTGCATTCTATAAACTAGAAATATTTTGAACGTTACAAGGAAACGACCCCACCTACACCATGTATGGTGAGTGCCTCTCTAGTTATTGTACTATGTGAAGCACCTCCATAAAACCCCATACCAAACAAACCCTTATGAGACATGAACCCGGTAAACTCCAAACTAGATTGATGAGAAAAGGATCACATTCACTTATTCTCAGTGAGATCCATTGTCACATTAAACCCACCCCCCCCCCCACAAACCAGGGAGAGATCCCAGAATCAAATCCCACAAGCTCATTCCATAAGCGTGCTCATTCCCTAATGTCACAGCTGTCGTACCTGAAAGAGAAGAATAAATATTATAATTTGTGTGACCCCCTAGGTCCTTATCTCAATATTAGCGAGTACTAATCGTACAATAAGAGTGAATTTTAATAACCCATCAAGTCCCTTATGGTGATAAGGTACAGTCACAGAAATGCTAACCTTATATGAATGCACGACATGTAATATAATATCTTTGTATCATGATATTTCATAAATTAGGATACACAATTTCTGTCATTATCCTTTCTGTCTTTATTTTTCATTGACCTTACTACATGGACATACCTTATTCTTCCATGTACATGGATTTAGCTAAGTCAGTTCCATCGCGGTCAACTGGGACTAAGATATTACTTCCTTTCGGAATTGAAAAATTCTATCTTGATCATTCAATCAATTCCATACCACTAATGATTCATCTAATACAATATAATTCTCATTATCAGAAATTTCATTGTTTTCATATTTCATAAAAGTATATTGTTAAATTGAATATAGAGATAATAATCTCAATTTTAAGGACCAATATACATGCTCATAAATAGAAACTACCAATGTCACTTGGAATATGAGATGTTCCTATTAGTTTACTAGTCCTCATGATCTCATATACTCATTATCACCATGTTAAAACTTCATGTGAAGAATTCTCAATGATTATGAGGCCACATCCCCTAATATTAACAAATCATATTTTTCCTCTCAGTATGATGTATCGATACTATATGAAATAAGTTAAAGATTATAATCATGGTATCTCTAGGTTCTCATTTTAGCCTGGGAATTGCTATAACCTTTTGATATGAAACATAATATATGGAAATTACACTATTAAAATTGTATGTAAAAATATCAACACTATTATGGTACGTATACATCATGCATAACTCACTGTATATAGGATATAGTAATTGTAAATTACTATACAAGTTAGGTCTAGGGAACCCACTTTTACAACAATCACCCCATCATCTTCTTTATTTTATAAATCCATTTCATTCAGTTTCATAAAATTTAGGAACAAAGAGAGCATGATAAGTTCTTGGAGATCAATGTTTTATTCATAAACACATTTATCCCTAATGTAGATATGAAATTAATGTTTGATTCCAGTAGATATATACATCTTATACTTTGTGAGGAGTTCCAAACTTTTTCATTCACTGATCTGTGGTTGGTGAGGTCATTTCAAATGGTTCCTTTCCAAGAACTTATGTACTCTAATAGTTGTATTAATTCTGGTTTATAAGTCCCTTTGAATAATTTTTCGTTATATTTCTATTCTATATTTTTATTTTATACATTATTAAGTAATATGTGTGGTTTTATTGTATGTTAGTTCTTATTATCTTCTATTTTTCTACTCATAATTTATATTTGATTATAATATTTCTTATTTTCCTTAAATAATAATATGATGAGTGTGTGAGCTGTGTTCTCATCATGTAAATAAGAAAAATTTCCCAAATAATGTTAAATCTTATGTTCATTCTTTCTATTCTTTCTATTCTACATTCACTCAAATTGAGTTATATCATCACTATTTGTTTTTTCTTTTCTTGTTTATCATTTTAATCAATAATAATCACTTAGAATTTGTTTGTATATTAATATTTTCATAGGTGATTTCATGTGTATTCCCTAATAGTGACTCCCAAAATAATTGGTATCTGAGAATTTTAAAAATAAAAATGACCAACATTATGTTTTAAATATCTAAATTCAAGAAGTATAATGATTTAAATATTTGGAGAATCAATTTGGGTGCTCTATTGGTCAAATAATTAATTCTTGATACTCTCCTAAGACCTAAGAAAATGATAACCAATCTGCTTGATTATGGACATAATATTATTTATTATATTAATTTACACATTTATATTTTTTAAAATGATCATAATTATCTTTCATTATCTATAAGAGATAAAGTTTTTTTTAAAGTTTAATATAAATCATTTAATTTTTCTATTTGGTTAAAATGATAGAAGTTTTTTAATGATTTCACATGTTATTAGTCATATTCATAATATACATAAGTTTATATGTCTAAAATTAATGGTGTAACTTCAATTAAATCACACATTGATGAGTAGGATACGATTTTATATGATTTTTCAAACATTCATGGTAAGGTTAATTATAAATACCAATATATTATTTTACTAATTTAACTAGAAAATTATTTTAACACCCATAGGGAAATTATGATTTATGGAAAAGAGTTATTAAAATTAGAAAAATTCGAATATGTCTTACTATCTCATGAATTTAATATTAAAATTACTACTTAGGTGGAGATATATGGGTTGAATTTTAGAGGTAGGTCAAAAAAATAAGTTATAAATAAAGAAAATGGTTGGGACACTAGTAAAAATCATAAATAGTATTGTAATAATCATTCTATTTCTAAATTAAATGGAGTTAAGTGTTTTGATTATAAAAAAAGGGAACATTATTTTTATCCCTTAAAATAAATCAAATGTTAATTTAAAATTTTTCAGTGATCACTCATTATTAATTGACATTTGTTAGAATAATGTTAAGGTTTTAAATGTGTTTATAAATGTATTGTTTTACGAGTGGTTATTATATTCTAGTTTTTAATTCTACACGTGACATGATAGTAAGTATTTTTTATATTTAATAAATAGTGTGGAAGGTTATATTGAACTAGGAAATTATAAAAGGTACAAAGTTGAGGGTAAAGGTTATGTGTTGTTAGATACAAATGAAACTTTGACAATCACCTTGAATGAAACGAGGTTGGTCCTTATCCTTAATAGGAAGATCATTTCTTTGGGATTTATGGATCATAAGGTATTATCTATTAGATGATAATCTCAGTGACATAAGATCACTATTTGATCATTTATGGTTGTTAAAGCATCATTAGTAAATAGGCTATATTTTTAGAATAAGAAGACTCACTCTGGGAAATTAGAATACATGTATTACATTAACAGTAAAAAAACCTTTATTTATAATTAGATTCTTAGAAATATAAGTGAGAAATATCTTATTAAGTTGAGTAGATAATGAATTTTGAGTCATATTACAATAAGTAATCTTCCACTTTTGTGAATACCATAACCTTATAAGATATAAGAGAGTGGGATTAAATAAATCCAATTTTAAATCCATTCATCACTTAGAGTATATTTAGTTAAATTTCTAGTGTCCTTAAATTATTTACTCCCATAATTTAGGGTCATATTTTGTAAATTTCATTGATTAATTTTCAAGGAAATTCTAACTCTATATCTAAATAAATAAATTTGATATCTTTTATCTTTTCAAAATTTGAAAATATGATGTTGAAAATCAAGCTAGTTGGAAGATTAAATCATTAAGAACCAATAATGTGATAAAATATTTTTCAATTATATTTATATAGTTCTATAAATCATAAGGAACAATTATAGACCAAAACATTAATGATAATCATCAATTTTTGGCTGATATAGTATATGAACTTCCCCATTTTGGAGCGTGTCCAATGTATGCCTATAAAATTTCTCCTACATAAGTCATTTTGGGATAAGGATACTACTATTATAGTCAATCAAATCAAAAATCTCTCATAAACTAATATCTAGTATATAACCTTATAAGAACTCTAGAATAATTAAACTCCCTCCTATGATCACTTGAGATTCATCATGTGTGATTCTTATGCTCATACTAAGGCTGATAAACATTAGCTGAGTGCTATTAAAATAATTTTCATGGGATATCCTAAGGGAGTTCTAGGGTACAAACTATGGGTGGAAAAACCAGTTTTCACCAAAACATAATCAGTTGAGGTGTTATGTTCTTTGATTTGGTTTCTTCAAAACCAAATCATACCACTGATAAAAATATTCATGAACCCCAACTTTGGGGGTATTCAGGTATAATTAGAAGACCATTTAATTACAAGTTGAACCCATGTATCCTTTTAATACTACCCCTTCCAATCCTCAACACATGACTCAACTTAAGTCCAAGTCCAACACAGTGTCAGATAGTGAGCCTCCCACTACTAGAAATGATTATCAACTCACTAGGAATAGATTCTAGATGGTTGTTAGACTTATATCCCATTATAGACAAATTGATATGGGAACCATTATAATCAATGTTACTCAAGAACTAATGAATAATGATACCCAAACCTATAAGAAAGATTTTAATAATACTGATTCTAGGTTGTGTATTGTTGTTGAGAATTATGAAACAAATTATTTAAATAAAACTAACACCTATATCCTTGTATATATACTACCTAGTGATAAGGTAATCAGATGTAAGTTTATTTTTAATAGGAAGGATGATAACACTGGAAACATAAAAATAAAATATAATTCTCATCTAGTATCCAATGGGTTCCTTGTAAATTAAGGAATTTATTATTATAATATATTTTCTGTTGTGGTTAAAAATTCATCAATTCTCTAATTATTTAGTTCTTCTACTTATAACGATTTTTATGTTGATTAATTTTACATGAAATCTTCCTTTATAAATTAAACAATAGATGATAATATATATATGGATTTAATTTATGGTTTTTAAAATGAGTTTAATTTTTTTTGAATATGTATCCTTATGGTTTAAATCACACATCACTCAAATGGTATAAAATGTTTGATTACATGTTGTATAATAATTTTTATTGATGTAAATTTGATACTTGTGTCCATCATAAGTCTATAAAAAATTATATTTTATACTTTAAATTGGATGTTTATTATATATTAATTATATATAGGAACAAGAAATTGACCAAAAAAAGTAAATATAAATTACTTTTAGTTTCTGAAATGTATGATATTGGTAATTCTAAGAAGGTTTTATGAATATAAATAATTAGTAATAGAATGAATAAATTTCTTTACTTATCTCAATATTCATATATTCTTAAATTTATAAAAATATATTTGTTTTAAATTTGAAATAAACTTAATATACCATTTGTACAACATATTAAATTTTCATTGATATAGTCCTCTAACACTGATTCTGATATTAAATATATGTGTATAATAACATATTACAATATTATTAGTATTTTCATTTATATAATGATATGTTTTAGATTTGATATTACATTATCTATTTGAAAATTTATAATATTCATGAATAATTTAGGTAAGCCTCACTATCATGATGTTAAATGTGTACTAATTTATATTTATTCATCTCATTAAATGTGTATGAAATATAGTAAAAATGTTGATCCTAAGTAATAAATATGTATATTTTTATTTTGATTAAATTATAAATATTAATAACCACAAATACCTTACTGGATATGAATTTACTATATGTGATGAAAAAATTTCAATGATAATTAACATGTAATTCATAGAGTAAATTTCAACCATAGGGGATGAGTACATATCCATAAATTATCCAATTAATGAAGTAATAAATCTTAAAGGTTTTATGCCTACATTTTCTTTATGTTTTACCGGACTATATTGTGATAGTTTATATACATTTCATCTATCTAAAATCATAACATTCCATGGTTGATCAAGGAAAAATGACATTACATTATACCTTTTAAGAGCGGTTATTGAATTTGGGGCAATGTATGTCAATAAGACACACACATACTATAACACAAAAAATATTTTAACTAGTGAAATTGTAATGACCCGACCCATCAGAGACCACATGTTTCATGGAGGACGAGGTTTCCACAACCCTAAGCCCAACCCCATAGGCCAGGGGCTAATGAAAAGCACTGAGAAGTCATTACTAAAATGGGAGTACTTTTATTAAAGTACCTATATGCACACACTCAACCATATCCATACAGAAGTGAAGAGGAATGAAAATAAATGAAAATAACATATAGAGAAAAATAACACACATGTATTAATCTCTAGTTAATAAAAAAGAGTGTGATAATGTATCTGAAATATAAAGGAAAAAATATATGCCCACCTAGAAAATATGTTCCAACCTGACAACAACTAGAATTGAAAATTATTGAGAGATCCAAGCTCACAATATCTGTACCCCAACCCCCGCATGCGGTCAATGCACCTGAGTATCCCTATGCTCCTCCAAAATCACTACCGATCTATCCATCATATGCATAAGACACGACACATGTGGGAAAATCCCACCTAGGGGTGAGTATATACATACCTAGTAGGATTCCCTAAAAACTGAAGATGGAACATTATAAGACATGACAAAAGTATTCAGCTAAACCCAAAGAAAGAGGGAAACAAAACCCAACATCATATATATCTATACTCATATAAGAAAACCAGATAACGGAGAAATGTGATCTTTATATCATATCCCAACCTAGTATGATGAGTATACCTCCAACTCTAAAGTTCTATCTCAACCCAATATGATAGATCTACCTGCAGCTCTCATTGACGCCCAATATCTCACTTGTCTTTCAAAAGAAGTCATGAGGAGATCCCAAACCTCGCCACTGCTCCAAAGATTGAGGTAGCACAATATCCAAATGATAGATGACCCTCAACCGGGTACAAAAGGGGGATCTTACTCATTATATAGAGGATATGTTCCCTTGTAGGGGAGTAACATATCTATATATGTGTACAGAATAATGGGGGCCCAAGACCAAGTATAATAGGGGAGTACCATCCTTAAAGAGGGAAGAATCTTGACCATGTAGGGGAGTACTATATTTATATCTGGAATAAGGATTATGGAGGACCCACACCATGATGAAATATGTGAGTACCGTCCCTATAGATAGAGGACTCATGCTCATGTAGGGGAGTATTGTCTACATATCTAGAATAATGAGTATGGGGGACTCGTGCCCAAGTGCGATAGGGGGGTATCATCCCTATATATAGAGAAAGTTCTCCTTGAATATGGTAGTACCATCTCTATATGAACAATGAATATGGAGGAACCATGCCCTGTTGGGATAGGGGTGCACCATCTCCATGGATAAAGGACCCTCACCCTAGTGTAATAGGGGAGTACCGTCTCTCTTAGAACTTTATGATGATCCTAGACAATAAAATACATCTTAAAACATTTACTAAGGAATCATTACACTTTAAACATCTCACATCATATACCATTTTCTATAATGAAATCTACCATCAAATTATACATGAAAAATCACTCTACATAGGCCACTCGCGATCAAAAATTTGAATCAAAATAGACGAGATACTAGAGGTAGAAGTTACTAAAAAAGGGGTTACATGAAATGTATGGGGTACAAAAATTGTGTGTCCCCACTCTATTTCTTGGTTGGGTTCTCCTATAGACATAGATCGGCGTCCATGTCACCATACACAACATGAACTGGGCCTACATGGCATGTCTCATCCACTCAAGGACTGCCTATATGCTTGGGGTTGTGCCATTGTTTTCCAAGCTGTTTTGTGTACCTGGATGTGCATAGGTACTAGCAAATGACCCTTTAAATCCAAAATACACAGTGATTCTTCCCCCACGGGGCCCTGTCTATGTGCAACTGAAACATAGATTATCCACCCAGGTAGGGTCAAGTGGCGTTTGACTCAGAGACATGGCGTGTGATCCTTATCATTTTCTTGAAACCCTATCCTTAGTAGCTAGGTGGCCATACAATGCGTGTTTATCCCCTTACAATCCATGTAGTCATTATTTTCATAAAAAAATTGTTTCTTCATGTCTAATCAAGATTATTGGTTTCCATTGTGATTCCAGCCATTTTACCACTCGAAACCAGTGGGGTTTTCCTCCAACCATCAATTCTAGATCTCTTGTCACTTGAAATTGAATCTCTATCACCTGTGGTGGTCCATCATACATCCCAAACTCTTCTTTTCACCCTAAGGTTATACCGAATCCTAGTTCTATGGAAATCATCTCCTGCATCCCAAAAAGAATCTTGATCTATCTGAAAATTTCTATCCGAAACATCATTTTCACAACCATGACGAATTTGGGGGTCTGATCTCCCTCGAAACCTCCCAAATAATCTAAAATCATGATCCCATATGACAATGGTAAAGTACACAATTAAAGACGGGATAAAGAACCATAAGAAGGGTGATAAACATTATTGTACAAGCATTCTCGACCAACTATTGAAAATTGGGGAATCCAGAGGGAGATCATGGCATAAAATAATTAATTGAATAAAACAAATTTATCCAACAATGGACTCATATGAATGGTGGGAATATATTGAATCAAAAGCCGATAATAAAATATCCATGATCAAATGTTCAATCAAGGGAATAAATAAAAATTAATAATCCATAGCTCGATTATTGATTTATCCTTAATGAAGAATGCATTTCCTAATAATGTAGATAAGTTGTTTCATTTTATACCTATTGTTCCACCATGACATGATCATCGATCGTTGTCCGACATCGATTCACCAATGAAGGTCATCAAATCTCCTCTCAATTATCCTAGGGTTTATACAGCTAATGCTAGAGAATTGTTATAATGGAGTATTTATAGGATAATTAATTACCTTTGTTAATAAAACAAGTAAATAAATAATATATTTATTGTAATTAAGTGCACCCACCAAGGACTGCCTCAACCGGACGTCGGAAGCCAACCAAACATAGGTCATGCCTAAGATAAACCCTGCACTTCAGATTCAAACATGGTCTCATATTTTTGGATCAGGACTCTATCGAGTGGATACTTCATTATGATTTAAAAACTATGTTCACATGATATTAATATATTTAATATTTTTATAAAATTATTTTCGGACTCACCATGCCTTAGAATCTCACGTCATCTCAGCACTTGGCTCAGAAAATATTTCTTAATATATTTTAAAGTCTTAAAAGGAAAAAATATATTCTTTATATTTTTCCATTTTTTAAATATTTTCATCCCCGAAAATCACAAGCTAAACAAAAAGTTAGGGATATTGATCCTACATCTTCCTCTCCCACTCCTTGGAGGTCTCCTCCATGCTCCTATGCTACCACATCCCATGAACCAAAGGAGTGGTCCATACTTGTAGGATCATCTACTACTAATCCTCAATCACCACTAGGTACTTCATGAAGGTGGATCTATCCTAGACATGTAGCTACCCCCAATCAATAACATACATTGGATTATGCACATTTCTCCTCAGATACAACACATAGAAGATTTCGTTAACACACTCCAACTATGAGGGCAAGTCTATGTGGTATGAAACCACACCAACCCTATGAATGATCTTGAATGACCTGAAATTAATTAGGGATAGCTTGCCTGTCCAGAAGAATCTCCGCAATCCTCATTGTAGAGAGACTCTCAAAAAAACATGGTCTCACTACTTGAAATCCAAGGGCCTACTATGTTGATAAACATAAGATTTTTTTCCTACTATGGGATGTCCTCATCTATTCACGGATCCCTTGAACCTTCTTTGTCATCACCGACACCATCTACAGCCTTAAAAGATATTCCTCACTGATCTCAGTCTAATATAAGGGTGACCTTCTGTGTATCCCATACTGGGCCTCGAAAGGTTCCATATCAATAGTTTTTTATATGTACTATTATAAGTAAATTCTTCACAAGGTAAGTGATCCAACCAGATCTAGATGAAGTATATCACGCAATCCCTCAATATATCCTCCAATAAATAGATAGTGTTATTGGTCTTCCTGTCTGTTTGGGGGTGAAAAAATGTACTCATCCTCAGATAGGTCCTAAATTACTCCTATAGGCCTCTCCATAACCATGACATGAACTGTGCATCACATTCAGAGAAATTTTTTTAAGGAACCCCATTAAGAGGGATGATATACTATATGTAAAAGTGCACCAAAATCTACCCTGAACTCTGTTTCCTGATAGCAAAGAAGTTTGTTGACATGGTAAGTCGGTTAATTATCAGCTAGATGGGATTGTGACCTCTTGATATCCATGGAATCCCATTAAAAAATTACATGGATATGTTGTCCCATTACACTTCAGAATCTCAAGAGGATGCAAATCATACTTGGACCTAGTACCCAACCATCACCTACTCATATGTGATACAAAAAGAGATTAACTCATCCCCACACCAGCTTTTTTCAAAAACCCAAATATTCAACTAAATTTCTCTATACCTATTTCATGCACTATTATGTACATCCAAATGAGATGTGTGAAACTACCTCATCACCTCCTCTTGAAACATTAATGAAACCACCATCCATCCATGGAAAAGAATAACGATATTTTCTCTTTTAGAGAATCCATCTGGTGAATCTCATGATGATATCTGGTCATGTATGAACTCATAGTCGATGTCTCATAACTGAGCCTCACTCACAAGATGGAGAGGAATAGATGTAAACACCATCAAATGAAGATAATATGCACCCCTCCCCTCTACCAGGGCTAGTTTTAATGAAGCCAACTACTTAGAAGCCTCATCTATCTGATGAGAATAGGACGTTCTGCTAAGGGATTCCACCAACATGTTTCCCTTCCCTGGAATATAGATTATCTAAAATTCATAGTCCCATAGGAACTCAAAGTAGCTCTTCTACCTCAGGTTTAGTTCTCTCTTCATGAAGATATACTTGAGACTCTATTGGTCTTTGTAAACAACAAGGTTTTCTCCCAGAAGACAATTCCTCTAAATCCTTAGAGAAAGGACACCACTGCCAACTCTAGGTCATGATTCACGTAGTTCTTCTCATGGGGTCCCAAATGCATTGAACCATAGGCAATCACTTCCTAATTATGTATCCACGCATATGCAAGCCCAAATCAAGAGACATCATAGTACACTATGTACTCTATGACCTCCTCCAATTGTCTCAAAAATAAGATTTCTAGTCAGCATAAGACTCAACTCCTCAAAGGATCTATGAAACTATTCCATCCAGATAAACATATTCCCTTTCCACATTAGTGTGTTCAAAGGGAATCCAATCTAGGATAATTCTACCATGAACCTCCAAGAGTACCCTTCCAAGCCAATAAAACCCCAAACCTCTGAAATTATCTTGGTTAGATCAAAATAAATCACTACATCAATATTTTTCAGGTCCACATCTAATTGATACTCATAAATGACATGCCCCAAAAAGTGAACCTAGAAGATTGATAGTTTCAACTTTGAGAGCTTACCAAAAAACTAGTTCTCTCAAAGAAAGTCTATAACCATACTCAGGTTCTCTTCATTCTCATCCTATGGAAAAAAGTAGATGAGTATTTCATCAATGAAGATAACCAAAATTTTCTCTGAATATAGCTAGAAGATCCAATTCATTAGAGCTGTAAATATAGTGGCGGTATTTAGTTACACTAAAATTAGTAACTAGGAACTCCTAGTGTATATCTCTACATCAGAATGAAACCTTCGGAATATTAGCCTTGATAACCCTTATCTAGTTGTAGCTAGACCTATGATCGATCTAGAACAACCATCTCATGCTATGAAACTGATAAAATAGGTCATAAATACTCAGAAAGGGTTGCATTTTCTTTATCATGTCCCATATTAGGAAATGATAATCAACACAAATACATAATCTCATATCTTCCCTTTTCACAAAAAGAACCAGAAAAACCTAGGGGGACACACTAGGACTGATAAAACTCTTCTCTTAAAGTTCCTCTAATTGGATCCTTATCTTTGAGAGCTCAGTTGGGGCTATCCGATATACCAAAGAAGAAATCAGTACCGTCCCAGGGTAAAAGTCAATGAAAAAAAATCAATATTTAGGCTCATAGGTAATCCAATATTTCCTTAGGTAAGATCTACATATAATTCTCCATGAATAAAGGAAACCAGATTCCTAAAGATCATGCTTCGCCAAGGGATAATCTCACTAACTGATTGGTTTCAGCTTACTACTCGCAATACCCACTTGATTTTCCATTCTATCTCTCTTTCCCATAAAGGAGAATCTCATCCCATCTATATGAAGGCCTTCAATTTTTCTACAGTGAAATTTAATCTGGTATCAAACTATGGAAAACCTATCCATACCCAAGATGAAAACATAAGGTATCATCATGATCACCATGTGGTCCCATGGTAAACTCTCTCCACCAAGAGATCACTCACACTACTAGTAGATAATTGATATCGAAGAATAATTCTCTTTAAGAACCTCAAGGCAAAGTTACTGGGATGAAGACTAAACTAGGAGCTTAAAATATTGTATCAAGAGTAAGTATTTGAAGTAAATAATCATACATATATCCAATAGTATTAGATAAATAGTAGAATAATCACATATCATCCCTTTGATCATCTCATGAGTGTCTGGGTCATAAGTACCCATAGCTTGAATCTTCCCATGGCCTCGACCACCAACACCCCAAGCCTGGCATGGGTCACATTTTGGTGGTGGTGGAAGTATATCATAATGTCATCCACTACTAAAAACTCCTCATTCATGAGGCCCACCTACTCATCTTCTAGCTCCATCACCATGGGGGTCATCCTTTCCATGCTTGGGAGAACCCTGATTGGGGAGATGCCTCTACTATATTGGTCAATTTTCTATCTGCATTCCCTCCTTTGCATTTCATGTCGGGTAATAACATGATATGTTGCCTTTACTGTCACATGAATAATATCACCCCTCTCTAGGATTCCATAGTCCTCTGTGTAGTCCCTGATTTTCATGAACACATGTTTGAGTCTGAGCATGAGTACAACTCATGTTCCTTGACACCTTTCATCAACCATCTTCTAAAAATGACTCATCCCTAGGATTTATATTGATAACACCATCCCCATAGTGTCCCTCATATAAGATTCTCTTTATCACTAGTACATAATACAACACACTAAAATATTTTGAAATTCATAGGGTACCACATTATCACATATTTCTTTTTAGAGTCCATAATAAAGCTTTTATTCCTATAAGTAACCATTCTTAATCATGTTAATGGAGTACTGTGTAAGTTTAGTAAACTTCATGGAATAATCAGAAACTATCATCCCTCCCAGTCATAGCTCTAAAATCTCCCAAATCCGAAGTGAGCGTAATAATGAGGGGGTAATACTCCTCATGAGACAACTTCTATAATTTAGAACATGAGAGTAGAAACTCATCAAGCATCTATGTTACTATGTTCCACTAGCACCTAGTTGATTCATGGAAAAGACACAATACCATTGAAACCATTTGATCAATTAGGGTCCACATGAGCCTAAAGACTTCGACCAATAAATAAAGATAATCCTCTACAACCTGGGGATCTAGCACATTATGGAACCTCAATGGACTTTAGTTCTAGAAATTGTGGAATTCCCAAAGCCTCTGTGTATCCTTATCCCACTCTGATGATAGAATCTGCTACTTAACTAGCAGGAGTGCTGTTACCTTCCTACTTGGAGGAAATATCTCATGGGGTGACCCTTGAACTAAGGCCTCATCACTCATGAAATTTTCATCATGATCCTGAATCAATAAACTAAATGTATTCAAATAGGTATCCTAAAAATAAACAAGACATACCCTGATCAGATGATCATATATATATGGGGAGCTGATACAAGAAGGATAGTCAAATGACTCAATCCAATATGATGCATGTACCAATGTCATATACCACTAATGTCTTGGGAGTATGAGTCTACCAATAGGTAGTTATAGTCTTGGTGCATGTATATGTCAGATGATTCACCAAAAAAGGGTTCCCTAACATAAAATCTACTCTCAAGACACATTGACATTGTTTTCACAGGTTCCCAACCAAACCTCATAAGTGGAAAAATCCAAACACCATCTTGAGGTTGAACCACCTCTGATACCACTCTTTAATGACCCAAAACACCAGGGAACTCTTGGCCAGAATAAGACTGGACCACCATAACCCAAAGCCCCTCTATAGGCCAGGGGTGAGAGATAAGCACTGAGAAGGAATAACTAAAATCGGAGGCCTTTTCCTAAGGTACCTATATTCACCCACACAACCATATACATTTAGAAGTGAAAAAGAATAAAAATAAAAGATAGTAATATCTATAGAAAAAAATTCATTGTAATAACCTCTAGGGTATTCAAAAGAGTGCAATATAATATCCAAAATGTAAAGGGAAAAATACACTCACACCTAGAAAAGATGTCCAAAAATAATAAAAACTGTTATATAAAATATCCTAGGGAACCCAAATCATGATATCAAATCCCCAAACACCACATGCATTCAATACACCCAAGTATCCCTATGATCCACCAAAATCACCATTGATCTACCTGTTGTCTATATAATGCATTCCATGTTTAGTAAAAAATCATGTATATGTGATTATATACATAACCAGTAAGATTCTTCAAAAAGTGAAGATGGAGAAATATAAGACTTAATAGATGTATTCAAATCAACCCAACATAAAAGAGAAATGAAACACAACATCCTATATATATGATTATATATAAAACCCTGATATGAGAGAAATGGGATCTCTATCTCACATCCCATACTAGGATGATGAGTCTACCTACAACTCCAAAGGTCCATCATCAATGCACAATATCTTGTATGTCTATCTGAAGAAGTTAGGATGAGGGCCCACACCATTCATGTGCTCCCCTACCCAAGGCATTGAAATCTAAAAAAGATAGAGTACCCACAACTTGGTATAATAGGGTGATACAAATCATTATATAGGGGACCCACATCCGTTTAGGGGAGTAACATCTCTATACCTAGGAAAAAAATATGGGGGACTCGTACCCTAGTACATCAATGGAGTATCATCCCCCTAGATAGAGGACCAATTACTATGTAGGGGAGTTAAGTCACTATATATTTAATATCAAGTATGTGGGATGAAAAACCTTGTATGATAGTGGAGTATCATCCCCAAAAATAGAGGAACTATGCCTGTGTAGGGGAGTACTATGTCTATATCTGGAATAATGAGTATGTGGGACTTACAAAAAGTGGTGATAAGGGATTACCATAACCCATAGATAGAGGACCCACACCCTGAATATAGGAGTACCATATCTATCTGAACAATTATTATAGAAGAACCACACCCTAGTGTGATAGGTGAGTACTCTCTCTATGGATAGAGGACTCATGCCCTATTGAAGAAAGGGAGTATCATATCTATCTAAACTCTCTGATGTTCCTGCATGATCACAACCATCATCAAGCATCGCCAAAGGAAGTTCCCCACCCTAAAAATATCACATCATATCTCATTTGACTCAATGAATTATACAACCAAATTTTACATGAAAAAAATTAGAATAAGCTACCCGTGGGCCAAAATCTGAGTCAAAAAAAAGGATATATGAGAGGTATAATTTCCTTAAAAAATGAGTTCATGGTGTGTATGGGGTCCACATGACATGTGGTCCTTCTCTTAATCTTAGAAATTTTCATATATGGGCATGAATCGGTGTCCATGTCACTAATCACAACATGTTTGGGGCCTACACGGTGTTTCTCAGCCACCCGAGGATTATTCCTATACCCCTGGATATCCTCAAGCCTTTGAGGCTGTGTCGTGTATCTGGCCATGTACCTAGCCATGCTTGAGTACCAACAAAAACCCACGTACTCCCTGAGTACATGGTTTTTCCTCTTACATAGGGCCCTATCCATGTGCAAATGGTACATGAATTGACTACCCAAGGAGGATCACATGATATGTGGTCCAACCACATGGTGTGTAGTCGTTATCATTTTACTAAAACCCTATCCAGTGCTGCTGGGGGGGGGGACTATACTATGTGTGATCATCCCAGTTCATGCCATATAGTTGATATTTTCAAAGAAATACTGGATGTTGATGTGGAATATAGATCCTTGTTTCCCTCCATGATTCCTAGAATTTGACCACCCAAAATCATTGGGGTTTTCCTCCGACTATCGATCTCATCCCTTTAGTGGCCTAAAATTAGACCTCGATTGCCCGTGGTGGTCCATTGTGTATCTCATATGCCTCTCATCAATCATTGTTCATGATGGATTCTAGATATATGGAAATCATCAACCACATCCTGAAATAAATCTCTATCCATCCATAAATCTAGACCCTAGCCATCATTCATACAATTGCCATGAATCCTGAGGTTCGATCAAGCTCGAACCCACCCCAGCAAAGTCAAACCATAACCTAATTGGGGAAGGGAAAAGAACATGAAGAATTATGTGGGAAAAGACCCATAAAAGGGTGATATAAATCATTTTACTGGAGTACTTATCTAAATATTAAAAATTGGTGAATCTAGGATTATATCACGATATAAACAAATTAATTGAATAAAACAATTTAATTTAAAAATGGGATCATGTGAACGGTGGGAATATGCAGAATCAAAAATGATAAAAAATTATTCATGCTCAAACATTTAATTACGGGTGAAAAACTCAATTGATTAGAAAAATATTTATTTTTTATTTATCTTTGGTGAAAAATATGTTTTCTAGTGATGAGGATGATCTGATGTGTCCGCTACCTATTGATCCACCACGATCTGATTACCGATCACTATTTGATATTGATTCTCCAATAAAGGTAATCATAATTTCTCTCAATTATCCTAAGGTTTATGAGAATAACATTATAAAATTATATAATGTATTATTTATATATAATTTAATTAGTAAATAAATAAAATAACTAAATAATTTATTTATTGATCTTAATTAAATGAACCCGCTATTGGATGCTTCAACTGGATGTATGTCGTCAACTGACCTTAAGTCGTATCTGGGGTAAAAATTATTTTACAGATTCAACCATGGTCTCATATTTTATATTTGAGACTCCATTTGGGATATATTTCATTATTTATAAAAAATGAATCACATGATATTAATGTATTTAATATTTTAATAAAATTAATTCTGGGCTCACCACGCCTTTGAATTTCATGTCATTTTAACACATGGATTTGAAAATATTTATTAATTTATTTCAAGGACTTATAAAGGAAAAATAGATTCTATATATCCATAGATCTATCTAATATTTAATATTATTTATAAATTCTAAATATGAGAATATTTTATAAAAATATAAGTGAAAGACCTCATAATTTATGTTTTATTTGTAAATAGTGGAAAATGTTAGAACCCATTTCCTATATTTTAATATACAAATCTATTTACACGTTTTTTACCTATAATTTATTTTACCATGAAAATTATATATCATATTATTTTATTATTAAGATCATTTGGACTTGTTATCATGGGATGATTGTAAGGGTCTTCTATCCAGGCCTTTATCCTTTCATTTCTTTTAATCATACGATGTTATGGGTATAACATGTGGAGTAATTTGATTTATAATTAATCTCTAATCCAATGAATATATAATATTTCATTTGTGTTCTTAATTTATGAAATTATAGTGACTACCACTTAAATAATACAAGCTATTCACATGTCCCAATTTAGGAACATTTATATGGATTTCAATATAATTCCATTACATCAAAACCCTTCAATTTTTATGTAGTTTATGTGAATTTGTTCTGATGTTGTTTCAATATATATTCATAAGTTTGTCCTATTGGGATCACCATGAAGTCTCATCCCAATCATATTCTTCACTTCCCCAAAGTATTCCATTATTTGGCCATATTCTAAGAAAATGAGATAGGTTGAGAGATACCCAAAGCTTGGTTCTTCCACCATCATCACATCATAATTTTATGTAGATATGAGTTTGAAATTAGATTATAGTGTTGATACATAGATTATAACTGAAAAGTAGGATTTAAAACTTCAATGATTCATAGATCCATAAATGGGTGGTGAGATCACTATCAATGGTGCCTTTATAAGAACCCATATAGTTGACTAGTAAGATCGATTAACTTATTAAATTTGTTTTAAATGAATTTTCTTTGGGTTTCTATTATGTATTGTAACATCCCAAGCCCAGTTCACTAAATAGTAACTAAAACTGAGAGATACCTTTCCTTAAGAACACCTCCCCTTTCCAACAATGTTTTTGACTAACAATGAGGGTTTGTGATTGTATATAGGGGAGACTATAACCTCATGATTAGAGTGTAAGTCTACGGTAATAAATAATAGTAAAATATGGAAATAATATGATTAAGGAACTATAAAAGAATAACATCCAGATAAAATGAATGGGTAAAAGTAGAATAAATTTCATATACAAAATGATGATCATGTAATAATGATATACAAAAAGGGGAGGTACATAAGAATATAGAGGTAAATACATATACAACATGCAATAAAAAATATAAAAAGGACAAAAAAATATCCAATATCATCATGAGAAAAATATCAGACCTCTACACCTATACTTTATCCTAGTATAGTAAATCAGGAATCCAAAGATGGATTCTTCCCTTTGTCCCTACCTATATCCATATGATATATTCAGGTTCCAAACGATTTCCCGAACAAGGTGTGAGATACACACAAGAGTCCACCACAAACAGTGTCTACTATAAACCAACTAGTATATATAAAATGAGAATTGTTTATCTATAATTAAAGTATAAATCATACATGTAAACTATAATGAGTAAACTATGGTTCTTAAAGGGAACCAGGATAAAATTACCTACTTAGGCCTAAGCTAGAATATCTCTGAGCATGTGACTATATGTGTATATATATAGATATTTAGGTATATATATGGTTTATAAATGCAGCAACAAATATATCCATATATACAAATACCAATACTAGCTAGGATCCAAGGAATAACCTAGGCATCGATGGGTAGTCGTAAGAGTCTCATGGAGTGACAAGGGACACCATACCTAGGTATCATGAATCATATTGGACTTTATACTTGATTATCATATGTATAGGGGTTTCCATTACTGGATATCATGAATCATATGGGTCTCCATTATTGGGTATCAAAAATACATGGGACTCCATAACCAAGTATCACAAGTACATGGGACACCATGATCTAATATCCCATGTATCTGGGACTTAATTCATGAACATCACAAGTGTGTGGGAAACTATGTCTGAGCATCACAAGTACGTGGGATGAAATGGCAGAATATCATAACTTTACAGGACTCCATCTGTGAATATCACAATTATGTGGGACACTATTCTTGAGCATTCAAAATATATGGGACACCACCACCAACAATTACAATTAATATTAGAATTTTTTGATTCTTTAATATAGGGAAACTGATGATTTAAAAATAATTTACATTTATTTAAACTATGGGAATGACCAAGTTCATATAAGGGTCAATTGAAGTGGTCATACCACACACTTTCCATTTAATTTACACAATCCATTCAATTGGGTGGAAACTAACACCACTTATAAGGTGGTTTGTTCATGTTAACACTTAATAGGTCAATGGTATTTAATGATCACACCCAAAGGGGTGTAACTTTTTGAGGTGGGTGACCTCCGATGATAAATAAGGACATATATGGAAATTTATCTTGACCAACAACTTAGTTTGAAGAAAAATTTATTATTTTATGAAAACACGCTAAGATTTTGGTGTTTAGCCTGATGATTCATTATATAAAACAACTTTTATTAAGAAAAATGTACTAGATCACCGACCTTATCTTGGAGGTGTTCTCCCCATCCTTTTTCATCATTTAATTTGAGATGAAGTGGGAGAAATTGATGAAAGAGTCAAATAACCTAAAAATAAAGAATATTATCTCACACCTAATTAGTATCAAAGATAGAGATACAAACTAAGAAAGGAAGGGAACATATCAATTCTCTTACCAATACACTTCTAATGTGACTGAAAACAATATAGGTTCTACGCGCAGTTGAAGTGTGTGATTGGTCATTCCCAAAATTTATTTTTTTCATGATCAATGATCAATACAAGACTTACACAATGAAAAAAGTCACTGTCTGCAGAATTGAATTAAAGAATATAGATAAGGGATAGAATGTCTAAACTAGAGATATGATCATCACATAATATATATAATAAATTTATTTAATTAAAGAATTTTGTAGTTGGAATTATTTCTTCATTGATGGATCCTATAAGAGAGTTGTGTTGTACCATCTTTTTTTTGTAGGAATCAAAAGTAGATTTCTCCTATAGGTGACCCACACGTGATCCACAAATATCTGAACGTTGCTGTAGGAATATTTGGTTTCTAGAATCGTAGTTCCTATTGCTTGTGTCATCCACCTTTGATCACCTATAGAACCACTTCCAAAGAATTCTCCTTAATATTTTTAACACCCAAATATTTCATAGTAAGTTATTTTCCTTAAAGTAATTCAATAGCTTGCGCTACACGCAACACCAAGTTCGAGCGCACCACGACTTACCAAACTAGCCGTTCAAAAAATAGTTATGAATAGTATTAACTTTACATTGAGTTTTATATACTCCATATAATTTTAAAATCCATATTATGTCTTTATTAGACATAATATAATAAAAAATTCAATTTTTCAGATAAAAGAAGTATTTTTCAAAAATTGCAATTTTACCGCCTTTTAATGGAGAACCCTTTTTAAATCCAATATTTCACACTTTTATATATTAAATTTGACAAAATAAACTTCTTATTTATAATATATACATAAAAAATTAGTTTTGATGAATTTTTGGTGCATTTCTGATAACTTTCATATTTTGATGAATAGTGAAAAACACTATATTTAAATTAAAAACAACTTTTTTAATAAAAATAATTTATAGTGTTAAATTATATATTTGAATGGTTTTGAATTATAATTAGATTATATTTTTATCATTTAATAAAATTTTGGTCATTAGAAGTAATTTTACATTTAAATTCGACATAAACATATATCAATCTTTTAATAGTTTTTACTTCTCAAAAACCTGCTTTCTGGTATTGACAACGAGAATATTTTTTAAAATTAATTAATAAAATTTCTATATTTTGAATTTTATAAAATAGACATAATTTTTAAATTTTTAAAATCAAAATTGGCTTTGGGTGAATTTTTGGTATTTTTCTCAAAACATTCAATTTTTGATGAATAGTGAAAAACACTGCGTTATTTTTTACAGACAACTTTTTATTTAAATAAATTTTTTAGTTTAAATTTATTTTATCATAAAAAATAGATACACAATACCTATATTATTTCAATGTAATTCATTGAAGTCGTTTTATAATAAGATTAGATATATAATATTTTATTAAACATTTAACCGTCTTTTACCCACCTTCTAGGCACATTTGTAAATTTACATAAAACATAATTTTACCGCTTCTGTGAATTTAATTTCAAAAATATGAGATACATGGCCTATATTAGTATGTAAAATTTTTTTCAATAGAATGAAAATAATTTTTGGTGAATAGTAACTTTTGAATTTTATTTACCAGAGTTAAAAGTAAAAAGGGAAATTAAATGTAAAAATGATATTATAATTACCCTATGACATGTCCTAATTATATTTTATAAGTGTATTTAGACCAAGATAAATCTTATGAATAAAATATGATCCTTTTGATCTAGTTTTATTAGATTAGGACATTTATTATTATTTTATTTTATGAAGAGTTAAAAGTGTTCAATTCAATGTTTAATAACTAAAATATTTTTAATATAGTGTTATACATAAGATAATTTTGACTGTAATTATTCATTAGAAATAGAAAAATATTTACTACATCGTGGTATTTTATTTATAATTTCTAGACATTAAAGAATTAAATTTATTTATGACACAATAATGATGCCGTAATTACCTTAATAATGAAAGATTAAAATAATTGATATTATAAATATCAAAATATATGTAAATTGAGAATTTTGATGCATTAAATGAATTTCATAGGTTACTATGACAAGTTAGGGTTGATTTAATGAATTTTTTTCCAAGTAATCAAGTTGTTTTGACTTTGACAAAAACAAAATACAAACTAGTGTCAAAGTTGACATAAATGAGTATTTAGAACAAATAATATATTATTAAATGATGTAATATTTCTAAAAATATATGTTTTGACAAAAAGAATTATATAATGTTATATATGTCATTAATTAATCACTTGTGGTTCTCTTGGCATTTTATACTAAGTTTATTAACCATGTAATATAAAAATACAAGAAGACATGGTAAAAGTTAAACTATTTAAATAAGAATTATATCTAAAATATAAGGTTAATATGGTAACCTAAAATTGTCTAAAACCTATTGGTTGAGAGTATTTAGACCCAAACGCACCTTATCCTTGACATAAACCGATTTGGGGCCATTATAAACTGAAAATGGTTATATACTAAAATAATATTTCAAGATTTTCCAAAAGTGACCCTCACCTCTCTTATAAAAGGTTACTTCCACTTCTCTCAAAATCACACCTCCAAATCCATTTGTCTCGGCCAAAACCTGCTCCAATATCCTAAAAACTACCGTCAATTGAATGTAGAGGCCTTACATTTATCATAAAGCCAACTGAAGGAGCCATTTTGATCAAATCATAAGGATGCACTCGGAGAAGAGGTAATAATTTCATCACCTCTTTCAAAGTTCTTTTCTTCTTCCACATCCTCTTTCATTGTTGTTTCCATACCAAAATAATAACCCCAGTACCTTCTACATACTATGATGTTATTATAAATATGGTACAACCATATTCATTATTTTATCCACCCTATGAATGAAAAAGTCTCCATACATGCGTACGTACGACTTACCGTCTCCACGTCATGGTGTAGTTTTTTATTCAACACTTCATTCTTTAGATGGGTATAATAATGAGTATAAATAATGTAAATAATAAATATAACATTTTAATTATTATTTATATATAATATACCATTCAATTACATACTATTTTAACATTAATAGAATGATATTGCTCCTCGAGCGTACGTACGACTAACCGTCTCCATGACGCGATGAGATTTCATTCTCCATCGTAACCATTCAAGAATATTTGTCATTTGATGATTGAAATTAATGTTTAAGAACTTAATATAATTCTGTATATTAATCAAATACATCCTATCCATAACAAACATGACTTACATAATAAAACTTATAAAGGAAAATGAATAAATTAACACCCAAAACAATGATACTACTGAAATATCATTAAATAAGCAATATTAGAAGATCACATATGATATAATATTTAGGTATGTGGTACTTGTATAATTTAATAACAATTATTTCACCATTATACTGGATTTTAACCTACCCTCTTCTAAGGAAAATTACAAGGTAATGGGTTTTCATCTCACTTTTTATTCCTGTGAGATTCATCCTATATTTTCCACTATTTCCTTTTGTGTGGTGTTTTCACTAACCATTATTGTATTAATTCTGTAATATGATTTAATTTATGTGTATTTACAACTTCATTTTATGATACTTATTTCACGGGGTGTATGTTTCGTATGTTACCAAATCGGTAAAGGAATTTCTAATTTCAATTTCCACTCATTGGGTTTTACGCAAAGTTCATTTATAATTTTACTCTAATATTATGGGTGAAATAACTATTTTTTTATTTATATAGTAATTTACACTTCCCTTTATGTGGATTTACTTTTTATACACATAATAACTCCATTGACAAATTATAAATTCATCAATATGAACTTGATAAGAGTAATCTTAACTCAATTTCCATTCATTCAGTTAAACATCCAAGTCATTGGTGTCGTTTTTACAAGAATATGTGTGAATGACATTTTATTGATTTACACTGAATATCCAATTATATTGAGTGTATTTATATTTTTAACACAAAATTATGTCATTGATTTATCCTTAACCTAAGGATATAGTCTTTGTAAGGGATTTCATCTCAATTTACATTCCATTTAGGCTTCTTTATTGTTATGTGCCAATTAACTTTTATATGGTGTACATATTGTACTTTGACATAGTATATCATGAATCTATTTATTCTCATGATATTATAATGTTTTTAATACCTCAATTTTTTTATTAAAGAGTCTCTCATTTTTTTAGGAACTCTAACTAAAATATCATTTTAAATGTCTTAATAATTTATTCTTCTAAATCTTTTTCATTAATATCCTTGTTTTAAAAATGGTGTTAAGGATTTATTTATATGGAAATGAAGGTTTTAAATTTAAAATTCCTTTTAAATGTTTCAAAGTGGTATGGGACACTTTGACTCAAAAATATAATTTTTAACAGCTTCTTGATAAATAGTGATACTTTTAATTGTTTTTAAGAAAAAAGGGGATTTTTCTCTCAAATAGTTTTATTGATTATTTTCATCTATGTAAATATTCTTAATTATTATTGATTTAGGTTGATTTATTACAATAAAATATTCCACATTTTATTGAATGATTTATGTATGACTGTGGATGTGCTATTTTTATACCATTCATGGTTTGTG
The DNA here is from genome assembly GCA_963277665.1 of Viscum album. Classification (NCBI taxonomy): domain Eukaryota; kingdom Viridiplantae; phylum Streptophyta; class Magnoliopsida; order Santalales; family Viscaceae; genus Viscum; species Viscum album. The sequence continues at coordinate 2,048,385,503 of OY728159.1, forward strand.
GTTAAAATATTGAAATTTCATATGCTAGTTTTAATATGAGTTTTTAGATTATATTTAAACCTTTTCATATGAGGAATGCATTGGAATTAGTAAGTGATAGGTGGAGCCCGCTATAGCTCCTCGATGCATCGGTAGGTCTTAGGAGACAAACTAGTGTCTTGGAACAAGGCCTTGACAGAATCTTATTTGTAGTCTTGTCACGATGGCTTGACTATGTGGTTATGATATACGACATTATGCATTCTATAATTTTGAAATTAGCTATTGATATTACATATAATTATTCAACAAGTATAATATCCATGTGAATAAGTAAATGGAGTTATTTGATTTATGTTTTCCATATTATATCGATGTTTAATTTTGAAAGGCTTGTGTTTTAGTCTTATACATTTCCTTAAATGTTTATGTTTTCTTATGATAGTTTCCGCTATATTGTTATCCTTACTGAGCATCTGAGCTCACCGCTTTCTTATGTTTTATTTTCCCCAATATGTGAAGAAGTATATTATGATTGACATGAAAGAATAGGCTAAAGGATACGAGTGTGTTCCAAGGAGACACAACGTTGTTGTTTTTCCGTTACATGATGTAATTTAAAACTTTTGTATGTATCTAATAATTCCAAGGCTGCTAAACTAATCAATCTTTTGAGACTTGATCTCTTGGGATTCTTCCAATGTTATGTAATAATGCACTGACTCTGGGTAAATAGGGTTTGGGCGTTACAATCTCTCTTGACTTGAGAGTGAGAGGTGTAGGAAGACCAATCACCATTATTGAGAGTGTTATTGGAGATGTGTTCTCTGTAGGGCTTGAGAGGATTCTCCAAATACATTATCCACAACCAAATAGATGAATTTGATCTCCTATAAAATAATATAACTAGGTTTGTATATTGTTTGGGTTAAAATAAAGTAATTTCACAAGTTCCATTTATTATTTATTTAATCCTAGCATAACCCCATGTCAAATAATAATAATTTTATTATTTATTGGCATGCGCTTAACTTGAAAATTAAATTAAATATTATTTAATGAAATATTATTCAATATTTATTATTTCTCACTAGACCATTATACTTGGTCCTCCATTATTCTATAATATTTATTGGTCCTTTAATAATGACTATTTATTTATTAAATAAATTCACTGCATTATTTTCCAATAAATAAATAAATATTATATTCACTAAATAGAAAATAAATATTTATTAAATATTCTTTACACATTAAACACTCTCGAATAACTCATGATGGAATATATACGATCAATTAAACATGAATAATTATTAATCCATGTGTGGTAATAATATTTATTAAACTTGTTAAATAATAAGTATTATTATCATTATTTTACTGAGATTTTAGATACACTTAGTATGTGACCATCTATGCCTCTTTCTTAGGGGAATTTGGTGAAGCAGCCTAAAGTTAAAGGTTAACATCTAGAAAAACAGCAAGTAACCCATAGAGAAATAATTTAATGATACAGTAAAATAATACCCCATATAGATGTTTACTATGTAATATAATCACTTTATCATGATATCTCTAATCAATCAGGTTTTATGTTAGTTCAATCAACTTATGATCTCGATGTCTATTTCTTTGACTTCCAAAAAATCAACTTACCTATAGAACACCATGGACAAAGATTTATTTAGGCTATATCATTTCTATCAAAGGGACTGAGATATCAAATTAAATTAAAGAATATAAGGGAAAATATTTTCTATAATTATTCATTAATACAATATTACTCATGATGAACCCAACATATCCTACATCGCTGCGAACATATGCCATCAAGATTTTTGTCAATACATTAAAGTATTCAACTCATAATACTTATTAATAATAATCTTAAAGTCTAAGTTTCAATACACACATCCAAATATAATAATGATTTTATTAATTTATTGATAACTTTGTATTTACTTCCTTTACTTATTTTCTATGAAAAGTACATAATTGGTGTGAATATTCATGTTTTAATATTAAATATAGTTTTTGATCATTAGTATAATTAATCCAGATTCAATTCAATTTAATTTTTTTATTATAATTATCATCCTAATAGTCCAAATTGTGTGATTCTTATTTTTTGGGTTCCTTATACAATTTCCAACATACCATTAAAATGAATCTTTGCCCAATTCTACCATTGGAATGGCGATATGGTATACACAAGAAGGCCCAAAGAATTTGTGAAAAACAGGACCATCCATGATGCTTGAATTTATTGGCCCAATATAGAAACCCAAATTTGAAGAGACTCCCACATATGTTCACGATTATACAAAGAAATAATGTATTAAAATTTGAATTCCCAACTATAACAAAATGGGTCAAAATGACGCTTTGAAGTCCATCCCACTATTCTGTCTGGGAAGTAAAATCATTGCACATTTATTGAATTTTCCCTAGCTATGGACATCCATTCGAGCTGAGATTTTTCAGTGTGAAATACATGATATAAGAGCCCTAATTTTTAGAATAAATGGTTTGTATTTTAAGGAATATTCCTATTCAAAAACTCATTCACATTTCATAATTCGAAAAAGTTTGGATTTAAAAGGACAAATTAAAATTATTTAATAAAAACACCATAACTTTGCCTCATTAAGTCTAATGGACACCAAATTTTGAGGGTGGAATGTGAAAATTAATATATAAAACTTTGGAGAATAATATTTCTCCAAATTCAGCTATCTAGCGTATCAAATTTGTGAGCCAATTGGTGGGGATGATTTAGAAATCAAACAGTCCACTTCCTTGGGCTATAAATATATAACCATATTCTCCTTGTAAAAGGTTGGCATTTCAGAACTTAAGGAGGAGGTTTGGAATGACTAGATCCTTAAAAAGGGATTGAGAGGAATTTAATATATATTTTTTCAACAATATATACCTCTCCTCGACTTTACTTTTCTTATTTATTTTCAGTTGTTTTTATTTATAATCGTCTAAGTGTGTTTTCGTTTCAATGGAATTGTAATGCATGTTTCTTCTTCATCTTCATATATTTTAATCATCCAAACTCTATTATTAAATATTAATTATCTTAAAATAGTTTAAATAAAGTTGAAACCCCTTCCCTTATTTTTCTTCCTCATTTAATCAAAAGCCCGTTTTTAATTCTCATCACCATTCATGTGTGGGTTTGACACACAACTCTTTTATTATCCCATTCTTTTCATTCTATTTATAATTAATCCCCATAGAAATATTACCAGAATAATATCCATCTTAATGGATGAGTAAATATACCATTTCGTTGATTCATAATTTGGGGATATTAAGTTATTTGGATACTTTACTCAATGAAAATTCTTTAGGTAGACATTGTGTATGTTGAACTTAAAATTTCATGGATTAGTGACATGTTTTGTTTAATATGTGTAATCCATTGATTATTTGAACCAAAATTACAGTACTATAAAAAATTATTGATTATGTTTTAACCCCTAGTTACGTTATGGCTTTGATTAAACCCTTAAAACTTGAGAATTTTGATCAAATTCATCTTGTGAAGTGGATGTTAATTTAATGAGATATAAATAAAGGCTCAATGATATCATAAGATTAAATATAAAATAATGAACTCACCCCAATATTTATAAAATTGTTAAATCAATCAAACATCATCCATTAATCAATTTAATTAATCTCTTCAATCAAACCCCCCATTAAAAAGACAAATCACAAAAACAATCAACCATAAAAAAGTACCATCACTAAGGATTCGACCAGGGTATCACTATTTACATTAGCAGAGCACCAAAACCTTGAATGGTTGATAGGAGACAATAATCCATGCATAAAATGGAGTTGTTTCAAGGGATTGTTCCTTAAGTAGTCAGTAGCTTTTTGTTTTAAAAAAGAACAACAAAAAATTTAAAAAATTAACCAAAAAAATCCAGAAAAAACACAAAGAGAAACCTTCCATATAATAAAAATCATAAATGGAAAAAACAAACAATTAAAAACCTACCTTCTTAATCATTTAAAAACTTCTTTGAATGCCATGTATCCTACCAAACAGTCCCTTGGATTTGTTTGACCCTAAAATAAAGTGAAATATTTTTCAACTTAGGAGGAACATTAGAGATAATAAAATCACTCAAGATCCAATTATTGTCCAATAAATTGAACTAGATGTGGCCAATCCTAGGGAAAACCCATTAAAGAACTTATTTCCCCTACTATTAATAATAAACCCCTTGGTATTCAATATCCAAAAATTGAGACTGATTTGAAACTCAAATCAGGTTTGATTCGTCTTCTACCTCATTTCTATGGGCTAAACGGTGATGATTCACAACTTCATCTCAAAGAGTTTCAAGTGGTGTGCTCTACCATGATGCCTCTAGGGGTTTCTGATGAACAAATAAAACTTCAATAATTTCCTTTATCCCTAGCCAACTCCACCAATTCATGGCTCTAATACCTCCCTCGTGGTTCCATAAACTCGTGGATTGACATGAATCATCTCTTTTTAGAAAAGTTATTTCATGCTTCTCATACTGCTTCTATCCAAAAGAAAATAAGTGGTATCCATAAATTATCTAATTAATCACTCCTTGAGTATTGGTAGAGGTTTCAGAATCTTGTATAAACCTTCCCAAATCAGAAAATACATGACCAACTCTTGATTAAATACTTCTATGAGGGGTTATTGGCTATGGAGAGAACTCTCATTGATGCCTCATGTGACAGTTCTCTCATTAAAAAAACATCTACAGCTACACAAGATCTCATAAGAAATATGGATAAAAACACACAACAATTCCATACTTGATCACATTCTCAGTCAAACAAGTCTAAGAGAATCAATCCATAGAGCCAAACAAGATGACTGAGTGGATGAGTGAACATATAGGTCTTGTGCATAAATTAACCATGGCCTCCAAATCCCCAACCTATTCTTCTCCACAGTCTTTATTCCTTGGACCTATCAAAAACTATGGAATTTTTAACTCAGCTTCTCATCCATCCATCACATGCCCATAACTTCTAGAGGATCCATCGGATTCTTCTAGTCCAATGGATCTCAATGCAACATATGCATAGAGGAACACTAACCATCAATGGTCAGGGCAGTTCATTAGAAACATCAACAAACCCCACTGTGATCCCTTCTCTTCTTCCTTTAACCCGTGCTTGAGGTATGGTAATCCCATTTCTCTTCCCCCTCAATTCCTTCCTCAAAAACTAAACCAATTCCAATATAGTCATGGTGCTGGTAACATCCAACAACCTTATCGTCTTGTCCCTCAACCTCAAAGGATCAATCCTCATCATGATCCTCCTTGATTCCACTATTCTAATGAGCTTTCCCAATTCCCAACCAAATACATTAAATTTCCCATGAGCCAAAAATCATGGTAACCCCAGTACGGGACATGCCTCCTCTTCTAAGAAACAATGGGAAAGTGATTTGGAAGATCTTGCATCCTTCACCCATTCTATCGTTAAATACATTGAAATCCAAATTGGTAAAATTTCATCCCACTTAATCCAGCAACAACAACCAAATTCTTCTCAACTCCTAACCCAACCATTACCCAAACCCAAGGGTAATGTAAGTGAAATTCCACTTAGATCAAGAATGAAAATTTCTATGCCTCATGATGAGTCGTCCAACTTTCCTTTAAATTTTGACATAGAAAATGAAAGGAAAAATAAACTATAAAAGGAACCTCCACTCCCTCACCTCCTTCTATTCCTATAACGAACCAAATTACTTTTATTCAAGTTGTTTCTAAGCCAAATAAGTCCTTTGAACCCAATCCTGAAACTCTCAACATGTTTAGATGTGTTGAAGTAAACATAACCCTATAAGATGACATAAAACAAATTCCTTAGTAATCCATGTTTCTTAAGGAGTTATGAACCCATAAGAGGTAAATTAGGACCTTTAATAATGTTTTAACTATTTATTCCATACCCATGAAGTGCAAATATCAATGTACCTTTACTGTTCCATGCTAAATAGGAAGTTCAGATGTCGATGATACAATCATAGACCTAGGAGCCTCAATAAATGTCATGCCCAAATCCACATTCTCCAACCTTGGTCTAGGTACCTTACACCCAATGAGTGTTTTCATCCAGTTATCTAATCAAATGATAACCAATATTGAGGGAATAATTGAGGATGTCCTTTTACAAGTTAATGATCTTATATTCCCAGCTGATTTTTATGTCCTTAACTTGGAAGTCAAGACAAGATGTGCTCTATCTTCCCTAATTCTAGGAATAACATTACTCCTGATGGCTATAAATAAGATTTATGTCCATGAAGTAATCTTTTCTATGGAATTTAGGGACCAAATGGCCAAATTAAACATTTTTCGAGCCATGCGATACCCATCATTGGATCACTCTTCCTTCTCAATCCATTATTCTAAGGACGCTTCTGAGAGTGGATTCACCCCCATGTCATCATGTTCATCATGTTCTAATGATAGTGTAGATTTTTATATTTTTACCATGATTAACAAATTCATAAATGGGGAAGTTTATTTGGACCTTTCATTCATAGACTCCGTGAATTTAAGAGATCTTGAAAACTCTCTAGAACCCCACATCAACTCTGATCTCTACTGATCCATCATGGATATTAATGAATCAAAAGTAATTGAAATCCCTTCCTCCATTCCTGAGTTGTCTAACCCACAAATTAAAGATGAAACTGATCTAAAACCACTTACTGCACACCTGAAATATGAATTCCTCTTCCATGATCACTCTTATACTCTCATTGTATCTTCCAGACTTACTAAAACCGAGGTGTATAAGCTTGTTCAGGTGTTATAAGAAAACAAAGGCCTTAGGTTGGAACCTATATGAAATACCAAGAATCAACAATTATCTTTTAATGAATCATATCCATCTCAAGAAATCATCCCAACCAATCAGACAACCACAAAGAAGACTCCATCACCTCATATATGAGGTAGTTAGGGAAGTGATTACCAAACTTCTCCAAAATGGTATTATCTACCCCATTTATGATGAAGAATGGGTTAGTCTGATTCAAGTGGTACCAAATATGGGTGGGATAACTATAGATAAAAATGAACATATATATGTCGTCACAACTTGAGTGAAAAACAAATGGCTTGTATGTATAGAAAACCGGGAATTGAATGATGAAACACGAAAATATCACTAGTATCTTCCATTCCTTTATCAAATTCTAGAAAGAGTATCAAGAAATTCACATTATTGCTATCTTTATGGATACACCAGCTACTTAAAAATACCAATAGAACATCAGGACCAAGACAAGAAACCTTTCACATGCCCCTTTGAAAAATATGCATATAGAAGAATGAATTTTTTCCCTTGAAATGCTCCTGTAACATTCTGATGATATATGATGAGTATCTTTTATGAACTCATTGAGCACTACATGGAGGTACTCATGGATAACTTTACCATTTATGGTGAGTCATTTGAGTCCTACTTACAACCACTCTCCTTGTTCTTACAAAGTGTGTGAAATAAATCTTTGTGTTAAATTTTGATAAATTTCACTTCATAGTTACAAATGGGATCATTCTAGGAAACATAGTTTCATAAGAGGGTATTAAAGTCGATCCTTCCAAAATTGAAGTGATCTAATCACTTCTTGAACCCACATATGTTCAAGACATCCATTCATTCCTTGGTCATGCTTATTTCTATTGGGGATTCATCTATAAATTTAGTAATATTTCCCTCCCACTCACTCAAATACTCCAAAATTATGTCACATTCTATTTTGATGAATCTTTAAAGAGAGGCTTTGTTGAATTCAAATCTGTTCTTACATCTAACTGGATAATCCAACATCTATATTGGTACTTACCCTATGAATTTATGTGTGATTCTTCTAATAGGGACATTGGGGTTGTTCTTGGTCAAATAAGAGAAAATATTCCTCATGTAATCTATTATGACTCAAAAACATTGGATGGAACTAAATATCACTACATTGTGACTAAAAAGGAACTTTTAGCTGTGGTTTTTTCAATAGATAAATTTTGTCCCTATCTCTTAGGTGCCAAAATCATCATCTTCACAGATCATTCTACTATAAAGTTCTTACTCATGAAAAGTGATTCCAAACCGAGACTAATAATATGGATCTTGGTACTCTAAGAGTTTCAAATTGTGATTAAATATAGACTTGGAAATGAAAACCCTATGGTTGATTACCTGAGTAGAATTTTTAATTCTTCTCATTATGAAATAATTGATACTAAATTCCCCACTGATCACCTTTAATCTCTCACTCAAAAGTCACCATGGTATGCCCTAATTGTAAACTACTTGGTTGCTGGCGTTTTTCCTGAATTATTTTTCAAAAGATAAAAAATAATTGATGAAAAGTGATTTAAAATTATATTTTTGGGAAGATGATAAACATTGTAAAACTAGGTCTAACATGGTAATTAAGAGATGTGTCGATGAAGATGAACATTCTTCCATCTTGGAATTTTGTCACTCAATGCATGTGGGTGGCCACTTTGGACCACAAAGGTCCTCCCAAAAGGTTGTTGAATCTATATTATTTTGGCCTTAACTCTTCAAGAACTCACATGAGTTATATAAATCATGTCCCACGTGCTAAATGTTTGGCACAATTCCCAAAATAAATAAAATTCCCCAAAAGCCTTTAATTTTTTTGTGAGATATTTGATGTTTGAAGTATATATTTCATGGGACCATTTCCCCTTCTAATGGATTCTCATATATGTTTCTTGTAGTATATTATGTTTCTAAGTGGGTTAAGAACAAACCCACTAGAAATAATGATTCACATACTATTAGTGAGCTCCTAAAACCCCACATTTTCCATCAATTAGGAGAACCATGTGCATTGATAAGTGACTTGGGAACTCATTTTTGTAATTGGACCATGGAATATCTTCTGAAAACGATTGGTGTTGTACATAAAACATAAACTGAATATCACCCCCAAACAAATGGAATGGTTCAACTTTCTAATAGATAAGTGAAAATAGTGCTTGAAATAATTGTAAATCCTACCATAAAAGACTGGCCTGAAAGACTTGGTGAAGCGCTTCGGGCTTATCAAACTGCCTATAAAATACCCATTGGGATTTCTCCATTTTGGATAGTTTTTTTTGTAAATAATGTCATTTTCCCATTTAAATTCAACATAATTCATTTTGGTCTATGGAAACATGTAATTTTTATTTTAAAAAATCTGGTGAAGAAATATTTTCTCAATTGACTGAATGGGAGGATCTTCAACATGATTCATATGAGAATTCCAATATTTATAAATAATAGGCCAAAGTAATACATGAAAGAAACCTTATATGAAAGGTATCTCATGATGGTTAAAAGGTTATTCTCTTCAATTCTCAATTTTGACTTCACCCAGGTAAGCTTAATTCTCGTTTGGAAGGTCATTTCATTGTTACTAATGTTTACCCATTTGGTGTAGTGCAAGTCCATGACCTCTCTTCCAAAAAGACATTCATGATTAATGGACATCAGTTAAATCATCACCTTGAGAGGAAACATATCCCAAGAACCACATCAACATCCATTGAATACCCAACTCTTACATTTGAACCACCACTGGATGGAGATGGTGACCCACAAAATCCAAACTAGGGGTACCTCTTTCCATTTTACTCCCTCTCCCTCCCTCTCTTATTCTCTTTCTCTCTTTCTTATTTTTAGTCTCTCATTCTCCTTTTTACAACATTCTTCCTTGAAAATGTTTCCCCTATTTATCTTTTTCATGGGTGTGTATTTAAAAAACACTAACAAAACTAAAAAAATATGAAAAATATGAAAAAATAGTCATAATCACTCACCATCCAATTTTGAAATTTTTTCAAACCATTTTGGGGAGTCAAAAGATATGATTTAATATAAAATTGATTTTTTTTTCATAATAAATTTGGATAAAGAATCTTATGTCAAAACCAACAAATTTAGAATGCTCAATTTTGTATTTGGAAAATGATTCTTCCCCAACGGTGAGGAACAACATTAGCTTTTACGCCAAGGTAACCTGACCATATTTTCATTTTGTGTGATTTTCACCCCTGATTGTGAGTCTTTAGTTTATGGAAATTTGAGTTTAATTTACAACTTTTGTGTGATTGAATATGATTGAGACATTTTCTAAACCACATGAGAATCACAATAGAAAAATAGCCTCCAATTAACCTTTCACTAATCATCCTATTAAAATTCCCTTTGATCCTATGAAAACATTTTCATTGATAGCCACATTAAAATCCCAATATCTTGTCCAGCCTAACATCTACCTGTAATTAAATTGCATAATTTATTGAAATTTAAGTTTGGGGGGAATAGATTTTATTTTGGGTACCATTTCCTTTGTTTTCAATGTGTTGTCCTATGCTTGAGGTAAAGTATGCATTTTAGTGTGGGGTAGAGGTTTTAATTTAGTGAGTTTGGGGAATGGATTTTCATTTATGTAATTTTATAAATGTTATTGACAAGTGATTAAACAAAAAAATCAAAATAAATAGGGCAGTGTATTGGGAAGGTCAAAAACCACCATTCCTCAACCTTTGATATTGTTATAAGTATTAAAATTAGTATCCTAAGGTTAATAAACATGGGTTGGGAGATGAGTGTGAGATATATTTCAAGTTCAAATTTCAAAAAAAAAAGACAAAAAAGAACACTTATGTCATTGGGAGAAGTTTTGTGTTTTGAAAATATTTCATCTTCTCATCCACATAAAAGTTTCTTCCTCCTTTGTGACTTTCTTCAAACAATCATTCCCTTGTAAATATGTGTTTCCATTTACTTCCATGTTTCTTTTCAAAAGAAATTGTTGATTATTTTACCAATGTTGGTGTTTCCCCCCTTTTCCACTCGTTTGGACATTAAATTCCTACCATCCCATAGCCACAAAAAACCTACTAAAATAACCTCTTGATTATTGTGCACTTTAGGATTGGTAATGGAAGATTATATCTATTTCAAACTCTAAGATTTTCACTTTTGGTCGGTGAATGAGTGAACCTTTAGAAATAAATTTTTATCACCTTGAGATGAGTGAGTTCTGAGTGCCCACATTTTCCATTTCTAATATTGAACATAAAAAAGGATTTTTTGGAACCTTTTTTATTTAACAATTTGCGGTGTAATTAAATATGGATGACTGAAATGGTCTAAACCTCCCCTAATTGGGGAAAACAAAATTTTAATATCTGTTGGTGAGTGAAAATGGTTTAGTTATTTTTTTATCTTTGTTTTACATGAGGACATGAACAAGACTATTTGTGGAAGATTTGATATTATTAATTTATTCAAAACTTTTTATTTACAGCCTTTAGTGATTTTCTATGAAAAGTACATAATTGGTGTGAAATATTCATGTTTTAATATTAAAAATAATTTTTGAGCATTAGTTTAATTAATACATATTCAAGATAGTTTAATATTTTACTTATTACTCTAATCCTACTAATCCAAATTATGTGATTATTATTTTTTAATGTTCCTTATGCAATTTGCAACGTATAATTATAAGGAAACTTTGTCTAATTCTTCCAGTTAAATGCTCATATGGTCCACATAAGAAATCCCAAAGAATATGTGAAAAAACTGGACCAATAATGTTTCTTGAATTTATGGGATCAATCTAGAAACCCAAATTTGATGAGACTCCAAAATATTTTCTTGATTATCCAAATGAATCATAGAGAAAAATTTCAAGGCACAACTAAAACAAAAAGGGTCCCAACTGCTGTTTTGAAATGCTTCCCACCATTTTGTCTGGGAATTAAAATTAGTACACATTTATTAACTTTTCTCATTCTATAGACATCCATTCATGATTATATTTTTCATTGTGAAAGAAAACATACTTGAGGAATAATTTTTAGAATAAATTGTTTGTATTTTATGGCATCTTTCTATTCAAAATATATTTCACCTTTCGTTATTCAAAATAGTTTGGATTGAAATGGATAGATTAAAATTGTTTAATCAACCCTCCATAACATTGGATCATTAATTCCAGTGGCAAAAAACATTTTAGGGTAGACTATAAAAATTTATATTTACAACTTTTATGAATAAAATTTCTCTATATTCACCTGTCTGAAGTATCAAATTTGTGATCCAAGTGGAAGGGAATATTTAGAAAAAAAATAGTCCACCTCCTCGGGCTATAAATATATTCCCCTATTCTCCTTATAAAGGGTTGGAATTTAAGAACTTAAGGGGGAGTTTTGGAATTACTAGAGCCTTTTGAATGGCCTTGTAGTACTTGCCTTGAACTTTTTTCAACAATAGAGACCTCTCCTCCACTTTCATTTTCTTATTTATTTTTGGTTGTTTTTATTTGTAACCGTATAATTGTGTTTTCATTTCAATATAATCTCGATGTATGTTTCTTCTTATTAGTATATTTTAATCATTCACCTTTTCTATTAAATATTAATGATCTTAAAATCGTTTAAATAAATTTGGAACCCATTCCCTTCTTTTTCTTCCGCATTTAATCAAAATTCTAATTTTAATTCTTCTCACTGTTTGTGTGTGTGTTCGATGCACAAATATTTTCTTATCCCATTCTTTTCATTTTATTTATAATTAATTACCATAAAAAATATTACTATATTAATAAAATTCTTAATGTATGAGTAAATCTACCATTAGGGTGATTCATAATTTGGGGATATTAAGTGATTGAGAGATTTTTCCCCATGAATAGTCTTTAGGTTAACATTTTTTATGTTGAACATAAAATGTCATGGATTAATGAATTTTTTTTGTTTAGCATGTGGATTACATGGATTATTAGAACCAAAAATACACTACCATAAACATATATGGATTATAATTAGACCACTAGTTCATTTATGTCTTGGATTAAGGTCTCAACACTTGGAAATCATGATCAAAGTCATCTTTTGAGGTGGATGTTAATTTAATGAAATATAAATCAAGGCTCAATGATATCATAAGCTTAAATCTCCAATAATGAACTCACCCAAATATTTATAAAATTTTTATATCAATCAAACATAATCCATTAATAAATTTAATTAATCTCTACAAACAAACCCCCATTAAAAAGAAAAATCAAAAAAAACAATCGACTATAAAAAAAGTACCATCACTGCGGATTCGACCTGAGTGTCACTATTCACATTAGCAGAGAACAAAAACCTTGAATGTTCAATATGAGACAACTGGAAGCGCTTCAAATAACATCCAATGACACATATAAATGTGTATTTCCTACTGGTGGTTCTGGTTCTCATAATATCATACACTAGATATTACCGAGGGTGTACACTATGAGAAGGTGCCTCAAAGTCCTATGAGTATCCACCCCTTAATAGACTGTATCACTTGTTTCCTTCAAATGGTATCATCCGACTATTGAACATATATTTAAGAATTCTATTGTAGCACTTCTAGAAACAAATCCTTCCTTATATGAGGTTTGATAACAGATAGGATAATAAAAAATAGGATATGACAGATACATATCCATCCTCTATAAAATTAAAACCCCTATTAATCCTCCCAAATCTATGTATAGTTGATAAGGAATATTATAACAGATCATAAGAGACACAACATACTTCCCAATACTAAGTTTGGGTCAGTTTCAAGGTCTCACATCACATAGGATAGGTCCTAGTGTATGGAGTTTCAATTGAAAGGTATAGAGGAAAAAACCTTTATGTAGAAATTGGAATCCCCATTGAATAGTAACAATTTTATTTTGGAAATTTAAATTTATTTATGTTCATATATATTTATAAATATACATTTATCATAGTCCAGTTGGATGAGTCACCATTCCCAATATATAAAGGCATAAGATTCATAAGTTGAAATTGGATCATCATGTAACTATGAACTAGACCTTACATTCAGTATCGGGATGCAACATGTCATATAAAATAATTTTATTAGATGAATCAACATTATAAATTTATATAATTACATGCACCATAGATTATAATTGAAATTAATGTAATCAAATCATATAATTCTTCAACCCATGTGACTTGTGGTCCATGGATCAAACATGGCATAATTGGTTAATTAAGGTGAAACAATCATGCTATATGGAAAAATACCATAGAAGTTGATGAGTACACATTAATTAATATAATTATTATATCCATTCAAGAAACATTTGCACATTACTAAATATAAATATCAAGGAACTTATAAAAATCATAGAAAATACATGAAATGAAAACAATAAGATACACCTATATGGAATGAAATTATGCATGAAATTGTAATCCTTAGGTTCCTATTATATTATATAAAATAATATCTTATTTCTATTAGAAGAAAAGAAAAAATTAAAATCATAATCATAATAACAATAATAGATCCAAAAATCACATTCATCACAAAACTATGAAATCGGTATAATTATAACAGGTAAAAACATGAATTTTAATATCCCATCCCAGGTAATTTGGATTTCTAGTATATGTAGGCTAGATACTACCCATATCACTTCCCTAAGAAATAAAAACACATTCCTAGTATATTGTCTAATACGCCAAATAGTAACACAAAAAGGGAAAAAGGCTCAAATAACACTTTGTAGCATCTCAGGTCCGATTCAATAATCAGTAACATAACCTAAGGGATACAAGACCTCAGGTGCACATCACCATATTCCAGAGGATATCAACTAGTAGCAAGTGTCTATGATGGTATGGAGGGGAGACTATACCCTTATGGTAATAGCATAATGTAGCGGTAATAAATAACTGTAAATAGAAGATATAATATAATAAATGAACTATAGAAGAAAAATATCTAGATAAAATTAATAGGTAATAGTGGAATCAATTTAAGATGAAAAATGATGATCATTTCATGATGATATACAAAAAAGGAGAGGTACTTGGGAATAAATTATTACATGAATATAGAAAATTCAATAAAAAATGAAAAAGAGGCCAAGAATCACAAGTATAAGATTGGTACTCTACTCTCATACTTCATCATAGTATTGTAAATTTGGAATCCAAATCTAGATGCATCCCTTTGTCCCTACCTACATCCTTAAGATCTGTTCATGTACCCAAAAACAACCCGAATAGGGTGTGAGATATACTTAGTAGGCCACCTCCAATGGTTTCTAGTATAAACCAGTCAGTTCATATACAATGATAGGAGTGAATCTATAATAATAATAAAAAGTATACATATAAAATGTAACAAGTAGGGTCTGGTTCTTAAAGGAAACTAGGAAGCACTATCTTCATCAAATTTCTCCATAATATCTCTACTCATGTGACTATATGTGTGTATATATAGATTTGTATATATAAATATGAATTATATATGTAGTGACATATAAATCCATATATATAGATACTAATACCATCCAAGACCTGGGGAATAACACAAGAATCCATGGACAGTTGTAAGTGTCTCATAAAGTTACAAGGGATTCCATGCTTAGGTATTGTGGATCATATGGGTCTCCATGATCAATTATCATAGGTATATGAGATTCCATGTCCGAGTATCATGAATCATATGGGTTTCCATTCCTAGGTATCAAAAATACATAGGATTCCATGCCATAGTGTAACAAGTACATGAAATGACATACCTTAATATCACAATTATGTTGGAAGCCATGCCCGAGAATCATAAGTATGTGGGATTATATTCCTAGGAACCATAATTTCATTGGATTCTATTCTCAGATATCATAAGTATGTGGGATTCCATTCCCCAATATCATAATTATGTGGGAATCCATGCTGAAGCATCATGAATATTTCAGATTCCATGACCACGTTACAATAAATATTATAATCTATTCATTCATTAATATAGTTAAAGTGATGATTTATGAATCATTAACACTTATTTAAATTAAGTTCATGAAAAATGATTATATAAGGTTCAAGTGAAGTGACCATACCACTCACTTTCCATTTAATTTCCATAATACATTCAATTGGGTGAAAACCAACACCACTTAAAAGGTGGGATGGCGATGGTAACACTTAATACATCTATGGTATTTAATGAACACACCCAACGGGGGGAAATTTTTGAGATGGGTAACCTACAACCATAAATAAGGGCATCTAAAGAAATTCTATCATGACTAACAACATAGTTTTAAAGGGAGATTATTATTTTAAGGGAACACTAGGAGAGTTCGATCTGTGACATAATGGTGCATGTTATAAAATAACCCTACATTAGGGAATAAGTACAAGATCACCAACCATAATTTGGTGGTTCTATCCTCGCATGTTATCATCCTTTAATTTGGGCTAAAAGGGTTAAATTGAAGAAATATAAAAAATATCTATAAATAGGGATATTATCTGACACCTAATTAGAATTGTTAGGACCAATAAGGGCCTATATACCTAGAGAGGGTGGGTGAATCATGGTATGGATATTCTTTTTCTAAATTCTTCCTACCCCACTGGATCTTGACGTCTTTATTACAAGGGTCACTTTGTTTTCACTTGTGTGTTTATTATGATCACTTATTTTCCTCTTTATATGATGATGATGCTTTGAATGTAAATCAGGGAATCAAGCTGGCAGACAAATAGATTTTTACTTGGTTCACCCTCACTAGGCTATGTCCAAGGAACATACACTGGCTATTTTCTAATATACCAAATCCACTAAAGCTCAATTCTTTCTACAAGGTTCGGTATAGATCACTCATCTTCCTAGGCTCACTACCTTTACAAAGTTTAGGGATGCTCACTGTTTTCCCAAGGGTCACTCCATGTTTCTCTCTCTCTAGCTCACTGCCGGTGGAGAGGATCACCTTCTTCCTCTTCCTTTGCTCACTACTCTGGAAAGGATCCACTCATTGTTTATAGACCGGTAGGTCTCTTCATTATCACTAATGAATGCATCCTCTATTGTATGTAGATGCCCCGTTAAAGTCCAACATTCACGTGTAGATGAATCTCACTTTTCACTGAAGGTATCAAGAAATATTCTATCTTTCACGCAGCCCTGAATCTCTACTGTGAATCAACCTTACTTGGTGCCCTTCTCTAAGTCGGCGCACAAGTATCGGCGCGCAAGTCAAAACTGGCGCGCAAGTCCACCTCAAGCACTTGCGCGACACAAGCTTCTGCAACTCCAAACTTACGCGACACACACCCTTTTACACCCAAACCAATATTGGCGTGCAACTGAAAACTTTTTCACTTCTTCAAAAACTGGCGTGTATGTGTCACCAAACCACTTGCGCAACCCCTTCTTCTTCTGCTCAAAACTTGCGCGACTCACTTCCTTTCTCTCCCAAACCACCTTAGGTGTGCAACTATCACCTCGTGCGCAAACATATACTTGCACGACCACACACCACTTGCGTGACCACCACACCTGCATGACGAGAGCTGTGATTTTTCTAAGTGTCGAACTCTACCGAATGAGGATGGGTCTACCTGTATTTATAGGCATTTGAACACCCTGTGCGATGACACACGAGTGTCCCTTCGGTGTGCAAGTTTCGTCGCACAAGTCTCTTCCGCGCAAATCACTTGCGCGACCAACTCTAAAACATGGGTGACCCTTATCCATTTTCCATATTTTGATTGTTTTATCTTGAAAAACATATGGCACACAAGTTTTCTCACTTTCAAGTACAGGGCACGCAAGTCCCTTTTCCCAAAACCACTTTTCTTCATTTATCAATTTCCAGGCCCAAAAATTTGGGAAACACTGGAAAACGGTGCCACCTTATATCTGCTCTTTTTGAACCACCTCCAGATCATCCATTCCTTTGTCAATGTTCTTGAATCAAACATGGATTTTTAAACACAACCCTTGAACTCGACATTCCACCATGATATCCCCCTTTTCAACAAATTTGTATGTCATGGTTTGCTTTGTCAATAATCTCAACACAGATGTCCACTTTGTTAACAAACACAATCACCTCAAAAATGCTTCAATGATGCCTTGAGGGATTTTTTCCCAAAAAGATTAGAATATGGAGAGATAAACTTAGAATGGAAGTTAATGGATCAAATCACTTACTAGTACACTTCCAACATGGAAGATGGTGATGAAATCATATATCAGACAGAGGATTGTCTTCAAAACCCAAGGAAGATGGAATGAGGAGCTTCTCATGAGGCTGAATACTGGGAGGAAAAAATAGCGATGATGTATTTCAGGATTTAGGGGAAAAGGGAAAAAATTTCATTTTACTCAAATATTAAATGGGCACATGGTTTGGCCACACAGGTTTCCAAATTGTGTGCCTAAAAATGCACATATACTGGTTAAGTAGCACTAAGGGTGAGACCCTATGGGTAGGTTTTGGGAAAACCGTGTGACCTCATTCAGGACACTGTAGCACACTACATGTGTAATGGCCCGGGTTTTTGGGGTCCATTACTTTGTGAAAATCTCATTTTGTGTTTTCGGGTCTGGGAATCACGGTGGTGTAGGCCGACCGGTAGCCTGAGCCTACCGGGAGCAGGCCTACCGGTAGCTCGGTCTACCGGTGGCCGTAGCCTACCGGTAGCTCAGCCTACCGGTGGCTGCAGCCTACCGGTAGCTCGGCCTACCGGTGGCTGCAGCCTACCGGTAGCTCGGCCTACCGGTGGCTGCGGCCTACCGGTCGCTTCCACCTACCGGTAGCTCAGCTACCGGTAACTGTCACCCATCGGTAGCTCTCAGCCACCGGTGGCTCTGGCCTACCCCATGGGTTATTTCCAGTAGCGCTCCTTTTTGCGCAAATAGGGCTTTAAACCCTATTTTGACCAGTTTGAGCGTGTTTTAAAGACCCGTAACATGCATAAGAGTTTTAATTAAATAATTAATCAATTAATGAGTCGATTTAAACCACCCAAACCCCTTTAATGACGAGTGGAGCCGCGTGATCAACCCAGGACCCCTGCGCCTTACGCGGTTTCGCGTTCTCACCTCAACCGTCCGCGACTCTTATAAACCAAGGGTTAGTCATGGTTTCTCCTTTCCTCGATCGCAGGTTTTCACAAACCGCTTCTGGTGCATTGGGCGCACTGCATCGTTATCCGTAAAGTTCCGTGCCCGGCCTAAACGTCAATCATCTATCAACAAGTAGGGAATTTCTCCTTCGTCTCTCTCTTTTTTGTGTCATGTGAGGTGGGCGTGCTTTTGTTCTGTAGAATTGGACAAACCAGACCTAAATGAAGATAATGAACTGGATTCTATAAAGAAAGAGGGGGGGGGGCTGTGATCATTTATGTTGTTTATATTATGGCCATCTTGTTGAGTCGTGATGGCTTATACCTTCTGAAAATTAAGGTCGTTGGTGGTCTTTGTTTGTGAACTAATGAACCCCTAATGATGTTTTAAATGGCTTGTTGTGGTTGTAAACTCCTACTGTGAAAATTAAATTGGTTAATCACGTATATCCGGCCAAATAAATTGAGGCACCTGGATTAATCCTTCTGTGACAACCCCCGTTAAAACACACGAAAATTGAAATTATGGAGTGTGTTAAGTCATTTAAATATGAAAATACCGGCATGACCCTGACTTGTGTTGATTGTGGTAGTTGGTTGTTTTCTTTTTCGGCCCGATTGCTGGAGATGTGGGAGGGGATGGGATCCCCTGTCTTTATACTCTCGGTGGTTTTGTGAATTTGGGGATGGGATCCCTTGTTGGTATGGATTCAGTGGTTGTGAGTTTTATGACCGGGTGGGTACTTGTTTATATCACGAATTGGGGTGGGATCCTCTGTTGTTGAGAACCAAGTGTGGGCGTTATGGTTGATGCTTGACTGTTTACTTTCCTGGACTTGTGGATATGCTTACTAGTTGCCCAGATGTGCTTAAACTGAATTAAACATTATCACTGAACTTGAAACAAGAATGGGACAAATGGGTTTTGTTGGCGAAGGTTGTGACTTTGGACTTGGACGCAGTGGTGTTGTGTTCTGTAGGCTGGATGGAAAAACCAAGGCTTTTGGTGAGTTCTTGTTACCTATATCTATACTTGTAGTTTTATGTTTTTTATTCGCGCCCCACCGAAGTTGATCACTTAGTGTCGAACACCCCCATTTCATGGGGGAGGGTGTTTTTTCCAACACTATTCTTAGTGGCTGGTTATTATCTCCTTTTCTGCTCCCTTTCCCGGATAGCCCAAGTATCTTCGAGTAGGCTGTGATGGCCTGAGGTCCATTATTAGCCCAAGAACCTTCGGGCAGGGTAGTGTGGTGGTTGGCCAGGTGTGTGCGGAAGGTGGTTTCCCAAGTGCCTTCGGGATGAGGCATAGGTGTCTTCGGGCGTGGCAGTTGATTTTTCTAGACCAGGTGTCTTCAGGCGTGGTGGTGGTTGTTCTGGCCTAGGTGTTTGTAGGTGTGGTTACTTGTGATAGTTGTGGCCCAGGTGTTTGTGGGCGGGATTCGGCAGTGGGACTGTGTGTGGTAGTTGTGGCCTAGGTGTGTGTGGGCGGGTGTGGCAGTGGGACTGCGGTGAGAATGGCGGGATTGGTTTGATGCGTAGATGTCTCAATAACCAATGGGAAAGTGGAGCGGGGTACCCAAACATCGATGTGCTATTATTATATATTTTACTTGACTTGCGTTATTTGGGGAGTGTGCCATGGTGAGGCTTGGGTGGATAGTTTACCTTGTTAGGTGTTTGTTTTACTTCTTTTATCACAGGACTTTAGCATGTTCCCCCACTTGTGCACGAGAGTCTTTGGTTTTCCCTACTGAGTATACTTGTATGCTCACCCTACGTATATAAAACTGATTTCAGGTTTCCAGGAGGACTTCAGGGATCACACAGGACCATACTAGCTCGTACCTTTAGGGCATTTGCAGTTGTTGCTTTTATTCTTTGGTACTTACCTTTGTAGTCACCTTTTGTACTCTATGGCTTTGATTTTGGAAGATGCATGTGGGAATGGTTTATTTTTGGATTTAATTTTCTTTTACCTTGGTTTTGATGAGTTTCATCATCTTATCTCTCGATCTTATAAAACAAAAAGGGGTAATGCCTTCCATTTGTGAGAAATTTCTATACCCTTGGTGCTAGTCGCCACTCCGGGATCAGTTGAAGGCGGGTCTCGGGGGTCATTATCTCTCCATCAACTTAAATAAGGAAGGGCCTGGCAATCTCCTAACCCTTCCCACCTTTTGGTGAAAGCGGGTTGTGAAAGAATGGTATCAGAGGTGATGGTTGAGAGATAGGATGGAGTCTGTAGTTAGGCACAGTGAGGATTGCATGGGATGGTAAGGAAACAGTGTTGGGTGACCTTGGCACGTGAATTAGGCTAGGGAAGACCGGCTAGGACACGGGATTTTAGGGCCCTCCGTGATCTGATGCAAGGACTCTGGACCTACCGAACGACCAAGTGAGACCACACTGATTGCAGGGTAGAGAACCTAGGAAAGGTACATGCATCATAAATGACTTGTGTTCTTGTGTTTATGGGTTTTATTGGGAATTAAGAATACATTAAAATTTTAAGAAGTTTTAAGAATGATATTCTGCACTACTTGGGCTTAGGAATTCCTTGTTTACCTTGCAGCTATGGCACCTAGAAGGCGACCACGTGTGGTACAGGCGATCGAGGCCCCGGAGACTACTTTGGCCTATCGGCAGAGAGATGATCTAGAGGAAGAGGACGACCAGTGGAAGAAGACTCTTCGGGCCTTCCAACGACAGGCCCTCAAGATGTATGAGGGTAGCACGTCCGACATGAAGACGGAAGGCTGGCTAGAGGATCTAGTTATAGCTCTCAGCATGATTCGGGCCCCGGTCGAGTACTGGGTTCCTCTAGCCATCAGCCAGATGCAGGGAGCGGTGCGTTAGTGGTGGATGCTTTACCTATGGGAGAGGAGAGAGTCTGAGGTGGCTTGGGCAGATTTCGAGAGGTAGTTCTGGGCGAATTCCTCTCCTCGATGATGAAAGCAGAAAAGAGATAGGATCTACTCTCCCTCCAGCAGGGGAGTATGTCTGTGAGGGAGCTAGGGATCAATTTCAAGGACCTCCTACATTTTTTTCTGGACCTCTTTCCCAACGAGGAGTCTCGGGCAAGATGTTTAGAGGAGGCTCTCCGACCCTCCCTCCAGTATGTTGTTACCCCCTTTACCCTGCCGACGTACTTGGAGGTCTAGAAGCAGGCCGAAGTGGTGGAGAGGATGCATGCTCTAGGAGGAGTGTCACGAGAGGGGATTCAGCTGGGACCATCAAAGTGGATGGCCGTCAGCACCAGGCCTCCAGCGTCTGGACCCTCTAGGTTCTGACCCGCAGGGAGCAGGCCGCAACAGTTTCAGCTTCGATCCCCTGGTCCTCACGCCTTTTCATTGGACCCAGGACCGCGGTGCTTCATCTGTGGGAGCCCTGGACATCTCCGGAGTTATTGCCCAGACCGGGTGCTGTACGGCAGTGGTGGACAGCCCCACCACCCGCCCCAGTAGCAGCTTCTAGCTAGACCTTTCCAGCAGTAGTAGCAAGGACAGCGAGCCCCCGATCCTCCGAGGGCAGACGTAGTAGGAGGAGGCCGACCTCAGGGTGTACCTCAGGGACCTCGACCGTGGCGTGGTCAGGGAGGTGGCCAATAGCCGAGGGGCAGGGGAGCTGGGCGTGGATAGTTACATGCCGCAGAGGCAGCAGTTCCAGCAGGGCCAGAGGTTGTTCGAGGTACGATCAGTCTGTTTAGCACTCTTTATTATGCCTTGTTCGATACCGGAGAATCTCACTCCTTTGTTGCACCAAGTCTATCCCGTGCCTTGGGTTTATATGCGGAGAGACTTCCAGAGCCCCTGGTGATAAGCACACCATTCGGAGGTCAGACCAACTTGTTGTTTGTTTATCGAGGATGTAGACTGATGATAGGGCCACATTAGTCGATTAGGGATCTTCTTCAGCTACAGATTCGGCCATACGATGTCATCCTAGGCATCGACTAGCTATTTTCTGTGTGTACCATCATCGACTGTTTCCGAATAAGGGTTGTGTTCTTGGACTTGGACGGTCAGCGTGTTACCTTCACTGGTGAGCGGAGCAGTCAGAAGGGAGACAGGCGAGAGGAACCCCTCCTCTCTTTGTTGGATGAGATGACAGTGGAATCCGTAGACGCTGAAATGGTGGAAGTACCAGAGATCATCCATGAGTTTATGGATGTCTTCCCTGAGGAGGTGACGACTCTACCCCCTCGGCGTGATATCGAGTTTGCGATAGACCTGCAGCCCGGCGCTTGTTCGATCTCGAGGGCTCCTTACCGGATGGCACCTTCAGAGCTACGGGAGTTGCGGATCCAGATTAAAGATCTAATGAAGAGGGGTTATGTTCGCCCAAGTGCGTCACTGTGGGGCACTCCAGTCTTGTTCGCAAAGAAGGAAGATGGTGGTCTCAGGTTGTGCATCGAATACTGGAGGCTGAATCAGGTGACGATCAAGAATCGCTACCCTCTTCTGAGGATAGACGATCTCTTCGACCAGCTGAAAGGGGCAGGGTGGTTCTCAAAGATCGACTTGCGGTCTAGGTATCACCAGCTAAGAGTGAAGGAGGGTGACATCCTGAAGACGGCGTTCAGATGCAGGTATGGACACTTCGAGTTCGTAGTCATGCCCTTCGGCATTACGAACGCCCCAGCTGTGTTCATGGGGCTTATGAAATCCATCTTCTGGGAGTACCTGGATCGGTTCATGGTCATATTCATCGATGACATCCTAGTCTACTCAAGATCAGAGAAGGACCATGCGAAGCACCTGAGGACAGTTTTGGAGGTCCTCCGACATCATCAACTCTATGAAATGTTGTCGAAATGCAAGTTCTAGACACGGGAAGTGCACTTCCTCAGGCACGTGGTGTCCGAGCAGTGGGTAGCGGTGGACCCATCAAAATTTTAGGCGGTTGTTTCTTGGGCAGCACCCAAGAATGTGGCAGAGGTCCGTAGTTTCCTTGGGCTGACAGGTTACTATCAGTGGTTCGTACCCAACTTCTCCCAAGTAGCATCCCCTTTGACAACCCTTACCAAGAAGGAACAGTTTTTCGGGTGGAGTGAGCAGTGCTATTCAGCCTTCATCTATCTGAAAGAGATGTTGGTTAGTGCCCCAGTGCTGAGATTACCAGAAGAAGAGGTGGCCTATGAGGTGTTCTGTGATGCTTCAGGATAGGTTTTGGGATGCGTGTTGATGCAGCGAAAATGGGTGATCTCTTATGGGTTCAGGCAGCTATGCCCCAATGAGCGTAATTGCGCCACCCATGATCTGGAGCTTGGAGCCGTCGTTTTTTCACTAAAGTTGTGGTGGCACTACCTCATCGGGGAACGCTTTGTGGTCTTCACGGATCACAAAAGCTTAAGGTATATCTTCTCCCAGCGCGACTTAAACTTGTGACAGTGGAGATGGGTGGAGTTCGTCTAGGATTATGACTTTGATATCTCTTATATTGAGGGAAAGGGAAATGTGGTGTCCGATGCCTTGAGTAGGAGGACACAGAAGGATGTGGTCCGAGAGTTGGCAGGCACCTGGAAGGCAATGGAGAAGTTGGCTGCCTTACACCTGGATGCGAAGATGGATAGCGGTAGAGGATGCCTATATCAGATGATAGTGCAGTCATATCTGTTTCGACAAGTGGAGGAGTCTCAGTGGGGAGACCTGGAGTGCGAAGTGATGCTTGACCGAGTTGACCAGGGCAATGCTCCGGAAGGATGGACAGAGGATGGTCAGAACCGGATGCTTTTCCAGAAAAGGTTGTTTGTTCTAGGAGTGATGCATGGCAAGGTTCTCAGTGAGTTCCACAACTCACCCCTGGCGGTACACCATAAGAGTTTCCAAGATGTACCAGGGACTGAAGAGGCAGTTCTGGTGGCCCGGAGTGAAGCGAGCAGTGGCAGAGTTTGTGACCAAGTGCTTGGTGTGTCAGCAAGTGAAGGCTGAACACCGAGTTCCAGGCGGCCTACTACAGTCCCTAGATGTCCCCGAGTGGAAGTGGGATGACATATCGATGGATTTCGTCACGAGACTACCCATGGTCCAAGGGGGATACGACGCCATCTGGGTGGTAGTGGGAGGTTGACAAAATCGGAACAATTTCTGGCAATCAGGGAGTCGAGTACTGTGGATGCTTTGGCACGAAATTATGTGGATGAGGTGGTGCGGTTGCATGGAGTTCCGAGGTCTATAGTATCGGATAAGGATTTAAAATTTACCTCGAGAGTTTGGAGAGGATTTCAGCATGCATTTGGAACCCAGTTACGCCTTAGCACTGCTTTCCATCCCTAGACAGATGGACAAACAGAGCACACCATCCAGACCTTGGAGGATATGCTACGGGCATGTGTTCTGGACTCAGGAGGATCATGGGTGCGACACTTGCCCCTGGTAGAGTTCACCTACAACAATAGCTATCACTCTACCATTGGTATGGAACCGTTTTAAGCCTTGTACGGGAGGCCATACCGTTCACCTATGTGTTGGGCCGAAGTAGGAGAGGCAGGAATCCTTGGCCCGAAGGTGGTGCAGAACACAACAGAGAAGGTTCAGCTCATACGGGAAAGGATGAAGGCGTCCCAGGACCGACAGAAGTCATATACTGATACCAGGAGGAGGCCAATGAAGTTTGAGTTTGGGGACCACGTGTTCTTGAAGGTCTCCCCTCGGCGTGGGAAGCGGAGGTTCGGAAAGGGTTGTAAGCTTTCCCCCAGGTTCATCGGACCCTTCGAAGTGTTGCGGCAGGTCGGCGAGGTGGCTTATCAGCTAGCGTTTCCACCGCCGCTACTGAGGATACATGGTGTCTTACATGTGTCTCAGCTCCATCGGTATCTACACAACGATTCACACGTCCTTGATTAGGGTGAGCTGGACATCGAGGACGATGTGACCTTTGTGGAGAAACCAGTGATGATCGAGGATCGTAAGGAGAAGGTGCATCGTGGGTGAACCATCCCCTTGGTTTGTGTGTTGTGGAGACATGGTGGGCTTGAGGAGAGTACGTGGAAGAGGGAAGCACAGATGTGTGCCCAGTACCCAGAGTTTTTTTAAGTTTGTTCCTTGTTGTACCTGTTGTGGTAGAACATTTTGTCTTTTGGCTATGAAATGTACTGGTTTTCTTTCCTCTGTTTGTGTGTGAAAAGCCCTGGCTATGTGGAGGAGAGGACCCGACCCCTAATCAAGACGTAGTAATGTGGATGCGATCAAACCCATGTGGGCGAGTCAGTGCCGCCCAAAGCGGATAATATCTTGACATGGGGGAGGAGACTCCCCAACCCACATGCCCGGGCAGTTTGGCATGGTATGTTTCTTGGTTCTTGACAGTGAAATGTTTTAGTTAGCATGGTTTTTCTCCTAAGAGGTATCTTTCTAGGTGGTTGTTCGGACCCTCTCTTCCCTTCTGGTTTTTTTGATTCTCAAGGACGAGAATTGTTTAAGAGGTATCTGATGTAATGGCCTGAGTTTTTGGGGTCCATAACTTTGTGAAAATATCGTTTTAGGTTTTTGGGTCTGGGAATCACGGTGGTATAGGCCTACTGGTAGCCTTAGCCTACCGGTAGTAGGCCTACCAGTAGATCAGTCTACCGGTGGCCGCAGCCTACCGGTAGCTCAGCCTACCGGTAGCTGCAGCCTACCGGCAGCTCGGCATACTAGTAGCTGCAGCCTACCGGTAGCGCGGCCTACCAGTAGCTGCAGCCTATCGGTAGCTCGGCCTACCGGTAGCTGCAGCCTACCGGTAGATCAACCTACCGTTAGCTGTGGCCTACGAGTAGATGCGGCCTACTGGTGGCTACAGCCTACCGGTAGCTCAGCTACCGGTAGCTCAGCTACCGGTAGCTGTCACCCACCTGTAGCTCTCACCTATCGGTGGCTCTAGCCTACCCCGCGGGTTATTTCTAGTAGCGCTCCTTTTTGCACAAATAGGGTTTTAAACCCTATTTTGACTGGTTTGAGCGTGTTTTAAAGACCCGTAACGCGCAGAAGAGTTTTAATTGAATACTTAATCAATTAATGAGTTGGTTTAAACCACATGAACCCCTTTAATGACGAGTGGAGCCGAGTGATAAACCCCCAACCCCCGCACCTTATGCGGTTTCGCGTTCTCACCTCAACCGTCTGCGGCTCTTATAAACCAAGGGTTAGCCGTGGTTTCTCCTTTCCTCGATCGCGGCCTTTCACAAACAGCTTCTAGTGCATCGGGCGCACCACATTGTTATCTGTAATGTTCTGCGCCCAGCCTAAACGTCGATCATCTATCAACAAGTAGAGAATTTCTCCTTTGTCTCTCTCTTTTGTGTATCATGCGGGGTGGGCGTGCTTCTGTTCTGTAGAATTGGACAAACCAGACCTAAATGAAGATAATGAACTGGATTCTATAAAGAATGGGGGGGGGGGGTTGTGATCGTTGGTGTTGTTTATATTATGACCATCTTGTTGAGTCTTGCTGGCTTATACCTTTTGAAAATCGAGGCCATTGGTGGTCGTTGTTTGTGCACTAATGAAC
Organism: Viscum album; assembly: GCA_963277665.1. Lineage (NCBI taxonomy): Eukaryota > Viridiplantae > Streptophyta > Magnoliopsida > Santalales > Viscaceae > Viscum > Viscum album. The sequence continues at coordinate 2,048,412,958 of OY728159.1, forward strand.
CCATGCTGATGTTTTAAATGGCCTGTCGTGGTTGTAAACTCCCGCTGTGAAAAGTAAATTGGTTAATCACGTATATCCGGCCAAATAAATTGAGGCATCAGGATCAATCCTTCTATGATAACCCCGGTTAAAACACACGAAAATTGAAATTATGGAGTGTGTTAAGTCGTTTAAATTAGAAAATACTGGCATGACCCTGACTTGTGTTGATGGAGGTAGTTTGTTGTTTTCTTTTTCGGGCCGATTGCTGGAGATGTGGGAGGAGATGGGATCCCCTGTCTTTATACTCTCAATGGTTGTGTGAATTTGGGGATGGGATCCCCAGTTGGTATAGATTCGGTGGTTGTGAGTTTTAAGACTGGGTGGGTACTTGTTTATATCAAAATTGGCGTGGGATCCTCTGTTGTTGAGAACTGGGTGTGGGCGTTATGGTTGATGCTTGACATTTTTACTTTCCTAGACTTGTGCATATGCTTACTAGTTGCCCAATAGTGCTTAAACTTAATTAAACATTATCACTGAACTTGAAACAAGAATGGGACAAATGGGTTTTGTTGGCAAAGGTCGTGACTTGGGACTTGGACGCAGAGGTGTTGTGTTCCGTAGGCTGGTTGAAAAAACCTAGGATTTGGGTGAGTGCTTGTTACCTATATCTATACTTGTAGTTATGTGTTTCTTATTCACGCCCCACCCAAGTTGAGCACTTAGTGCCGAACACCCCCGTTTCATGGGGGAGGGTGTTTTTCCCAACACTATTCTTAGTGGCTGGTTATTAGCTCCTTTTCTGCTCCCTTTCCCGGATAGCCCAAGTATCTTCGGGCAGGCTGTGATGGCCTGAGGTCCATTATTAGGCCAAGAACCTTCGGGAAGGGTAGTGTGGTGGTTGGCCAGGTGTGTGCGGCAGGTGGTTTCCCATGTGCCTTCGGGATGAGGCCCAGGTGTCTTCGGGTGTGGTAGTGGATTTTTATATCCCAGGTGTCTTCGGGCGTGGAGGTGGTTGTTCTGGCCTAGGTGTTTGCAGGCGTGGATACATGTGATAGTTGTGGCCCAGGTGTTTGCAGGCGGGATTTAGCAGTGGGACTATGTGTGGTAGTTGTGGCCCAGGTGTGTGCGGACAGGTGTGGCAGTGTGACTGCGGTGAGAATGGCGGGATTGGTTCGATGCGTAGGATGTCTCAATAACCAGTGGGAAAGTGGCGTGGGGTACCCAAACATCGATGTGCTATTATTATATATTTTAATTGACTTGCGTTATTTGGGGAGTGTTCCTTGGTGAGGCTTGGGTGGATAGTTTACCTTGTTAGGTGTTTGGTTTACTTCTTTTCTCACGGGACTTTAGCACGTTCCCCCACTTGTGCACGAGAGTCATTGGTTTTCCCAACTGAGTGTACTTGTATGATCACCCTATGTATATAAAACTACTTTCAGGTTTCCAGGAGGATTTCGGGGATCACGCAGGACCATACTAGCTCAGACCTTTGGGGCAGTTGCAGTTGTTTCTTTTCTTCTTTGGTACTTACCTTTGTAGTCACCTTTTGTACATTGGGGCTTTACTTTTGGAACATGCATGTGGGAATGGTTTACTTTTGGATTTACTTTTCTTTTACCTTGGGGTTGATGAGTTTCATCATCTTATCTCTCGATCTTATAAAACAAAAAGGGGTAATTCCTTCCATTTGTGAAAATTTCTATACCCTTGGTGATAGTCGCCACTCTGGGGTCTATTGAAGGTGGGTCTCGGGGGTCATTATCTCTCCTTCACCTTAAAGGAGGAAGGGCCTGAAAATCTGCTAACCCTTCCCTCCTTTTGGTGAAGTCGGGTCGTGACAACATCACTATATGGCACTGGGGGAATAGTTTAAACAAATTGTGTGCCCCTATATAGTTCACAACTAAACCTCACATGGTTGTGCTGCATGATTATCACTAATAGTGCACTAATCATGTGTCTAATTCATCAATCCCAAAATCCATACCTCCAAGCTATGAACGATCCCAGATGCTCTCGAACTACTATGTGGGATCTTAATCACTTAAATTAGTGGAAAATAAAATATTTAAAAAAACTTATAGGGTACATACCTCATTTGAAATGCTCAGGTCTTAAATTTATCTATATTTTTTGTGTTCTCACGTAATACATATGATGTTTTTATGTTTTAATTATCATTATCTCATGTTTCAATACTTATAATTCTTATTATCTTATTCTATTATATTTTTCCTTCACACATACTAAGGTTAGTGTCAATGGGGTTTTAATTCCATTCATGTAGGATAAGCATGGTCTATATCATGTTAAATCATGTGTTCATTCTTTATATTATTTCTATTTTCTACATGAACACCTTATTTTGTTTTTAACACTCTTTGTTTTTATTTTTTTCATTTATCAAATAAGTATTGAATATAATTTATTAGAATATTTATAACCTTTAAGGCTATATCAAATTTAATTTCTCACAATAAACCCAAAACCATGTTTGGATTCAATATACTATTAATTTTCTACATGGTTGGAAGAGAAGGTTCATGGAAGTAGTGTATAAGGTCAATTTTGTGAAAGATATTGATCATAAACAATGGAGGTTTATTCCTATTATTTTTTTTCAAAATTAAAATAATTAATTTTTTTATATTGAACAAGTGGTAGTTAGAGTGGTTTATATAAAATATTGTGAGTATGAAGAGGCCTCAATGTATAGATAAATTATTTTAAAGTGGATTCCTTTGATTTCTAAGACATTTGACTTTTATTAAAATTTTAAATTTTCTAAGGATCAGGAGTGGAGGATTATTATTTAATTAGGTTATCACCCACTGATCAACAGGATTCATTATGGTTTTGTTCAGTTTAGTTTAATAGGTATTTTGTTGGAGGAGGTTTTGGGTTTTTTTTGGATCTTTTGAGTGATGTCACTTTTTTTTCAAGGAGGGATGTTAACCGAGTTTCTCATCATTTAGAATGATTTAATTATGAATATGATAATGAAATATTATCAAGTTATGTTCAACTATCATTGTATCCTTTTGTACTAATGAATACTAGGCCTTAATTGTTTTTGTGTTTGTTCAAAAAATGATATCCTCATGTGTATTTTTTATCTTTCTTGGGTTGAAATAATTGATGATTAATATTTTTTTGAAACAAATAGTTTAATCCATCTATAAAAATAAAAAAAATATTTTCCTAAAAAAATATTTTTCTTTAAGAAGAATTACAAAATTTTAGTTATTTTAAAATTATTTTATTCCCCATATTTTAAAAATAATTTTTTTATTTTTATAGTTAAGTGATAATTTTTTAATACTAACAAAATAATGACATGTTGTAATATTCCAAAAAATAATAATTTGTAACTCAATTCCTATAAAAGGGAAAAAATTATTTTAAAAAATAAAATCTTTAAATCATTTAAGAAAATAAAATTTTTTACATCCCTATAAAAAATAATAATTTATATTTATATTTCAAAAAGAAATTATAACTCAATTTCTAAAAATAAGGGAAAACCATAATTTGTTATGATTTAATTAATTTTTGAATAATGTAACCAAAATTTACTAGTTTTTATAGATATAAAAAATATTTTTTTAATAAAAAATATGTATTTAAAAAATATCAAAATTGTTTTTATATTTTAGAGTTAAAAAAATATTTTAAAGAAAAAATTAATAAAGGGAAACTAATTATTTTTTAATGATATAAATATTTTTATAGCATAAAAAATTAATACAGTTTTTAATGGACATGTAAATTAATATTTATAAATGGGATAAAATTATGTTTTGAAAAAAATTACAATTTTATTTATAGGTAAGAAAAATATTTTGGAAAGATACATTGAAAATTTTATATAATGACGTGACACTGGGACCATGATCTAGAGACCCAAACTGGATTATCACATGGACTCAAGTGCTTTTCCTGACCAATGAAGTCTGAAAACTAGTGTCGAGGAGTACTGCATAATCATTAGGGAATAATTTTACCTCTATGAAAATAAACAACTATATGTAAATAAAAATTCTACATTATTTTAGAACCAAATACATTCTTTTAAATACCATTTATAGATATGATCACCAATAACACATCTAAAAACATGTTAATAAACCACTACATAATAACCAAACGACACCTTTACTTCTAGGATAATAAAATATTATTTTAATGATTTGTTGAACACCATCAAATCCCCAAAAAAATATCTCGTAGTATTTATTTTCAATGAACAAGAAGTCCTGCCCTTTTCGTATATCATGAGAAAAAAAAGCCTATATGCACACCAGGATGTGAAGATTGGGATAAGTAATACTTTACTCAGTAAGATTTCCTAGAATCATTCCCTTTCTTTTTAATTTATGATCTATTTTAAACCATGTGAACAATGATTTTCAATAATAATAACAATAAATTTATAGTTTAAAATTTATTTATCCCATTTTATTAATCAGACTAAATTCCAGGGATTCTTATCAAAGCAACCATCCTTCCAAACATACCTAATCATTACAAGTTTTTTAAATAAACCACAGTATCAAAATTTAGGGTATCATGGGATATATAATTGAAATAAAATACACAACCACACATAAATTAACCCATCCATGATCATAGTGCACATGTATTGAATCATCACCTAACCAGATGAATCTATATGGTTCTTTATACCTTGGCCCTGATTATTACTAACCATGATACATTTTTTATTTTAAAAAATGATGTTTCTGTAGCTCATGTATTTAAACTAGTTTCCCAAAAAATTATTCCCTTTCCTCATATTACAAATTATCATTACCATAATATCTTAAATTCAAATTCAATTTAATATAAAATATTTTTTAAATTTAGTCAAACATCATGATTTGAAAACCGATTAATCATGATTTTCATCAAAATTCCCATATCCATTTATCATAAGTCCCAATAAACTATCATTTTATTAAATTAATTTCATTTAAAATATTTAATAAAATCCCATTTTAAATAAATAATTTTTAAAAACATTAGTCACAATGTAATGAAATCATAACCAACTAAAGAATTATTATGATCCATATACCTTAGATTATTTCTATTATAATTATCTATAAGTTCCCAGGTAATCCACCTCTCCCTATCATCAAAATCCCCCATGAACCATAGTTACTAAACCCCAATAATATAAAATTCTAATTTAGGATATACTAGCACAAAATGTGTTCATTTTTAATGGATATATTCTATTTTTTGATGTCCCACTGAGATAATGGCATTACCCCGTGTGGATCTTGAGTTCAAAGTACACAAACCCCAATGAATGGACTTAACACTATGCCATTTGAAAAATCCCTAAGTAAATCACCACCTTAGTGGTATATAATAATAAGGTTCATTAGGTAAAGTCCACATAGTTTAATATCCATTATTCCATTTGTCATAACATCATGAAAAATACCTAAAATACCTCACTCTCTCCTTTTAAAAAGAGAAACATGAAAATTAGGTGATTATAGGCTAATGATGGATTATCCAATTAATATAACTATTTTCTTAAAATTATAAAATTATCTAAGAGTATACCATGATATTATATTGATAATACATTTTAATAGTTTTCCCCTGACCGCTTTAATGAAATATTGTTACACCCCCATGTCAAGATTCATTTATATTTTATATTGTTTTAGGGAAATTTTATTTTTTAATGTTTTGGGATTGAGTTTTATATTTTTTTACACTTTTTTCTCTATTAATAGTTAATACACACATTTTAGGGGAAAATTAGTGATGGTACTTATGTAGGGACTTTTCTAGTTCATTTGTTTCTTTCACGGATAGGTTTCACGAGCAACACATGGATTCTTAATCATGTGAAATATAGTAGAAACTATTCGGGACATTTTGTGATTAATTTTGATGCCACAAAACTTGTGAATAATTAATAAAAACATAGTGATATTAATGAAGAAGTATATATAGTTATAATAGATTAATTTTTCAAGATTGACACATGCTTTAAAAACCATGCAGCCAAAGTGTCTGAATGTGTTTTTCTTTTCTAGTATCTCTTGCATGGTTGGTGTATGATTTTCAAAACCGTATATCCAAAATATATGATATTACAAGTTTACATAAAATGTGAAATTATTATTTTTAATAATTTTATTTTAATTCCTCCCATCTCTCTTTTATCTCTCATTTCATTCATCCAAGGGGCTACACATCGGGGTTCCTATCTTCCCTCCTTTTTCATAGTTCTAACCTTTTAACATTTATTTTAAGAGGAAATTGCACTATAATCCTTCATCATTATTTATTATTACCTTAAATCCATCTCTCCCTCTATTCCATTTTGGTTTTAGTTACTCCCATGAAGCCTACGGTATTACATGGTCAATTTTAGGGCTTATAGTGGCTCAAACATTGGGGTTTTTTGTTTCTAGGGATTTCAAAGGGTGTATTTTTTATTGGTTAAGTGTTCCACATCAAAGGAGATTTTTATGACTTTTTAAAATGGGGTTTTTCATAGTTCATAGTAGAATTTTCTACATATTTCCTTGAAAATTCATATCATTTAATTCTTGGTTACTTTAAATGCGTTATGGTGTTTTTTTATAAATACTCTAGAGGTTAGACCACTTTTTATAATGGTTTTAATGATTCTTATTATTTTAAAAATATTTTTTTGAATTAAAATTGTTTTTAAATGGCATAAAAATTGATTGTATTTTGTCGAACTTATGTTTAAATTTATTTGACCCCATATAGGTCATAACAAAGAAAAAAGGTGTAATTTATTATAGTTGCTTGAATAGAAAGAAATTATTATATTTCTTAATTGGTTTTGAATACAATGAACCATTAGTTTTTATATGGTTTGATATGTGGTTATATATGATTTATATTTAAATAATGTTTTGAAGTGTTTTAGTGTGATGTTTTGAAATGATATTTTGAGTGGTGTCAAATAGCTTGGAATCTTGATCCTATTTTGGATGAAAGGACCAGTTGAAACATTAAAAGAGGTTGTTTTAAAAATATGTGAGACCCTCAATTGAGATTTTTTTTTCATTGATACAGATTTATACCATAATTATTGGGTGTTGTTTACCCATTTCATGTTGTAAATAATTATTCATTTGAAAATGGTTGTTTAGTTTGATTATTTTGGAGGTGACCTATGAGATATATTTGTTGTGTTGTATTATTGATCATGTTATTCTACCTGGATTTATTTTTTATAACCTATATTACTTTATATCATGGAAACCATATTAGATAATAGAGGTATTTTGTGAGTGTTACTCTAGGTCAGTGTGCACCCAATAGCTAGTGACCTAGGTGTATAATACCTTATAGGGGTTTATTTTGTAATTGATGATCTTGAGGGGCATTGAGGGGTATGTTTTGGTTTACCTAGGTGGACCAAGTATAGAGTGGTTTAAGGAGACTAGGTCCATTATCACTCTAATTAGAACCTAATATGTTTCCCATATTACATATTTTCTCTTGAGGATTATTTAATGACTTTCATTATATACCTTGTTTTTAAATCAGGTATCTTTGATTGTTTCATGAAACCATAATTTTTGTTGTTTAAATTACTCTGAATTTTTGTTATCTTGGTTCTATGTTTAACTAATTTATGTTTTAGTTAGGTTCTATGTTTAATTTCAAATAAATTTATGAAGTCATTTTAAAAGTGTGTTTAAAAATTAAAGTGGTGTTTATTTCTTAAAAAGAGTTTTAGGAATGTTTTGGAAATAGGAAAATGATATTTGAACTTTATTTTATGAATTTATCATTTTTCCTCTTTAAATTGTTTTATTTTTTTCATATGTTTTAGCATAACCCTTTCTTTAATTAAGAAGGGTGTTATCATATAAAGTTTATTTATGACTTGTTACTTGGTTTTGTTAAAATTATGTGGGAAAATTATTTTTTATTTATAATTCAAATTTGATTTTATTTAATAGATTTAAAAATGAAATGACATATAATATTAGGGGAAATATAATTGGTTATGTTTAGATCACACCTAATATACACCATTGGGTGTATGCACCTCTTATGTTTTATTATAGTTTCCCAGTTTAGGGCATTCCTTGGGTTTGGTTCTTTACTTGTTTTACTTGGTTTGATCCATTGGTGTCTAGTCTGGATAGTGTTGAGTGATTAAGGGTCACAAGGTGATACATTAAAGTGGTGTAGTTTTTATTTCCATTTTATTAATCTTTTAGGATAGTGTTTTTATTTTCCATCTTGAGTAGATGTTTTTTTTATTTCCTACTTCTATTATATCTATGTTTTCTAGGAAAATTGGTAATTATTATTGAAATTTTCATTAATTCAATTTATTATTCATAATTATGTATTTATTTTAATTGGTTATTTATTTTATATTGGTTAAGTTAACATGATGGAACAGATGTCTAATTTATGGATAAGTTATACCAAAATTTTGGATGGGATCCTTGATATGGCTTCTACTTATATATGGGTAAAAAATCCAAGGTCTCATTCCTAATACCTGTGTATTTTTTTCCAAGCCATAGGGATCTAGAACACCCTTCATGACTAGCCTCATGTTCGACTGAGTTACATGTCTGGTCATCCCATGTATGTTTTTTATAAATGGTATTATAATATATGTTTCCTAAAGGAATTTTTTTAGGATCCCTCTTGTTATTTGGTAATTCAGGTAGTTTTGATATTGGGATGTTGGAACCCAAGAGGTATTTGAATTTAGAGTGTAATTTGATCATTATCACTCAAATTGATGAGTTACCATGGGTAGTTAATGTTTTAATGTGATTTTATTCTATTTTGATCCCTATTGAGTGTACTAGTGATTCTTAGGGTCACCTTGAGATTTTATAGTGAAAATAGTGGAGGAAACTAAGCTACATGATTAACATAAATGTTTTGGAAAACTATGTGAATCCCTTAAATATGGGTATATAAACTGTTGTAGTGTTTTGTGTATTACTGGTGCATGGTCCACCAACCCATGTAGCTAAACCATGAAAAGTTCCACTTCCTCCCTGAACAATGTTTGGATACCATTACTTTTAAGTTAATCATAATGGTTCCTATCATTGGTGTGACATTAATTTATGGAGTTTTATATTAGTTTGAAGTTATTGGTTGATGATTTAATGAGTCATTACACCTTAAGGTTTGGCCTTTTATTTTGAAAGTTTGATTTTATGTTATAGAAAAATATTTTTTAAACAAAATAATTTATTTTGATGTTGATGAGATGTATTCTTTTTTAAAACCAAATGTTATAGTTTATTTTAAATGGATGTTTTTATTGATTATTTTTTTTAAATTGGTTTATTTCATTTTGAAAATTTGGAATATGTTTTTGAAAATAAGGGAAAAGTTGATTGAAAATTATGTGAGATTAAACTGATTTTCCAAGAAAATGTTTTCGAATAGAAATGAACTTTTTAAAAAGTTATATTTTTTGAAATAGAACTCATGAATTGTTTTAAAAATAAAAAATAACATTGAAAGGCTTGGGTGGGTTATTTGTTTTCAAGAAATTTATATGTTTTAAAAATAAAGTTTCTTCCTTGTAAAATAAATTTTCAAAATTTATTTGGAATGTGAATATTCAAAGGAAAGGGTTTTGGTGAATGTTTAAATTAAAGTTAAACTATTTCTAAATGGATTAGGTTGTTCTAAAATAATTTTCATGTTTTAAAAATAGATTTAATTCTATTTTTGAAAAAGGTTGTTGTACCTTGATATATAATGAGTCTTCTTGATTTGGTTTTGAAAAATTAATGTGTTAGATTCAAGATTTGTTCTTTGTTTACACTATATAGAATGGTTGTTTGATAAAATTAGATTTTTACTTCCAAGGATTAAATTTAATGTGAATCATTTTTTTATTATGTATATCTATTTCAATTACTAACTCTTCCTAGATGCAAGATTGAGTAGTGGAGCCAAACCTTCCTTTATCCAATACTTATTGATTTTCCATACCCTTTTAACTATGGTGATTAAGGACCTTGTAAGGAAATAAAGTGGTTAGGTCATTTTCAAGAATTAGTTAAGATAAGTTATATGATGGGTGGAAATTATAGGTAGTTTTATGGTATTTTTTGGTTCCGTGGGATATATTCTCATTGAGGTTAGAGAAGATTAAAATTATTAAGGTAATATCCATTGGATCTATTCATTGATACTTTTTTAGTTATTTATTTGTGAGTATTTCATTATATTGGTTAGGTTTATGCCTTAGTATTTGACTTTGTTTTCTATGGTCCATGTGTAGCGATTAATATAGTTGGGTTTTGATGGTTTGGACATGAGAGAGACTAGGTTGTGTATTTTAAATAACTAGGATGAACATGGCACAAATCAAGGTTATGCACTGACTGGTGTCGATTTAAATCATTTTGGGATCACTGTGAGAGGGTGATCGAGGTATGAGGTCCCGAATCACTACATTATTGGATTTTTATTACTCAATAACAAATACCATATTTTCATCCTATTAAGTCATGTTTTGATTGATTAATATTTTATCTTTCTAGTGATAAGGGATATGATGGATTTTGGATAACCTTGCATTATGACCATTTAGATGTTCCTTGGGTTTTTCTTCCTTTGGGGACATGAGTTAAATTCTTGGGTGATTTTTTTGCAGGAATATTGTTTACATTTGGTTCTTAGTGATAATATGTTTTTGTGTGGTGTTTCTCTCTTAGGAGTGTTCATTTCATTTTCTACCACTTTAGAGGAATTCTTAATTGTAGGGAGATCAATAACTGGTCTCCATCTTCTAAGATACATATTTTTGATGGTTATGAGTTGGATCATGTTGGGATATGTTTGATGGGTTCAATTTTTTTTTTTAGGATTTGATCATGTTTAGTGTTTCAATTTTCATAGCGACCTTTAGAGTTTTAAATGACCCTACCACCTCATGTTTAGGTGATGATGTTTTGGATTTCCTTAGATTATACCGTTACAAAGGAATTTATAAGGATAAAAAGTGGCATGGTGGAGTGAACTATGACACCTCCATATCCATGTTCACTTATAATTTATATTACATTATAGTAATTTTATTTTTTGGTTGCATCAGAATAAATTTTTAATTTTCTAGAAATTTTCCTTCTATGTAATGTTAAAATGCATGGTTTATGGGAAACAATGAAATGGAACTTACATGGGGACTTTTATAGTTGTTTTTTCCATCATAGTTATTCCACATGGGTAGTATATAGTTAAGTCCAAATAATGTAAAACTCAGTAGAAACCATGTAAGAAATTTTGTGTATAATTGTGGAAATACATTACTTGTGAACAGTTAGTAAAAAACATGAAAAAATAATGAAGGATGCTTAGTGGTTTTAACATAACTATTTATCATGATTGGAACATGCTTTGAAAAAATTGAATCCAAATTATGTGAATGTGTTCTTCTTTTCCAGTGGCTCCTACATGGTTGGTGCACAGTTCACTAAACTGTAAAACCTAAATATTCTAGCTTCCCACATTAGTTGAAATGGAAAATTCCTCTTTTAATCCCCATTGATTTTAACTCCTCCCCACCCTTTTTCTCTACTATTTCATTCGTACAAGGGGTAAATGCACCATGGTGTTCCTATCCTACTTCCTTCTTCATTTTTTGTCTCATCCCCTTTAATTTTAAGTGAAAACTCTAAGGTAATCATTTTTATTTCCTTATTATCCCCTTCCTTACCTCCATCCTTTTATTCCATTTGGGTTTTCCTTCCTCCCAAGATCCCTAAGGGCTATGTTTGTTAAATTTTAGGTTATTAGTTGGTTCCAACATAGGGTTCTCGGTTTCTAGGGTTTGAGGAGGGTGTATTCTTGCTCGTTTAGGAATTCTGTTTCAAAAGTGCCACATTACAACTTCTTTCATGGGGTTTACACATGGTTCATGGTAGATTTTATTTGTGTGTTTCCTTAAAATTTCATATTATTGAATTCAGGGTTTTTTTAAACTCTTTTGTTTCTTAAACTAAGCCAATATAGAATATTTATTATAGATTTTATTAATACTCTAGAGGTTGAACCACTTCGTATATTGGGTTTAATAGCATTTCTCTATTTATAATGATTTTTTTGAATTACAAGTGTTTTTAAATGATTCCAAACATAAATTAATTAAATTAAATTTATAATTATTGAAATTTAACCATGTATGTGCCGGTAAAAATAAAAAATGCATTATTTATGTTTTTTTAAGAATAATATAATTATATTTTCTAAATGGTTTGGATTAGAATGTATTTCCAATTATTAAATTGTATTATACATTTTTCCATTTAATTTAAATTTAAATAATGTTTTAAAGTGTTTTTAAGGGATATTTTAAAATCATATTTTATGTTGTGCGAAATGGATTAGAATCCTAAGACAATTTTTGGATGAAAGGCATAATTGACACTTTTATAGAGGTTGTTTTCAAAATATGTGAGATCCTCGATTGTGCCTTTTTATTTTTATTCATTGATATAGATTATAGATCCCAAAGAATTTTTTATTTATCCATTACATATTGTTAGTGATTATGCATGTGAAAAGGGGTTATTTCACATTAGGGTGTTTGAGGTGATCTATGCAATTTATTTATTATGTTATGTTTTTTAGCTTGATTTCTCCTACCTATATTATGTTATATCATGGTTAACTAGATAGATAATAGAGGGTTTAGATGTGTTTTACTATATTCCAATGTGCACCCACTATAATGTTCCCTAGGTGTGACATCATATATTTTAAGGTATGATCTTTTGTTGTTTAAGACTGTGTTTTCAGGTTTAGAGATAAAAGTTGTTTTTAAGAGTTTCTATAGAACCTAGGTTTATTACTACCCACATTACCATTTTATGCCATAAGACCCATTTACAACATAATTGTGTCATTGGGAACAAGACATGAAAAAGTTTTAGGGTGTAATAATCTTAGAGTATGTAAATTCATATTTTACACTATAAATTATTTTTATGCCGTAAGAAGCTATTTTATTCTATAAAAACATTACTTGAGATAAATTTATCCCACAACTAAGTTTTTTGCATTATGGGGAGTTTATATTATAATTATTTTATTTATGACATAAATCCCTTTAGACCAGTATGTTTTATCACACTATACACATGAAAATTTTCTTATTTATCACACAACCCTCCATCAAACCCTAGACAGTTCTAGGTGATTTTGGGTGTTTTCGCTTCTCCCAGATCACTTCGTTCAGTGCTCGATATATATGGTGAGAGTGATTATTACCTCTAGGTAAGTATCCTTTAAGATTATTCAATTCTAGTATTCCTAGAAACATTAGTGTTCCATGTTTTTATATTCATCAACCTTATTGTGATGTTTGTTTGACCCTTTCTATATATTTTGTGTGATCGCCTTTTGGGGACTGTTACTTTGCAAGTTATAGTGAAAAGATTCATGTTCCTAGGGGTATGTTATGATATATACTCTCTAGAATATTTTTTTGTGAAATTTTATTCTGAGACATGTGAATCCATTCTAGGTCCTCTATTTTTATATTTTAATTCCTTCTAGTGTTGGCGGATCCCATTACAAGCATGTGCGACCCGAGTTTGAGGTACATTGTTCCATATCTACCCATTATTGAATGAAATATGATTAATAATATTTTATAAATTTATTTATAAATAAATTGGAATTATCAATCAATGTCTGTGAATGTATTTTCTATAAAATAAGGGTTTTTCATTAGTTTTGGTTGATAAAAATAGTGTCTTTAAGGAATTTTGAAATGGGGTTTGAAGATGGTTTTAAAAGAAGGATTGATAAAAGAAAACGGGTTTTTTGAAATTAACTGTGAAAATCATTTTGAATTGATTTGTGATATATACAACATGGGAATACATGGGGATTTAGGTGTAAGGTGTATCTTAGGGCCATCATCCATTTTATCATCGGGGGGGGGGGGGGGGGGGGTTAACTGATGGGGTATTCGTATGATTCTTTGTCCTATTGTTTTAGGGACTTGATATTGAAATCATCAAGGGGTTCACTAATGGGGCGTTCCTCTACTCACTATGATTATTGTTCTAGAGGATTGAGTGTGCACTAGTCATTAAATTTGGTATATTAGTTTGTTAGCCTAACCTATTCTGATCAGTGGCATGATTTACCTATGATTTTGTTTTTTTATTATTCTGGATTTTATATAATTTCTTTGACGTTGATAAATTTTTATTGAAATTATTCTTTGAATTTTATTTCCCTAACTTGTTTTGGAACTATGGAAAAAGGGAAATATTTTACATTCTTTTGATATAAATTGATTTATCAATTATCATTCCATGTTTTCATTAAAATGAGAATATTGGGTTTGTTTATATAGTGACAACCCATGGGGAATAGTTAATTTCTATGGAGCTACATAAATTTGGTAATTTATTAAACTCTGAAAAAAAATATATAAATATAGTATTTGGTATGTCTGAGTATTGAACCCATAGTGATATTCCATATATTGTAAATTAAATAAGGAAAATAAAATTGATTTTGTTTGGTTTTACTATAGAAAAGAAAAAAATAACGTGATTGATTGGGTAAAATATCAAGATGGGAGGCATGATAGGTTTAATTATTTTAGGTTCGTGTGCTAGGGATTCAATTGAAAATGCATTTATTCAGGTTTGGTGATGGAATGGGGTCGACATGGATCCTTGATCTTGGTACTATGTCCTAAATATGTGTTTTCACCTTTGTAATGGTCATCTACTTAGTGAAAACACATAACCAGGTAACCCAAAACCATATTTAAACATAACTGGCATATATTGTAATAAAATTTTACAAACAATAAGGTGATTAATTGATTCAAAAAAAAAATAATCCTAAGAATGCAATAATGGTCCTGAAATAAGAAAATAAGATAAATTGGAACTAATAAACTGTGTTCGCAATAATCCACAACATGAATAATAAATAAAAATAATCACTAAGCATCACATTCCCCTAAAGTTATAACAGTTTACATAGAAAGAACTAATCACCCATATTATGCATGATAAGAATGGGCAGCATGGGTACCCGAAGAATAAAGGTGGTGAATAATGGTGGTGAAGAAGGAACCCAGATCATCACTCAGTGTTATGCATCCTCCAATAGTGTCACACTTTCTCATTTTGGTAACAAGATATGTTTTAAGGGAGACCAAGGGGATTTATTTATAGGTAATCCTGTTAAATCCTTGGCCTGCATTATATTTATTTTTCTACTTACCGATAAAGTCGTGATGTTTAATTTTATTACACGATGTGTAATCCGGATCTGTGTTTCACTCCATGTGCATTAATCTCACACAAATCTCATATGTAATTTTACTCATTTCAAACCATGTAACTGGGACTCATGATGTGTAATTTCTCTTCACAGTGTGAAATCTCATCATGTTTTTTCCTACGTGGGAAATTCATTTTGAAAAATTCATGACGTGTAATTATATTACACGACGTGTAATCATTCAACTTCAGTTTTGCAGCATCACTTCATCTTCAAAAATCCAATGTTGTGATGCTTCACTTCACTTACAACATATAATTTATTTAAATTTATAATTTATCCTCTTCTCATTAACTTTTCATAAATATATTTTTTACTACCATAAAACATAAAAAAATCAATTTGATCCAAAATTGGAAAAATATACATTTAAATACAAAAAATCAATACATAAAACACTCCAAAATATATGCATAAAATACACTTATCGTATAGATACCTAATATATAACACCTGGGTGGGATCCTACTGCTCCTTTTTAGCTCACTCCCTGCATACCCATTTGGTAGTGTGTAGACATGGTTATGTCTTTTGATGTAGGAAATCACAAGGCACTACAGTGAGTCAGTGAGGTTTCTATCGGCTGAGTTCCAGTAGCCAGAGGTGATAAATGAGATTCTTCCCACATTGTCAAATTGAGTAGTTAGTTTTAGTTTTATTTTCTTCTTTTTTGTTGGACTTTTTCTTTGGCTTTATTCTGACTACTTTGAGTTATATCGCTTCTATTGTTTTCCTTCATTTCTGGAATATATTTTTCTACTTATTCTTTCAATTTTTCTTTCTAATATATATATATATATGTATGTATGTATGTATGTATTTCATGTCTTCTACTTTATTTTGGGGAAATTTTTTCCCTCTGGTTATTTTTGATTCCTTGGTTCTATTCGTCAGACCATGGGGATAAGGAATTCCCTTTGGATATGTGGATAATTGGGTCAGGTGAGAGATATTGAGGGTACCTCAGGTCGTTTCATTACAATTTTGTATCCAAGGGAGTTTTTGATAATCCTTGTAAAGTTTATAGACATGAGATAGGATTTTCGGCACTTGATAGGTTGGTTAAATTGAACTCCTAACCATTACATTCCCTGACAAAACTCAATATACCATGAGATGTTGAGATATTTGTCTCATGTTTTGAGTTACAGATTTTTATATCAACTTTTTATTATGTTTCTTTTTAATTGATATTGAACTATTTTCTAATTCTTTCATCTATTTTTGGAGTGGAGTGATATTCATCAAAGCCATATCCCACAGATTCTATAGGAGGGTACAATGAATAATCCTCATGGTAATCCACCACTAGATCAGATTCTTATAGAGGCTATAATGTGAGAAGTCCATACTATAGACCAAAATGTTCTATAATTATAGAACACACTTTTTTATTTACAACCAAAAGTTAGATTACACATGTATTAATCTATGCTGTTTTTATGTGAGGAGACACCATCCTTTAAGGGTAAAAATGAACCTCAAGTGGTGGAGGAATAGATAGAAAATATTGATCAAGTCTTTAACTTTCTGAATATTCTTGAGAATATCAATGTTAAGTGTAATGTGTTCAGACATGAGGGACCCAAAAATTGGTGGTGTGATTCTATGGTTCAGATAGATAGGTATGTGGGATTATATTAGAAGGGTTTCAAGAAACACTTCTTCTAACAATTCTGTCTAAAGTCATTGATGATGGTGAAGTCTATAGAGTTCCTCTATCTTCAGTAGGGAGAGAATTTGGTGTTAGATTACATGATTCATATGGAAGATCTAGTTTTACTATATTTATATGTGTGGAATAACAATTATTTGAGAGCTCCGAAGTACCATCAAAGTTTGGGACCAGATATTAGATCATAGTTATTTATGATGATGCTCTTTATCTATAATTATTTTGGTGATCTTTTGGACTGTGTGATTATGTAGGATGATCATGTTTTGGCATGTTATTCTTTTTAGTTTCCACCGTATGAGAATAATTTCCCCACTCACGATTTAGTGTTTTCCAAAATAATACATGCACTCAAGTGTTGGAAGTATTATATTTTTTGGGGATAGTTTCATAGTCTTTTTTGACCATAAAATCCCATGTTATATATCTTATCAGGAAAACATGAATCTTATATAGTGTTTGTGGGTGGAATACCTATTAATGGTTGACTTTTACATCACCTAAAACTTAGGTATATATAATTTCATTACAGATGCTCTTAGAAGAAAAGTTCCATAATAGGCTATTCTAGAATCGAAGGAAGAGTGGAACCTGATGGGACTCTATTCTTAATTGCATCTAGATGTTCAAAAGGATGAATCTTGAATGGTTCTAACAAGTGTTCATTTATCATCATATCTCTTCTAGTATATTCTTCTGAGTGAGTAACATGATGATAATTTCATGGGAATCAGAGAAACCATTTATGGTTGGGAGACCATTTTTAGTTAGTGTCTTCCTTTTGATGGTATTCTCTACTTTTGGAGTCAGTTTTTAATCCTAAAATCTATGAATAGTTTATTTTTTTAATAATATCATAATAATTCATCGACCATTCATACAAAAATTAAAAAAATGTATTATGACAAGAGAAAAAATCTATAGTTTCTAGGTATGAAGCATGAAATTTTAGACTATGTGTCCCATTGTTACACCTACCAAAAGGTAAAGGAAGAGCATATTAAACTATTTTGGTTTACTATAACCTATTTTAGTGCAAGTTTGGAGATGGGATATGATGTCTATATACTTTTCTATTTTATTAACTCATACTACATGAGGGAGAAATGATATTTGAGATCTGGTTGATCAGTTGATGAAATATTCCAATTTCATTCTAATCAGAAACACTACTATGTTTGATAATCGGCGTATGATTTATGTACGGGAGGTTGTGAGGTTTCATAGATTTCCTTATGATATCATCTCTAACAGGGTTCCCAGGTTTACCTCCCTATTTTGGTATAGTCTCCAAGAGGTAATGGGGACTCAGGTTTTATTGACTACAACATACCACACATAGATGGATAGTCAGATAGAGAATGTTATTTAGATACTAGAGGATATTCTACATGACTATGTGTTAGATTTTGGTGGATCACAGTATATCTATCTGGGATTGGTTGATTTTTCTTATAATAATAGTTATCATTTGATTGAGATGGATCCCTTTGAGAATTTGTATGTTTTACAGAGTAGATCACATATTTTTTGGGAAGAGGTGGGAGAAGCCTCTCTTGTGGGACTGAGTCGCATTTAGGAGATGTTAGTGAGGATTTAGGATAAATTTTGGAGTCTAGTTATAATATAGAGTTGGTGGAAATCGTATGCATATCATTGAAACATGCTATTTAATTTTTTCATAGGTGGTTGGGTTTTTTAAAATGTTTCTC
Source organism: Viscum album (assembly GCA_963277665.1). NCBI lineage: Eukaryota > Viridiplantae > Streptophyta > Magnoliopsida > Santalales > Viscaceae > Viscum > Viscum album. The sequence goes on from OY728159.1 coordinate 2,048,431,657, forward strand.
TTTGGTTAAGTCATCATCGACATGAGAAATAGGGAACATTGGATATGAGATATATTAGACCATTTAAGGTCACTGAGTAGCTTGGGAAGTTTGCGTATCAGTTTGTGATTTCGGTTGAGTTGATCAATATTCATGATTTTTTATAAACATATCATCTCTTGAACTATTATCTTGATCCCTCTCATGTTCTATGTTGGGAATAGATTGAGTTGGAGCCAAATGTTTTAGTTGTGGAAAAACCAATGGAGAACATTAATTCTTAGGTGAAGGCATTGTGTGGGAAGTTTATCCCATTGGATGGAGTGTTATGGTGACAAATATTATATTCTCATGAGACTTGGGAGGGAGAATCATCGGTGAAGGAGCATTGGAATCCCTTATTTTTCAAGTGCCCTTCTTCAACATGAATTCCTAAGGATAAGAAGTCCTACGGTGGGGAGATTGTAACATACAAGATTTTAAGGCACACTATTTTGATGTTTAAGAGTGTGTTTTCAGGTTTGGTGGGATTAGAATACATTTTTGGGAGTTTCTATAGAACTTGGGTTTGGAACTGCTTATAGGACCATTTTATCCAACCAGACACATTTATAGTGTAAAGAGGTCGCTGGTCACAATCTTCGAAAAAGGATAAGGGTATAAAATTTTTACATATCATAAATTCATATTTTTCATCATAATAACCAATTGTGTCCCATAAAAGCATTGCTCAAGATAAATTTATCCTAAGGTGGTATGTTTTCTGTGTAAACACATTATAGAAGTATACAGAAAGTCTTCTATTTATAATGTAACTCTCTTATACCCAATATTTTTTATCAAGATGAATTATAGTCCTTTTTCTTATTTATTAGGAATCCCTCCACTCTCTTACCCTAGGAAATTCCAACAAATTTTAGGTGTCTCCTCTCCTTTTGTATCACTTTATTGGGCACTCAATATCCATGGTAGGTGTATCGCTTCTCTCTAGGAAAGTGACCTTTCTAATTCTTCATTTCCATTGGTCATGAAAACAAATTTTCACTGCATTTTTGTATTTTTAAACCTTATAGTGATGTTTGTTTGATCCCTTCTAGATCCATCACACGGTCTTCTTCAAGGGTCCAATCCTTTTTTGGTTGCGGTGTGGAAGGTGTGTGTTCTTTAGGGTATATTGGGATCTATCTCCTCTACTATTTGTTTTGTTTTTGTAACGTGATTCTAGGATGTGGGAATAAAATATTAGGCCTCCATTTTTTTCTTTTTTATTAATTCTAGTGTTCATCGATCTTGTTTTGGGATTGTATGACCCGAGTATGAGGTTGGTGGTTCCATCTCTAGCCTTTGTTCAATGAACCATGATTGATTCTATTTTATAAATTGATTTATAAATAAATCAGCGTGATCAATTATTGTGCATAAAATGATTTTCTATCAAAGATGGATTTTCCTTATGTTTTGGTTAAAGGAAAATGGTGCTTTTAAAGAACTACGAAATGGGTTAAGGATATTTTTTTTCAAAGAAGTATTAATGAAAGAAAAAAAGTTGTTTGAAATTTATTATGAAAAACTTTTTGAAATTATTTGGGAAATGAATCTCATGGGAAGTGTTAGGTACTTAGATGAAAGGTTTAACGTAAGTCCATCAACTATTTTATCTTTAGGGTTTTCACTCATGGGGTGTTCCTCTAATCCATAGTACTTTTATTCTAGGGACTTTATATTTACATCATTGGGGGTGGGAGGGGAGGTTCATTCCTGGGGTGTTCCTATACTCCCTAAACCTATTTTTCTATCAAATTGAGTGCCCACTAGTCATTCAATTTGGTAGGATTAGTAGACTATCCTGACATGTTGTGAATATTGGCATGATTTACCTAATATTTGGATTTATATTTTTCTATAATTAATATAAATTATTTTAATTTGATTAATTTTTATGGAAATTATGCTTTGAAATGGTTTTAATTGAATTATCTTGGAACTACGGAAAAAGGAAAATATTTATCATGCTTCTGATATAAACTGCATTATAATTTATCATGATTTTTTGTTAAAATGATCATATTTAGATTTTTTATAAAGATAATTGATATAGAACACCTATGTGGGATACTAGTAATCCTATCTAACTCACACCCAACACACCCCTTCTATGGTGTAATGTCCTGGTTATGTCTTTTGAAATAGGAAAAGGCCAGGTGGTGTAGTGAGGAAGTGAGATTTCTATACGAATCTGGTTTCTCTATGAGGTACAGATCCTTTAATTTTTAGTTTACCACTTGGTTTTGGAACTAATATGAATGTATAGTGTGGATATAGTGTAAATTAGGATGTCTAAGTATTGTTCAGATCCCAAAACCTCAATCGGTGGAAGAAACCATTAGGCTACATAGTTAGTAGAAACCATGTAGCACATTCTACATAGTTTCTCCTAATAGTGCAGGGTGTTTGGTGAGAAGAAGTGGGCTACATGATTTGATGAGACCATGAAACTTAAGACACATGGCCAAGTTAGGGATATTTAGTTTATAATAGTTGGAAATATAATAGTTTTCACATGGTTTACAAACCATACATATTAACCTTGTGAGTGGGGTGTTGAGGTAGTGCATGGTGCATGGTTGGTGCATAGTTTTCCCAACCATGCGGCCAAACCATACGAACACCTCTTTTTTGGTAAAATAAAAAAAATCATCTTTAATGAATTATATGTTTAAACCAACACCTTATTTTCCTCATTCCGGTGGGAAACAACCTCTTATTTCTACTATGAGATATCCTCCTCCCATAAAACTTGGTTCATTGATATTTAATCCATATAGACATTGATTTGAATTCTGATCATCTCATTGGATATTCATCAGAAATTTCTTCACCCATTTGGATTATTTCATCATTTTTCTATCTATTAGAATTTTTATTTTATCACAGTATCTTATAAACTATTTTTAGTGAATTCACTTGTTTTGTCATTTAATTCTGATCTAGACCAAGCCAAATTTTGATACTAGATGAGTGATCCTCGATAAGAATAATTTAGACTGTCTAATATATTTTTGTCAAATTTTAGAAGATTTATGTTATTCATTGTGTTCAATACACTGGTTTCATTGTGTGTTGTCCCTAAATTGAATCTAAAATAATTTAGTTATCTATTTTAGAACCTAATGACACCTATATGTTCTACAATACATTGTAGTTCATCAACTTCAATGTGATCCACCCCTTTGGGTTTTCCCTCTATATGATTATTTTACCTTCATGGTTATATAACCAAAACACCTATCAGTGTGTTTGGTCGAATTATAAATGGTGATATCATAATTGTTAATGATAAAGGTAGTTTTATATCTTGGATAACACACTTACAAGACATTACTAAATTAAATGGAGGGCGAGTGGTGCTACCATTTTATGTGAAAAAAATAGAACAATGGTTATGACATCATTAATAATGATATGTTAATGAACTATTGATTATATGTTGGATCTTATTAAATAATTTAACTACTTTTCACAATTATGATAATGGGAACGGAGACCCTTATAAGTTATAATGAATGGAAATGGAGACCCTCACACTGTTGTGATATATGTGCATGGTGACCATTACAGTTAAAATATGGGTAGAATGTCCCTACTATTATGATTCCGGAATGATGTCTCGTATGCTTTATGATATACAGTAATGAATACCCTTATGAAATGTATTGAGTGGGCATGGCGACCCTTATGAATTATGTTATATGGGAATGTTGACCCTTACTATTATATACAGGCATGGATCCCCTTTTGGATTATGATACATTAGATTGAAGACTCTATTGATATGACTCAGTAATAGAGACCCTATTCTTATGATTTGAGCATGGTAACCCTAAATTTATTATTTGGGAATGGAATAACTTATTCTTGGGATACCGATCATGGTTTCCCTTGAAGCTTTTGAGATGTATGCTACTACTCATGCATTCTAGAGTTACACATGAGGTCTATTATAGTAGTAGTATATATATAGTGAAATAATTCACTATGAATACAAATCATATATATGCATACACATGGTTACTTATTAAGTGATTATCCAGATTAGGCTGAAGAAATCAATTTAATTCTAGTATCCTTCAAGAACCAGAGCTGGCCCTTTATATCTTTTATTATTTCATACCATTATATCTTCACACTGATCATATTAAATGAACTTACTAGATATTTATAGACATTATTCATGGTGGCCTAGTGAGTTTATCTCACACCCTATTTGGACCGTCGATGGTACCAAGGTAGATTATGTTGATATAGGTAGGGGAATGGGAAAGTGACCAATTTTTTATACTATATTGTTTATAGTATGGGAGTGGGGAAGAACAAGAATGAGTTATGGTTCGTGATGCTAATGGAAATAGTATTTTTGTTCTTTTTTTTCTTTTGATACATGTATTGTGTTATATTACATATTCCATGAATTCATATTTACTTTAGATAGATACATGAAATTACATCATTTGTATATGATGATGGATATTGTTGATGATGGTTATTTATTACTATTAGATGTTTTAACTTCCACTGTCAGTTATTTATTATGCTTCCATTATTTATCTAATTACATCACCACTGTTCTACTCTAATCACGAGGTTATAGTATCTCCACTATACCACCTTGTAACCTCATAACTAGTCAGTAGCCTTTATCATTTGAGGAGGCATACTTGAGGACATGTGTCCCGCCAGCATAGGGCACCGTTTAGGGGAATCCGAGTTGAGATGTCACAAATTGGTATTAGAAGAATTTATTTTATTCTATCTTACCATTTGAGAGTATTAGATAAGAGATTATGAATGTGTGAAAATTTATTAATGAGATGCTCCTAGGAGTAGCTATCCCATATACAATAAAAGTTCAAATTATCTGGCATAGGGAATTATGTTTTAGTTTATGATTATTACAGTTTCCTTGATTCCACCATTCGGTGATGCACATGATGTGTGATGTTTATCATTAGGATTGAGTTTTATATTTAATCCTTGGTATTATATGGAAATAAACCAAGATCATGAATCATTTTAGACACCTTATAATATTTATATGTCATGCATTATTCCATGCCATGTTTACATAAAACATTCATTGCTCACAACATGTTTTGGTGTTTTTTATATATCCATGAATTAGGCTAAAATTTCATGCAGGGGATTGATAAGTGAGTTTTTATATTGAATAATTACACAATTCAATTTATAAGGTGTTTGGGCCTTTATAAATTGTAAGTGGTGATCCATATATTTCAAACTTTTAAAGAAAGATGTTATATAAATAAGAATGAATTAGAATTCAATTCAATTATAAAATGAAATGGTCACCATTAAATAGGGATTCCAATTTCAATTTATAGAGGGGTTTCCTCTATAATTTACAATTTAAACTATGTATACTAGGACCTTGGACTTATAGAAAATAGCTTGACCTAGACTCGAATTTAGTAGTGGGTAGTAGGTATCATTTATTATCTTTTATATAATTGTTCTTTTTCACCCAAATATGGTCATTGAATTAGGAATGGGGGAGTGGCTCTTAAATTGGACGGCTTGTACCTATCTTGTTGATATATCTCAATTCCCTATCATTATTGGAACCTATATGATACATGTGTTTAGCCTCTATAGAGAAATTCCACCAGGATTTCCTTTAGTTGTGTGCTAGGGGTGGTGATGAACATGCTCCAAAGGTAGTGGGACCTAAGACACTAGTGAAACCTCATGTAGTTCCACCTATTCCACCACATATTAACCTTGATATAGGAGGTGATGAATTATTTTTAGAGGAGTTTTTATAGCTTATGAAAACTATAAAGAGGGATCCATGATATTCCCCTTATATGGGAGAGTTGATGCGGGAGTTTTAGAAGCATCATCAACCTACTTTTTTAGAGTATGGTGGCCCTATGCTATAGAATTATGGATTAAAATGATCATATAAATATTTGATCGCCTTGAGACAGCTCGTGATAGTATATTGAAGATCACTATGTATATGCTTCATGGATCTACCAAAAATTAGTGGGATATTCTAAACTAGGCAGGTCAGAATCAAGAAGTGATTTAGAGGGATTTATTATCATGATTCTATAACTAATTCATCCCTGAGACCCTGAGAGATGATTGTGATAGGGATTTCATAACACTATAGTAGGTTTATATATACTGTATGGTTTACTCAACTAATTTTATAGAGCTTCAGTTCTTTACACCAATCTATACCACGGATGATCTAGTGAAGGCAATAATATTTGAGGATGACCTTAGGCATCCTATTAATTCATAGGTAAACATTCTACAACTAACGAAAATTTTTAATATAGTAAAACATGATCTAAAAACTGATAAAAACCCATGAAAAGCTGATGGTTTAGTCCAAGGAATTCCAAAGCTGAGAAAGGGTAGTGTCTTGAATAATGATCTGTAGTGATGCTTTGAGACTACATATGGGAGAAACGATAGCGAGATGAAAACCACTAATAGTTATGTGGTTTTCCACCAGTGTGGGAAGTCTCGGTATAAAAAGACCTGGTTTCCTAGAGACCCCATCGAGGGATGAGATTGTGTAATATTAGGGAATCTTTAGCTTTTTTGTAGGACATTACCAAATTTTCACAGTGTGAGAGGATCTATATCAGCTTCGCAATCAAGAGTAGGATCAAAAGATGCTATCTAGGTGGGTATCTGGAGTACTACCATCCATAAAGGAAGAAGAGGAGGTCATAGATGATTTATCAAGGATTATGATACACAGTTATAGTAGGGTGTACCCGTTCATGGTTATTGGGTTGCATCACAGGGCCATGGAATAGGAAATATTCATTTAGTAAAACCTATACCATAGGAGAATTGTGTTGGGGAATCCAATGCTTGAGATACTATTCTAGTAGCCTCTACTTTGTGTCTTCCTTATTCGATACTGGTGATTCACATTCATTTATCTCTATGTATATTTTGGAAAGTCTTGGTCATGATATTGATTACTTATGTGGTGTAATGAAAATCAATCCTCCATTGGGAATTTGATTATAAATTTTACACCCATAGAAGGACTGTCCTCTTAAGGTTGGTAGTTACCGTTTGTTATAAGACCTATTTTTCCATGAGATAACAAGCTTCTATTTCAATCTTGGGATGGATGGGTTGGTCCCCTATCATGACTTTGTGTATTTTTATCACCATAGGGTATAATTTACGTCATCAGATACTGGTACTTATATTCACAAGGGTGAGTTGGGTTTCTAGGTGAAATGACCACCTAGATTTATGCAATTTACATGGATGATCAGGGGTCACATTAGATTTAATTCCTTCTAGTAGTTGATCATTTTAGGAATGTTTTTCCTGAAAACTTTTTGAAACTACCTACTAAGAGAGAGGTAGAATTTACTATCGAGCTATTAAGATCTCAAGAGGCATCTTGAGGATTTAGAGGCCAATGGTTTTATATAGACCATTACTTATCTCTGGGGTTCATTGGTTCTTTTTGCCAATAAAGTGGATAGAACCCCCAAGCTTTGTGTGGATTACTGGAAGTTGAATCAATATACTACGAAGAACTGGTATCCCTTACATGAAATTTATGATCTCTTCAACCAGCTCAGATGAGTGAGGGTTTTCATAATGATCGATTTGAGATCATTCTATCACTAGGTTCATGTTATACCTTCAAATATACCTCATACTACTTTCTATAGTCGGTAAATTTTATATGAGTATATGGTTATGTTGTTTAGTCTTACAAATGTGATGATCATTTTCAAGGATTTTATGAATTGGGTTGTCCACACATTTTAATATTAATTCATGGTGGTCTTTGTAGAGGTCATCTTTTTGTATTCTCATACTCGAATCAACCATACCAAACATATTGATATAATTTCGAATAAATTTAGAGAGAACAATCTATATGATAAGATCAATAAATTCCACTTATGGATGTATAAGATTCACTTACTAGGCCATATTACCTTAGAGATAGGAGTATCCTTTGACCTAGAGAAGAAGAGGGTTGTAGTTACCAAGAAGTATCCCAAGAACATTTTTGACATATAGAGTTTCTTGGGGATAGTTGGTTACTACAGTCACTTCATACAGGACTTCTCATGATTTTAAGAACCTCTTATAAGTATGGATAAGAAGGGTGTAAAGTTTATATGTCCAGCATCTTGTGAGATATCCTTTTAGGAGATGAAAGGGAGGTTAATTTTAGCGTTGATCCTGATTTTTTTAGAGATTCAAAGAAGATTTCAAATTTAATGCGATGTGTAAGGTATTGGTCTAGGAGTAGTTTTGATGAATGAATATCAAGTCATTACATTTGGGTCTTATATGTTGATTCCTAATGAGTGTAATTACCTAACTCATGATCTCAAGTTGGTATTTTTTGTTCACACCTTACATTGATGGAGGCATTACCTGATGGGAGATCATTTTCTTAGTGTTTACAGAGCACAAAATACTCAGGAATATTTTTACGTATCCTAAACTAAACCTTAGGAAGATAATGCATGTTTAATACCTATAGTACTTTGACATTATGCTTTCTTATATGCAAGGGAAATTAAATACTATTACAGATTATTTGATTAGGAGGAATTACAAACATATAGTTTATGAGGTCGGTAGAAATTGAAAACTTATGGACCTATTTTATGAGATGAAAATAGAGGTTTAGAACCATCTTGGACATTCTATAATTACATCACTATTAGTGAACTCTTAACTTCTAGAGAAATTGAAGATGATGTAGTTTTCATATCCTAAAGGATTAGTCCTATTAGAGAGTATTTCAAGTGAGGACCCATCTACATATTGGTCTATTACTATAGATAACATCCTATATATACATGGGAATATCTAGGTTCCTGTAAAAATGAGAGAGGGTATTATGTGAGAGTCAAAAGCATCTCAGTGGGTTGTTCAACCAGTTATCTCTAAGAAGGATTGTGATATGCACTATTATTATTAGTTCCTCGGATGAAATGAAAAATATCAGTTTTATCAATAAGAGTTCCACATGTTTGTAGGTGAAGGAATAACACCAGTGTCCTACTAGCATGATACATATGTTACCAGTCCTATAATGGTAATATGAAGACATTGAAATGGGTTTCATAGTTGGATTACCGAGGTTTCCTCAAGGTAGTAACATGGTTTGGGTAGTCATGGATCAATTAAAATAAATATCGCACTTCCTTCCTATCCTAGAGACATTATCAGTTGATTATCTAGGAAGAATATATTTCCATGAGATTATATGGCTACACAGGATCCCTCGTACTATCATTTCATATAGGGACTCTCATTTTACATTGTGGTTCTTGAAGGGGTTACAGAGATCTATGGGTATACTGGTTCTTCTAAGTAAAACTTTTCACACCAAACCGATAGCCAATCAGAACTGATCATACAGATGTTAAAGGAGATTATCTAAGCATGCGATCTTGATTTTAGTGGTTTTAGGGATAAAAATATCCCTCTAATTGAGTTTTCCTACAACAATAGATTTTAGGAAACAATTTATATGGATCTATATGAGGCCTTATATGGGTGTCTATTTTGTTCACCTCCCTTTTGGATAGAGGTAGGGGTGGCAGTTCTACTAGGTTATTATCTATTATAAGAGACATTAGAATAGGTTCAGTTAGTTAGGAAGTGGGTTCCTTCTAATTAATCTTGATAAAAATCATATTCCGATCTCAATCGATGACCACTGTAGTTTGAGATCGAGGGTCGTGTTTTCATAAGGATATAACACAAACATGGGCATAGATGGATACAGAGGCAAGGGAAACTATCACCTCTTTTTTATGGTACTTTTGAGATCATTGATAGAGTCAGTCTAGTTGCCTATCAGTTCTTATAGCCTCATAGGGACCATGATATATAGGACTTCTTCAACATTTCATAGCTTCTCTGTTATCATACCAACATGTCTCATACTTTTAACCTCGAGGATGTTGAGTTAGATACTAGTTATTATTTTGAGGAGTATTCCATATGCTTAGTTAATCAAAGCATGAAGGATTTTAGAGGTTGTTCTATACCTTTAGTACGGTTATTATGGTTGCAAGACCATATACAAGATGAGACTTGGGAATGGGAGGCTGACATACATGATTAGTGGTTAGAGTTGTTCTCAAATAGTGTTTTACCACCCTTGGAAGGGTAACTCAGGGATGAGTTCCTTTAAGGGGGAATAATATATGATCCCAGTTTTAATATGAGGTATTAGTCCATTAATTTTTGGTTTATCACTTAGGTTTTTACCTTATATGAATTCCTAGTGAGTCTAAGGGGAAAACAAGGGTGTCTGGAGCTTGTTCAGAGTCTGGAACCCTAACCATTAGAGGAAACTATTGGGCCACATAGTTAAGAGAAATCATGCAGACTAGATGATGACCCATCCTTTAGGATTTGAAAATTTTCCATGTTTTATCATCAAAAAATTGATAACTCGTGTTATCATCTAATAGGGTGGGAATATTCAAGGCCCATGGATCTTGTTATCAAGATGAACATGTTCCCATAGACTTTTCAAGTCTGTATAACTCATCCTTAGCTTCAAGAAACCTTCATAGAGGTTTTATTACTTATTTCCCTATATATGAAATGACCACCTTAGTGGTAATAACATGAGATTTGACACCTTCATTCAAAAATTATTCCCTAAAATTAGCTCTTTTTAGATTATCTATCATACTAAAGATACTTTTTCCCTGGTAATCCTAGGTTTATGTTCCCTACTTTAATTACTAGGAACAAAATTTAGTGACATAATTAATACATCCCTAAAAAAGGCGAGAGTCATTAATGGGGGTTGGCCAAGTGCCTCTGGTGAATTAGGACCAGAACCAGATTGAAAATTAATCATATTTGTAGAGGAGAAAGACCAAACATCATAACATTAGTTTCAATAGGGTCAGGAGTAACTTGTGTTTTCATGGAAATGTCAATCCTATCCTTGATTGAGCTCATGATTAAATGATCCACTTGCTCCATAGTGTTTTCCTTCCCCATATGAGTAGACATCATATTCATGGCAACTCTTCCTAAGAGGGATCCATCCATAGAGTGGTCACCCACTAATCACTATCCACATGTACCTCTAACCTTATTTTCTACCCCAAAATGAACAGAATGGCCCTTAACATCATCATTTCTAGAAGTAGTTTTGGAGTTAGGTATCCAATATAGATTTTCATTTATTATTTTATCATTCACCGGAGAAATGAATCCACCATAATTCATGTTAGCCGGGAGATCCAAATCATTGAGATTCCAAACACTATCATTCATATTAAAATATATACCAAAGGAATCAGATTCCAAAGGTATTTTCCCTTTGTTACCTTCGATATTCAATGGAACTATAGACACGTCCATCTAAAACATATCTTGTATAGCCCCTTATTTAGGTATGGTGATTTTTTCATTGAAATTCATTCATTTTTAGTTATACTGGGTAATTAAACCTTATGAGGCCATTCTTACCCATTCTATCACTCGAGTTGAAAAAATTATCCTCCTACAAGTTTGTTGGGTCCAGTTTGGACTCACTCCATGAGGACCAAATATTCTTATCAATTTTAGGGGTAGTACTATCTGGATATGTGGTCACATTGAGAGACATGTCACCTCATTTATTATGTTTCAGGAGAGAATCTATGTTGGGGTCTTTATTATAAAATCAAATACATAGATAATCCACTTATCTTGGTCAATGACCATTCCTAACTTCATTAAAAGTTATATACTGTTCCTTATCTTCTCATTTATTTGCCTGATCCTATGAGTCCAAATCCTTAGGCATCCCAAATTTAGTCCCATCACATATGAAACCTTATATAGTGGAAGGAACCAAAAAATTATTAATTAATGTCCTTTTACAACTACCATCCAAATTCGATCTCATTCCATAATTCATTAAATTTAGCCATCTTCATCATTTTTAATGGAATTCTAAATATTATTTCATATATCGTGATGACTGATTCGGCATAATCACAATATCTTTCTCTCTATGCATTACATAATTTTTTTTCTCATAGTCACCAATTTTTCCATTGGATTCAATGTTAACCGAATTCCTTCTGGTTCCCTCCATTAACTAAAACACAAATAGAGTTCTGTGAGAGGAAAAAATCATGCTAGAGAAAACAACATAGTAAAGGGGGAGTACCCTCAATATCAAACATCTTAGGTTAAATTATAAGATTGTTAGCGCAATTCTAGGACTATAACCTATACGTATACTTAACCTTAGAGACATCCCTAGACATACCTTATAAATATCTCTAGGGATCTCACTAAAGTTATCGCATCCTAGTTTCCAAAGGTTGACTAAACCTTTCCTCTAATACCAACTGTAGAGACCCGAAGCTTGACGTACATGGAAATTACATTACTTTTGTGAAATACTTAATACATAACAAAAAACAAACACACAAGGACCGTAATAGTTTAGTGTCTTTGGAAACATGGAACTTAATCTTCTAATCGTGGTGAAAAATCTTCAACATTTCCCATAGAGGTCTTCCCCTTTTTTTTCTTACCTAAAACCTTTCTTTATATCCTGGGGAAAAGAAAACATAATAAGGGTGAGCTCAAATGCTCAGTAAGGGTACGAATGGATAAAATAAAACATACCATATACATTTGAACTTAAAAACATGAACATAACTTTTAAACATCAAAAGCTTGAGAAATGACATAAAACATGGAAGTACGTAAGGCATAGATCATAAAGACACATTAAGAATGATAAAATTTCATGGGAATAAAACATGTAATTGTGGCAACCATTAAGAACATGATATGATTTCCATAGTAGCCAAGGAATTGCTTCCAAGACCATCTTAGTGGACAAAGTCCCTTTCTAAATCGAGTTCACTCCTCGTTCCAGTCCTGTATTACTGAACCAGTTTAACTTGCCATTCCAGCCATGTCTTTCTTGTAGAGACCCAAACCTTAACGTACATGGACATTACATTTCTTTTGTGGAATACTTAGTACATAACAAAAACACACACACAAGGATCGTAACAGTTTAGTGTCTTTGGAAACTCAGAATATAATCATCTAATCGTGGTGAATGATCTTAAACATCTCCCATAAAGATCTTCCCTTTTTTTACCTAAAACCTTTCTATAAATCCTTGGGAAAAGAAAACATAAAAGGGTGATCTCAAATTCTCAGTAAGGGTAAACAAAAGAAATATCAATCACATCATATTAATAAGAACATAACATTTTGGAAATCATAACCTGAAAAAGAGAGCATAATTTCATAACATGGGATAAATCATAGTAGTGAAATGAAATCCCAATAATCATAACATAAAACATGAAACTTTGTGGCATACACAAATAATCATAGAGAATCATTTCTTATTAGTCAAGACTAATTTCCAAGACTATCTTAGTGGACAAATTCCATTTCTGAACCGAGTTCACTCCTCGTTTCAGTCCTGTTTCACTGAACCGGTATAACCTGTCGTTCCATCCATGTCTATCTCATGAGATATAAAATCTTTACCCAATGCATTGGAGGGAGATACAGGTCCCACCCATCTCATAATTATACCATTCTTATGTGTGCCACAAAATCATAAACCATACATCATAGCATAATCCATGTAATAAAAATGGGAATCTTAAACATCGTGACATCATAAAACAATTCATATAATATAAAGGAATTCATAAAAATAATTCCATCACAACATAATCAAATCAATGTAATAATAGGGATAAAAACAGAACCCTTTATTATCTTAGATGGAAAATAATTTTGATAAAACACTTGAACTCCATTCTTGAGGAAAATATCCTTTCTACTTCAAAAACATTTTTCCTTTCTTAACAAGTCATACAATTTTAAACTAAAATAAGTTGATTAAAAATAAACTTGAAAACTTGTAAAGGAAGCTTCTTTGAAATAATGTTTTAAAAATCCATTCATGCCGTATAAGTTAAAAAAATATTCTTCTCGTACTTTTTTCGGAAAAGTCAAAAAGTACCTCGTACGAAAAACGACAAAAGATTCCTTTCATATCCTTTACAAAAAACTCACCAAAGGGTATAATAGGTTTTAAACAATTGTAGGTGGATGGAAATAATATTACATATTGAGGAAACATGGATGTGGATGATAAAATACACCCCAGTAAATACCAAAGTATAAACAATCTCAGATAAAATGAGATTGTGATATTTTCCCTTACCTTAGGTCCGATTTGCTTCGTAAGTGTCCAAAACTCCTGTATAATGATTTAAATAATGTTATTGACTTATTACAGAATCATACTTATTGTTATGATATCATATATGGTCATATGCTTAGCTTCTTATTAGTAATATTTCATTACTACTTGTTATTCGGGTGTTTATTACTTTTTGTTCTTATGTGTGTTTTGTCGAATAAATTCTTATTCTTCTCTTTAGGTTATAGATACCTCATTTCCAGAATGGTATTAGTGTAATATATATCATATTAATTCATTCAATTCATTTATATAATCATTATGAAATGAATATCATGTAGAACGAGTCACATCACATCATGGAGACGGTATTCCGTACGTACGTACGAGTGATGATATCGTTCCTATGATCATGGAATTGTATTGGAGTGTATGTATACGATTTCAGAATAAATATCACTTTATAATAGTCATATATAATCATTATTTACACCATTATACCCATCCAAGTAAGGTGGTGGTGGAAAATAGATTACACCACGGCGTGAAGATGGTATTCCGTACGTACGCACGCGCGGTGATTTATTTTTCCGTAGGATGGATAGATGGTGAAATAGGGTTGTTTCATACTTATAATAAAATATCAGTATATGAGTGATACTGATGTTATTACTTCACAATGAAACAACTAAAGAATAAGAATTTGAAGAAGAAATACAGATGAAAGAATTGGTAATGGACATTACCTCTTCTTTTAAGTGCTTCTTTGAGACCTCCTTTTTGGGCACTAAAATAGGTCTTTGAAGAAGACCAGAACCTCTAGGATGTTTCTTGAAAAGTGTAGAAGAGAAATTTCTAGGGTTTGTCCGAGATTTAAGGCTCAAAGTGGTGTGAGGAAGAGAGGGAGGGGGTGCCCTTTTATAAGGGAGGAGAGGGGCACCTTTGGAATAACTAAAAATATTATTTTATTATAAAGCCAAATTTGGTTTTAAATAGATCCAAATTGAATTATTTCGAAGCTAAAGTGGGGAGGGGTAGAAATAATCTCATAAAATATAATTTATACAAGTTTAGGTTCCTATTTTGACCTTATCGTTTAGATTTAACATTAGGTTAAATAATTTTACTTTTACCGTGTCTTCTTGTTTTCTTACACTATAAGGTTAATAAACTTACTATATCAAGCCACAAGAACCCCAAGTTTTTTATTATTAATATATATAACCTCATCTCTGTCATGTAGCCAAACCTTTGATTTTTAGGAATAAAATAACAATTAATAATATAATATTTGGTTTAAAAACTATTTTATGTCAATTTTGACACTATTTAGTAATTGATTTTTTTGAAACTCATAACAGATTGATTAGTTCGAAAAAAGTTAATTAAATCAATAATAAAATGTCATATGAACATATGAAATTAGTGTAATTCATAAAAAGTGTTAAATTACATTTATTTGGGTATTTATAACATCAATTATGTCAATATTTCATTAATAAAATAATTAATGCATCATCTTTGTGTCATAATAAATGATAATTATTTAATCCCTAAAAATTATAAATAAATTTCTATGATGTCGATAATTGTATTAGATTTCTGGATACTATTCATGTTCTAAGTTTCATGAAGTGTATCACTAAATTAAAATTATTATACTTATAAGATTTAAGAAAGTGATATGTTGTCACATTCTTTGGTTTTAATAATAATTAAATTATTTTCATGGACAAAAGTGCATTAAATTATTCTAATCAGACCCTTAGGTGATATGGGTCGACTTTTAGTCATCCAATAGGATTTTTCCAAGTGTTAGGATAATTTTATAATCTTATATTTACCCTTAATTACCCGATTTACCTTTAACTATGGTAAATAAAATTTACCGTAGTTACTATTCAGAATGCCCAAAAATAAAAAGTAGCTTATTATCATAATTTGGACCCACTGATTCCAAATATGGAATCCATTTTTCGAAATTCAATACACAAAAGTTTCAGAAATTAAATTAAAATTAATCTCATTGTCGAAAGAAAATGGGGTTTTCTTTAAAACATTGCAAAAGATTGAATTGATTTAACCTACGAATTCAAGGTAAAATCAATGCTAATGACATACATTATATTAAATGGTAAAAATATATTCTATTTATACTTTAAAACCATTAAATATTATAATTTAACCACATAAGATATTACGATGAAAAAAGTTGTTTTTAATTAAAATATAGCATGTTCTTACTATTCATTAAAATATGAAAGTTATCAAAATAAAATGAAAACTTTATCCAAAGTAAATTTGTATTTCTTGATTCCAAAGAATAATTTTATTTTTTCAAATGGATCTTATAAAAATTTCAAAAACAAGATTTAAAGTGGGTGCACCATCAAAAGGCGGCAAAACTATATTTTTTTGAAAAATAAATATTTTACCCGAAAATTTTATTTTGTTCTTATAAGATGTTATAGAAAATGTTTAAGATGAATAATAATGTTATAAAATTCAAAATTTAGTTAATACTATTCATAACGGCAATCATAATAATATTATAATAATATATCGTTGTTTAGTAAAACCCAGTATTGTGTAAAACACACGCTATCGAGGAAGGTCACGATTGCGTGTAATGCAAGACAAGTCAGAGTTGCGTGTTGTGAAAGACTCCTTTATTATTTCGTATAATAGAATCCAACCATATTTTAGTTATACATTGAATATATATATATATATACTCAATGTTTCGTAGAATAACTATTATCAAAATTGTGTGTAACACGATCCAAGAATAGTGTTGCGTATACTGAAAGCTAATACGGTGTTGCGTATAGCTCAAGGTAATCTTGGTGTAGCATAAAACACAAGTAATTAATGAAATTAAAATAATATTTTTCGCAAAATCTCGGGGTGTTACATTCTACCCCCTTAAAATGAATTTCTCCCTCGAAATTCGTCAGGGTTATAAATGGTTTACTACTCGAAAGTTTGTTTAAAATAAACCCACATCGTAAAAAGTAATACCGAAACATGGCTTTAAAAACTAAAGTATGAAATGTAACGGTTTCCCAAATTAACTCATCACTGGGTTTCCACGTAGGAGAACATAGGTGAAAATATGGATATGGAAGAAAAATCTAACCATCAAGTTCTGATGGAGAGTGGTAGAGAACATGGCTATGAAAAATCCAACAATCACAAAGCTATTGATTTGTGATGATCTAAGGTACCATCTGATTCATCGGATATAATGTAAGTAGGAAAACATTTTTGGTTTTCAAGATCATTTCCCTAAAGTTGATGAATTAAATGAAATACTTGCATAATTTTGGTACAATCTCACTATTGTTCGTGAATTGAACAATTTCAACTTCATCCCTTAAAGAATGAAGTTGAATTTTTAATTCGCGATGTGTTAGCAGATCATGTGATAGAATTATGGGTCATTCCATCTCTTTCAAACAAAAGGTTAGCAAAAGTTATGAGTCCATCTTATGGTTAGAATAATCATATATGCTTCCAAAAATGAACATATACTTCATATATTATACCGATTAATAAAATAAAACTAGTTTCTACTAACCAGGGACTTCCTGTAGGCCAGTGGTAGGCGATAAAGGCCAGTCACACATCGGTTGTGGGTTCAATTCCCACAGTCTTTCCCGACGCGATGGGATGTCGCCCGTCCTGCAGGTTTTCCTTTTTCTAAAACTATATTACTATAACATCCCATCAATAATATCGAAAAAACTTCTATCCTTAAACAATAATATCTTATGTCCAACATAATCCATTCCAATCATTAGGCTTATCCATAATATTGCAGTTCACTCTCATAATATAGAGAAAACGATTACCAGAGATTTAATACCATCATTGATCCCCATATATCATAAGATATGTCTTGTTGGTCACATTCCAAACATTCGAAGGCCTTAATCATGTATTCTCTTGAAAAATGAATACCCATTTAACCTTAGTGAAAACATGAATTCAGTTAAAAGTTAACACTTTCCACATACCAAAATCCTCAAAATTCTATATACTCAAACCATGATATCACTTAGTCCTTATATCAATCATGAGCTCATGAATACAATCAAACATCTCAGTATCTTATTATTCCTTCATTATGCGCATATCATCTACTTTACAACAATATCTGAATAACCTTCCATGGTTACTGGTACCATTCAACATATACTTTCAAATACATTAAGGAAAAAAACAATAGTGTAATAATCCTTAGATGATTCTTTATTCCATAGTACCATTAACTATACAACATAACTCTTGATAAACATACAATAATTCCACTACCTTCTAAAACAACCGACTGAGCTTCAACACTTCTTTCATCTCATATATCATTTGTAGTCTCCTCATCATCATCCACATAAATAATACCCATATGACCATGCTGATTCTCTTCATGAGACTTTCCCTTAGGTCATTGGTTTGCATAATGCCCATACATTCCACATTTAAAACATTTAACCATTGTTGATGTTGTATCAATACCATTATCCTCATCTCTGGTATTAACTGAACCTTTTCCTTTGCACTTACTGGATTTGTGTCCTTCTTTTCCACACCCAAATCATCTTCTAGTTCCTTTGAAACATTTTCCTTGATGCCTCTTCCCACATGATTTACATAGGGTAAATTGAACTTTCTTTCCTCTATGATCATCATGAAACTCCATCTTTCTCTTATTAGCCGAGTCAGGAAACTTAACAAATTTTACTTTATTGATCATATTATGAGATTTTTGATTTGGCATAATCATGATGTTTGGACTTACAAATCCTATTTCATTTGGTTGCTCATGAATAATATCATTCCATTGTCCATCATATCCTCCATTATCGTGAATCATCTTGATTCCAGCCATTTTCTAAAACCCAAAAAGAATAGTGTGAGAGGCAAAAATCATAATAAAGGGGGAGTAACTTCAATATCTAACATCTTGGATTACAGTAATTCTAGTACTATAACCTATACATATACTTAACCTTAGGGACATCCCTATACATACCTTAGAAATATCTATAGGGATCTCACTAAAGTTCTCGCATCCTAGTTTCCAAAGGTTGACTAAACCTTTCCTCTGATACCAACTATAGAGACCCAAAGCTTAACGTACATGGACATTACATTTCTTTTGTGGAATACATAGTACATAACAAAAACACACACACAAAGATCGTAATAGTTTAGTGTCTTTGGAAACTCGGAATATAATCTTCTAATCGTGGTGAAAGATCTTCAACATCTCCCATAATGATCTTCCCCTTTTTTTACCTAAAAAATTTCTTTATATCCTGGGGAAAAGAAAACATAAAAGGGTGAGCTCAAATTCTCAGTAAGGGTAAACAAAAGAAATATCAATCACATCATATTAATAAGAACATAAAATTTTGGAAATCATAACCTGCAAAAGAGAGCATAATTTCATAACATGGGATAAATCATAGTAGTGAAATGAAATCCCAATAATCATAACTTAAAACATGAAACTTTGTGGAATACACACATAATCATAGAGAATCATTTCTTATTAGTCAAGACTCATTGCCAAGACTATCTTAGTGGAAAAAGTCCATTTCGGAACCGAGTTCACACCTCGTTTCAGTCCTGTTTCAATGAACCGGTATAACCTGCCGTTCCAGCCATGTCTATCTCATGAGATATAAAATCTTTACCCAATTCATTGGAGGGAGATATAGGTCCCACCCATCTCATAATGATACCATTCTTATGTGTTCCACAAAATCATAAACCATACATCATAGCATAACCCATGTAATAAAAATGGGATTCTTCAACATCGTGACATCATAAAACAATTCATATAATATAAAGGAATTTATAAAAATAATTCCATCACAACATAATCAAATCAATGTAATAATAGGGATAAAAACAGAACCCTTTATTATCTTAGATGGAAAATAATTTTGATAAAACACTTGAACTCCATTCTTGAGGAAAATATCCTTTCTACTTCAAAAACATTTTACCTTTCTTAACATGTCATACAATTTTAAACTAAAATAAGCTGATTAAAAATAAAATTGAAAACTTGTAAAGGAAGCTTCTTGTAAATAATGTTTTAAAAATCCATTCATGTCATATAAGTTAAAAAAACATTCTTCTCTTACTTTTTTTTGGAAAAGTCAAAAAGTACCTCGTACGAAAAACGAAAAAATATTCCTTTCATATCCTTTACTAAAAACTCACCAAAGGGTAAAATAGGTTTTAAACAATTTTAGGTGGATGGAAATAATATTACATATTGAGGAAACATGGATGTTGATGATAAAATACACCCCAGTAAATACCAAAGTATAAACAATCTCGGATAAAATGAGATTGTAATATTTTCCCTTACATTAGGTCTGATTTGCTTCATAAGTGTCTGAACCTCCTGTATAATGATTTAAATAATGTTATTGACTTATTCTAGAATCATAATTGTTGTTATGATATCATATATGGTCATATTCATAGCTTCTTATTAGTAATATTTCATTACTACTTGTTATTCGGGTGTTTATTACTTTTTGTTCTTATGCGTGTTTTGTCGAATAAATTATTATTCTTCTATTTAGGTTATAGATAACTCATTTCCAGAATGGTATTACTGTAATATATATCATATTCATTCATTTAATTCATTTATATAATCATTATGAAATGAATATCATGTAGAATGAGTCACATCACATCGTGGAGATGGTATTTCGTACGTACGCACGAGTGATGATATCGTTCCTATGATCGTGGAATTGTATTGGAGTGTATGTATAGTATTTCAGAATCAATATCACTTTATAATAGTCATATATAGTCATTATTTACACCATTTTACCCATCCAAGTAAGGTGGTGGTGGAAAATAGATTACACCACGGCGTGGAGATGGTATTCTGTATGTACGCACGCGCGGTGATTTGTTTTTCCGTAGGATGGATAGATGGTGAAATATGGTTGTTTCATACTTATAATAACATATCAGTATATGAGTGATACTGATTTTATTACTTCATAATGAAACAACTAAAGAAGAAGAAGTGGAAGAAGAAATACAGATGAAAGAATTGGTAACGGACATTACCTCTTCTTTGAAGTGCTTCTTTGAGACCTCCTTTTAGGGAAATAAAATAGGTCTTTGAAGAATACCAGAACCTCTAGGATGTTTCTAGGGAAGTGGAGAGATGAAATTGGCAGGGGTTGGCCGAGATTGAAGGCTCAAAGTGGTGTGAGGAAGAGAGGGAGGGGGTGCCCTTTTATAAGGGAGGAGAGGGGCACCTTTGGAATAACAAAACATATTTTTTTTTATAAAGACAAATTTGGTTTTAAATAGCTCCAAATTGATTTTTTTATAAGATAAGGTGGGGATGGGTCGAAATCCTCTCATCCAATAGAATTTAGACAAGTTTAGGTTCCTATTTTAACCTTATCATTTAGATTTAACATTAAGTAAAATAATTTTACTTTTACCGTGTCTTCTTGTTTTCTTACACTATAAGGTTAATAAACATACTATATCAAGACAAACGAACCCCAAGTTTTTTATTATTAATATATATAAACTTATCTATGTCATTTGTCAGAACCTTATATTTTTAGGAATAAAATAACAATTAATAATATAATATTTGTTTTAAAAACTATTTTATGTCAATTTTGACACTATTTAGTAATTGATTTTTTTAAAACTCATAAAAGATTTATTAGTTCTAAAAAAGTTAATTAAATCAATACTAACATGTAATATTAACATATAAAATTAGTATAATTCATAAAAAGGCTTAAATTACATTTATTTGGGTATTTATAAAATCAATTATGTCAATATTTCATTAATAAGACAATTACTGCATCATCTTTGTGTCATAATAAATGATAATTATTTAATCCCTAAAAATTCTAAATAAATTCCAATGATGTATATACTTTTATTATATTTCTTGAGACTATTCATTTTCTAAGTTTCATGAAGTTTATCACTAAATTAAAATTACTATACTTATATGATTTAAGAAAGTGATATGTTGTCACATTCTTTGGTTTTAATAATAATTAAATTTTTTTCATGGAAAAAAGTCCATTAAATGGATCTAATCAGACCCTTAGGTGATATGGGTCTCCTTTTAGTCATCCAATAGGACTTTTCGAAGTGTTAGGGTAATTTTATAATCTTATATTTACCCTTAATTACCCGATTTACCTTTAACTATGGTAAATAAAATTTATCGTAGTTACTATTCACAATGCCCAAAAATAAAAAGTAGATTATTAACATAATTTGGACCCACTGATTCCAAATATGGAATCCATTTTTCCAAATTCAATACACAGAAGTTTCAGAAATTAAATTAAAATTAAACACGTTGTCCAAAGAAAATGGGGTTTTCTTTAAAACATTGCAAAAGATTGAATTGATTTAACCTACGAATTCAAGGTAAAATCAATGCTAATGACATACATTATATTAAATGGTAAAAATATATTCTATTTATACTTTTAAACCATTCAATATTATAATTTAACCACATAAGATATTATGATGAAAAAATTTGTTTTTAATTAAAATATAGCGTGTTTTTACTATTCATTAAAATATGAAAGTTATCAGAATAAAATGAAAACTTTATCCAAAGTAAATTTTTATTTCATGATTCCAAAGAATAATTTTATTTTGTCAAATGGAACTTATAAACATTTCAAAAAATATATTTAAAGTGGGTGCGCCATCAAAAGGCGGCAAAACTGCATTTTTTGAAAAATACATATTTTACCCGAAAATTTTATTTTGTTCTTATACCATGTTTTAAAAAATGTTTAAGATGAATAAAAATGTTATAAAATTCAAAATTTAGTTAATAATATTCATAACGGCAAGTTCATAATAATATTATAATAATATATCGTTGTTTATTAAAACCCGGTATTGCGTACAACACACGCTATCGAGGAAGGTCGCGATTGCGTGTAATGCAAGACAAGTCAGGGTTGCGTGTTGTGAAAGACTCCTTTATTATTTCGTATAACAGAATCCAACCATATTTCATTTATACATTGAATATATATATATATATATACTAAATGTTGCGTAGAATAACTATTATCAAAATTGTGTGTAACACGATCCAAGAATAGTGTTGCGTATACTGCAAGCTAATACGGTGTTGTGTATAGCACAAGGTAATCTTGGTGTAGCATAAAACACAAGAAATTAATTAAATTAAAATAATATTTTTCATATAATATCAGGGTGTTACATATCTCATGAGATATAAATCATTACCCAATACATTGGAGGGAGATATAGGTCCCACCCATCTCATAATGAATTCATTCTTTCTTGTGCCACAAAATAAACATACATCATTCATAAAAACCCAATAAATAAAATGGGTTCCATAAACATCATCCCATCATCACAAAATCCATATAAAAGAAATGGATATCATTTCATAATAAGAGAAGGGAAACCATTTAAATCATAGAGACATTATACTTGAAACATACACATATGAAATAATTTCATCTTAGATGAAAAATGGTTTTTATAAACACTTGAAATGAATTCTTGAGGAAAATATCCCTTTTTCTTCAGAATCATTTTCTTTTCACAAAATGTCATGCAATTTTAAAATAAAAGGATTTTTTTGAAAATAGTCATTAAATATTTTGGCGGAAGCTTCATGAAAACAATACTTTATAAAACCGTAAAAATCCATTCGTGTCGTACAAGTTAAAAAAACATTTTTCTCGTAATTTTACCAGAAAATCCAAAAAGTACCGCATAACGTAAACAAAAGAAAGATTCCTTACATACCATGTAGTAAAAGTCAAAATGGGTAAAAAGGAAATTAAAAATACATAAAAACACTTTTAGAAAACCTGGACATGGATGATAACAATATCCCCAGTAAATACTTACGTATAAGCAATCCCGGATAAAAAAATGAGATTTGCAAAATTATCCCTTACCTTAGGTCTGATTTGATTCGTAAGTATCCGAACCTCCTGTATAATGATATAAATAATGTTATAGACTTATTACAGAATCATATTAATTTTTTTTATATCATATATGGTTCACTTATGACTTTATATTACTCGTTCTTTTGTAAATTCCATGTTAAAGAGCGTTTTGGGTAAAATCGTTTCATTTGTCGTCTATGTTTTGACTTGTAATTATTCATATGATTACTTAGATCATGATTACTTACATCCAGAATTTAAAACATGATTTATATATAATATATATTTAGAATATACATATATATAATAGATTGATAAATGGAATGAAATACACTGTTCATGGAGACGGTAGGCCGTACGTACGCATGAACGTTGTTTTCGTTTCCTCATTGAATTGAATGGAATTAATTGGATGACATACATATATATATATATATATACATAAATCCAGTATCATTATTATGTCATATATTTCATAATTACTTATTATATATACTTTATAATCATTTATGAATGGTTAATCATTGAGAATGAATCTCATCGCGTCGTGGATACGGTATTCCGTACGTACGCATGAGCGATGATATCGTTCCAATGATCGTGGAATTTTATTGGAGTGTATTTATACTATTACAGAATCAATATAACATTAAAATAATAATATATATTTATTATTTACACCATTATACCCATCCATGTAAGGTGGTGGTGGAAAATAGATTACACCACGGCGTGGAGACGATATTCCGTACGTACGCACGCGCGGTGATTTCGTTTTCCGTAGGATGGATAGATGGTGAAATAGGGTTGTTTCATAATTATAATAACATATCAGTATATTAGTGATACTGATTTTGTTACTTCATAATTAAAAAACCTAAGAATAAGAATTGGATGAAGAAATAAAGGTGAAATAATCCGTAACGGAAATTACCTCTTCTTTGAAGCGCCTCTTTGAGACCTCCTTTTAGGGCACTAAAATTGTTCTTTGAAGAAGACCAGGACCTCTAGGATGTTTCTAGGGAAGTGTAGAAGATAAATTGGCAGGGTTTGGCCGAGCTTGAAGTCTCAAATTGGTGTGAGGAGGAGAGGGAGGAGGTTCCCTTTTATAAGGGAGGAGAGGGTCACCTTTGGAATTCTTAAAAATATTAATTTATAATAAATCTAAACCCAGTTAAAAACCTCCAAAAATGACTCATATTTGAAGCTTAGATGTGATAGGGTTGTAATATCATCAACCAATCAAATTTAGACATGTTTGGGTCTTATTTTAAACCTTATCATTTTGATTTATCCTTATTTAATCTATTTAAGTTTATTTGTGGTAATAAAATTCTAAATTTTAAATTATAACAAATAATTACTTATTTGTTATGAATTTTCCATAATTGTTTACTTTATAACATTATAGACCATATAAATTTAAATTTATAATTTTTAAATATTTTTGTGATTTTTAAACAATTTTATAATATGTTATTTTTATAAAATAACAATAGTATCAATTTTGGTACTATTCATTTATTTGAATTTAAATAAAATATATACAGAGTATATGATCGAAATAAAAGCTTTAATAGATTAAAAAAGGTCATATGTATCTAGAAAATTAGTGGAGAACATTAAATAGTTCATATAATATTTATTTTATTATTGTTAAAACCATTTATTTGGTTTCTCTCTTAATAAAATAATTACGACAACATTTTTGTATAATTATTTAATATACCTATTTTTTTCATAAAAATTAAAAATAAAATCCTATGATGAAGATAAATATATTAAATTTCACAATAATACTTCTACTAGAATTATAATTTTAAAATCACAATATTTAAATTGTTATATTTATTAAATTATGAAGGTGACAACTTTGGCATCATTTAGAATAAAATAATATAAGTGTCATAATTGCTTGTATAAAACTCCAAATGGTAAAAAATTCGACCATTGGATGATTACAGTTTATATTTACATTACCAATCCGTTTTGGTCATGGTTTTGTGCCTTTTATGGTCACTATTAATTTAATAAAAACTATATTCTTGATTTTTCACTAAATAAATAATTTCTGCATCACTATTGTGTCACAATTAATGATAATTATGTAATCCCAAAAAATTATATATAAATTCTCAGGATGTAGATAATTTTGTTAGCTTTCTGGAGATAATTAATGTTTGAAGTGTCATGAAGTTTATCACTAACTTAAAATTATTATACTTATAATTTTTAAGAGAGTGACATGTTGTCACTTTCTTTGGTTGTAATAATAATTAAATTATTTTCAGGGAAAAAAGTCCATTAAATGAATCTAATCCGACCCTTAGATGATATGGTTCGACTTTTTGTCATCCAATAAGATTTTTCCAAGTGTTAGGGTAATTTTATAATCTTATATTTACCCTTAATTACCCGATTTACCTTTAACTATGGTAAATAAAATTTACCGTAGTTACTATTCATAATTCCCAAAAATAAAAAGTAGCTTATTAACATAATTTGGACCCACTGATTCCAAATATGGAATCCATTTTTACAAATTAAATACACAAAAGTTGCATAAATTAAATTAAAATTAATCTCGTTGTCGAAAGAAAATGGGTTTTTCTTTAAAACATTGCAAAAGATTGAATTGATTTAACCTACGAATTTAATGTAAAATCAATGCTAATGACATACATTATATTAAATGGTAAAAATATATTCTATTTATACTTTAAAACCATTCAATATTATAATTTAAGAATATAAATTTTTGTGATGAAAAGAGTTGTTTTTAATTAAAATATAGTGTGTTTTTACTATTCATCAAAATAGGAAAGTTACCAGAATAATATGAAAAATTTATCCAAAGTAAATATTTTATTTCTTGATTCCAAAGAAGAATTTTATTTTGTCAAATTGAACTTATAAACATGTAAAAAACTAGATTTAAAGTGGGTGCGCCATCAAAAGGCGGCAAAACTGCATTTTTTGAAAAATACTTATTTTACCTGAAAATTTTATTTTGTTCTTATACCATGTTCTAGAAAATGTGTAAGATGAATAATAATGTTATAAAATTCAAAATTTAGTTAATACTATTCTTAACGGCTACTTCATAAAAATATTATAATAATATATTGTTGTTTAGTAAAACCCGGTATTGCGTACAACACACGCTATCGAGGAAGGTCGTGATTGCGTGTAATGCAAGCCAAGTCAGGGTTGCGTGTTGTGCAAGAATCCTTCTTTGTTTCATATAACAGAATCCAACAATATTTTATTTATACATTGAATATATATATATATATATACTCAATGTTGAGTAGATTAACTATTATCAAAATTGTGTGTAACACGATCCAAGAATAGTGTTGTGTATACTACAAGCCAATACGGTGTTGCGTATAGCGCAAGGTAATATTGGTGTATCATACAACACAAAACATTAATGAAATTAAAAGGAATATTTTTCATAAAATATCGGGGTGTTACAATGCTGTTACATGGGATTTGAAGGGTCAAGCCATTTAATGGCTTGACTCGTCGCTGGTCCCACACTACCACTTGTTCGTTGGAGGAAAAGAAAAGAATCAAATAAAATAACAAAGTTATTTTAATATTCTTTAAAAAAGTCCCAAAATCTAGATTTTTCTCCAGACCTACTATGGTCGAAGTGAAGACTCCATTAAGCGAATCCCAATGCTGTGGATTTGAAGGTTCCCTCAGATTTTTAATCCGAGCACTGGTTCAAAAGTTTGAAAACATCGCCCATGTGTTTACTGAACGTACCTGAAAAAAAGTTCAGAAAATTATTAACAGTCACCCCTGACTCGTGCTGGTCAAGGTTAGGCTCTGCCTAAGGGGAACACACCCTCACAAGCTCAAGGGTACTCTCATATTTTTAATTCGAGTTTCCATTTAGAAGTTATGGATTTTAAAATAAAATAATCGTCACTTAATTATTTTATTTACAGCCAAAAACTAACTTCCACTAGTGGCCCGCGCTAACCAATATTAGTATTAGCATAAGGAAAGCATACCCTCACGAGTTCAGCGGTGTTCTCAGATTTTCAATCCGAGTTACCTTTCGTGAGTTATAAGAATTTGAAAAATAAAATAATTTTATTTTATTATTTTATTTACGGTTATGCCATTGTCGGGTTTTCCCACCAGAGGCCTGCGTCAATTAAACATATGTCGTGCCTAGGGTAAAACCATCATCCTGAATGCAATGGTCCCCTCAGATTTCTGATCCGGGCAACAGTTTAATATTTATTCCACTTTTTCAAAAAAACATCTTACGCTCCCTAATTAAAGATTAACAAAACTTCTATGGATCATTTCCTGAACTCCGGGCCTCAGAATCACACGCCATCAGATTTCGCGATCTTGAAATAATTCCATATAATTAAAAAACATATATGGAAATTCTGGGACATTATAGGGAAAACTCATTTTTTATTAAAAACACTTTACAACACACCCAAAACAATCAGTCCAATATTTCATTATGAATCAGTTTGTAAAGATAATCAATAATATCCATTACCATAGGCTAGAGACAGATCCACCAACCACAAAACTCAGGTCTCACATGCTCTTAATGGAATCCAAAATCAACAAAACCCAAAAACATCAACAAATACCATAGAATAAAATCCACATAAATATTGATTTCATTTACAAGATAAGGGGTCGATAGAAGATATGAAACCTATATAACATAAGGACGAATGCCTTCTTCACCATGAACAACGAAGAAAAAGCCCTCTAGAATGAGATAACACAATGGATATTGGAGAAACTAATAAGACAACACCATCTTAAACAAAAGGATCCAAATATGCCACCCAAAGGTAATACTACGATCAAAAGCATTGAAGAAGTGAAAAAGGTCACTTACCTGGAGAGAAACACCACAACCTTTACAGATATCCAATGTTGAAGAGATCGATCTAGGAGGAGCAGTGTATCCATAAAACACCTAAAAGAGACCCTGGGTTGTGGGTGAAAGATTCTGGAAAGAAAGGGCCAAGAAAAACTACCATGTGTGTGTTTTATATTTGGACAAAGTCCATTTGAGGGCATGAAACTCCCATTCATTTCGTGATGTCCACCTTGGATAAGTACTATTAAAAACACATTACCTCAGATTAAAAATCCATTATTTAAAACATTCATGATGTGAAACCCACATTCACGACATGTAATATTTTACAGCATGAACCCCCTTTCATGACTTGTACCCAGCAATAATTACACAATGTGTAACCCAGTTACACAACATGAAATCATCCCTCAACATGCAGAAAAGGCTAGTTAATGTTGAAAGTAGAAAAAATCTATGACTTCACCATTATAGGTATCCTCCTAATATCAAAGGAGGGGAAAACCATGATGAGGTTAGGGGTGTACCTGATAAAATGGTAACGGGATGGTACAAACTCCCCACCATAAAGACTTTTCATCCTCGGGATGTCATGGGGAAGATGTAATCCCCAAAAGGAGATGAGGCCACATCTCCCTCATCAAGGAATCGTGTTCTCAAGTCTCAGGAGAATTTTATCCTTATTTTCATAGTACTATGACCAACATAATCAACTTCCTATGCAATAATTTCTCTTGAGATCCAACGATCTCTACCGGTTTCTCCAAAATAGAAACATTATGCTCTAACTCAATTTCTTTCGAAAAAATAATATGAGTAGAATCAGGGTGATATTTATTGATTTGAGATATATGGAAAACATATGGAAAACCTATCAAATGAACTAGAAATGCTAAATGATGATCAAATTTTCCAATCTGCTCAGTGAACTCAAATTGTCCAACATATCTCAGAGCCAACTTTCCCTGCTTTCCAAGTTGATGGTGACCCAATTGAGGAGAAAATTTCAAGAAAACCAAGTCACCTATGAAAAACTCCAATGTTCGACATTGCCAATCTGCCTACAATTTCTATGGACTCTGGGCTAGAACCATATGTCGATGTACATCCTAAATCTCCATGGATGTTTTGCGAAAAAAACTTTGTCCAGCTAAATATACTTCACCCACCTCATCACAACAAAAAGGTGATCTACATATGAGACCATATAATGCCTTGAAGGGATCCATTCATAATGATGACTAAAAAAATTTATTGTAAAAAAACTCAACTGTTCTCATATGGATATTCCATTATCCTTTTAAATCCCAGGTATTCGTGCGGATAATATCTTCTAGAATCTAAATTACTTGCTCTGTTAAACCATCAATCTCTAGATGGTAAGCAATGCTCTACATGGACTGAGTTCCCATTGCCTCTTGGATATTCCTCCAAAACCTCTAGGTAAACCTATGATCCCTATCCAAAACAACGTAAGGAAGGATCCCATGTAACCTCACAATATCTTTCACATTCAACTTACCTAGATATTTTACTTTAGTGGTCTCTTTGATTGGAATGAAATGAGAAAAATTCATTAATTAATTAACAACCACCCAGATATAATTCATCCTTTGGGGGGTCCATGGTAATCCAACAAAAAAATCCATGGATACCTCATTCCATTTCTAAATCGTCACCAGAAGAGGCTGAAGAAAACCATTAGGTTTAAAGTGCTCTAAATTTATCTGTTGGCAGGTGTAATAGTGGGACAAAAACTCTGTGATGTCACGCTTCATACCTAACCACTAGAATCACCACCTCATATAATAATACATCTTTCTAGTGCCTAGATGAAATTTCCCTGAAGAGTTATAACAATTGAGAAAGACTAAACTCCTCACAAGTGCTGGGATGACAACCCTTTTCCTGAATTGAAGCATACCATCTGAAGAGAGAGACCATCCCCAAATGGTCCTCCCACCTCAAAGGATTTCTTGAGTCCTCTAAAACTCATCATCATGTTTCTGACTATAGAAAATAGACTCCAGGATAGATAATGATAACTGAACACTAGTTATAACCATACCAGAAACTTCCTCTTGAGAATCTAGATGAAACTAAGTGAAAATACTCATAAGGTTCATCTCTTCCATTGATTCTATTACAACCTATAATGGTACATTCTAGATGAGAGCATCTAAAACAATGTTTCCATTCCCTTGGGTGTAGGTGATATCAAATTCAAACATCTGAAGGTATTTTACCAATTGTCCTTGTATATGATTCAAGTCCTTATGTGAAACGATATAACTCAGACTCTTATGATCAGAAAAGACCATGAATCTTTCCCCAAAAAGATAGCACCACCAAAATTTAAGTGAATGAATGATTGCAACAAGATCTAAATCATGAGTGGGGTAATTCTTATTATGTGGTCGAAGTTGAAGAGAGTCATAAGCTACCACATGGTCTTCCTATATAGTCACGCATCCCAAACTAGCACATGAAGCATCGCAAAACACCACGTACCTCTTACAAGGATATGGTAAGATCATAATAGAATTCTATGTTAGAAGTCATTTCCATTCATTGAATTAAGACTGAAACTTTTCATCCTAGGTGAATTTCACCGCTTTCTTGATAAGAGTAGTCAAAGGTGATGTCATCTTATAGAAGTCCTTAAAAACCCATCTATAGTATCTAGTGAGACCAAGGAAGCTTCATATCTCAAAATTATTATGTAGTTCCTTCTAAGAAAAAATATCATTTACCTTATATGGATCAACTAATAATTCAAGCTAAGAAATTTCCGCGCCCCAAATATTTCACTCCTTGAATCTAGAAACTACATTTTGAAAGATTTCCATACAAATAGTGACTTCTCAAAATTTCAAGAACCAAATTCAGATAGTGCTTGTGCTTATGCTTAGATTTTGAATAAACTAGAATATCATTCAAGAACACTAACACACAAGTTTCAATATATTTATGGAATATCCGATTCATTAAGGCCATTAAAATTGTAAGAGCATTAGTCAGACCAAAAGGCATAAAAATACATTCATAATGGTCATACCTACTCCTAAAGGATGTCTATGGTATATCTGACTCCCAAACTCTAATCTGATGATAACCTAACCAAATATTGATCTTTGAAAACCACCTCACCCATTTAACTAGTCAATCAGATCATCAACACGAGTGAAAATAAATTTTTTCTTAATTTTTACCCTGTCAAAATTTCAAAAGTCTACACATAACCTATGTGAACCATCTGACTTACTAGTAAAGAGAATAGGGGCTGCCAAAGGTGATACACTAGGGAGAACAATAAAAATTCCAATAGGTTGTCCAACTAAATCTTGATATATTTCAGCTCTGATGGTTCCATATGGTAAGAAGGTATCGATATCATCCCCTTAATTGGCACCAAGTTAATAATAAACTCTACCACTATCTCTGAAGGAATACTAGAGAAATCATCTAGTAAAACATCAAGAAAGTATCCAACAATAATGGGAAAATCAACAATAGGAGATATTTCATCAGGATGAAATGAAACAACAACAAAAAAATATTGGTCTCTGGGCGGGAAAGTACTACATGACTTGAACTCGGGTCCCAGTCCCCCTGAAACACACAAGATATCCTATCGGTAGTAAGAAATGAAACACCCTGATGATAACAATAAACCACCTCTAAATGAGTGAAAATCGAATTCATACTGATTATGACATCAAATAGGTCCAGATCAAAATGAGAAAACCCTAGACCAAATCTATATCAGCTAACGTTAATAAAAAAAGGACACTGATACCCTAAATCTTTAATCTTACCGAGAGGTGTTTATAACTTTGTTTAAAAGAAATAAGCTCCATTGGAAGTTTAAGAATATATAATAAATGTGTACATATAAGTGAGTGGGATGCACCAATATCAAATAAATAAATTTCTACTAAAGATGTAATAAGGATAGTACGTCTCACTATTTTTGGACCTGCATCAACTTCTGCTGGACATTCATCTACTACATGAAAATGAATCACTCCGAAGGCCTGTAGCTGGAGCCCTGTAGTCTTTGAAGCTTCTATATACACCACAATATCCCTTGGAACTAACGAACCCTGTCCATACTGAGGTGAATTCATAGCCTGATAGAAGTTATATAAGTGACCAATGCATACAAAGATATTGAACGTCTTCATATGCATTGGAAAATAACTTCTGGTGTGTCCTACCTTACCACATTGATAGAAAGTCATAGATAAATTACACACTGTAACATGCGGTGTAGAAGAGGCTTGCTGCTGAGAACCACTTCCACTACTCCTGCGATGATCTTGCCACTTCCTCTTCTTCCCATGTGTTCCACTGAAGCTGCCAACCGATGGAAGAGAAGAGGTGGGAAATCCAACCTTACCTACCATATTCATTTCTACCATCATATCTATGTCTACCATCTCTGAATAGATAGAAATCTTTAGCCTAAACATCCACAATATGATATTTGGTTACAAACCCTACAGGTACTTCTGAGCCTTTATCTGGTCATTCATTACCACGTATGGGGAAAAAACACAAGCTCAACAAAATGATTGATGTATACTGACACCAAACTATCACCTTATTGTAATGACAAGAACTCCAAAGACTTTTACAGCATTAGGGACTCTGGAAAAATCTGCTAGAAGGGAAGGGTTTTGAAACACTACCAATCCAAGACTACATGCCTATCGGCTTGGACCATAGAATCCTATTATCCCTTACTAGAATCCTCTAGTATGAATTCTGCACACTTTACCCTGATGTTCTCAAATGTCTCTTGAAAGTTAAATATTTGATCAATCTTTTCCATCTATCCCTCCACCTCTTGATGATCAGTCATTCCTTTAATGGATAGTGATTTCTCACATAGGGAATCTCGTGATCTATCTCTCTCTCCTTCAACTTCTGGTTGTACCTTAATAACAACATTATGAAATCATGGTAAATCTTGATCAACAACATGGAATACGTGTACAATAGTCTCAATTAGGTTCTGATCTATAGGAGGGTTTCCTTGAGGAGCATCAACTGCACCTTCCCGAGAAACATGGGAAATATGTCTCGATGGCATACTAATATAAAAAAACAAAAGAATGATCAGACAATAGGGAAAATTTTAGATCAATCTAGAATACCCATAAGCAAAAAACTAAGATTTTAAATCAAAAAACAATACTAGAGACACACATCCCTACATCACATGTAAAATTGAGTATCGTTACGACAATATATGGCTAGGAAAATATCTTAATATACCACTCAAGTCTGGACAATCATATCTCTAATCTAATTGATATCCTAAGACATGGAATCTTGAGGACATACATCCTTTGATACCAAATTGTAATGAATCGACCTGATTTTCCCTCAAACCTATCACCTGACCCGTTCTATTACATACTCAAAGGGATTTCTTGATCCCCACAGGCAAGCGATATGAACCCGGGCATCAAACAACACAATAGAGAGAAAAATTTCCCTCAACCAAATCAAATTCATGATATATATGTACTATAAAAGGAACAACAAAATAAAAACAAGATATATATGCCATAATTGTAAGAAAGCAATGGAAATAGACAACAAAAATGTAGCTTAAAATTCCAAAGGAAAATCCAAAGGAAAATTCCAACTATAAATGATCTAAACCAAAAAACTACTCCAAACGATGGCATGGGAAAACTCCCACCGTATCATCACCAGCTACTAAACCACCTGATAAGAAACCTCACCGCCTCACTATGAAACCCTTCCTTTCCCTACACTATAAGAAAAAAATGTTCTACGCACCACCAAATTGGTGCGTAGGGTGTGAGCTAATAGGATCAGTAGGATCCCACCCATGTGTTCCATATCAAGTCTTTGTATAAAAATTCCTATATTCTCATTTTAAATAAAAACATGGCATGATAAGTAGTAAATTAGTTTTATAGAAAACATAGTAAACATTTCCATTTTTCAAAATTTCTAAACAAAAGTAGGTATATCAATTTCAAATAACATTTTTCATATCACTTTTCATAAGCATAAAAATTCATATCAACTCTAAATCAGAAAGCCAAAAAATAAAAAATAGAAGCAAAGGTATTACAATACTAAGGAATACTATAGGTTTATGCCATATACTACTCATATAATAATAATCATGTGCACAAAACAGTTCCTAGTATAACAGTCCTAGAATGTATAGGAATACCCCATGAGTAAACCCCCAATAATGTCAATATAGGTCCCCTAGAATAACAAGCCTAGGAAATAGGGGAAATCCCCAATAAAAACCTCCTTGATAATCACAAAACAATGGACAATGGACCTAAGCTAAACCTTCCACCTAAGTACCGAAGGTAAACTATGTACTATTTTATACAATTCATTTTAATTAATTGAAACCATTTCAAAACCAATGCACAAATTCCATTTCAATGCTTTAAAAATACCCATTTTCTCTCCATTTATCAATAACCAGGGAAAACCCGTTTTTCATTAAAAAACCCTTTGCAACACATAGAAAACAATCATACCAATATTTAATTATGAATCAATTTATAATGAAAAATGACAAGAACCATTATCATAGGCTAGTGAGGGAACCACCTACCTCAAAACGTGGTTCACAGTCACTCCTAATGAAATCCAAAATCAACAAAACCGATAACATCAATAAATAACCTAGAATCAAATCTACATCAATATTGATTGAACTTAGAATACAAGGGGTTGTAAGATGATAGGAAACCTACATAACTCAAATATGAACACCTCCAAACCATGACCAATAATGAAAAAGACCATCATAACATGATCACACAATGTATCTGGGAGAATCCAATAATACAACACCATTGTAAACCAACATATAAAAAGATACAACCCAACACAATAATGTGATCAAAATAAATGATGTAGAAAGTTCTCTTACTCAGAAAGAAGCAACACAACTACAATATATATTGAATTCCAAATGAATTGATCTAGGTGGATCAGTGTCTCTTGAAAATTCCTAAGAGGGACCTCGTGTCGAGGGTGAAGGAGTCTCAAAATAAAGGGCTAAGAAAAACTTCCACGTACAAGTTTTAAATCTAGATGTGGTCTGTTTCACAGTGTGAAACTCCCATTCACATTGTGAAGTCCACACTAGATAAGTATGCCCAAAAAAACCCATCACCTCAGATTAAAAATTCATTATTTAAAACATTTCAGATGTGATATCTCTATTCACGATGTGTAATATTTCACAGCGTGAATCCCCTTTCATGGATTGTACCTAACAACAATTACATGTCATATAACCCGGTTACACAAAATGAAATATTCCTACATCCTGCAGAAAAGTCTGGTAAAATTTGAAAGAGCAACAAATATCTAACTTCACCATTATAGGTATCCTTCCAACCTTAAAGGATGGGAAAACTATGATGAGGTTAAGGGCGTACCTAATAAAACAATAACAAGATTTTACAATTAAGTATAATTATTTTTATCAAAGGAATGATATGGTATAATTATACAAAAAAACTTATAAAGTTCCCATATATTGATATTTATGTTTTCTTTGTTCATTTTAATTGGAACACCAACTTTAGAATCTATCTCCCATAGAATTTGGGGATGCCAAAATAACCAAATCAGGACCGTAATTTTATTCTAGGTTCGTGATATTGATTTTTTCGTATTAGGTGTATTGAATTGGGAGTTTTAATCCTAGATTCATAATATTATATGCTTAATAATCCCAAAACAAAATACCAAGGATTTGGATTTAAGAGTTGTTAAATAACGGATGGTGTAGAAAAAGACTCTAACCAATGATAGTATTCTCCATCCATAAATGCCCCAAAAAATCAAGTAGATGTTTTCTAAGGTTATAGAGACTCAATATATATTTCTAATCCCTCAAAGAGAATTTCATAATCATAAACTATTTATATTCATTTACCCTTTCAAATAGAATTCCATGTTTGGTCACAATAAAAGAATTTTCACCTTATTTTTACTTTTCTAGATTGTGGGTTTGATATCTTTTGGAAAACCATTTAATGTTATTTAATTTGACACACAAAACACTTCCCATGATGAACCAACATTAATAAATGCATCGACTTTCACATGAAATTTAGCCATATCTGGAGAGGAGGAAAGACCAACTAGAGCTTGTGCCAAGGAGATGAAACCCCCATATTTGAGAGCATCAAAATCCTTTAATGGTGTAGGATCTATATTATTCAACTTTCCTTTATTCCTAAAATTTGGTATAATCAAATTTGAATTTGAATTAACCCCCATGATGATCACCTACAAAATACATGAAATCTACAAGCTGTAAAGATCATCTTGAATCACCATAGGATCTCCTTAATTTTCCCCAAATTGACTGAGAAATTTTCTCCCATAACCACCACCAATAATAATAATAATAGAAATTATGTTAATAATAATAATAGAACTAGTAATAATAATAGTAATAATAATAATAATTTTAATAATAATAACAATATTAGTAATAATAATAGTAATAATAGTTTTAGTAATAATAATAGGAATAGTTGTAAAAATAATAATAGTAATTTTAAGAATAGTAATAACAATAGTAGTAATAATAGTAATAATAGTAATAATAGTAACAATAATATTAATGATAATAGAAATAATAATAGTATTAATTGTAATACTAATGGTAATAACAGTAATAAAAATAGAAGTAACAAAAGTAATAATCATAATGATATATATTTTATTTTGGAGGTATGATTGCAATTAAACTCACCTGAACCTCATACCCATATGATATATGGAAGGATCATATCTACCCTAGGTGTAATCCAACCATCAAAACCTTTTATTATATAAATACCCATAGACCCTTAGTACATGGGTCATAGGCCCTTATTAAATGGACCAAAGGCCAACAATAACAAACCATAACGAATTGATACTCTCATTTGAGCCTATGTATCATGTGACCCAAACATCCATCAAAGACACATGTGGCTACGGACCCCTTGTGACTATCCTCCATCAGGATATCAACCTCCTTCATCACACTGAGGTGTTTTTCCACTACACATTCTTTCTCCACCAAATTCTCAAGCTGACATGGATGATATTTTCATAAGTATCCTCTCAACGGTTGATGTGGGAATTCTACTTGAGGACATGCTGATTCTCCACTGTCATTTCCACTAGCCCACCTTACCTACACTACCAACCTTTGGATATACCAATTAACAATGATCACTAAACACCCCGCATTTACATTACCCCCACCATTTAGTGGAGGTAACCATCATCAGTCATCGCACCGCCTGCCGTTTAATTACAGTTCATGAACTTCTTCTATTTCAGCCAGTTCATCTTCACGATTTCTTCTTCCATGACATTATGCCATGACTATCCATTCTCATTTTGCTAATGATTGGGACACCTTCAATGACAACCACCACCATCATCCCTATATATACCATACATGTATTCAATCATTATCGCTCCCCCTACCTATATTATACCCCCATTATTGAGCGGGGTTCAGACCATGATGCTAGAATACACTACCATCACCAAATTCCCCCAATTTAATTGGGGACCAAAGTTGTGCAGACCTTGATTTGATCCTAGTATCTTCCAGATGTAATTCCCAGATGAGTTCCACTCACTTGTGGCCATGAACACATATTAATGGTAAAAATATTAGTAATAATGGTTATACTAATAGTAATAATAATAGTAATAATTGTACTAATAATAGTGACAATAGTTCTAATAATAATAATAATATTAATTTTTAAACGAGTTGGGGAAAGACCCCTTTTTTATAAATCAATTTAAGATATCTTCCTATGAAGGTTTAGGAGAACCCATTATATGACCTTTTTGGGAATAGGGGAAAAATCCCCCTAAACAAAGTATGAAGGGCCAATAACTAGTATGAATACCTAATCACCAATAGGACCATGGAAATGACCATGATGCCCTCAGTCCAAGCTACCCATGTATATCCGGAACTGTTTGCTCGCATGTCTATTTATCCACTCTCACTGAAATCCCAGCCTCCTCCTCTGACAAGACTCCGTAGATAAACGCCACACATCATGAGTTCCATCCTATGATGCCTTCCCACCTCACATGTGCCATATCATCCTTTCCGCACAACATCCTGATGCCTCCACCGCTTTCTCCTTTAGTGTGGGATAATTTTTTAATTCCCATGCCTATAGAGAGGAATTATTTTTTCACCAAAAATAATACTAGTATTTATAAACAATCAGGGTTATAACCTTGATCGAATGCACAATAATGAGCACAAATTCTAGACAAACCAATGCTGAAGTGTTTAATAATAATAATAATATTAATAATTTTAATAATAGTAGTTTTAATAATGATAAAAACAACAATAATAGGAATAATAATATTAATAATAATTGTAATAATAATTGTAATAATAACATTAATAATAATTGTAATATTAATAATAGTTTTCAAACAAGCTTGGGGTTGAAGCCCCATTTTTATTAAGAAGATGAAGTCCACTTTTTCTAGGTTGAGAGTTAACCCATTACATAGAATGAAGTCATAGGGGCATAAGACCATTACTGGTGGGTGGAAAGAATCTCATCCCAATTCCACTTTTGTTCTAGGAGGCTTTCACCTATCGCCCCTCATCCAGAGCACCGACCACCTCTTCCCTATGTCGACCACCCATGTCTGTGGCCTCCCTTGTTCATTCCTCTATAGTGGTTTTTCCATGTTCCTGCTCAATTATATTCATTGTAACACAACCTATCGACCACACCCCATTGGCCAACAACCCACCTCCCTGCCACGTTGGTTTGTCATGATAGGCCATCAACGCACCTCATCATTAGCTCACCTCCCCTATAGACACCCACTTTTGTTGTGTCCATGACACAACTGCATGGTACACATCATTTTCACCTTCCATTTTCATTGATTATGGTCCCTCATCACTTCCCACAACCCAACCTCATATATGGAGAGATCTTTTAACTAGAGGTTGGCGGGGGTGGAACCTCCGATGAATTTTTCAAATTAGAATCATAGTTCCTAATAAACTGGGGCTTTTTTCAGTAATAGTTATAATAATAGTAATAATAACAGTAATAATAATAGTAATAAGAATAGTAATAAGAATATTAATAATAAAAATAATAGAAATAATATTATTATTATTAAAAATAATATTTATAGTAATTAGAGTAATTTTAATAACAGTAATATTAATAATTGTAGTATTAGTAATTTTAATAATATTAATAATTGTAGCTGTTTTTTAGTAGTACTGATAATAATATTAAATAATAATAATGGGTTAAAATGGCATGTACTTTTGTTTATAGGTGTGGGTGTGTGTGTGATTCCCATATAGTGCCCCAATAAATAATGGTATAACAATATTTTTAAACAGATTGGGTTTGACACCCATTTTATTAAGGAAACAATGCCCTATTTTCAAACAAGTTGATAGAAGATCCTTACATGACCTGAAGGCCCAATGGATTAAATCCCCATAACAATTTGATGTCTTGAAGACCCTATGGTTGAAAGCTAATGGATTTGATCGGATGGCCTAATATGAGTAGCCAAACTTTACATCTTGATTCTAGTATTATCGCTACGATTCCCCCTTACCAGTATCTGTTTCATTTTAATGTGCCACCTTGAGCTCCTGGAAGATAACCCCTCCTTAACCCTTGCCTGGATAGAGGTATAGATGATAGGTTTTATTTCACCCATCACTCATTCAAGATGCCATCCAAGAAATATATTCATATCTTAATTCCATAATATCTGCCATGATGTGTCACTTCACCCATCTAGTCATCACCATTCACACAATGCATCACCCCCTCTTCTATGAACCATTATGTTGTTCTACCTATTGAAATGACATGGAATATAAATCCTCCATACTAAGAAGTCATAGGGATAATTGATAGGTGTGAGAACCCTTATCGATCTTTCGATCCACCCAACCAACACTTTCACAAGGACCTAAGCTACACTGCCTACCTGATGCGCTATTTCAATCGACTGGTCACTATACATCACCTATTGTACTATGGTGTCCTAGAGTCCATGTTTCTTTGATGTCTATGGTGAACCTAATGCTATGTGGCCCGAAGGCCCAATTTAAGTGAATTGTCCCCATCCTATAATAACTGATATGGTATCTCTTATATTAACCAGTACAATGCTCAAAAATCAACCCCACCTGATTTTTAACTTAGGTCTTTTGAATTTTAAGAAGGAGCATGTACCACTCAAAAATAATCTCATTGTCATTGGGATAACAATAAGGAAAAAGCAATAACAAAAATGAAAACAACAATAAAAAAACTTTATGGACAACAACAACAAAAATAATAATTTTTTAAACTGATTGGAGTTTACACACATTTTTTGGTTAAAAAAATTCATATTTTCCAACTAGGTTGATAGGTTACCCTTACATGAACCAAAGGCCGAATTTCTCAAAGCACCATTAGAATTTTTTGTCCTAAAGTCATGTTAGCATACAAATTTCATATCATATCCTAGTATTCTCACTACAATACCCCTAATAACAACCATTTCATTTCACATAACCATCATGAAG
This sequence comes from Viscum album, assembly GCA_963277665.1. NCBI lineage: Eukaryota > Viridiplantae > Streptophyta > Magnoliopsida > Santalales > Viscaceae > Viscum > Viscum album. The sequence continues at coordinate 2,048,473,395 of OY728159.1, forward strand.
ACATGGAAGAGCACCCCTCTTTAAATCATGTATGGATAGATGGCCATATGGTAGGTTCCAACACACCCATCAATCTTTTGAGCTTCCCAAAAAACAACACCTGCATACCCCCATGACACGATTCCTTCCAATGTGTATCATTCAATCTTTCAGTCTCCATTATTATAACACCATAAGATATTATAAGGTTTTAAATAGATTTAATTTCTTTTATATCTTACATTACATGCAATACTATGATTTAAATAATTATAATACAGTATACCATTATAATGTAGCCGCTATATTTATGACTATGAATAAGAATATCTAAATTATGAAAAATATATGGTATAAAATTGAGTAATAATAAATTTATTAGAAATAAAAATAAAAATTATTTGAATATAAAAGAAATATTTTTCCTAAAAAATTTGGTTTAATGGGCACATTGTGTTTTTATATTAAAAAATTAAATTATTCACTATGTGTTAATGAATTTAATGAATATTCTATATTATATACACGATAAAATGTTTTATAATTAATCTAATACTTTTCTAGGAATGGGATAAAAATAAATCTAGTTTTATGTTGAAATCTTTATTTTTCAAAAAATGGGTCAATCACATTTTGTGCAGTTATTTTAAAATTATTTTTCCCATATTTGGATTATTTTTCTAAAAAATGAAATTTATTTCTTAAATAAACTTGTAAAAATTATCTTACATTAAAATTTTGATAATTTTTTGAAAAGATTAATTTTTCAATGAATAGTGAAAAATACTAATTTTTATTAAAAATTTTATTTTTGTTTGAATCATATAAAAATTTACATTTTATTTCAAAACCATATAAAAGTTTGGTATGTTCAATAATATTATTTATAATTCAATTTAGTTCATTGGAATCATTTTCAACTTTAGTTATGATATAAAAAAAATTATACTTATGAAAACATTTTCATTGGAAATCCACTTTCTTGCAACCTCTGTGAATTTAATTTTAAATTTAATTCTTACAATTATGTGAAATTATTTTGGTAAAATTGATTCAATATTTTAAATAATCATAATTAATATTAGGTAATAAAGGCAAATTAATTTTTAGTCATAATGAATAGTAAGAAATGTAAGAATTATTTATCATATATAAGATAAAAACGGGTTTACTGTGGGGTTAAACTAAAAATACAGGGGTTAAAAGGTACTCAAACCTTATATAATTAATATTTTATGCTGGAATTATCTCATCCATGGTTATATAATGATCCATTTTTTATCCTTATTTCCAATAAAGTGACATGAAATTATTATAAATCATTAAAAAACTATAGTGTACCAATCATCTCAATCATAAAAGGTAACCACATATTATTTCATATTAACACATAAAAATCCATTTGGTTTGGACAGTTCCAATACATATGAATTACATACATACCTTCCCATGCCATAGAGTCCCTGGATGTATTATAAAAACATCATACGAAGACATTAGTTATAATCTTAATGAGGTTCTCTAAAGAAGAGATATAATTATTAACCATGCATTTTTAGTAATTTATTCTTCCAACTACTTAAAATACTATCCAAATATTATGAAATAATAAAAAATAGTATTCTGTATACTTATATTTTATTATGTTAAGGTAATAACCTATATATATCTCATTTTCTATCAAATTGGAAATAATATCGTCGATCATTTGTAAGGTGGACTACCACCTCGCGAACCAATATAATTCGTTTTCCATCACCATATCTTATGGATGAATATAAAGATGGATTATAAGTATACATTTTATATATATTAAATAAATATACTTTTATAATTATAATATCATATTTACCTCCTCGCGATCCAATTTATTGAAAAACAATAATTTCACTCATGTGTATGTTTGGACTACCGCCTCCACGAAGCGATGTGATACATCATTCGTTTTATTTTGAAATAGATGGAAAAAATTATATATTTAAAAAAATGATATATATGATATAAAAATTATTATGTAAAGTTAAATTATTATATACCTTTCTTTCGTTCCATATTTCAAAAAAATGGAAACAACGTTCATGTGTATGTAAGACCTACCATCTCCCTGAACGACATAATTCATTTTCCTGTATATAACTTTTATAGATGACTATAAATATATATATAATGAATATATATTATATTTATATAATGATTAATTTTTCTGAGATTATGTTACCATAATCAATGTATATGGAATAAGACCATCGAACCAAATAATAAATGATAAAGGAGCAAGTTATCACCCAAAATAATGATTTAAATAATGAATTGTTAATAAATGAGTATTAAAATATTATACATAAATCATATAAGGTATGATACATATAATTATGTTTCTGGAATTAATTTATAATAAATTTATATTTATTATTTAATAGGTTCAAACATGTATGAAGAAATTAGAGACATGAGGTAAGGGAATTTCGTCTCACTTTTATTTTCATGGGACACATGCCATATTCACCACTTGTTTATTCTGGGTGGAATATATAATTTCCATGAATGTTTTTTGTGATTATTTTCATCAAAATAATGGGATATAAATATCATTATAATATTATTTCTTTCATTGGTATAATTATTCAAAACTTACCAAAGTGGCATGAGTTTATGCAATAATCTCATTCTTTATCATAATTATTTATGATTATGTTTCAGATGATGAAATATTATGATATAACTCTAAAACCCCATTAATTTTATTCTAATCTAGTTATTTCAATAAATTACATGTCTTACATCATTTATCTCTCATTATGTTCTCAAGATTACAATATAATGTTTAATGGAAAAAAGAAAATTTATTTCTATCTTTGGTAAAAAAACTTTCTCTTCCATGTCTACGTTTTGTAAAAAAGTTTTTAAGATTGTTTTTAATATTATAAAATTATTTTTTAAACTCAATTTTACCCATTATTATTTTATTGATTTCTTTAAATGGAATATTCTTGTTTTTTCTAAACAATGTACTTTTTTACTTTTTACCAAAAATGTGAAAGGAATATTTGTTTTTATATACATGATATGAACATAATTTTCCACCATCTTGAAAAATTAATTATTTTAATCCTAATTTACATGTTTCCGAGGATATTTTAAATGGAAATTTTTACTTTAACAATTGATAAATTTTTATATTTTTAAAAAGTGATTTCAAAATAGAAAGGATATTTTCCTGAGGAATGTTTTAATGATATTTTTATGATACTTCTATTATTTAATGACAACACATCAGATTTTGATTATGATTTGTTGGGGAAATGATATACTAATTCCATCCTTCTCCTTTATTTATATGGTTTATGATTTTGATGAATTTTTTTAAACCCCTTTCTTTCTAATGGGTTATGTTGTGCCAAATTTTTTTAAAACATGTTTTAATTTTATGGGTTGTGATATAATCAATGAATTTTTAGAAAAAATATGTATGATTTTTATTATGTTATGGTTGTTCCCAAAATTTCATATCCCTCCAAAAAATTGGGTACTGATTAATGTTATATGAGATCAATGGGTATACAAGAGGTTATTTCAAGCCTGAAAAAGTGGGTACATGGGAGGTTATCCCAAACCCAAAAGAGGGTACATGAGAGGTTATCCCATGCCCAAAATAGGGTACATGGGAGGTTATCACAATACTAAATTTGGTACAAAGTTTATTATCCCAATATTTATATGTTATGGATGTCTGGGTTGGTATCCTTGAAATAAGATTTTCTATGCTTATGTGTATTCCAAAAATCTACGTGTTATTCCAATTCTATGGTCTTATGGCTTATGTTCTCTGTTTACATTATGATTCATATCTTATGAAATTCCAAGATTTATTCCATGACTCATGTTTATGATCTATGATATTTAGGGTATATTTTTAAAATGTTATTATGATGTTCTCAGACCCTGATGTTCATGTAATGTTGATATATACCTTGTTTACCCTTACTAAGAATCAATGTTCACACTTTATTTTGTTTCCTTTCCCTAATTTATTAATAAATTTCTATGTATGACATCTCTAAAAGGGTGATTATTATGAATAACATAGTGTGAGATGATGTAGTTAACTTATGAACCAGTTGTGTATGCATTCACATTTCAAAATATACAAGACCTATATGACTCTGGAGTGTATCTTTTGATTATGAAATGCATATTCATTTATTATAATGTGATATATATATATATATGAAAATTATGGGTCACTATAGTTGGTATTTGGTAAAGTTTTAGTTATGATTTTGAAACTAGGATGAAAAAACATCAGTGAGAACCCTAGGGATAAGTTAAAGTATAAGAAAATATCATAGAATTTTGATGAAGGATAGATGGAGTATATTTTAGGAATTACATAATTGTATGGATACTATAAGTGGATGTGGATCTAGAATTTTTATACCTAGGGGTAATAGCTCCAAAAAGGGTGTATTGGGATTTGAATCGATCATCACCTGGTGAATGAAAATGAGCCATGTTTCACACCTAGTTTTACACTCCCTGTGGATATGATTCAAAAATTTATAAACTCTTTACAAACCTTCCTGAAGAAATTAAATAGATGATGATCATTAATGAACTATGTTAAACATAATGTGTCATATATTTGGAAGAAGGTGTCCTGATATTCCATGATTATATGATTGATCACTCATATTAAAGATGTTTTATGATCATGAAAAATATTTTAGATTTATTATGGGTTTGAATATAAAATGATTAAGATGAGGTGGTAATATACATGATCAGATACTGAATTAAAATATTTGAGATTAGTTATATAAATTCCATTATACCATGAAAAATCTCACAGAATGCTAATTCCTATCCAGTATAATTAGATGTTGAATTAGTAGTAAAAACCACCAATAGCAGGATGACCGCATCTCAAATATATGATTATTATTTGGTTGAATTATATGGTACTATGATTTATACAAATATTTTTATCCCCCCTCTGGTTTAATTTTATGTTATATTATTCATGGATTATATTTCTCTATATAAATACCACTTAAATTTTTGAAGTTGAGTTCTCAATAGAAATCCTACCCAGTGCTACACCTATTTCAAATACTCCATATAGAATGGCACTAATTGAGTTGATGGAATTAAAGTAGAAACTACATGATAATATTGATAAGGGATTTATTCAACCAAGTGTGTCACATTGTGGTGCACATATAATTTTTTTAGAATTATGATAGACTAATGGGACTCTATATTGATTATTAAGAACTAAAAAAGATAGTAATCAAGAAAAAGTATCTTCTACCCCATATTTCTGATTTGTTTGATCAACTTCACAAAGATCAATACATTTACTATATTGAACTAAATTACTTATATCATCCATTAAGGTTCAATAAGGAATATATACCGAAGAAAACATTCTAAACAACTTTTGGACACTATTATTATATAGTGATTCTATTTAGTATTACTAATTCCCTTTCTATATTCATAGATTTAATGAATATATTATTTATATGATACATTGATTATTTTGTGATAGTATTTATAAATAATATTATTATATATTAAAATTTAAAGGAAGAGCACAAAGATCACTTGAGAATTATGTTGAAGACCCCGAGGAATAAAAATTTGTTTGAAAATTTTTCAATGTGTGGATTTTGGATACAAAAGGTTTCATTTTTTGGTCATATAATATCAAGAGAGGGTATATATATGGATCCATCAAAGATAAAAAAAATTGAAAATTAATATGAACCAACCATTGTGACTGAAATATGATGTTTTCTTGGTCTGGATGGATATTATTGGTTCTTTTTGGAAAATTTCTCCAATTTGTCCAATCCTCTAAAAAAGTTATCTTAGAAGTGATCTAAGTTCCTTTACACTAATGAATGTGAGGAAAATATTAAGGAACTTAGTAAAAGGTTAGTCATGAATCATGTTCTTACATTTCCCTATAGTAGAGAAGGGTTTGAAATATATTGTTATGCACGAAGAAGGGATTGGGATGAATTATCATGAAGAATGATATGGTGATATCTTATTCCAGATCATAATTTAAGGTTAATGAGAAAAATTACCCAGCACATTATTTGGAGTGAGATATGGATTTTTTTTAATTATATAGAGGGATTATCTTTATAGATAACAATATGATATATATACTGATCATAAATTTTAAAGTATATTTTCACAAATAAAGATATGAATATGCACAAGAGAATATGGTTAGAGTAGATTAAATATTATTACTACTTAATACATTACCACCCTTAAAAATTGAACAAGATACATGATTATTCGATTCAAAAGAATAATGGTAGCTTATGCATGATGAGGATCACAAAAGATACAATATTTCTATATTTCTAAAGGATGGATCTTGAATTATTGGAGGAAGATGAGAAATGTTATCTTTCTCAAATAAGCGTCTAAACATCTATCTATGTGATGATTAAAGGGGTGATGAAGGAAGATTTAGAGCCATAGAAGAATGTTAGAAATATTCCTAAGTTTAACCGTGATTATGATAGAATAATATGGTTCAAAAACCATGTATGTGTTCCTTACATACCAGATTAAAATATGGAGCTATTGTATGAGTCTAATAGTTCCTCATTCTCTATTCATCCTGGAAGTACGAAGGTGTAAATAAATATTAAGGAGTACTTATTTTTGGACAACATGAAAATTGAAATTTTTGAGTATGTATCTTGGTTCTTGTAATTTCATTAAGTTACGTTTGGGAGACAAAATTCTAAAAAGTGTTATAACTACTATCCATTCTAGAATATAAATGGGAAAACATCACCATGGATTTTTTCATTAGACTTATTAAAATTTAAAGTCCATGATGCTCTTTAGGTTTAGTCATTTTCCTTAAAAATTAAACACAATTCATTGCTACTAGATAATACTTATCTCTTGATGAGATTTTTAGAACATAAATAAATGGATTTTTAATGTTTCTTGGAGTACTATATTCAATTACTTCTAATTGGGATTCGAGGATTACCTTGATGTTTTGGAGAAGTCTTTAACATGCTCTACACGAAGAGTTAAGTTTAAACATTGTATATCATCCTCCAACATATGATTAGTTTGAGAGAACCATTAAAATTCTAAATAATATGTTAATATCTTATTCTATGGAACTCAAATGTGTTTGAGATCAATACCTTTATCTAGTGAGTTTTTGTACAATAATATCTTTCATAAAAGAATTGAAATGGGTACTTATAAAGCCCACTATGGAAACATGTGTAGCAATAAAACATACTGGGGTGAAGCTGGAGAAATAAAGATATTGGTACCTACATCAAATGTCGGAATGTAAGAGTTTAGATCCATTTATCAACAAATAAGGGCAATATAAAGTTGACAAAAAAGTTATGCTGATAATTATAAGTGAGGTCTAGATTTCATGGTTGGTGAGAAGGTGTTTCTATAAATTTTTACATGGAATAATTTTATGATATTTGGGAGGAAATAAATGTTTATCTTTTGGTATATTTTCCCCTTCAATATTCTTCATTTAGTAGGTACAATAACTTATTGCTTGCTGCTCCCACTAAATCTCTCTCAAGTTCACGATGTGTTTTATGCATCCATCCCAAGGAAGTAAATACCATATCCTTATCATGTAATGAATTCATAGGTCACAACAATGGATAGTGATATTTATTATTAGGAGAAACTAATATTAATTTGGTATGATAGGGATACATTTCCATGGAATAATAACACTTACCCAGTCAATGTTTTTAGTGAAACCACCAATTTAATAAATTTACATGGGAACCTGATGTTATGATTAAGAAAAATTATCCCCATTTGTTTTCATTGTGATGAAGGAATTAAAATTTAAACATTAATATTAAGAGAGATACAATATAATTACTTGATATTTTGTTTTTTTACAAAATCTTTTCAATTGCTTGTGTTACACACAACACCGAATTTTAACAAATCGTAATAGAGTATATTGTTATAACATAGCCATTAAATTAGTGGGTATGAATAAAAGTAAATACATTATTAAAATTATATTGTTTACACATGAATAAAATAAATTTATTAGTTATCAATTGATTATAAATAAAAATAAAAATTAGTTGATAGTAAAAGAAATGTCTTTCTAAAAACATTTATTTAAATGTGTGTATTGAGTTTTTATCTTACAAAATTAAATCAATTACTATGGGTGAATTATTTTATGAAAGTTATATATAATATATTCTAGAAATTTTTTATCATTTATATAATATTTTTCTAGGAATGAGATAAGAATAAATATAGTTATATACTTAAAATCAATATTTTTCTAAAAAAGGTTTCATCATATTTTAAGCACTTATTTTAAAATATTTTTTTCCAATTACATATTTTAAAAAAAATGAAATCAATTTTATAAATAAAAATTTCAAATTATCTTAAAATTATTTTTTGATATTTTTTTGAAAAGATTAATTTTTCGATGAATCGTGAAAAATACTAATTTTAATTAAAAATTATTATTTTGTTTAGGAAATTTTAAAAGTTAAATTTTGTTTTAAAATGGTTTAAAAGTAAAATTAGTAAAATTATATTATTATTAATCCAATTTAGTTCATTTTTATTTTATTCATTTTTACTTTTGATATAATTGTTTTTTAATGTTATAAAAATTGTTTCTTTGGAAAAACACTTTTTCGTCACATTTTTGGGTTTAATTTTAAATTAAGTCCCCCCAAATTATATGAAATAAATTTGGTAAAATTAATTATCAATTTTTAATTAGAATAAATAATATTATTTAATAATTCTAACATAATCTTTTGTAAAATGATTAGTAAAAACAATAAAAATAAATTACCATGGTTATGGTTAAAACGGGTTTAATGAGGGTTATACTAAAGAGATAAGGGTTAAAATGAACTAAAATATTATCTAATTTAAATTTTATAACCATATTTTGACTTTAAATCTTGTAATATTTTTTAATGATCCATGTTTATCCTTGTTTCTAGGAAAGTGACAAGACATTACTGTAAAACATTGAAAAATTACAAGTATTCCACTCACCTCAATTATAAAAGATAAACCCATTTATTCTCCTATTAACACTTAAAATAACTTTTGGTTAAAAAAATAATTTCCCAAATACCTTCCTTACATATTTATCCATTACTTAGAGTCATTTGTTTTATTATAAAACCATATGAGGAAGGATTTATGTAAAACCTAAAGAGAAGTTATAGTTCTTAACCATAAATTTTCATTTTATTTATTCCTATAGCTCCTACAAAAATAATCCAAACATAATAAAATAATACCACCATTATATTACATATACAGATATGTTATTTAGTAAATGTAATAACCTATATCCATATCCTCATCATTCAAATGTGAAACAAAACTGTTGATCATGTGTAAGGAGGACTACCGCCTTGCGAACTAATGTAATTTGTTTTACATAACCACCTATAATGGATGTTTATAATTATGGATTTAATTTATATATATGATATTAATAAAATATTTATACTTCAGGAATTATAAATTCCCATCTACATTTCTTGCTTCAAATTATTTGAAAATGATAACATCGCTTGTGCATTTGTGTAGAGTACCGCCTCCACAAAGCGATGAGATAAGTCTTTCATTTTTTTTAAAAGGTTTTTAATAAGTATAAATATATATGATGTATATTTTACAAAAATTATTCTATAAATTTTAATTTTTATATAGGTTTCTTTCATTCTATCCTTCAAAAAATGGAAAGAACTTTCTTGCGCATGTATGACCTAGCGTATCCATTAATGGTGTAAATCATTTTCTTATCTATAAACCATATGGATGGATATAAATATATATATAATGAATATATATTATATTTATATCATGATAAATTTTTTGGAGATAACTGAGGCATAATCAAATTATAAGGACAAAAATGTCCGAACCAAAACATAACTAAAAAACAACGCGGTTGCCACCCAAAACAGTGGTTTTAATAAATAATTATTAATTAATTTGTGATAAATGGTTATAAGTAAATAATATATGGTATGCTATATATGATTATGGTTCTATAATATATTTATTGTGATCTTATATTTATTATATAGTAGTTTTAAATGTGTATTAAGAAAGTCGAGACATGAGGTAAGGGATTTTATTCTCACTTTTATTTTCAGGTGACACTTTCCATATTCACCTTTGTTTCTTTTTTTTTGATTTATATGCTTCCCATGAATTTATTTTATGATTATTATAATGAAAATTATGAGATATTAATATCCATATAAATTTATTCATTTCATGGGTCTTATAATTCAAAAGTTACTAAAGTGTTAAGGGTTTACGAAACAATGTCATTTTTTCTTAGGATTGTTTATGATTAAGTTTTAGATGGTGAAATATTATCATGTAAATATATTTAAAACTTATTAATTTTATTCTAATCTATTTATTTATGAAAATTTCATGTTTTTATATTTTTAAACTTTTTATGTATGTCCTATTCCAAAATAATGTTTTAAGGAAAAGATGACTTTATTTCTCTCTTCGGTCAAAAATAGTTTCTCTTCCTTGTCAATATTTTCTAAAATTATTTTCAATAAATTTATTTATATTCTAAAAATATATTTTTAATTCATTTTTACCCATGTTTACTTCTTTGAAAATGGAAATTAATTTTCTTGTCATTTCTTGAATGATGTACCTTTTGAATTTTTAATGAAAATGTGATCATTTTAATGGAGAATACATGAAAACATTTTACACCATCAGGACCACTCAATTATTTAAAATATAATTTAAAAGTTTATGTGGATATTTTTAAGGATAATGTTTTCTTTAACTTTTGTGAAATTTTTAGATTTAAATTTTTTTGTTTCAAAATATAAATGATATTTTCCTCAAGAATATTTTAATGATATGTTTATGGAATTTATATTCATTAACAATAAAAAATCAGATGTATATTATGATTTACTAGGGATATGATATAATGATTTAATATATATCCCTTCACTGTATGATTTATAATTTTGATGAAAAATTTCTATATAACTCACTTCCATCCCACAAGTTATGCTGTGATGAAATGTTTTGGAAACTTGTTTCCTTTTTATAGGTTATGATGTGATTAATTATTTTGTAGCATAATTTTGTATGATTTTCATTATATGATGGGTGGGTTTGAAATTATATTGACTTATAATTCATTTGAAAATGATTAATGTTCTATGATCTTAAAGGTTAATCATGAGGTTATCCCAAGCCTAAAAAATTGGGTATATATGAGGTTATAAAAATTCCAAAAAAGGGTACACAGGAGGTTATCCCAAGCCCAAAGTTGGTAAATGAGTGGTTAGCCAAATACTAACATGTTATGAATATCTAGGGGGGGTATCCTTGACATAATATTTACATGATTATGTGTATGAGAAAAATATATGTCTTATGAAAATGTTATGATATCTTATATTGTGTTCATTTATTGCTTTATGATTCATGTATTATGAACTACCATGATATTTCCCATGACTCAAATTTATGTTCTAAGATATCTATGTTATGGTTTTAAAATTTTATTCTCATGTTCTCATACCCTTATTCTCAAGTCATGTTGATATCTCCATTGTTTACCCTTACTAATCGTCTGATCTCACTATTTATTATGTCTCCTTTCTCCATCTTATAAAGAAAGGTTTTTATTTTTGACATGTCCAAGAAGGGTTATAGTTATGAAGAAATTAGAGGAAGATGGTGCAGTTCCCATTATGGGACAACTGTTTATGTATCCAATTTTCCTAATATAATATACCTATATAATATTGGAGTGGTTCATTATGATATATAATGAATATTATTCTATTAATATGTAATATATATGTATGGAATTTATGGGTTACTATAATAATTCACATGACATGTCACCCCCTATAACAAAAACCATCATGTTGTTCTATGATTTTCAAACACATGGAAGAGAACCAATGATTCCCATGTGGTTAGAGGTCCATCTTGTAACAATACATGTACTAATTGAGTAATTTATTTCATATTTATTAGTATTATTGAATTAAATTATTATATTCATTTTAAATATGTTCAGTAATTCTAAAATCAAAAATGAAATCATTTTATTAAACTCAATTTTAATATGGTTGTATTTTAAAATTTAATTTTAAAATTATATAATTTTAATTTTTAAGAAGGAATTTTATTTTTGATTTCCTGTTATCCAAATAATATTTTAAATAATATTTGAGAATTTTCTGAAAATATTGATTTTTCAATGAATAGTGAAAATACTGTTTTTTATTGAAAATTTTATTTTCATTCATTGTTTTTGCAAGGTCAAATTATGTTTTTCATTAGTTTTAAATTTTAATCAGTTAATTATGGTAAAAATAATCCAATTATTGTTTTTGAAATGGATTTTACACTTGAATTAAGTATAAAAATATTTTATATTTTAAAAGGGAATTTTCCTAAAAAACTGCTTTTCATTTTATTGTATTAGTTTAATTTTTAATTAAATTATGAAAAATATGTGTTTTGAATTTTTTAAAAAAATATTCCATATTCGGAATCATAAGGTCTTAATTTGTTAAATATTTCAATCATATTTTTGGGCAATATGAAAAATAATATTAGAAATTTTCATTACCTTGGTAAAGGGTAAATCAAGTAATTTTGGATAAAAAATAAAATGATAATAATAATGAAATGACCAAAAAACTTAACAAAAATATTATGGTATGAGTATATATATACCATTATCATCTAAGTATCTAATATATGGAATTCTAGGGCCTCTTGGATGAGATTATTATATTTTTAATATTTTATTTTAGGAAAAGTCAAATACGTTACACTCTTGTTTTTAATAGGTGTAATATTTTTAATATGGTGATATATAGAGTATATATTAGACTATAAATAGTATTTTAAATATAATGGATTTATATTCATCATAAAAATTTATTTTTAATTTTTAATGAAGAACTAATTGCCTTAAATTATTGCATAATGCAGTAGTTATTCATTTATAGGAAAAATCAAATAAATGATATTTAAAATATTAAAAGAAATATTATTTTATATTATTAATGTGAAAAAACAAATTTATATAATACCTTTACATGATAGGAATATAATAAAATACTTTTTTAAAATTTTAGACGAGGTATTTATATTATTAAATTTAAATTAATGAATAAAACTAAAAATTGACATTATTGATCCATTATAGACAATAATATTTTTTTAAAATTATATAAAATTACTAACAGTATTAAATTCAATAAAGTGATAAGGGTAAGTTTGAAAATATTACCCCTTGTAAATTTATCTATTTTATGTCATTTTATAGTGACTATATTATCCATCAAATAGTAAACATCCATGTTGTCAAGATAAGAGTTAAAGAGGTTAAATAAGCGTTAAAACCAAACGATAAGAGTGTAAATATAGTAAAAAATTATATATAATATATATTTTATAAGGGGATTTAGACATTTAATCATACTATATTATAAATGAATCATTTTTTATATTTTTTAATTAAAAACTAATTTATATTAATTTAATATTTTTAGAAATGCCATGGGTGCCCCTCCCATCTCTTATAAAAGGGCGCATCTTCTTCTCATTTCATCACACTTCAAAACCATTTCGGTTTGGCCAATACCTACCGAAATATATTTATATAATCCCTCAACCACATTTTAAAGGTCTTTTTTAGGAATAATACCAACCTCATAGGGAATAAGGTGTTAAGAAAAGGATGTTTTCCAAATTAGAGGTATAGTTTTCAACTGCACGTTTTAGTTTTGTTTTTACATCAACCTACCTAAAGCATTATTAAACCATGATAAAATAATAAATCCATTATACTAAATATAATTATATGTTATTATGTTTGTGGAATGATCTATATCCATCTCGTCATCCCTCAAATGGGAAAATAATTCATCGTCCATGGGTACGACAGACTACTACCTCGTAAACCAATGAAATTTTTATTCCATCACCGCCACTCAAGAATGGTTATAATGATGGAGTTAATTTTTATATATGATAATAATGACATATTTATCATTATGAAAATATAATATATTATTTAAAATTTTAATATTCCATTCACAAAAAAATGATAATGTCGTTCGTGCGTTTGAATGCATTACAACCTCCACGAAGCGATGTGATTTGTTTTTCATCACCAAATCACATAGATGATATAATATATGTATATTTAGATAATTAATATGATATATATTATATTATGATAATTTTTTAAATAAAAAATACAGAAATTCTCTCTATAACGATCTTTGAAAAACGGAAACGTTACTCATGCGTACGAACAACCTACTGTCTCCTTGATTGTAACATAGTTCATTATTAACAACCATATATAATGGATGAATTTAAAAGTATAATTGATTTATAAAAATTATAATTATTTCATGATTATTAGTCTTTATATTTTGTAATAATGACCTATTTGACCACAGTTAATGAACCAAATTTATCTTGGACTTAAGTACCGAATATTGTCCAAACATTGGACGTGAAATTAAGTGATTAAGTAATTTTTTAACACAGTAATAATTGATATAAAGAGAAGAATAAAGTTTTAAAATTTTTCTTAATCCAATATAAAATTAACATAATTTTATTATTCAGGAATACAAATAACTTACGTGATATGATTATAGATAAATAACTTTCTTTTTAAAAAAATCCTTTTTTAAACTTCCTCTTTTAATTGTTTACAAAAGTCAAAAAGGAATATATTTTAACATAAACAGAATGGTCATATTTTCCGATGATCATGATACCTTAATAATTTTATTCTTCTTTTAAAATTATACATCATTATATTCAAAAAAATCATTTTAATGTGCATAGTTTTCCTAAAAATATGTGATTTAAAAAAAATGAAATGGTTATTTTCCTTATTAATATTTTTCAATGATATAATTTATATATTATGATTATAATATGGTTCGTCAAAATTGAGTATGTTTGGGTCCTTAAACAATTGATAGGTTCCAATAAACATATCACTATTTCAAGATTCCCACCCAACAATGATGTGTGGAACCAAGATACACTGTTAACCAGATGTTCTACACTAAAAAACTAGTAATTCTATGTGACATATCGCATTGTAAAGGCCCGGAGGCCCTCTAGTCAAAAGGATGATATATTAGAGGCTGATGGAATATAATTTCACTCACATAACCCAAGCGTAATATCGTTTCCCATGTTCAATAGCACAACTAGTGTTTCTCCGCCATTATCTCGAGTTCCCATGAACAACTGAAAAATGCATCCCAAACTAGGGGCCATCAGGTGTAGAACCACAAACCTCAAATAGATTGAAGGGGTTTCCTTTACCCCTCAACCAATAAAAATAAGGATAGAAATGGGAATAAAAATAAAAATAATAATATCAATAAAAATAAAAAAATAAAATAAATTAAAATAAAAATAATACTACAAATAACACTAAAAATAAGAATAAAAATAAGAATAAAAATAAGAATATGAAAAAATAAAAAAACAATAAAATTAATAATAACGATAATAATAATAACAACAATAACAAGAAAAATAAAAATAACAATAACAAGAAAAATAAAAATAACAATAACAATAACAATAAAAATAACAGTAAAAATGAGAATAAAAACAAAAAATAATAATAATAATAATAATAATAATATTAATAATAATAGCATCCTACATGGCATAGACCATGGGTTTTCACACCCATATCCCTGAAAAAATATTTGAAAAAATATACACACACTAGAGTATATAGTATGAAATAATAAATAATGTGGAACATATTCCAATTTAAGGAAAAAATATGAATCTAAGAAGTATACACTTCCTATAAATTACTAACATTCATCATCTTTTTATGTCGACTTCCTCTCTTCTGTGACCCAGGTCTTTTATTCATGTCTTGAACTCTCCTCTATGTAGGACGCTATAGGAAGGTATCCATGTATGACACTAAAAATAGGTATCCGTGTATATTCCAGATTCCATAGTATAAATATATAGGAAAGGTATGTCAACATCCCCCTTTCTATTATCGATGGTAGCATGAACTATTTCTAAGATGGTTTTATTTTACACCTCCTTAGTGTCATCACTTTTAAGAACAACTTCATCATGTAAAGTGACCCTTTCATCCCATAGTGGTTCCTTCATAGGTGCCTCAGTGTACTTTTCCTTTTAGAAAAATCCTCTAAGGTTATGGTCCTAAACCATCTCAGTGCCTGAATTCACCACATAAAAAGTTTCACAAGCCTTAACACATTCATATAAGAATGCATATCTTCTACTGGATATGTACAGGCTATTAAGCTTACTGAAAATATCCCTTCTAGTTGGAATTGGTTCATCCTTCCATGGAATTTTTCTTAGATTATATTAATTGATAGTCTAGGTATCCTTTCCCCATTTTGATCATGAATCCTTCTTATATATGATACCATTCATGGATCTAGAGTTGATATCCATTTTATTAGTTTCAATATCTTATTCCTTATTGTGTATTCTAGATACTTCAGCAGATGAACTGTATATTATACAAGGAATGGAATAATTTGATATACTTGAATATTGGTGGTCATACCCTAAGGTTATATCCTTACCATAAATAAGCTTTCCATCATTTGTAGTGTCTCTGATAAAGCCCCTATGAATGTTTGAAGAAATTTATTTTATATGGGTGTTCCCTAAATAGAATTTTTCATAATATTATTTGGTAAGGTAGAATTTAGTTTTTAAGTTGATTAAATTTCTCCAATATATGGATGATCGTTCATTGTTCTATCCTTTTCACAAGGAAAATATATATTGTCTATAGAAATGAAACCAAATACAGTATCCTCAACCAATACTAATGACTCCTCATTCTAAAATTTTCATAAACATGAAAAACCACCAGATGAAACTTGTATGTATGGGGATGTGGTGACACTTATAGTATCTATGAGGATAGAGATACTATGGTGAAATGTTCTTCAAGTGATGAGATTTTTTAGGATCCACAACCCTCTCCTTCCTCACTTCCTCCTATGAGATCTTTCTTATCATGCTTGGAGTTCTGAAATAGATAAACTTAAATTTATTGTTAATAGAACAAGAGATAGATACCTTGGGTGTTAAACCATTCATCATTATTTGAGTATTATCCTTACTTTTTTATTACACCACAATTAATGTAGTTTTACGCATAAAATTGTACAAGGTCCATATCAAGGACAATTTCTAATGGAAAATGTTTTTCTACTATGTTTATATGATAACTTCATCCACCATATGGTTGGTCCCTAATAGAAGATTAAGTACATTCCAATTAGGGACCTAATTAACCTTAAAAAGAGTATATTTATTTTGAGTTGGAGTTATGGTAAGATAATTCACAATAGGTGATAACATCTTGGATTTATCAATCCCATACTATAGCTCACATGAGGTCTTAGCCTGAGCTAAACATGATTGGGGGTAGAAGTATATGATGTTTCACTAGTAGTCCCTAAATTTGGCTGTTGAATCTTATCCCTAGCCCCAAAATCTTTCCCAACAACATACCTTAGATGTTGGTTTGAAATTTACAATGGATAAAATAATGTTATAGACACAAAGACAATGAGTAAAATACTAAACTCATCCATGTTATCCTTTTTATCATATGAAACATTACTACGTACAGACCTTATAGATATTTATATTTCAATTAGGAGAAAATCCTTCCTACAATAGGTCAATATAATGTTTATATTGATCAAAAATTATATAATTGATTAATGTGGATGAGAATTCAACTGAAAATAAGAGCTTTAAAAATCACCTATGGAGGGACAGTTCAATCATCCAATAAAACTTGATTAGGAAACCAATAGATGAAGTGATGTACCATAAAATTTTATGATGAAAAATAACTAGTCAAAACTACTGATGTGAACCCATGATTGGGCTATTAATTTCTTTACCTTCAAAAGATAGAAAATATGATCCTAGTCTTTTATTCTCTAAAAAGGTAGTTTTGGTGGAATAAACACATGACCCAAATCCCAGGTACTGAGATATTTTTAGGGAAAGAACATGTCACAAGAAACATTCCCAACGAAGAAGGTGTTTCATCATTCAATTCCCCATATCAGAAGAAGATGGGTCCGTAAATCATTGAAATTCCATGGATTTTACTCTAGTGAAATAACCAATCTCACAAGGATAAAGAACTTACATTCCTTGATTAGATCCTCTTAGACCATTAGATTCACCTCAATAAGGGAAAAAAACAATTGTGAGTGATTCAATTTTGTTGAGATCCAGACTCCCCATAAGCTCATAGAATAAGAGATGATGATCAATCCCTTTCTTTTAACGATTCATAGTTAACGATTCCTCAGTCTAATTTGGATGGAAAATGAAGAATTCATTCAGATTGAATTAATAATAGTAGTAATAATATTAGTAATTGTACTTGAATAATAGTATTAATAGTATTAATAATTGTAATAATAGTAATAATTGTAGCAGTAATAATAATAATAATACTAAAAACTGTAATAATGGTAATAACAGTAATCATAGTAAAAATAGTAATAATAGTAATAATATTAATAAAAGTAATAATAGTGATAACTGTTAGAATAGTAGTAATAATTCTAATAATAATAATAATAGTAATAATAGTAATAATAGTCATAATAAGATTATTAATGGAAATAATAGTAATACAAGTATTGATAATAGTAATAATAGTAATAATAGTAATAGTAGTTTTTTAAGAAAAACTTATATATGAATTGGTCACCCAATTCATGCCTTTAAATATATATTAAAAGAGTAAATGTTGGCAGTACAAACATGAGGTGTAACATACTTACATCATCAGGGGATTGAGGGAAACACAAAATAAGAGATATAGGATCCAACAAAAGGTGATCCTTGTAAGAGGCCTTTCCAAAAAAACCATTCTAGTTTCTACTCATACCACCATCATTGTGGTTGGGGAGGACTTTAAGAAGTGAAGACATCAATTCATCTACCACTACAAATGAGCCCCTGCACTCCTGTTCATCAGGAAGGATGTGATTTTTAATACTATTTTTCTTGCAATGGCATGTTCTTCTTTAGCACAACACACATAAAACATTTTAATCCCTCCATAGCAGACATGTTGAGAACCTTCATATCATTTGATACAACAAGCACCTATGAAAACAAATTCATCTCACCAAATCCATCATCATCGCTGCACTAGTCTTTCAGAAAGATATCGAACAGGAATGCCATCTAAAACACCGAGCACATGATGTGACCAAGCTACTTGAGAAAATAGTAATAGTAGTAATAATCATAATAGTAATAATTATAGTAATAATAGTAATAATGTAAATAATATTAATAATATTAATAATATTACTAATATTAATAATATTAATAATAGTAATAATTGTAATAATAGTAATAATAATAATAATACTAATAAATAATAATAATAAAAAAGATAAATTATAATAACAATAATAAAGATAAGTTATAATACTAATAATGATAATGATAATGATGATTATGATAATAATAATGATAATGATAATGATAATGATAATGATAATTATAATTATAATGATAATGATTATGATTATGATATTGTTAATTATTTTTAAATAGGATGGGGGCGAGGCCCCTTTTTTCAAAAAGGCTAGGGTTGAGGACCATTTTTCTAAATCTTTTTCTTCCATGTCTATATTCATAAAATTATTTTATGTATGCATTTATATAGACATAAATGAATTATAAAGGACATTTTGTCTCACTATTTACTGTATTTTAGTGGTTTTCAAAAGTAATCCTTTAACATATTTTATACAGAATGTTTTGAATTTTGTACAAATTAAAAAATGAATGTTCTATCTTAATTTATAAGACATCAATAGATTTTACCACCATAATTTTAATTATTTTAAATTTATATTTATTTATTATCTTCAACATTTTCATCAAAGAAATCCCCCTTCCCTATGTTCCTGGTAATTTAGTTTTGAAAATGGGATTTAAAGGATAATGATATATCAATCTCTAAAATTATTAAAATATCGATTCAAAAGGATGTTTTTAGGAGTTTTATGAAAAAATTACAATCATTTATGAGTTTCATGTATGTTATGGTTCTTGTACATTTTTATGATGATGTGTGATCCTGATATAGATCTCCTATGCATTGGGTAATAATTACATTCTCTATAAAGTTATATTGGAACAAACCATGTAAGTTATTCCATTTATGAGGGTTCATATAATGGTTCTTGTAAGGGTTTTATAAAGATAAGGTAACAAGGAACCTACAAATCTTTTTTAATTTTGATAATTAGTTTTAATGGAAATATTTTTATTTCAAAATGTGTGCTAATGATATTTTATTTTAAAGGAATGAGTATATCCTTTTAGGGTAAAACAATATGTTTTTAAAAAATTGTTTTTCAAGGGTTCTCATGTTTTCTAAGAAACCATATTGATTATAATTTTCCAGTTATGTTTTTTCTATAAAGTGTTTTATGAAAATATTTAGGTAGTACAACTTATTTCATGTGTTAGTTAACGATTATTTGAGCTCAATGTTCTCAATATTAAAGTAAAACTCTATTTTATGATATCATGGTTTTTTAATAGAATAATAGGTTTCTTTATTCCTTTTTATATGTCCCCTACTAATATTTTTTATGATCATACCGTGTTTTAAATTATTTTCATAGGGTTTAAGGATTAGTAGGAATAATGATGAGGTCAAGTTTAAAATCATGAAGATTATTTATGAAAAGAAAACATTTTTCATTTTAAAATAATTTTATTGTGAAAAAATGGATACTGATTGGAAGTTTCTAATTTGTAATTTATGGGTTTATTACATAAGAGTTATGAAAAAACTCTATAATTTAAAAAGAAGAAAACATATTTCAGAATTAATGAAAATGAATTATTTTTTATTGAAATTAAATTATGGGTTGAATAAGGGCCGGATTATTAAACCCTTCCTCTCGTCCAAGTAAAGAATAGTGTTAAAATTGCATCCAATGAAATGACCAAGAGTTTGGGGATGAATTTGGAAAATTATTTCCAGAGATAATCTCTTCATAAATGTCACATTTGTCACAATCTTTGGGTAAAAATTAATAAAAATATTATTGACAACTAATGTAATGTGTTAACGAGAGGATTTTACCAAATTTACATGTAGAAGAATTTTCTAAAATATATTTATTTTTTCATTATCTCAACTTACTACATAATGTCCCTAACATGTAACTTAGAAAAAAATTGATGTATAGAAACTAATTTGTGTTTTGGTTTAAGAACAACAATTAGAGAGATATGGTTCTGACTTAATTAATGAGATAGAAATTTTAACTTTCCTAGGGATATAATACAAGACCAGACCAAGGGTGATCCCCAGGGCTTGGGAAATAGATTAAGGGGGAAATTTTGACAAGTATGCTCCCTCAATTTCATTCCATACTCCTCCAAAATTCCCCCATCAAACCCTATTTGATAGAGAAATCCACATTTCTTCACACACAATAAATTAAAAGATAGACACACTACTTCTAGAAACACTTTGTCCTTCCATTACCCATTACTATCCCATAGTATGCCACTTCCACTATTATCCCTTGATCTAACCGCTCTTCCCTACCCAACTCTTATACACTATCACCTGCCACACTAGATCCTCTTCTCTATTTCCTGTTGACAACTAATGTGATGCATCTCTCCCCCCTCCACTATCAGCAACCCAATGTTCTGCCCTCCCCTACAGGTGTTAGGTGAGGATTTTTTTTATATAGAAAATTTTATATATTAATATTTTTTTTATTTTTTTTATTTTTATTAATATTTTTGTGTAAAATTTTAGAAATAATATTAATCTTGGATTCATGGGTACTTCATTTTTCTAATTTTGGATTATTCCATTGGTTATAAATTAAAAATAATTAATTAATCTACTTTAATAATTGAATGGTTTTATAATTATATTTATTATTTAATTGTTGAAATTTTTATGTAATGTTAATTTAAATTATAATTTTCATTTACCTAATAATTTAATTTTTTATTCTTACTCTTTGAGTATTAAGATAATTATATATAAAAGTACGATATTAGTTGATAAAATTTTAAGTTTATAATTTTTTTTAATTTTTGGTGTTAAATGTTTTGGGTGATTTATAATAATTGATTTTTTGTGAAAATTTTAATATAATAGAAAATTGGTTAGAATATATTGTTTTTTATTTTTTAAAAATATTTATTGGATTAAAATATGTCATAATTTTGAATAAATTAATGTGTGTTCAGTATTTCAGAAATAATCTGAGTCATATACTTGTAGGTACCTCATCCTTATAGTTTTGGACTCATCCATAGGTAATTAATCACATATTTTTATTTCATTTTCTTTCATAATTAACTGATTTTCAAATTTTATTTTTTATTTAATTATTCAAATTTTCATATAATAAAATTCCATTTTCATTTACAGTATAATTTAATGATTTATTATTGATGTTTGACCTTATAGAAAATCACATCTATTTTTTTGATGTTATATGAGAAAATTATATATTTAAATTTTTCAAATTTTATGTTTTAAATGTTTCAGTTCATTAATAATTCATTATATATTTTTCATAGTGAAAATTCTACTATAAGAATCAAATATTATTAATATTAAATAGAATAAAAAATAACTTTTTGGGCTATGATTTTTTTATTTTTGAAATATGAACAATTTAGAATATCATAATTATGAATGAGTAAAATTATTTGAGTTATAATTTGTTTTTTTATTATAATAAAGAGAGTTAAAAATTTTAAATTACAAAAATTGAAAAATCATTTAAGGAAATAATGAAATCTAAAAATTAATTTTAGGTTCAATTTCTTATAAATTTTCTATAAAAACTAAACAAGAGGGTTTATAAAGAAAAATTATCAAGAAATGTGTAGATAAAAATGGTTTTGGCGGGAATAAAAAATCAACAAAGGATGTAATGACTGAAAAAAATTTATATGCTAAATGAAGAATTATTAGATGAACATGAAAAGGTATAGAAAATGAAAATGAGAATAATGATAATAGGAATAATATCCCAATGATTCATGATCTTTGATATGAAGCTATTGGTGACTTTAAAATGATTGTTGATATGAATTATGATCTAGGATTATGGGGAGGGATTAATTATTCTAAGATTAATTTATTGGTTATACATGGTCTGATTATGATATTAAATGAAAATGATTCATTTTCTAAGTAAGTTAATCATGGGATACACTTTACTCTTGATCTATATTTTTTTACCTTCCTAATGGTAGAATAATAAAAGGAAATGTATTTTTTAATATTATGAGTTTGATAAGGTATTTTTTGTTGTAAATTTTTTTTTGTCCAAACTAGCGACAAGTTCTTTGAATAAAGGAGGATGTAATGATCGGAATAACATTTCATGTAGAATTAGATATCATGAAATAAATTTTAAACCCGTTGCGAATATTATGAGATGAGCTGACCTACAAAAATAAATTGAAAGAAATAAATTAATTTATTAATGAATTGAATGTTTAATTGAGAAATAAATTATTCATTATAATATGGTATGTACTAGAATCATTATATTTGTGAAGGTATATGAGAAAAAATAACTTACCACTTCAGGGAATAAATATAAGGATTTAAGAGAATTATAATGGATTTTTATTTGAAAACATATTGATCTAGTAGTCTAATTTGACCATGTTATGAAAGATAATATTCATTGTGTGGTTTAGAGAGAATTTTATAAGATTTATATTAGCTAAAAAATTGATATTTAATTTTTAATACTATTAGGGAATGATATTAAATGAAAAGTTTTAAAGAAGTAAATGTGAGTAAAATATTTTTTGATTATCCTTGATTATACTCTATATCCATGTCATGAAGAGTGGATGTTGGTTATAATAAGATATTTGAATGTTATGGATGAAATTTTAGTTAAGGTGGAATATTTTTTTCTTACAATCAAAAATTTTTATGGCACATCAGGGCTTAGGATTTTCATGTCACTTAAATATATTTTGGTTGATCATAAACATAACATTGATAAAATTAAATAGAAAATTTATGAAAACAACTCTAACATGTAAGAGAATCATCAAAGCATCTAGAAAAGAATAATTGATTTAAATACTAAAAAAAATTATACTCCATGCTGATGACATAGCTTAAATCTTTCTATATTTTAAATAGCTAAATATCGTATAAGGCTAATATTTTTTTTCCTTATGTGAATAATATTTACACCTTTTTAGGATCACCACATAAATGAGATTATATAAGAACTTAATTGAAGGTTTTAACATCAAAACCATTACTAACACTCATGGGGAAATTCACATTGAAGGTATTAGATCTATAATAAGAAAAAAATATTTATGAAATGCATTGGTTGGAATTGAAAATATATGAAAACATAATGAAATTTTGATGTCAGAAACTATTGTATTTTTTTAATTCTTTATATAGTTTTGAATTATTTATTAGTTTATTCATTTTGTACAAAAATTTTAGATAATTTCAACAAAGTTAGTAAAATTCTTCGAAGGGAAGATATGAAAATTGAATATGAAAGTATAATAATAATAGAGTTGATTTTGTTTGTTAAAGAGATTCAAGTGGAGGGGCTTGAAGATTTAATTAATAAAGAAAAATAAATTTCAATTGATTTTTTTATTGATTTGAAATTTTATGAAAAGAGAGTTATTCATAAGAAGAAATAATTTTATTAGGATGTGAATGATGATTCTGTTATACATCTATATATGGAGGAGGAATTTAGAACGTATTTTCCACAAATTATAGATCAATCTATGATATAATTATGATAATATTTTATGAAATATAAATAATTTTATGTAATATTTATCTTTTTATTGAATGAAAATTTTAGACATATTTTTTAGGAACAATTTAAGGAGAATTTCACTAAATTTTATAGTCTTTTAATACATAGTTCGCATGATGATATTTCTGGATATGTGTTATTTATGGAGCTAATACTATACAAAACGATATTTCCAAGTGTATGGATAAATTATATTAATTTACATGATTTTATAAATATTTATTATAAATATTGTGGGTTTCATATGACATGGGAGACATATCAAATTTTATTAACTATTCCCGTTACATTTGGATCAGTGGAGAGATGATTTTATAATTTGAAGTTGATCCAAAATTATCTTGGTACTACCATGTTACAAGTGAGATTATTTGTATTGTATATGATTTTGATTGGAAACGATTATTTAGATATTTTTAATTATGATGATTTGATTGAAGAACATTCTTCAAATGAAATGATAATTTCTTTTATTTGAATAGGATTATAATAACGGGTGTGCTGATATGATGTTTTTTGGTTAATGGTTGATGGGGGAAATGGTATCTAGATTGGTATATCATATTTTTCAATTTATTGGGATGAATTAAAGGATGATTTTATTTTTATTTGATTTTAATAATTTTGAAGTGAATAGTGAACTTCTATTAAAAATTTATTTTGATGGATTTTGAATTCATTGCATTAATTTTTATTTCTTATTTTCACTGAACAATATTTTCATACTAGTGGAGGTTAAGGAAATTAGATTCATTATGGGCTGGATTGTTCTTTTATATCTTGTTATCACCTAATTTATTTTTTGGAATGTTCACTATTTGGTGTGTGTTGGCTATCACTTTCATGTTGAAGTGTGTAGGCTTATGCATTAATTGGATTTCATTATGATATTTTGAAAGTTTTATTTTTAATTTTAGATAATGTGTATGGGTTTTAATTTTTGAAAGATAATACTAGTAGTTAGAGATCACTATATCTCTTTTTAATGGGAAACTTCATTTGATCACTACTACATATAAGGCCTTTATCATTTCTAGAATTTTATTTTATAAATGTTAAAAAGGTGATGATATTGTACGTGATGATAAAGTGAGATACATTTTATCATATCTAAAAAAGTTCTAATAAAAGGGTATTTAATTAGAATTAAAATATTTGATAAAAGGGGCATTTGTCAACACATTTTCTAGCATTGGTAAAAGGGGATTTAATTAGTGTTTTTCATCACTGATAAAAGGATTCAATTTTTAAAAAAGAATCTGAAAAAACTTGTTAATGTACACAACCACACCCCACCACATTACCACAAACACATGATACCCCACCCGCAACATAGGCCCACCATGAACCTACTACTTTAACTCTTCAATTAATTCATAGGGGGTTACATTAGAACCCTTACCCACTACCTTCTCAACAAACACACAAACCCCTAAGTCGAAAAATTTTACTTGTAATATATTGAAATATATATATTTTTTAATATTTTTAATATATAATTATTTAAATATATATGTGTATATTTACATTTATTATAACATATATATACATATAAATATTTTTTTTTATTAACACAAAAACAAATTTACATATAAAAATTATATATATATATAGTTTTAAACTGGGGAATAGCTAACTGGTTCAACACACCCAAAAACATCCAAAAGATAGGGGTTCGATTCCTAAAGACCCACTCTTACGTGAGAGCGAGTTATTTTCCCACACAAATGTGGGATATGTGAAATCCCCCAATTTTTGAGGTAGGATCTTTCCCGCATTCTGGAAACATGTGGGCATCTAGCTGTTGGTGAGGCAGATATTTTGGGTATGGGGTTTGTGGTGAATGCTTCTTTAGGGGATGAAAATGGGAGGCATGGGATCCTAGTGCATGAGGATGGGGAAAATACAAGGTTTCAAGAAGAAATTATGAATATGGGAGGTAGAGGGTCACCGAGCAGGCATGCATGAGGTGGCTAGGGATTCATCGAATAATGGTGGTAGATGGAGGGGTCTGATGCTGGTTGGCGAGTTGAAGCCAGAGCTTTAGGAAAGAAGGATTGGAGGTGGAGGTTAGGCACATAATCATTATATATATAGGGAATTTGATCTCATTTCAATATCCTTCAAGGTTAGTGGGGGAATTATAATAATAAAAATAATGGATCTTAAAGCTATAGGACCTCAGGCCCCCAAAAATATGAAGGGCATATAGGTTATATAATGGGTCCCCCTCAACTCAGTTTAAAAAATGATATTTTTTATTTGTTTTTTAAAAATTATATTTTTTCAATATATATATATATATTTATACATAATATTCTATATATTTTTATAAAATATGATATATTTAAATATATTTAAATATTTATTTATACAATTATATTTTTATATGTAAATATATGAAAATATGTATATATATATATGTATATTTTTAGTTATAAATGAAAAATATGATTTTTTTTAAAATTTCCACACTATAACCTGTATATGAATGTAATACCATGGAATAAATTTAGTATCCACTCATAAAGAATATTAATAACCTCTCAAATAAAGTTTAAATTCAATTTAATATTCGAAAATTAGGGAGACCCAACTAAAAAAATCATTTTTGGATGTATTTTGAGAGTGTTTGACATCGGAAAATAGTGAACTTGTTATCATTAAGTGAAAACTATATATATCTCTTCAAAAGATTCAAATTGATATCTAAGGGAGACTAAATAGAAACTGAAATCAAAATTTATGGCCATATAAAATTTAAGAGATTTTTCTTACTTATCTTAAGATAGTAATTAATTTTTTAATTTTTTCTATCATGAAATTATTTTTAAAAGTATATTAATTTCTATTAATTAAAAAATTATTAATTAAAATTGATTGTTAATTATTTCATAAACCATTTTCAATAAATATATTTTATATTAAGTGTAACTGAATATTTAGTATTATATAAATCATATTTAATAAAATATAATATTTATATCTATCAAAAAAATTATTTTTATATTTAAAATTTATTTTTTTATAATATATAATTTTTTTATAAAGGAAATAATTTCTCATCATGAAAAAATATTAATACCAGCCAAGGGTACCATTTTATCAGCATTGATAATTGCTAAATTTATCCGTGATTTTAGATCGTGATGATAAATGTACCCTTTTATTAGTGATTTCTATTTAGCATTGGTTAGGGAAAATGCCTAGTAAACATGAATATGTAACAACAGATCCAATGGAACTAATATCTCTTAAGCTATAATACATGATTGAGGAATGATTTTAGGCTAGTGAGCAAGATTATGTGGAATGGTGCCAACCGACTGATATACAATCCAGTTGGTGCCACCTTCTAACTAGTGAATAGAGAAGGGTAATGTGAATATTGATTTTGTATTTATTTTAGGATAATGTGAATGGTTTACTACATCCCACTATGAAAAAACTATGGACATTTATAGAAAATCTTCCCTTCTCATCACACACTCCATTCCTTTGATGTAGTCATAATCCAACATGACTATATAACACCCCTATCTCAAAGTTGAACTAGATTTATAGAACACAAAAAACCTTAAACTTGACCTACTTTAGACATCACCAGGATACACATTGCATCCAGTATTGATAATAACTTCAGATAGAAGTACAAAATCTCACAACATATCATTCAAAAGGTGGAATTAAATCAATGTGTGATAGATTGGAAGCTCCCTAGTTGCACCTCAAAGACAAGAAGATCCTTGGGTAGTGTCTTTTGTGTGTA
This sequence comes from Viscum album, assembly GCA_963277665.1. Classification (NCBI taxonomy): domain Eukaryota; kingdom Viridiplantae; phylum Streptophyta; class Magnoliopsida; order Santalales; family Viscaceae; genus Viscum; species Viscum album. Next base: position 2,048,502,132 of record OY728159.1, read on the forward strand.
GATGAATAAAAGTTGAAGGTAACTTGATTTACACATCTCTATTCTATAACACAAGGAAAATATTACCTTTGAAACTTGAAAACCCCCATTTAATGTCTACCCTCATCTGTTAATAATCCACCAAGTCTAGAGTAACTTCATATTGCAATGGCCCATTGGATCAACATTCAAAAAATCAATAAATTAAAAAAATAGTTATAGACTTGGAAACACATATTGAAGACTTATGAATAACTGATATTGATGTTCTATATCACCTGTTTTAGAGAGTAAACATATATTCAAGCCGTCGAAACTACATATTATCTGTTTGTCCATTATTTTTGAAAAAACTCATTACTATATCAAATGGATACATTTTCATGGCTAGTATGAAGGAACATAATTTTTAAGACTAACCTTGATCTGATTCCCCAAGCATTCTAGATTATTATTGTGGATTTTATGGCGGTGATGAAAAAAACCTTAAGGATTTAGATTTTTTTAGATTTAGATTGTTTATGAGTTGAACCTGGACATAAATAAGGAGGAAAAACTTCTATAGTTAATGCTTTGGTTCTAGTGATCTTGTTTTCTCGGAAGGAAAATATTGGCTTTTCGACCATTAGATTGTTGTTGGCAGGAGGGGATAATGGAGGATCTTCACCAACCTGGAAAAAAACATCAAAAAAATTTGGGGAGAAGTGCCGTGAAAGATTACTTATGTATGGCTTGAGAGCCATTGGAAAATCCAAGCAGAAAGGGCCATCTAGGGGAGGGGAGAGATCCCAACGGGTTCTCCATTCCCTCCTATAAGAATGAGAGTGCCAATAATGGTGTTATCTCTTAGGGAGGGACAATCATAGTCAATTGATACACCCTCATAGACATGTGCGGATTACTAGAGACAAATCTAGAGAGGGGAGGAGATGAATCAAACCAAATCACCTTCAAAATATACCGAGCCTGGGGGGATGACATTAGAGAACCATGAGCCTTTTCCTGATATAAGGGGAAAAACAACTACCTAAAATTTCTATATTTGGAAACTATTTCCCAATCTAATGATGAAACTGTGTGGGTGTGGGATGGGAAGAATGGTAGGCGATGTCCTAAACAGTTCATTCCCTTATATATATATATATTATTTTTCTTTTCTTTTTCTATATATATATATAATAGAAAAAATAAAAATTAAATAGTACTTATCTATTTTTTATATTTGGTATTAATTTAAGAAAAATATTCAGAAAATATTAAAGAAAATCCAATCCATGCCCTTATTTTTTAAGGGTGCAGTCCTTGACAACTTTTTAAATTTTCTATGTGGGATTCAAACACAACATTCCCAACATTTAATGAATACTATATTATTTATAATAATAAATTAATGATGATATATGATTTATCATAATATGTCTTTAATAAATAACAATTATTTAATGAGGTAATAAACAGTAACGAATTAAGACGGTTACATATGCAAGTAGATATAAAGAAAATACATATATCTAGAGAGTTGATTAAATCATATATTAAATATGATTTTATTAAGGTATAATTAATAAATTAATAACATAATATATTAATTATTATGACTTCATAAAAATAAAAATTTAATTATTATTACTTTATTAATTATTGAGTTATAAATTATGACTTTATTGATAATTTAAGTATTAATTATATTTTTAATTATTGTTAATTTTTTTTTAAATATAATATTATTTATATTATTATTATTAATTACTATTATGATAATTTGAAATATTTAATAACATATTTAATATTTATTAATAATTTAAATAATAATATTTAATAATATTAACATAATTAAAATTTATTAATAGTTTATTTAATTATCAATTATTAACATAATTGATAATAATTAAAATTGTAATGAAAAATAACATTACAATCAATATTGATTAACAATATAAATAATATTAATGTAATGTAAAAAAGAAAATACAACAATGTGATTAAGTTTCATAAGTAATAATTAATAGTAGAATTAAAAAATTATTAATAATTAAAAATTAAATAAATAATATAATGATACATAAACTAAATAGTAATTTATAATAATATAATTACTGATTAATAATTACTAAATAAATTATCTAATTATTCTTGTATTTGGTACCCAATATAACATAATTATTAATTATGATATATAAAATAATATTATTATTTAATTTAATTAATTATTAATACAATATTACTAATTATGAATTCATTAAAAATAATAAAAATTGTTATTCAATATAAAAAATTTATTATTATTAATTAATTAATTATATTATATTATAATTAATAAGTCAGGTATTATTATTAATACATAATATTTTCTATTTATTATTTTTATGAAATAATTTTTATTTTCCTTTATCTTATATGTCTTATGTTCATGCATGAAATTTCATTTAGAATATAGTTACAATTTATATTTTATAATCTTTTTAAGTTACCCACTTCTTTTAAAGTGTAAAAGTTATGTTTGGAAACAAAATAGTTTTGTAATATCTATATTATTTTCTATTTATTATTTTGATAAATATTTTTTACATTAAATTATATTTTAGGAATTTAGCCTACATTGTAAAATCCAACCAAATTATATTTATAATTTAGTTTTTTATAATCTTTCTAATTCACCAACTTGAAACATAATAAAACTTGTTAGGTTTCAATTACCTATCTTTGGAAGCTTATAATATATAAATTACTAGTAGAATCTAAAATAAACTTAAAAGATATACAAAACATATAAAAAATAGTTGAAAGAATAAATTATTTCATAAATATAATGAAAAATAATAATTTACATGACACATACACTATTGATTTAAATCATATAATTTACAATTTAAAAAATTTATTCGCATAATTATTACCACGTGTGACTTTATTAGTTACATTATTATTGGAATTATTATAAATAACTAATAATATAATTTATATGTATTAACAATTTAATCAATAATATTCAATAACAATAAATGAATCAATAAATAATAATAACATAATAAATTTTCAATTAATAATATTATTGATAATAATTAATAATGTAATGAATAATAAATAAAATAAATAATAATAATAAAATAATTAATTATTATTAATTGAATTTAAAAATAAATTCATAAAAATAAAAAAAAATTTATCATATTTAATATTTCTCCCACTTTATATTTTTTGAAGTATTAAATTTATATTTAGAAACAATAAAGTGTTGTGTCATTTATATTTTATTTATATAGATTTTTTTGAAATTATTTTCATTTTCAATTGTACTTTATGTGTTTAGTAAAAATTCAAATTTTATTTATCTTATATTTATACTTTATAATTTATATCCATTCAAAGTCACTTATATAGAAAATTAATATGTTTCAATTAGGTGAGTTTAAAATTATATGAATTATAAATGATAATAAAAATCTAAATGAAAATTGAAAATTGACTGAACACATAAAGAATAATTGAAAATGAAAATAATTCTATAGTTTTTTGGGTAAAAATTATTTTAATGAAAAAATAGAATCTTTCTTCAAAACATACCATTTATATTAATTCTTTTACAAAGAAAGTTATTTTTTATTATCTATGTTTTTTGTTTTTTTATTTTGATAGAAATATTTTTATTTTAAATTATTTTTTATGTGTCTCTTATATGTTTTAAATTTCAGTTATCTTTTATGTATTTTATATTTTTAAAATATTTCAAAGTTGAAAATTTGAAACATAATAAAACTTCTTATGTTTAAATTATTGAACTTTGGAATCTTATAAAATATAAAGTGTAAGCACAGGATAGATGAAACATTAGGCATAGACTAAAGAGATAAAAATTAGTTGAAAATAAAAATAATTTCATAATTATAATAAACAAAAAATAATATAGAATACATAAATTTTTTTGTTTAAAAAATAACATTTACAATATAAAAGTTTTACAGACTTAATTAATATTAAGCATTACAATATTATTAAGAATTATAAGTTATGATATTATTATTAAATATTATAAATTAAATTATTAATAAATTTTGATTATTTTATTAAATATTTTCTAATAATTATAATAATAAGTATGAATAATAATGAAAATAATATATTTATTAATGTAACTGATAATATAGTTAATAATATAATTAGAAATAAATATTAATTAAATTAAAAATATACAAAATATAATTATTAATAATTATGTTATTATTATCAATTAATTATACAATTAATAAAAATTTAAAATAATCATTTATATGTATGATGGTGTAAATTCCAATTATTAAATGAAACAAGAAAGTAAATAGAGAGTAAAAAGTGGGGTCACACCAGCAAATCGCATATAAACCAAAATGATTGAAAAAACTAAAAAATAAATCAAAACGTCACAAAGTTCATCTTAGGGAGTTTGACCATGTAAATCCTCAATAATTCTAATGATTTTTTGGTACTATATCTCATGATATTAGAGATCCATATTATGATAATCCACTATCCCCCCATCCTTATGGATGTCATCCATATCTGCAGGTTTAATTTTATTGCCAAGGAAACCCATAATCATTTTCATCCTTAGAAATCACAACATCAACTGAAATATCCTCCTTTAATTTATCCTCATCAATCTGTGGATGATCCCCCCATGAATATGTTAGGGTCAAGAAAACTAAAATAGTTATGTGTATGTACCTTTGTGATAATCTGTGAGTTTGATATTCAAGAATCTATACACATATAATTTGCCTACATCTCCGTATTGGTCAAAACAATCATATGTACTAGAGTTGAATCAGATCCCAATTTCAAGTTGATACCTCTAATATTAGTTTCTCTTGGTGGATCTATTTATTCAATAGATTTATTGGGAGTGTAAGGTCCCTCTACTACACCATTCATGGTCATTACCCTAGATATATGAGGTAAAATAACATCTTTCATGCATCACAATAAGGTCTATGTGTTGCTTTTATCAGCACTAACAATATTCGTCACAACAGTATCCCTGATGTTAGAATGGTTCCTAGATTTTCTCCTCAAAGGAGTTTCATCATCATGCTTATGTTTTCCCTTGCAAGGTTTTGAGGCAATCATTTGTTCCCACCACAATTTATTGTCTGTAAGTTCTTGGGCTGAAGTATCACCATCAAAATGAACTAGATCAGGACACTGTACATCGACCCAATCCTTGGAAGGAGATGAAACCTCATCCACTACATCGTCTCATGAACTTTGACCATTCTCTTTAAATGTAATAGGAACTTGAGAAGGCCCTTCACCATTCTATCATGCTATCATACCAAACCTCTTCTCATAAAATACTAGATGATATGTAATATCATCGACCTCCCCAACAACTCTAGAGGAAATTATGTTTTCTAAAAGTTTTGGGATAATAATATCATTCATGCTTGTAGCATCCCCAAAACCAGGTGTACTCTTCTGCTTACAATAAGAGTAACTATTCCCATTAAAATTGAAAACTATAAATCATATCTCCTTGCAACACATCTCATTGAGATGTCTAATTGAGTGATGAAAAACATTAAATGAAACCAATTTCTCATACTTTATGATTAGATCAAGATCCTAATCTAGAGTGGATATGACAATATTTTCAATGAGAGTGGAGTTGAGATCTACCCCTACTATAAAATGAAAAAAATAACTAAATCCTAATTCTTTTGTAGTAGGACCCAATTTAATAGGGACCCAAATTGTTAAAGCAATATAAAAAAGGATTCATGGATGAAATAAAATCAAATTCCATCCATAAACATGGACCCACACATTAATCCATATATTTAAAATTATGATGGGATTGAAATGGGGATTCCCAAAATGGATATAAGGTGTACCTATCATGAGGGAAATCGGGTTGAACCTCTAGTCCTTCCTCTTTAAATATTCTGAAGGGAATAAAAATGTATAAATTACCATAGATGATGAGAATACACATCCACTCCCTGAAGCCCGAGATTTCAATGATTAGATGATCAAGATCCTCAGGTTTCTAGGGTTTGTGTCTCAAAGGTATAACCATTGTTTTTATTTTCTAAAATCCAAAAAACATAAACCAATATAGAATTATGTCTTATTTTTCATGAGTATGACAATACCTTCCACATTAAAAAAAATATCTCAGAAACTCCATCCATACCCGATGTAAAAAATAAGAGATTCACATCACCCAATACAAATCCAAGATAGGAAGAACTGGTCACCTTTGAATCGGACAGATCAATTGTTGGATTGTAAGAGTTTTGATTGCTATAAGAGGGGGTGAATAGTAGTTTAAAATATTAAACTAATACAAAAAAACCTCCTTATTCAAAAATACTGAACTTATAATTTTTCTAATGAACAAAGTGTTTATATCAGATCTAGATATCATCTGATAAAATAGTTTTTAAAATCAGTCTCATGGAAAGTTCAATAAAACTATTACTAAAAATATAATTAAATGATACATTATAATATAAATTCATAGTGGAATGTAAACTTCTAGACACAAGTAAACATAAAGATTATAACATATTAATAATGACTTACAATCTCTATAAAATTAATTCAAATACTTAACCTTAAGATTTTAGGAAGTCATAAATCCTAATATAAGATATACATAGTTTTAAACCTAAATTCAACGGAATCTCTTTCATTAATAGGAAATTCATCAATATGGAGATTGAAATGGATCTACCTTCTAAAACTCTAGAATACCTTGATCTAAAAGATCAGCGACAACTATCTTTTTATCCATGAAATCCTTCAATCTGATTGATCAGATTCACCCATCTTCTTATCCCCATAATCCGTCGATCTAAACCATGACTGGACACAATGAAAAAAAGTTAAAATGTTATATGGAATTTACCCACTTTAAATTCATTCCTTAGAACTATAACTATTTAAAAATTAAAGAGTTATTACTATATGTTCAAGAATAGAAAAATATCAGATGTATTGAGTTAAAAATGCATCATCTCCTAGCTCCTTGAATGACCTCTTATTTACAATAAAATATTCAATCATTATATTTCTGATTTGTTGTAAAAACTTTATACAACATTCACTTGACAGAAAATAAACATCTAGATATTTTTTTCTTGAAAACTAAGAATAAATTGTACTTCATTATCAGATTCCATTTTTTTGTAGCACTGTCACATTGCTATAATGGATTATGTCTGATAGAAATAATTCTAGTTACACCAATTATACACTTTGGATTATCGGATTAACTCTACTATGTTTTATGAATCCAATAAACTGAACCAAGTGCAATTCATTGGATCTGAACTATTGTTAATAAAATTAGTATGTCTTCAGTTAGTTTTAAATACAGGATAATAACCTGTTCGATAAAAATTACATTATTAAGTCTGATGGAATAGACACACAATTAGTCAGATGGATTAGATTGAATAATAAAAAGTTTATATTCTTTTTATATTATAACCATTTCTATGTTTGGTATAAAAATATGTTTTCTATAATATAAATTACTAAAGAACATGGGATATTTAAATATATTAAAATATAGTTTTATGAAAGTGTTTGTGAATTCAAAAACTATGGAAAGGAAAAGAAGAAATTAAACTTTCAAATCAACAATCTTTCCCATTTTGTAATGCACAAAACACAAAACATAAAATGAAAAAGTATTAAATTTGAAATAATTACAACCATTTTTTCATTTTAATAATTTCAAAGGTATATTTCAAAATAAATTTATTCCTTTTCCATATTTTATCGCCCCCTGAGTTAATAAATTATTTTTGTTCATCATTATTGTTCCAATAGAAAGTGTTAATAATTCATATTCTCACCCTCATTCCCCCTTAATAAAATGAATCCCATTGATATATTTTTCTCCCTACAAAACTTTATATATCTCTTTGGAAAAAAATATCCTCACTGGGATTATTTAATTATATGAAACTATTTATATTTGTTTAGATAAAATCTTCTCCTGGAATTACCTTTTCCGATTCATAATTTTCAAAATGGATTTGGGAAAGTAATATAATTTCTTGAAATAATTTGAAAACATTCATAAAAAATATATTTGAATAAAAAATCCTACAAACTAATATTTCATTCAATAGTGTGAATACTTTAAGAGTTCAATAAAAAATGTCCATTATTTCTTATATAAATTATTGAAAATGGCCTTGATATTCTTGAAATAATCCTTTTAATTAATTGAATTAGTATTTTTAGATTAGTGCTTTTATATCCTTTAATAAATAACTAATAGCCTCTAATTTTATGCCTTCAGAGTTCAAATCACTTCACTATTCTTCTAATTTTCTCCATTCAACCTGAGAAAATAATATTCAAAAATAGGTATATGATATTTTATTCTTTGAGATACTAGATTTATTATTTCGACACTAATTATTAATCATTATGAGATTCAATCATATCTTTGAATTGATCAGAAACTTCACTCTATTAGATACATCATATGGAAATTTTTCAAAAGAATCAGCAATGTCAAATGATATTTTCTTAGCTTCCATAATCTAATTATCATGATCCTTAAAATCATCATCAAATTTACTAGAATAGTTAAAGATCTGAATAAATCTTCTCTAGTGTACCATTTATTTACCATTGAAGGTTTTATATTTTTTCTCATTCTGGATCACTAATTCGGTTAGCAACTTCAGTGATTTCGATTTTTTATTCAGACTATTGTGAAATTTCTTTCACATTTATTATATATTCTTAAGATATGGAATTGAATTATTAAGTTGTTTCAATGTATGAAATATAAAATCAATACCATTATTTTCTTTTGGGGTTAAAGAGTCATTTTACCCATACATAGCATTTGAAACACGAGGACGAGAGGGTTCAATATCCGACTTCTTTTGTACTTTATTTTTTTATTACTCTAAAACATTCTCAATATCATATTATTTATTTTTATCTAAATTATCTAAAATTATGGTATGTTAATGCTAAGATTCAAATACTTACTTTTTAGATGATTTTACTTCAAGTAAAACATTTAAATAATGATTCATATATAACTGGGATAGAATCTGAGTAGATGTTGAAGATAAATATCATGGGCTATCATCTATCTTTGTTTATTCCTCTCTTTCTTCTTCTCATTATTCCTCTAATTATACTTATTCCTCTTCATTTTTGAGTTATTTTTTTAACTTCATTATAGTTCATAGAACTCCTTTACTAATATTTTTAACTTTGTTTTTTATTCTTATCAGGTGGATTATTATTAGATATTAGCAACAATTGAGATAAATTCTAAAAATGAACTTCCTACACAATGTGTTTTCCTTTTCCCTTATCACCAATGACTATGGGAATAGTATATATTTCAAAAATAACTAATCATTATAGTGCATAAGGATCTAGTTGAGTTTGATCGACAGTAGATAATGTTTCGAACTCTGGGACTGGTTGAACCACCAATAAAGGTGAACCTATAATCAGTTGATTTGTGGATTCTATTTCTGAACCTTTTAATAATTTTCCAACATATTTACATAAGATAATATTTTCTTTTTCTTCTTATTTTTCTCAAATTCATTCATCTCATCATATTTTTTAACTTTTAATGCCAATGATTATACTTTATCTAGTCTAAAAATAAGATCCCCTGGCTTCTTTTGTGCCTTATGAGCCATGATCTTCTTGAATTATTTATCTGACATTAATTTTTGTTTATTTATTTTACTTTAAGAAGTGAAGATTCTTCATTTATCTTTTCTTTCACTACCTTTGTCTCTTTTACAAGTTCGATATTAGACATGGATTTTCCATTTTATGAGAACAATTCTTCAACTTAGAATTGACGTCCAATTTCATTCATTCAATTGTTTCCTCACTAATTATAGAAACCTTTTCTCTTAAGGAATAACAATTATTCCTGTTTTGAAAAATATTCTTGTAGTTCACTGACATATTGGTTATAAAATAAGGAACCATAAACTTTTTTGAATTATTGATGCATTCTTAATATATTATTTAGATAAAATCACAAAATTTACAATATTAATCCACCTCCAGTTAATTAGAAAGTTCAATAAAAAGATGTATAGAACATTGAGAGTATATTTGTCACCCATTCTCAGTATCAGTTACCCTAAAACCAAAGGGTAACTACTCTGACATCCAGATTCTGTGAAAAACTTTTATATCATTTTTAAATGAAGTAAATAGTGAATCTTCTTCTCTTGACTTACCAAAACAATCAAGATTGTCTAAAATCTTGTGATATTTTAGATATTATTGACCCACCAATGGTACATCCACTAAGTTAGAAATTTGTTGATATGTGAGTTTATAACTTTCACAAAATTGAGTAAAAAATTTACTTCAGTATTTCTTTCGTATTAAATTCTACTACATAATTTAATTCCCTAAATATCTATCAATGGTACAATTAAAAGACTTATTTTTCAAAATAAAATCCCCCCATCCATGAAAAGTAATAGCCATTTCCAAAAGAGATTAATACGTTTCATACAATTAATTTTCAATAAATATTTCTCTTACTACTTCACGGTTTAAAAAGTCTTCTGCAGAGGCCATTTTACTCAAACTGGTGCCAAAGATTGGATTAAAGAATATGTTCAGACAAATGGATGACTAAAATACTAAGTAATATATATGGTGTAGAGTGTCTAGAGAGAGAAACTTGAAAACCAATGTGGGACACAGATACCCCAACATTATAAATAGGAAAGGAGGTGGCAATTCATATTCCATAAAATATAATGGATTAGAATGAAAAAACTTTTTTGATCCTATGATTTATATTTAATCCATGAATTATTGAACATAAATTATGTACTATTAATGTTTTTTAAGAAAACTACTCATCAGAATAATGTATTTTTTTACGATACATACTTTTAAAATTTGGAATAATTTTACGTTTTTAAAATTAAAATAACATAAACAACAATATGGATAAACTAAATTATTGGATAAATACAAAAACTATAGGTTAAAAATAATTACTTTTAGAGTATAAATGTTTTATTATTATGATTAATAAGTTTTTCTTAGTTTTTTTAAAATAGTTTGATTTTGATACAATTTATAAAAAAATGATTGTTTATAAATTTTTTGAAATAAATTTTTATTCTGAAATACGTTGGTAATTAATTTGTATTCTAGAAATATTTTAAATATTTTTATTCTGAAAACTAAAAATGTTTTTGAAAATTAGTGGATTTAGAAATGTAATGGTTTTAGAAAACTAAGGGTTTTATAAAACAAAAACATATATACTCCCCCTTTGAGAAGAAGTTCATTGGTGTAAGGAAATTGGTAAACATGAATGATCAGTTAATATTAATCATTATTAGATTATATTTAATATATAAAAATCTATTGGAACTAAGGGGTTTAGTAAGAATATCAGAATTTTTTTATTGCGTTCCGATTAATTGTAAAATGATATATCATTTAGAATTATGATTAAAAGTGACTTTTCCACCTTCCATATTTCTGATATTCTTAATGAATTTTTGTTTTAGTCATATGTATGGATAAACCACTATTAATGTTCCAAAAAATATTATATTTTTTTAGTTTATTTATTTTAATGAAAATAAAAACATTAGTGTCTCAGAACCCAAGCCTCTATGGGACTGATATTATAAGAAAGTAATATTTTCAGAATCCACATTTGTCCAAATTTAATATATTGGGCTAATTTAAATTATTTTAAAATATAATATTTGTGAAATCATGAATTATAAACTTTATTTTAAAAACATCTTCACTTTATGTCTCCACCAATTTGTAATTTAGGATCAAATTGATCACTTTTTAGAAAAAAATAGTTATTTCTAATACATATTTTTTTGTTTATAAAACCAATTCCCAAAATATCACTATGAAATATCATATGATTATAAATTTTATCAATTTATTTGCTAATGTTAAACTTAGAAAAAAGTTTGTTCATTCTAGAAATTTCATATTTTTGTTTCACATCCAAATTTTTTTCCTCAGTATATTTTTATACAGACTAAGATTTACAATATCACTTTGTATACTAGTTTTCTCAAAAAAATGATTTCTCATGGTCATTATAAATAATATATTTTTTAAAATTATATTTATCAAGATCTTTAAATTTTTTTGATATCTCATTAATTGACATGAAAATTTTTGAATTTGGATTTGCATGTTTCACTTAGTCATTATAATTTTTTTAATAAAATTAAAATTTTCATTTTCAATAACCTTTTAAAATATTGATACGTATTAAAAACTTATTAAAGTATTATTCTCATCATTATATATAATATATTATTCATCAGAAGTTTTATAAATATTATTTTTAATTTTATTAAGATATTTTTCACTCAAGGTATGATTTGTAGGAGAGTAAAAAATTACTTTAACCATAAAAAATTTGTTAACCTTTGATAAATCTATGTAGAATACAATATTATTTTTTTCCTGAACTTTTATTTTCTAATGAATCTTAAAAATATATACCACATCTACTATATCTCCATGTGCCTTAATCTTTTATACTTTTGTTATTATTGTGCTTATAGTAACTTTTAGAATTTCTCTTAGAATCAATTTCTTTCTTATCTTTCCTTTTTATTTTAAGACTATTCGGTCTTATATGTCCTCCCTTCATAACATATTACTTTTGGTGATTCCTTCTTATCAATTATATTCATGTGACTTTTCTTGTATTTTTACTATAAATATTTCTTTCCAATAATATTATTCATTATTCTTATAATATTGGTGAACTCATTTCGTGATTGTCATGAGGACTTAATATTTAACTCAATAAAAACATTAATCTTCTTATAATTATTCAAAACCTTCTTAATAGATTTTATTTTGGTAAGAACATTAGATTCAATTGAAAAAGAAACTCTTCCATTTTTATTTTTAATCTACTCTTCATCACTTTCTACTTTTCCCTCGTACTGCTTAAGGGTTCCAATAAGATCATCAATAGTAAGATTAGTAATCCTTATTATGTCATCCAATGTAGTATTTTTGTATTCCATTTCATTATAAATTATTTCTATAATCTTATCTAATAAAATAAAATCATCAAGATATTTATCTTCAAGATATTATAAACTATTTATAATGTTCATAAACCTTTTGTGCTTCTTAGAAACTGATTCTCCAGGTAGAAAATCAAATGCATGATCATCATCTCTAATCATAGCTACTATTCTATAAATGAATTTTGAATTTAAAAAATGTGGTATCTCTTAATTTTTCTATATATTATTAGCTGATTCACCTGAATAAATATGAATATAGAAATTTCTAGTCATAGAACATAAAAGAGTATTTCTTACTCTATAATTTAGTTGATATAAAAAAATTTCGTTATTAGTAAAAGTTGTTACTTCTTTCTTTATTTTTTTCTTTTTTCTAGTTAATATTAAAAAAATTCCAAATCCCATTTTAATCACAAAAGAATTCATCTAGTCTCTCCAGTATTCATAATCATTACCCTCAAAGATAGATGGTCTACTTGGATTCATATTTTCAAGGGTAAAAATGTTTAACCTTACCATATTTTATAAAATAGAAATTTTTTCTATAAAACACGTCAGTGTAATTAAATTTTATGAACAAGTTGTTTATAAAAAAATTTAATAAACTTATAGTATATGAAAAAAGTAAAAACAGATAAGTTATTTTAGTTGAACATACTCTTATATTAATTATTGTATCATAAGAGTTACGATGAGTACAAGAGGGGGTGGATTGTAGTTAAAAATTTTAAAATATTAAAAAACATAAAACCTATTTAGTCAAAAAGATCACATTCAGAATAAATTTGATGATTAGAGTGTTTATATCTGATCTTTAAATCATCCGATAACATTTTTTGTTAATCAGTTACATGGAAATTCTGATAAAATTATTATTAGAAATATAATTAAAAACAAACATATATTATAAATTCATAGTAGAATTTAATCTTTTAGAAAACAAGTAAAATTAAAGCTTGTAACTAAGTAATACTGACATACAATATTTATAAAATTAATTCAAATCCCTAACCTTAAGAGTTAATGATGTCATAAATCTTAACTTAATATATCCATAGTTTTAATCCTAACTGTGAAGGTCTATATTTCCTTACCAATAAAACCCTTGATACGATGATAAAAATTACGCTATCTTTGAAAACACAAAAATCCCTTAATCTGATAGATCAGACTCACCCATCTTCCTATCCCTGTAAGCCCTCAATCTTAACCATGATTGGACCCACAAAATAAGAAAGAATAAATTTTATAATGAATTTATAATCATCACATGGACTTCATAGAACTAAAACTACCTATGAAATTACAAAGTGTTCGAACTAGATGTTTAGGTAGAGAAAAATCTCAGATGTGTTGAGGTATAAATGAATCTGCTCCCAGATCCAAGAATGAATTCCTATTTATAGGAAAATCTTCAATGATTATATTTCTGAGTTGGTTGAAACAACCTTAGATAGATTTAACTTGATAGCTCATAATGATATACATGTTTTTCTTGAAATAAAATCATGAACTATACTTAATTTTTCTATATTGTTTTTTGGCATCACCATCACAGAGCTATAATGTATTTCATCCAATATAAATAATTCCAATTACATCGATTATAAACATTGGACAGTTTGATGGACTATATTATGGTTTATCAATTTGATAAAATGAACCAAGGTCAATCGAGTGGATAAAAACTATTTTGAGTATTATGGGTAAGACTTTATTTATTCTTAAATACATAAAAGATTGTATTCGATATATATAAAATTAGTAAGTCTAATGGACCTGACACACAGTTGGTCAGATGGATCAGATTTAATAATAAAACATTTATATTATTTATGTATTAGAACCATTTCTATATTCAATATAAAAATATGTTTTCTACAAAAAAACATACTAAAACACTTGGGATATATAAAGTTAGTAAAATAGAGTTTTATGAAAGTTTTTTTCAATTCCAAAACCAAGGAATGAAAAATTAGAAAGTAAATTTTTTGAATCAACATCAACCTTCACTAGAGGATTCATAAGGTCCCTTATGGCGAAAAGATAAACTTAAATGCCTCTAAGAATATTCCCCGAAAAAGGACATAAATAATACATAATTAATAATTTATTAATTATAATTTTAAAAACATTATTATTTTTATTTATAATTAATAAAATAATTTAAACGACACAAAAAAATGTTTTTTCTAAGCTTACCATTTATTCTATTTTAAATTATTACTAATTATTTTGAATTATATAATTAAATAAATTATTAATCACATAAAGAATTATATTGTAATTAGGTATTATAAATTACTTTAACTAAATTATTAATTATAAAATTAACTAAATAATTATTTATATTTATTATTAATTGAATAATACAAAAATATTTTATAAGAATGTATTATTATAATAAAAAAATTAATTTATTTTCTATATATAGTATTAATTCCTATAGAATTTATGTAAATAATTATAATTTAATAATAGTAATATTGAATACTAACATAATTATAAATTATTTTGAAAATAATAAAAAATACTCTTATTTTAATAAATAAACAAAATATATTTTATATTTAATAAAATTATAATTATATTTTTATTATATTAAATAATTATATTTTATAATAAAAATATTTAATAGCAATTATATTAACTAAATCATCATTAATAGAATCATAAATATTATTATTATTATTTGTAAATATAATGGACAAAAAATAAATTACATGACACAAAAAATTATTATTTAATAATAATTATTAATAAATTTATTATTTTTACACAAGATGAATATTTTTTTAGATGACATTAAATGAAATTAATTTCCTACCTATTTTACACCAAAAAATATTGTTATCTGTTTAATTGGATAATAATTTCAAATTGAGTTTTCGTGTTATTTTTCCTAAAGATATCATAAAACTAGATCAAATATTTTTATTTTATTCACTTAAGTGTATGTGAATAATTATTAAAATGGATTTATCACATTCCTTAAATTTAATGAAACTATATATGATTTTTTTTGAAAAATATAGGTTGGGTTTTTTTCCCCAGAGAATGGATAACTCAAATCTCTAAAGGGGTTGAATTGAGCTCTTAAAAATTATCTTTTACAGAATCTTCCATCTTCAGGTATGATAGTTCAAATATTTTTGTTTAATATGAAATGAAAATGAAAATTTAAAAAATTAAAGGAAAGTGATTGAACAAAATAGATTTATAGTGTTTTGAGGAACATAAATTCCCTAGTCTACTCCACCAACACTCTTCTCCATGAGTTTGGTAACGGTCACTATTACAACCATTTTTCTAAGGGATCCCAACACAGTGCAAGTTGTTGACACTTAATAAAAAGGCCCAAGTGATTTCAACCAGGATATCCCTTTACAATACCTACCCATGGTCTCAACACACACTCTTAAAATGAGTGTAAACTAAAAATAATAAGTAAACTTTTGAAAGAATAATTGGAGCTTACAATTACAAGCCCTAATTGATAGTAGTTGAAGATATGGCTAGATAAGATAGTAGTATTCAAGGTGTAGCTTAGAAAAATCTTCAGTAAAACTGATAAATGTGCAAGAAAAACACCATAGTTTCTATTTTATATTTTCTATATACATATGTTTATAGTATTCATATATATGTATGTGAATTCTATTCATTTTTCTCTCCCATTAATCCTTTTATATATATTTACTAATTTTAAACTTAAGCATGAGATAATCGGAAACAGTTGATTTGATAATACATTAGAATGCCGATATTATTGGACATTAATGTCATGTGTCTATTCCTTCAATATATAGAATATTTTTATTCAATATCATTTTCATAGATCTTCTTCTATGGATCTTTCTATTGTTGGATAAAAGACACTTTGTACAGTTCGATCTTTCCTTAAATGGAAAATCCCACTTCTGATACGGTCTAAAGTCAAAAAAATAATTATCAAGAGATTAGAAAAGTAATCATGAATTCTATATAATATCTAGTTTCTTTTTAATATATTCATATATAAATACTATTCTGTGTAAGGTAAATTCGTGAGATACTTTGTAATGTAAAATAGATATTTGTCTTCCTTGATTCATAAGATAAATTTAATTCAATACTACGTATGATAATTCTTCATCATAATATAAATATGTTACTAAGGTGATATACTTATCCTTAATAATTTCTTCTAGTATTCAAAATAAATTTTTTTATGAATATCCTTTCTGTAAGATAACAACTTCTCAAAACATCATTTTTTCTGAAATATCTATCTCTATTCTAACAAATATTTAATCACAATATTTATTAGATTATATCTTAATTAGTAAGATAAAATTTCAACACTAATATTTATGAGTATGAGAGGATAGAAAATGATCTTGTATTCTTATAAGATAAAATAATTTGTCTTAAAATGAATACTTAACATGTTGTAAGGTAATCATTTATGGAATCAATATAAGATTAATATAATCTGAAACACATTAGATAAACTTGTATGAATAAAACTAGTTATTTTTTAAATCATCAAAAGTCATAAAACCTTGATATATATTGGAATAACATAAGTCTATCTAACAATATCCCCCCTTTTGATGATCGCAAAACCCGTGAAATAAAAAACAAAA
The DNA here is from genome assembly GCA_963277665.1 of Viscum album. NCBI lineage: Eukaryota > Viridiplantae > Streptophyta > Magnoliopsida > Santalales > Viscaceae > Viscum > Viscum album. The sequence goes on from OY728159.1 coordinate 2,048,519,788, forward strand.
AATTCACAAAGTGATCTTTAAAACAATATTTTGAATTTTTAATGGCACTTTTAGAACATGTATTTTCTTTCTTTTACCCTTTAGAAATAATTCCCCCCATTTTAAATAAATTTGTATTTTAAATTTCTATAACTAAATATTAATGTTTATGAGTTTTTTGATTCTTATTTTTCTTATTTCCAAAATAAAAAATTTAAAACATTATTTTTTGTATTCTCCTTTTCTTCTCCCCCATTTTGCGATATAAAAGAGATGTATAATAATTAATACAATCAATATTTTACAAAAATAATAATAAATAGATAATACGACTGATTGTGAATAGAATTTGGCATAGATTCTTTTAGTGGTTAATGATTTAGGAATCGTATAAACCTTAAATTCAAAGTAAATAATTTGAAATAAGTAAAAACATATTAAATATGTGAATAAACAGAATAAAAAATTAGTATAAAATAAATAGATAAAAATATCACTTGACAATAATAGTGAATAACTTTAAAAGATAAAGAATCATATTGAAAAAAAATAGTTTAATGATAAATTCATTAAAATAATACAGACTAAGCATAAAAAACATAACTATTCAAATGTTTAAAAACACTACTTAACAAATTAATATTCAAATGTTTATGAAAAATATTTAAAATGTTTGATAAAACACCATTCAAATGTTTACAGGATTTCATTCAACCAATAATTATTAAAATGTTTATAAACTAACCATCCACTAGGAAACCATCACACAAACCAAGAATGATACCTCAACTCTACATTGTGAAATAATTTTTTTGAAGAAAGTGACAAGGACTTCTTTCCCAATCCATATATAAATGAATTTATTAAAATAAATGTTTATAAGGAACACACGAGGTGTAATGAGCTTAAACCATCTTAAACAAAAGAAACAAAAAAAATAAAAACTTTAAAGAACCAAGCAGACAATCTTCAAACAGGCTCAATACTGATAAACAATGAGACCTTGGAGTGTCCAGGTGCATATATTCCAAGAATACCATATCCAATATTCGAGCTTAGCCGATCAGAAAGAAATAGGAGAAAAGCTGTCAAGCAGAAACATCAAACGAGATCTCAACTGGAAAAATTTGCTAGCATGTAGAAGAGTCAGGCCAAGCATCGAAAAAATAATAGATAGAGGAATCCATAGAGATGAAACAACAAGAATCCAGCAAGCAGGAATCCCCAGGTGAAAGGATTCCTATAAAATCCAAATCCAGATAGTGATAAGTAGAAAAAAAGGTCCCATCAAACATTCTTCAAAAAGACTCCAAATTCAGTCATAACCAAATTGTGCAGGCAAGCACAAACATCAGAGCCCAGATATCTGGGCAGGTTCAATACATGACAGGACAACTTTAGTAGGTTCCGGTGAGAGTAAAAATCCTGAAGAAACTTGTAGACAGGTGATCATGCATCCATAAAATGGTTGGTCAAATCGAACTGAGCAAAACCAATCAGAAATAAGAAGCAGGATCGAATTCTAGATAAAGAAAACACACCAAAAGATTCAATCCCATGAAATGTCTCTGAAATTAATGTTGGGGTTCTGCTTGTATTCTTTTATCAACCTTGTGAACATTCTTTTTCTGTTTTCAAGGTATGTTTCAGCTGGAACCTGTCTATATAAATATCTTTGATATACAAATTCATCCTAATCTTCCATCCAAGCAAAAACTTCATCACTCACATCATCTTCCTCCGGAATCTAAAAAGCATCTCTATAGGCAGGATCCTCCTCATTAACATAGTTCTTTTGCTTATGAATTGGAATCTGATCATCATTTACAATAGTTTGATCTTGCTCAGTATTTGAAATCCGAGTGGGATCAAATGAACGAGTTCCAATTGTTCATTACAATTCTGTACAATCTCTCCTTTTCCTAGTTTTCATAGGGTTAAGAGTGATGAATCCACCATTGTCAACCATTGGTTTTTTTCCCTTTCAAGACATTGATTCCAGAAATTTCTCTTCCAATTGATAAGATTTATCCTCATTCCCCTGAGAGTTAGCACTAGATTCCAATCAGTCATCAAGCTCCTTAGCTTGATTTTCTTGGTTTTCATTAAGCATATCGTGATCCTTAACCAAGATAGTCGATGCAGTAGAATCATTTTCTGTGGCAATCAAACTGAATTGACAAAATCAGTCTCTTGGGATTCCAAAACTTTCTTATTATCCAAATATACAATTGCCTCAGAGTTATCTGACTTCTTAATATAAGTAGAGGGTCCAACCTCCTTTTCTTTTGCCACCCAAATGGATTTGGGGGCCTCAGCTCTTGTACCTTCAGAGGGCTTAGCCATAGTTTTTTTCTTATCTCTATCTTTTTCTATCCTCTTTGTAGTTAAATTTTTGGGACAACTATTAGTTTTTTCATAGCCAAATGAATTGTGCCCTAACCTGTAACACATATGATAGTATTCCGGGACACTTTCATAAATCACCTCTTGAGAAAAACCAAAGTCTCCACTTTGTATCCAAATATCTGAGGGCAATTGTTGGGAGACATCAACTTCAATACATGATCTTGCAATAGAGGGTCTAGAAAGTGTTTTTGTGGCATTATCAAGTCTCATCGGGGAGAAAATGAGTGATGGAATAGAAAAAAAAGCATTTTTCTTGAATAATTTCAAAGGTAAACCAGGAAATCCAACCCAAATTGGTACAATCGGGGATTCAGCATGAGGATCAAAGTTGGGGGTCCATTTGAGAATTCGCATTTGGCAGCCCCCAAAAGACCATGTACGTTTGGCCTAGAGTTTGTAGTAGCTCTCAACGGAGTCAAAACATAGCACAATGTGTGAGACATTGAGGAGACCCAATTGAAATCCCGTAAATCTGATGATTTCCAAAGAAGATCGAAGAAATTTCATTGATGGCCTTCTATTTTGAAATTTCCCAACCAAAAAAATTGGAGATCCGAAGAAATTAAACTAACCTCATCGGTTGAGAAGGCGATGGTGAGTTGACCACGATGCTGATAGGTTTTTGGTTTGATCTGAATGTTCCGGACCGCATCAGTATGCACAGAAGAGTCTTCGAACGATTTAGCGGCAACAACTTCAGTGAATGTGCGAGGATCTGAGATAGGGTTCGCATCTCACGGCGGCGAATTCATTCTTGGTTCGTGGCATTCCTCCCCCATCCTTCAATAGGTTTCCATATCCATTGTGAAATAATTTTTTAGAGGTGTTTTATTGAAATATTGTGGATGGCCTGAGGGTAAATAAGACGAATAAAAATTAGCATCAAATGTTTCTCTAACAACATCTCCCAACGTAAGTAAATACGATCCAAGCCATACCCTATCAAACTGAGTGATCCTTACTGAAGTGGATTTGATGTTGGAAACAAACTATTGATCCCTCTCCATATCAGACTTATTACAAGGTAAAAAATGGTAGTTCATAAAAATTTCTAGATATAAGGAAAATATTTCTTTATAAAACCGTAGATTTCCTTATGAAAAAGATCAATAGGATAAAATATTTCTTTTATCCTTTGTGAAGAGGACACATGATGATCTATGATGGGAGGTCCTGATAGGAATCTCCCTCTAATCTAAAATTACTCATCCATATAAGAATTGATATTTTTCACCATTTCAGGAATAAAAATTTCTAAAAGTATTATAAATCCATTCCATATCCTCTTCGAGAAATTACTAAAAATGTTTAGAATATACAATTTCTTTTCACAATTTACTAACTACTACTTCATGTTTTAAAACTTATTATATTATATTACTATCAAGTGATCAACTAAAAAAACATATTTTCCTTTCATTAACACTAGAGGTTCCTGATGCCTAAAAAACCATAAACCTATTCTTCTTCTTCTTCTTCTTCTTATTCATCTTTTGATGATTCTAGCTTCATACTAGTTATAACTATTTGGTGTAAATATTCATATTTATTCTTTAATACATTAATGTTAATGGATAGGGATCAAACCATATTCTGTAAACCAGTAATAGTGAAAATGACATATTTTTTATTTTGTGACGTCAACTGTTGAAATTCATGAATCTTATCTTATATTAGGGATCTTATTTCCATCTTAGAATGATCAATTAACAGAAGAGAATTTTGAGGAAACACATTCATCCTTCCGATTTCATCCATAAAGTCCCTTTAAAGATCTTGAATTACTTCGAGGGGTATGTCACACTATATACAAGTAATTTTATAATTTATTATGTCTATCTCTATAAGGACTCCTTCTAATCTTGAGAAAGCATCTGCTTAATTTGAGGATTCTGTAGAGGTTTCTAATGACGCTTTCTCAAAAACATTCCGAACTAAAAAATTCACTTTATTAACATCATATCATGAAATGAAGTGTCCAAGAAGAGTACAAATTTAATTCATGGACTCTAGAAACTAAATTTTTAATGATTCAACTTTAGGAAACAACTTAAAGTAGATTTATATATTTGTTTGGTCAGATGTATCCAACTCAACTATAGGTATTTGTAATCATGTGTGTTATCCACAAATTAGAGAGAAAGTGCCTTGGTGAACTTATGTACTTCTCAAATAATAGAATTGTAAATTTTCAACAAAACATGGTCTCTACTATAGATATGGTTCTTCAGATACCGATATAATTCTTTCACTTTCGACTATATGAGTTTCATTTCCCTATTCCTGTTCGTCTCCATCACAAATGAAATTCTAACTTTTTTATGTTTAACAAATTCTAGTCTGATTCTCACACTCATCTCATTGGTAGAAGAAATTTCAATTAAGGGAATTTCTTGAAACATAGTTTATATACTTCTTTAACTGACACTTACAAATCTTATGATTCCAGAGATCAACACTTGTCCTCTGAAATATACTAGGATGATATCAGGCACTATGAACACATGTGTAGGGATTGAACTAAATCTAGGAGAATATTATCCTATGGACTGAAAAACATATCTAACAAGTCTTATACTTTCTACAATGGTCTCTATGTTGAGAAAATATCTTACATAAATATATTGGTCTATACTCTTTACTAAAATAGGAACAACTAGAGGAACTTCAATACCACTAGAAAAATCATTCTATATGACTCTCCATGGGTTAAAGTAGGGTATGTTCCAATATCATCTACTGAACATACTAGAACCATCTTATTCAAATAGTAATTCCAATAATAACCACTTCTTCTCAAAATACTTGCACTCAACATTGTTAATCCATGACAATGGGTGGCAGTATACTCATTCATCCAAATTCAAACTTTTCGAAAGACCTAGTTTAACATTATACTATATGGAAAGTTACTCACAAAATTATTTTTTACATGCCACAAGTACCTCATAACATATCATGCTAGATTAACAATATTTTCAATCATAAAAAATATAAAAAATTAATGCCTTGAAATAATTTTTTTTTCAAACTCACCATTGTGGTGAGAGATGGATTATTGGTTGAACTTAATAAGGAATTTTATTTCTAGTTCCAGATCCTTATAGATTATTATAATATCTGTAGATCTAAATAGATACATTATAATATCTGGTGGACTAGCTTCATATATGGAATAGAAAAGTACTAAAATCTATGTAGCTTTATTTTGGGACTTTCATTTTTTAGCCATTACTAATGAGGTTAACAAAAAACTTATATTGTTCATAGTTTTGGTGAAGAGGTCATCATTATCCCCAAAATGAAATATTATGGTATCATAAAACTAATTAACTTCCATTTAAAACCCAAAATCAATATTTCTTCATCAAACACATATTCCCATCATTGAATATTGATGAATTTCTTGATTAGGATATTAGTTACACAAATCCAGGAAAAATAGGCTAATCGTTTACTGAGAAATTCTCTTGATGTTCCTTACTGATTAACTATACTTGAGGAAGCTCCATTGGTTCCTTTCATTTTTACCATTGCTGATAGGATTCTTAATATTAGAGGGTTAGTGTAATATTTTTTGTGTAGAAAAGAGAATGTGAGGTTTTAAAGGATTGTAAAAACATTTCACATGTACAACTGACACACTTCTTTTCATTTTTCAATAATTGAGGGATAATATAGTGATGTGTAGGGTAATAATTACAAATTCTAGGTGGTTTTTTCAATTTTGATTCAAAAAAAATACTCAATATAGCGATGCTAAAATTTAAACTAAATTAAATCAATAAAGTATTTACTTATATAGAAAAATAATTTTTTCTAAAAATTCAAAAATAATATCTAGTAAAATTAAACTAACCTAATTATAATTTAATAAAATAAAATATATCAGTTGAAAGGGATTAGAAAAAAGGTATGAAAATTTTTTTTTGTGAAAATTAATTCTAAATAGATATCAATATTTTTTTCAGGATATCTAGAGAAATTATATCTCGAATTAATGTGATTTGTTTTTGAATGGTTTATTTAAATATTTGAAATGTTGATGACACTAGTGTTATAAAATTTGATTGGAACACATTGGAAATTAAATCCAAAATCTTTTATGGTGTGTTTCATCCATAACTCTTACGTACAAAAATTTCTACTGTAATATGTTCGTCTTCGGCAGTTAATAATTCTACAGAGTTTTGTTTCTTAATTGACCAATATACTAAATATTTACCTAGAAAATGATATGTTCCTAAGGTTTTCCTATTATCTAGTATAGATATTGAAAAATAAAAAACTAAATATGAAGTTAAATTAATGTCATAGGTTTTTTGAAAAATAATGGAAAGAGACACAATTCCTTTTAAATATCATAAAATTATTCTAGCACCATTTAGATGATACTTTTTTGTATTAGCTTTAAATATTTCACGAAGGAATAATGAGAACATATGTCTAGTCTACTTGGAGTAAGATAAAATATACTTCCAATGATTACTCCATAAAACTTGTTTTCAATTCATTTTCAAGTTTCATTCATATCAATTTTAATATTGGATATCATAATAATTGAGCAAGTATTACTATTTTCATCTAAAAACATCATAATTAAATCAAGTAGGAATTTTCTTTGGTTTAAAACATTTCAAAAATATTTTTGATAAATTTAAAAGCATAAAAAATAATTTTACTCCCCCATCATACTCATTTAAAATTATTTATGTATTAGTTTTGAAAAACGATTACATATTTTTTCATTTATTAATATGAATATAACATCATAAAGAAATTATTTGTAGTAACAAAATATATGAGGATAAAGTTTTCTTAATTATTGTAGGGACATCCATTCTTATTTTAAAACCATTTGAAAAAAATAAAAGAGTGTAATATTTCATAACATGCTGTTGGTTATTGTTTAAGTCTATACATATCTTTGGTAGGTTTAAAAATGGAATTTTGAAATTGTGGATCATCAAAACCATGATGTTCTACATAGAGAACACAAATTAAATATATATATAGAAAATTACATTCAAAATCCATATTATATAATTTAAAATTAATATATGATTCACATGCTAGAAGAATCTTAATTTCTTCTAACCTATCCATAAGAGAAAAACATTTTTCCTAATATATTTCATCTTCCAGATTATAACCTTTTGAAACTAATCTAGATTTATTTCTAGTTATCACAATAAGATCGTATTTTTTGTTTCTAAATACCCATTTTTCGATTACAGGATAGTTAGTGGGTCTGTCAACTAATTCTCATAATTTTTTCTTTTTGAACTGATTTAAATCTTATTGTATATCCAAGAACTAACTTCTATTAGATAAATCATATTTTATAGATTTAGGTTCTAGTTGGGACAGAAAGGCGTATAATTCTTCTAGATTTCGTATATTTCTTCTAGTTATAACCCCTTAATATAGGATTTTTATAATTGTTTCTAGAGGATGGTATTTAATATTTATAGGTAATCTTGTAAATAAACCTTCTTGTTCACTAGTATCGACCCTTACTGGATTTGGTTTAATGTAATCAAGTTCTAAATAACCATCCTTATTGTTGTTGTCAAATAGAGTTCGAGGTATCATATCCTTGAGGGAATAACATTTTTCATTAGTTTCAGTCATTCTATGTTGAAAAGGATCAGTTTCATCAAACATCACATGAGTTTATTCTTCAATAAATACTTGAACTTTTGTTAAAATATCTATAGGATTTGGAAGTAGTATAGTAACTTATAAATATACATTCATCATCCTTTGGATCAAATTTACCATGGTGGAAACCGATTCAGTTGTTTTACATGTTTCTCATTAGAATAAGATTATAAACCCATGGTAAATCATTTACCTCATCTAAAAATTAAATGATCTTATAGATTATAGGGTGGCCCTGAGTCACACTTAGTGGTTGGGGAATAAGGTTGAGGATTTCCTTTCCTCTTATGCATCCCATGATAATAAATTTTTATTATTTACAGGTATGGGATCTCTTCCTCACATGTCTGGTAGTATAGTTAGAGATGATTCCATCAGGCTTCACTGTTTTAGACTACTGTGACATTGTTTTGTCTTAGTCCTTGACTTGCTTTCAATAAAAATGTTAACATTGATTATGGATCGAATTTACCAACATTATCCTTAATGTTCAATATTTAAGCCTTATATGTAAATAATTTGAAATATCTTACCTTTGGATTTATATTATTACATAACTCATAGGGTGTTTTCTTTAAGATATGTCTTATTAGAACTCTGTTAATGATATATCATGTCATATTTATAATTTCAGCCGAGAAATGAGTGGGAATGTTATATTCACATAACATAGTTCTAGCAATTTTTTTCAAAGTCACATTCCTTATTTCAACAACACCACTATGTTGAGGTGTTCGAGGGAAGGTAATGTATATTTTATTCCTTCCTTTGAGAAATAATAACTAAATTCATGATTCTAAAATTCACATCCATGATCACTTATAAAATTTATAATTTTAGCATCATTTTCATTTTTCAAAATCATAATGAAATTAATAAAAACATAACAAGCTTCACCATAAATTATTAAAAATTAAACCCATGTAAATAATCAAAAATCATCATCCAACACATAAAAAATGATTTTCTAGCAAGACTTTCTATTCTATTAGGGCCAAATAGATCTATATGGACGAGATCAAGAGGTCTAGATGTGTCAACCTATTTCATTGATTTAAAAGATGACTTATATTGTTTTCCTACATAGATTATTTTTCTCAATTTAAGGTTAGGAAAGTCATAAATCACATGTATTTTAGATATCATTTTCAAATAATTAACATTTTAATGTCCAATCCATCTATTCCAAATCCATGATTAATTAATTTTAGTATTCAAACATTTTACATTTTATTTCATAAGTAATTGAGAACTTGGGTATAGACATTATTTGTTATGGGTGATGTAAACTTGAGATATTTATCTTTGAAAACTGAACATGTGTTGTTAAGAAAATGAACTAAATAACTATCATCACAAAGTTAAAAGATACTTATCAAGTTTTGATTTAATCTTTCAACATAAAGAACATTGTTGATGATAATTTATTGATGATTTCCAATAGATACAATACCAATAAAATTTCTTTTTATTTTTTAACCAAATGTGGTATTACCTCTATCAATCATGGATAATAAATAAAAACCTGATAAAATATGAACTCATATGTTTTGAACAACCACTATCCATAAATTATTTTTCATATTTGTTCACATGGTTTTTTACCTATAATGAAAAATCGAACTACAATGCCTTTTGGTACCCAAATTCTCTTGGGCACAATAATGTTATCTATAAGAGACTTACAGATCCAGTTTTTTTAGAAAACATAGAATCCAATTTCAAGAAATATTTTTTAAGAAAATTAATTTTGATTCCATACATTTAAGTATTTTCTATATTATATAAATTATCATAATATCATATTTCCACCCAATTAAATAATATAACTATTTAAATATTTGTGTTTTTAGAACTAGGCACACTTTTTTTATAAAATTGGGGATTTTCACGCAGACTTGTTATTATAAAAATTCATTCTTAAGTTTATGTTGACAATTTTTTTAAGATAATCATTCACTTTAGTATGGAAACTTGAAGAATATTTAATGTTTTTATCTTTCTTTTTTAAATTTTAAATTGTATTATTCTATCTGATACATGATGTATTAGACATTTCAAATTGATTATTTAACGCAAAATTTTGTTTATTTAGGTCCTCATATTCATTAACAATATATTATAATAATTTACAAGGGATTTATTTTTCTTGTTTAATATTTCATACTTCATTTACAACATGGTAAAATATTGATTTAACTCTTCATATGACCAATTTTCATTTTCCAATTCATGATAAATCATATAAAAGTCATAATAAAAATCATCTTCCAAATTTTCTATAAGAAATTATTTATACCTTTGATTAGGATCTTCAACTTCTAATTATGATTCTGTATATTCACTATAGTCTTCAGAAGCACTCCATGTGGCCTTCATCGATTTCTAAACTTTCTTCTTCTAATCAAATTTATTGAAGAATTTATTTTTTAACTTATATGATCTTTGATATGTAGACTATCAAGCTTGATATTTCATAGCTTGTTTCACTTATAGAGTCTTAATTCTTTATATTTTCCACCATACTTCTTATAATTGTTGAAAGTTATTTTGAAACCTCTTATCCTGTTATAGAGTTTTTTTAAATTTTAAGAAAAATGTAAAATCCCATTATTAGATCCAAAATATCTTGAGTAGTATTATTCATTAAATTTTTCAAATATTTTTATGATTTTGTTCTTTTTTTCATCCTTAGAAGTATAAACCTTCATGGAAACATTTTCTTTCTTGATCATTTTATTTTCTCTAGTTTCAGCTTCCAGTTCATCTTTATACATCAAAAGAGTTCTAATGTGGTCTTATATTTTAATGTTATTGAACTCGATATATTCTATAATTAAAGTAGATATTCCACTCCACTTAGATTGTAATACCTTGAGAACTTTTACTTCTTTCTCAAGCTCGTTAATTGGAATTTTTAGAGTAATAAAATTATTTATAGTCTCCATGAGACTTCCATTTAGTTGAGTAATAATTTCCCATTTATCTATTTTGAATGTGTCAAAATTAAGCTTGTATGTATCATATATAATAGACTTTTCATTGTTGTTACCTTCATGTAAAACTGTTATAGTGGTCCACATTTCATGAGCTGTTTTACAATAATAAGATCTGTTTAATTCATCTATTCATAATCCATAGATTATAGTGTTCATAGATCTGAAATTAATATCATAGATTGCTTTAGTTGTAGCAAACCCTATATCAGGTTCTGTCTTAAGATTTTCATATTTCATTACTACGTTAATATAAACTTTCAAGTGATGATATATTCAGATATATAGGCAAGCAATCCTTATATAAACCAAAGTATTCACTATTTAAGTAAGGAGATCTAAACATTAACATACCTTATCAATTATCAACCATATTAATCATTTGAAAATTGATATTTGGAATCAATACTTTAACAGCTGTGAACATTAGAGTCATGATCTCCGATACTAATTATTTTACCAAAGAATGGATAACTAAAAACTCAAGAGGGGGTGAATTGAGTTCTTAAAAATTTTCTTCTACAAGAACCTCATTATTCAAGTATGATAGTTCAAATATTCTTCCTTTATATGGAACTATAGTGGGAATATAAAAAATTAAAGGTAATAGAATTAAAATTTGATATTTATAGTATTTCAAATAACATAAATCCCCTAGTCCACTCTATCAGCACTCCACTTCACGAGTTTGGTGATTTTCACTACAATAACCCTTTTTTCTAGGGGATCTTAGAAGAGTACAAGAAGATATCACTTAATAAAAAGGTTTAAGATATTTCAATGAGGTTCTCCCTTTATAATTTCTATCCATCGTCTCAGTACACACTCTTATAATGAATTTTATAAAAAAATTAGTAATGTTTTAAATAACTATTGTAGAACATATTTTCAAGTAGTAACTAATAGTATTTGAAGATTCATCTTGAGAATATGATAGTCTTCAAGGTGTAGCTCATAATGATCTTCAGTGAAATTGATAAACTTGAAAGCATACCATGATCATTTTTATATGATCTTTTCTATGTATAGGGGTTTATATTATTAATATATATGTACATGAATTAAATTCTTTATTCTCTACCATTCTTCTTTTTATATCTATCATTTAATGTCAAACATAATCACAAGATAATAATTTTGGGTGAGTTGATAATATCTTGAAATTTTGATATGAAAGGATATTTAATGGCTTTAGTCCATTCCTTCCAAATATGGGATAATATTTTACATCAGTATTTTTAGAGATCTTCTTCTTTGGATCTTTTCATTATTGGGAACATGAAACATTGTAAAGGCTGATATTTCCTTAAATGAACAATCCCTTTTCTAGTATGGTTTAAAGAAACAAAATGGATTATCTAGATAATAGAAAAGTAATCATGACTTCTTCATAATGGGTAGTTTCTTCATAAGATATTCATTTGGTAATACTGGTACTTGTAAGATAAACATGTGATAAACTTCATGAGATAAAACTGATATTTGTTTTCCTCAAGTCATAAACTGAAATAAATTCAATACTGTGTTATATAATTCTTCAATATAAGATAAATATGTTTTTGTAGTGAGATACTTAGCCTTAATAGTTTCTTCTATAATTCTTAAAACAATATTTTCAGAATATACTTTTCATAAGATAAAAACTTCTCATAACATCATTCTATTTGGAATATATAACTCTGATCAAGAAATAATTCAATCATACTCATCAACATATAATATATTACATACTTAGATAAACATTCATCACTAATCATTTTGATTCTTAGTAGATATAAGATAATATTTTATTCTCATAAAATAAAATAATTTCTCTTAAATTTAATACTTCACACACTATAATCTAATAATTTCTAGAATCAATGTAAAATAAATGTAATCTGACAAACTTAAGAAAAAACTTGTTAGAATAAAAATAGGGATTTTATAAATAATCAAAACTCATAAAAAGCTGAGATATGGTGGAAAAACATAAGTCTTACCAATAGGGTTTAATATGATATTTTATATCCATGAAGGATGTTATGAGAATAATTTATCTTGATATTATTTTTTGGAATATTTTTATTTATTAATATATTCTCTAATAGTGTCAATATCTAAAAATAAAGTTTTATTATTTATTTTATTAATAAAGATTAATAATTTAATCTCATGTAATAGAATGAGTATCATCCCATAAAGTGGATGTTATTTTATTTAATTAATTTTACAACTTAAAGTAGTTAAACAACAATTACCATCATAAATAAAATTAGTATTTGTGAACATGGTGATCATTCTTGATAAATAAGGAATTATTTTAGAATTAGGAAATATATTGAATGATTTCTCAAATTAATTCTATGATTTGAATGAAATTTTTAATATTTTATTCAATTCCTCAAATTGAATGAAATTAATCATGAAAAAATTTATTTCCCAACCTGAATATTTTGTAAATCATAAAATATGATGAAATGATCCTTCATTAATTTCTTAAAGTGAATTTTAATCTATAAATAACATTATGAATTATAATTATTGGTGTGATAAAAGATATTTTTTAAATTTAGAATAATTTTCCATATCACTTCTTAGTGGTATTTACATATTCTTTAAAATATAGGGACACCACCCCATAGTAGATACATTATAAATCCTTTTGAGATAGATGTTCCAAAGTGGGAAATATCCTCTAGGTGATGGTCTGAAACTATTCCTAGTATATTTTTATAATATTCCTTAATAGATGATCAAACACCATAATTGAAAATTATAATTATACTGATAAAATATGAATGTTTTTAAAGATGGTTCTTTATAAGTATTAATGTGGTGGATTAATTTCTGATTATTATGTCAACAAATTAACACCCATAAAAAATAAATTAATTCAAGTATCATGGTGTAAAAGTTTATTTTCTATTCTAAATACACATTTTAAAAAATACTAATAGATAACATTTATAATTTTATTTATTTAAATAATACTGTTATTAATTTTATAAATCATTTAATATCACAAAATAAATAAAATGATCATGATAATGCTATCACAAAAACATAATTATAAAAAATCATTAAATAAATATTATATTAAATATTTAGTTGATTTTTGAAAAATAATAAACTTGTATTCAGAAATATTTTTCTTGATTTATATAATATTACAATTATATTCCCAAAGGATAATGTAGATATTTTTGACAAATGATTTTATGATTGAATATGACGTTTTATGATAATTATAATTTTAGTTAGAATAAATATCAATTAAAGGAATATTCTGTATACCTATAATACACAAAAATATAGTTTCATATTTATTATAATGAAATGAAAAATAGTGTCCGCACATGATAATGTTAAAATATGTCACATATCATCATGTTTAATTTTTAATGTGACATCATAAATCAGGTCTAGATGGACTCAAATCATCCCCTGAAGTAAATTTCACTTTCATTAGACAATAAATAAGATAATAGAATCATATATGTTTCTATATAAAATTTTATTTAATGTGATAACATGATCTAATATTAATATTAACCAAATATATTTATTAAAAAATAAATGTGTTTGAAGAAAATAATTTGTGATTATATATTATATAAAAATGTTATATATTTTAGTAGATCAAGAATATTCTAAAAAACTATAAAAATAAATTTCATTATAATTATCAATTTTTTATACAGAATCCAAAATTATAGAAATTAATACTTATAGATTATTGAGAACATGAAGCTCAAAAAATAATTTATCTGTAGAATGTAAAAAATATACAAATAAGTCAAATAATATTTAAATTATACATATAAATTATTCCTCTATTTTTAGCTATAATTTTTTTAATAAAGAGAAATTTATAAGAAATAATTTCTACTGATTTAAAATATTTCCTAAAGAATATTTAATATATTACTTTGAAATAAAATAAAAAATACTAAATAATATTCCCCAAAAGAATAAAATATTATTATTATAGAAGTGGTGGAAAATAACCAATGAGTGGTACTAGTATTGTAAGATAATGAGATCTCAATAATATATTAAAATGTTTCATATTATATATTTTCGTATACAAATGCTTATAAAATTTTAAATTTATATAATTTTGAGTAAAAACTTATTAAAAAGTGTTGAAATTATAATGATGAGCTAACATGAAAAGAGAATAATTTTTTAAATTTTCTTGGTACAGACTTGTAGTATGAATATATAAGAATATTCATCTTATTTTTTCATAATTATTTATAGATAAGAATAAATTAAATTTCATGGAATATAAATCATAATACCAGTAAGATATTGTCTTGTTCTGGTTTTCGGCCACAAAACGCCCAACGGCTCCATATACAATGATTGATGGACCTGCTTTCCAAAGGCAGGCGTTTGCTAGATGGTCTGACCAGTGACTCTTAAGAACCCACATTGGTCGAGAGAATGGGAAGTTGGGCTCATCACACCCCTTTTGGGGGGGAAATATTTCCTGTTCTGGGACTCTCTTATAGATTTAAGACGTATTCATATGTTCGCAAATCTTTGGTTTATACCCAAACATAGCATCCACGGATTCAACCCTGGTGGGAAACTATCAACTGGATGTAGGGGTTCAGAATCATTTATGCCCGAGGTTTACCATCCCTCGTTGGATTAATGACCCCAAAGGGTTGGAACTCGATTGAGGTAGCACTAGGAGTGTCGTGGTGAACCGATGTGGAGATGATCGGATCGACCGGCTGTTGGGCTTGAACCTCAGGGAGGCTTCCTACGTACCCTGCTTTGGAAGAAGGTATCAAAGTCTACGTAGTTAGGATATATAGTTTTACGTCATGATGGACGAGGGTAGAACTCGACGTGAAGAAACGACAGAGTGGTGGGCTTGAACCTTCTGGAGACTTCCTACGTACCCTGCCTAAGAGGCAAGGATCAAAGTCCTGGTAGTTCGCAAAGGTGTCAGGGAACCGACGTGAAGAGGTACCAGGTGGTCCGATGGGTGGCGGGCTTGAACCTCATGGAGGCTTCCTACGTACCATGTCTAGGAGGTAGGGATCAAAGTCCTCGTAGTTCACTTTGGCTTGGGGCTTACACTCTAGGGCAGCCCATAAGTGGATGTCACGGTCGATGATTACTCTAAGCCCACGTGAGTCATGCTCGGTGTGAGAAACAAGAGGCCGCAGGGACCAGAGGATCACGTCACGAAAGGTGGGTCTATGAGAAGCGGAATGGGGCTTACGCTTGAAGGCAACCCAGGGTGATGAATTGGGGCTTACACTCTGAGGAGGCCCAGAAGGTCGGGGCTTACTCTGAGATGGACGCCCGGGGTGACAAAGCCCAGCAGGAGAGGGAAAGGGGCTGCTCCTGTCCCCATATCCTCTCTTTCAATGCACGAGGGCTTCCTTATGATGGCTATTTTACCATATTCGAGGAACCCTCAACAAGTGGAGGGGCGGAAAAGGGATTCTTGAGCTCAGACCCCACATTACCGTGGGAATGTGAACCCAGGAATGCTTCGAGAATCTGCTCAAGGGTTGGGGAAACCCCTTTTCCCCTACTTACCATGTGTATGTGAACTCAAAATGGCGCGCTGATGCGCCAGAATGTTATACCACGCAGATCCGATGGCTCGGGTGGAGGCCTCGGCTCGGGGCCGATGAATAGGCCAATGAGGGATTCCCAGAGAACTTGGATAGATTGGAAGGATTTTACCTGGCTCTGGAAATGAGAAAACCAAATTATTTGGCGAGCCACCGAGAGGTATGGGTAGTGGCGCCCTTCACGTGGGGAAGTTCCACGTCGCTAGAGAAGCCGTCTATGAACCAGGGTGGTCCGCGGACTGATTGGCGTCCCGCGAACCTGGGTGGTTCGCGGCTTCAGGTTCAATCCGCGAACCAGGGTGGTCCGTGGCTTCAGGTTCAATCTGTGAACCGGGGTGGTTCGCGGCATCAGGCTCAATCCGCGAACCAGGGTAGTTCACGGAGGGTTCCAGGAGGGCAGCGATGGCCAAGGGTGGCGCCGATCAGAGGCTCGTCGGTCGGGACTTCGCCCGTGGAGGAGGGTGCTACACGGTACGATGGATGGGAAAAGCGGCATAAACTCCCTGGTCCGCGGGGAAGTCATCCACTGAGGTGGTATGGTTCGTGGTTCTCTTTTTTTTGTTATTTTAGGTTTGCGGTTCACCAAATTATTATGTGTTTTCCAATTCCTTCTTAATTCATATACCTGCTGTGGTTCGCGGATGGAAATTTCAATGTTTGCAAAATTTGAAGCCTTCCTTCTCCTTCTGAATCTCCAATCCCTCTGAATCTGATTCCAGTTCTCCAATCCTTTTCTTCTTTCCCCCTTGGTATCCTTTTAGAGAGTAGGGAAAGGAATGTATCTGTGGCCATGCGACACATTTTGCGGAGTCCCATAACCAAATACCTGGTTCACAGCTGAATTGGTCAGTCCGTGATTCGCAGTGGGTATTGAACGCTGCCCCCCTCAATGAGACGAACTCAGGGAGTGCTCCATGGCTGCAGAGGGTTCCACCTCTATTCCGTGAATGACAACAGGTGCGGCGTGAACCGGTCGATGCGGTCCGCAGTTGGGGCGGTTCGTGATGGTGAACCGGACTGGCGCCCATCCTGCCTCGCGACTGCGGAGGCTCTCTGCCTCCATTTCGTGAACAAAATTGGTTCGCCGAGGGGGTGCCTCGCGGTGCTTGGACACATTGCACTTCCATGGACCGGTTCGCGGACCGGTCCTTTGTGTCTCTTCTTTGATTATTTTCCCCAATTCTTTGGGGAATTTGGGTAAAATTTCCTTTGTGGATTTTTCAGGACCCTACAAATTCCCCCCATCAGAATGGGGTCCGATCGGAACAAATAGGAGGCCATTCCGATGCAAAGTGGTCCTAAAACTGAGATGGTTTGCGGTAGAAAGGTGGAACCGGTAGGGTACCACGCCTATAAATATGGGGATCCCTCACTTGTCCTTTACCGAATTCTTCGCGAAACCAGATCTCCTTCACCTCCGCGTGTTTGCTCCCTCGTGAAGTGCCTCATCCACGAACCGGCGACAACCTCCGTGAACCATTCTTTCTTCGTGGTCGCCTTCACCCGCGAACTGACTTACCAATCATGAACCATTACCCTTAATTAATTAAAAAGTAAGTGATTACAGGTTTCATAGGGACTGACTTCGCGGTTTCGATGCTCCGTGGATTAAATATCTCTTGATCTTTAAAAAGTATCTGAGTCTTCCAAATAAACATGAGATTGAATTTATATGGAGCAACTTGGTTCATAGTTTCTTGGCCAATGCTCTGTGGGCCAGAACTTCACGAACTGATTTCGCGAAGGGCTGGTTAACGGGATGATTTCATCACGAACCATCCTCCAAGGCCTCCTTGCGAATTTGATTATGAAGGCTCCTTAACCATTCATCTGGTTATTTTTGTCCAGATTTTATTTCGGACTGATTTCTCTCATTGTGCAGGGAGAAAATGTGATTTCCCCTCGTTCTGCGCTGAGGCCTACTGCAGAGACCCTCTCAACTGGCTCAGAGAGACGTTCAACTATGATTCAAAGAGCATAGGGCGCCAAAGAGGACCCTAGTCAGTCCATCAATCCTGATAACAGTGCATTGAAGGACCTGCTCTCTCCGGAGCTTCTATGTTATCCATTATCCAATCGTCTCCCGCTCTATGGCTTCAGTCTTCGGGATGACGTCCCTATCCCCTATACTTTTGCAGGTCTCCCTTCTTATTTCCTGGTAGCGCCTTCAAAATGCATTCAGGAAAATATTACCCAATCCGGGGAGATAATCTCTAATTTTGGTCAGAAAGACACATTTATTTTGAGGGGCTCTGTCTGGACCCAAAGCGATCAGTGCATTCAAGACTTTTCTCAAAAAGCTGTAATTAAGGACTACCCTTCTATTATCAACCTTGCTCGAAGGGATCCTGATGCGGGGTGGGTTCCCAGGTGGGATCTTCGGTCCGGCGGGCTCTTCTCAAATGATTGGGCATGGGAATTCTGGTTCCATCACCATTGTTGGGAGTCTCCCAATTCACTGGAAGATGTCAACCTATACTCCGTAGTGTGGGATTACCAATTTTCTGTTTACCCACCATCTTTGATCATGCCCGACCTGTTCAGCCGCTGGTGTTCAAGTACTAATACATTCCACCTTTCCCATGGTGAAGTCGGCATTAGTCTGTGGGACATCTACAAAATAGGAGGACTGTCGATTGCTGGAGAGATGTATAATGAATTTTTTCCCACTCCCAATGCATGAGACGACGTTGAACAAGTGCCTTTATTGGAGAAAGATCTGCTGGCCATGGTGGAGCAGTCACTGGGTCAAGCCTTGCGTGCCCGCTCGCTTATTCCTTATAGCACTTGGATAGGGTTATTTCTGAACACCACTGGTCCAACGCCAAAGATTAAGCGTCCCAGGACTCATCCTTCCCAACATTCATGAACCATTCAAGGTTCTTACTGGGTGGTTCTGGAAGCATGCAACTACCTTTCATGGGGTTACGAGGCGCACCCTGGTGTGTCATGTATGCTCCGGTTGGCCGGTCTGTTTGCTATGTTTTTGAGAAGATGGCTATTTCCTTCCCGGGATGTTGACCCAGGTGTCTGGGCCTGCACTTTGATGATGGTGGCCGAGTTAGCAGAGGGACCCTTGGTGACTTTAGACATGCCCACTTTGGCCCGTATCTACGAGCTACTGAGCCATATGCAGGTGGGTGGGTCACCCTACTGTCTAAGTGGGCCATTTCAATTTTTGTACAGTTGGGTGGTGGATCACTGTCGCTGTTATGAATATTGTCACAACACGGCCAACCTTCTTCCTACCTTTCGTCCTACCCTACTGGATATATCTGGAGTTCGCTTGAAGTCTCTCAACTCTAGTTAAGTCCCCGAGCTCCTGAGTGACTTCTCCCAGTTCATCTTCACTCCATACCCCACCCCTTCTGGTGTCTTAGTTGACAACCGTCGGGGGGGGGGGGGGCCCTGGAAAAGCGCTCTTACATGGTCTCCCTACAGGATGGGTTTCTGTCCACATGGATCGACGGTGTTTCTTTGTGTGAGTTTTACATCCCGTATAAATTTTCTCTCCAGTTTGGGTGCATGAAAGTCCATGTTTCCCTTCCCCTTCTTGGGATCAAGGACTTCATCCAGCCATACTTCATAAGTGGTGGTTGATGCCCACGTGGGAGGGATCTGACGCAAGCGTTCCTCGGCCTGATATGGGCATGGCTGCCAACCTTTCCATGGAGTATGCAAAAACATGGGTAAAATACTATCATGATGGGATCCTAGGGAAGGTTTTCTGGCAGGTTCCCAAATAAGGAGGTATGGTGGCTGATGCATCCACTACACCTTCCTCATCAGTTCTAAGGGAGGATCGACTGATGGCTCGTCGATCAAAGCGGCTCAGGGGATTTTCCTCTCCCAACTCTGCGGTGGCCGGAGTTCAGATGGGTCCATCCTTCTTGGACGTGGATGAGGATGACCCTGTGGTTCCGGGTCCTAGTGAGACAATCCCGGAAGTTATACCAGTTGATACTGGGCTTAGTAATTTGATCCCCAAGCCTGAATCGAGGTTAGGGGATCCAGACATTCTACCATCAGAGTCAACTTCTAGTGATCACATGTCCATGCAGGCTGCCATGCCAGACTTTGTTCTCGTGTCGTCCAGCGAGGATACCAAAGATCCTCGTACCATGGCAGACAATCGGGCAGTGCGCAGGTGGGCCTGGCCCCAGATCTGTAAAATCATCACCGAAACCCCCTTAGTCGAATTGGCGATGAAAACCAAAGCTCTTCGTCATCTCTTCCTGGGTTTGGGGTTGGGTGGCTTTGACTATTGGTAGTTCCATTCTCTTGCTTTCCAAGTTGTCATGGCCCGCGAGGAAACTGTCACCAATGATTGCAAGCTTGCTCACTTCGAGACCACTCATTGTGGGGCCCGAACCTTGGAGGAAACCACAACAAATATCCATCAACTAATAGCATAGGAGGCGATCTCTCGAGATCAGACGGCCACCCGATCCTCCAAGTTGAATGAATTAGAAGAATAGGCTGCGATGCTGAGGTATCAGTTATTGGCTATGACTGGTCATCCTGAAGTTACTAAAAAAGGGATCAACGATCTCCAAACCTCAGTGGAGCGTATCCGTCTGGTGGCTGAGGTTGAGACCAGGGAGAAGGTAGTGTTGGAACAATCCTGCAATGACCTTCTCCTCGTAGTCGCTGATCTGGTGGGGAGAGCAAGTCAGGTGCCTTTATAACTATCAGAGCTACTTTGGTATCCCCTATTTTACTTACCCCTATGTCCCCCCCCTTTTTTGTGTGAAGGAGAGAACCTGGATTGTGGATGTCCTCCCTTTTTTTGTTCGAACGAAACACAGTCTCTGTCAATTACTCATTGCTGGGGAATTTGATTGTTACTTAGAAAAACTGTTGTGAAAATAACAATTCACTGAATCATAACTAATCATAACTCATGAAAACAAGATCTAATTTTTTCCTGAACCATGGGATCCATCGAGCATAGTCTGACTATTGCTAGGGTTTTATAGGTAAACCCCACAATCTTTTTGTCTTTTTCTTCTTCTAATGCCCTAAATTTTCCTGGGCTCATTCAGTATGGACCCAGCGGGTATAACCCATCTTTTTCTTTGGTCTCCCTTTTCAGGTTTTCGGCCTAACAGGCTTTGTTCCACTTTCTTCTGTGAGTATTTTAAATTCCCGCCGACAAGAATATCATTACTGATGTTTTAGGTCGAACAGATTTGAACAAATATGGTGGGGCAGGGGCCCCAATGGGGTTCAACTGATTAAAATATGTCTTAATACCCTTCAAATGCACGTGGGGGAAACATGTTTGAATTTGAGCGGCATGCAGGGCATGTCTCAAGGCATGAGAGCCATGTCGGCGCACAGAGGTAGGAAGATCATTGCCTAAGGAAAACATGCCTTTGGTAGATGGGCTAGGGGCAGTCAATATGCAGAGCCGTCGATGGCATGGTATGAATAGTCATACAAAGGTGTCCTTAAGTCAAAGACTTATCCATTTCTAATGGCCAGGGGACTTCATGGAAGTCCGGCTTATGGAAACCACGACAGGTGGCAAGGAAAATTATAAAAAACACCAGGGGTGGCTCAGAAGGGGAGAGTGACATCTGAAAGGGTTTTGGGAGCATTCGTACTAATCAAGAGCGTGGTCCAGAGACCACCTCCCTATGCATTTAGTTAGCGTAAGGGATGGTTGAGGCTTGATGTAGTTTAAAGTCATGCATGCAGGATATCATCTGAAATGAAAAAACTTCTCTTGGTTCTCGGTAATCTTGTCAAAGACATTCCTCCGCATTTAGGTAGGATTGTTGAAGATGTTGGTAAACTGTAGCTCAGAGGGTTTCCAAACCCCGGGATAGAAATGGGGGCTCAGAGGCCAAGAGGCGTATGGAGAGAAGCATTGCCTAAGGAAATATTGCCTTTTGTAGATGGGCTAGGGGCGATCAATATGTTGAGCCGTTGAGGGCATGGTATGCATAGTCATACAAAGGTGTCCATAGGTCAAATACTATCCACTTCTGATAGACATGAAACTTCAGGGAAGTTGAGATTTGGAACCACCAGGTGTGGCTTATGAGAGTTTGGCTTTTTCTGAGTACAGAGTTAGGTTTATGATGAGAAGGTTCCTGAATACGGGGGAAATATCTAGACTAAACATCCTGAGAACGGGTGAAGTAATTCTTTCTCACACTGGTGTGAGGCGGTGGTTCGTTTAGGTCTGACCCGTGCACTGAAAGATAAAGAAAAGCCTTTGTTTCTCATTGAACCCATGACGATTATGACCGTGTAGTTTATCATCATGTGGTTGGGATGTAATCCGTGCAGTTTGGCATTATGCGGCAAGGGCGAGAGGCATTCTTAAAGGTAGCTATGTATTTTAACGTCATGCAGTGAGGACGGGGACATTTTTTAAGGTTTCTATGAAGTTTAATGTCATGCAGCGAGGACGGCTTCCATGCAGTTTAACGTCATGCGGTAAAGACAGGGATATCTTTAAAGGTTGTCATGCAGTTTAACGTCATGCAGCAAGGACAGGGGGCATTATTGCAAAGGCTGCTCTTAATCAGAATTTATCTGGGCTTGAATACCTCAATATTCCCTAGACGTGGAAGGGGGTTGATGGTGTAAATCATGGTTCTAGGGCCTTTTGTATCAGGAGAGGTGATATGGGGGCTCTGAGGCCGGTAAGCGTACGGAGCTGGAAGAGTGTCGCCCGTGGAAATCTTGCATTTGGTAGATGGGTCAGGGGAGATCAATATGTAGAGCCGCTAAAGTAATGGAATGCATAGTCATGCAAAGGTGTCCACGGGTCGATAACTTTCCACTACCAATGGCCGTGAGTGGTCATGAGGTTCCGCGATTGTCTAGGCCACGAAGTCTGTCATCTGGTGAAGAAATATCCGGACATGTCGGGGATATTCGTCCCTGGTTGCTATTAAAGCTTAAAGAGCCCCCCATGCGCTGATTTATCTTGCTCTCGGGGGTGTGCCTTCGCTCCACGCAGTTTAACGTTGTGCGGTGAGGACGAAGTACTTCTAGTTTATCGGTCATAGAGCTCGAACCATTGGGCGACTATTGCTGCAGTCAATCGAAGGATAATTGGATCAAGATGTTCGGATATACTTAGAACAAGGCGGGGGATGAATGTCGTAAACTGTAACTTTGAGCTTTCCCGGATCAGGAGGCGTGGTTTGGGGGCTCTGAGGCCGGTAAGCGTATGGATCTAGGAGAACTACCGCTTGAAGAAATCTTTCCTTCGATTAACAAGCCATGGGCTATCATTATGCAGAGCCGCTGAGGGCATGGTATGCATAGTCATACAAAGGTGTCCCCGGGTCGATAACTTTCCACTTCCGATGGCCATGAATGATTATGAAAATCCGTGATTGCTCATAGTGTAGAGTTCGGCATGTGGGGATAATGGTGTCCAGGTATACAGAAAACATTTTCACTGCAATTGTCCGTTGAGTCAAAGTAGCCTAGTCCTGGCTTGATGTTTGTTGATGGAGGTCGCTATGTGAACCAATGACAGAAACATAGGCTATCCAGAAAAGGATAACCTAGAAACATCTTGATGTGAAAAGGGTAATGAACTTGTAAACCACTTCTCCATAAACTTCTGGATCAAGAGGTATGGTATGGGGGCTCTGAGGCCGGTAAGCGTACGGAGCTAGGAAGAGTGTCTCCTGTGGAAATATTGCCTTTGGTAGAAGAGCCAGGGGATATCAATATGCAGAACTTCAGAGGGCATGGTATTAATAGTCGTAAAAAGGTGTCAACGGGTTGATAACTTTCCACCTCTGATGGCAATGACTGGTTATGAAGATCCATAATTATCCGGGCCATGGAGTCTGATGTATGGAAAGGATGTATCCAAATGTGCAAGGATTATCTCTATCTCGTATCTCCATGTGTCCTGGGTGGGTCGCGACATTGTCCCTATAGTTTAACGTCATGTGGTGAGGACAAACTCCATGCAGTTTAACGTCATGCGGTAAGGACGAAGGTGACCCGACGTGAAAGAAAAAGAGGGGTCTGCGTAGTTTAATGTCTTGTGGTGGGGACAACTTCAGTGTAGTTTAACGTCATGCGGTAAGGATGAAGATATACACCTCGTGCAGGTCTGGTCTGTACATGGAGAAGGGGTATTTTTAACATCATTGTCTGTGTAGTTTAACATCGTGCAGTAAGGATGATAAGTACACCCCGTGCAGTTCTGGTCCATACACGGGGGAAAGGCACTTTTTTGAAGGGTTGGGCCATGGTTGGGGATCCTGGTGTCACTACGTATCCTATGAGGGCAGGAATGAAGCCGTATGTAGTTATCTGTAATGAGTACACCCCGTGAAGGTCTGGTCCATACACAGGGGAAAGAAGGCATTTTTTTTATTCAGGGGGCTGATCCAAGATTGGGGATCTTGGCATCGCTACGTATCCTGCAAGGGCAAGAATCAAGCCGTACATAGTTATTTGGAATCCGTGCAGTTTAACATCATGCGGTGAGGACAGAGTCCATATAGTTTAATCGTCATGTGGTTAGGATGATGAGCACACCCAGGGCAGTTCTAGTCCATACACGGGGCAGGGGCATTCTTAATTCTTCTTCATCCGTGCAGTTTATTGTCGTGTGGTAAGGACGAACTCCATGCTGTTTAACGTCATTTGGTGAGGAATTGAATACACCCCGTGCAAGTCTGGTCCATACCCGGGGGAATGGGCACTTTTGTTTTTCTTTTTGAGGTGGCTGGGCCAGGGTGTGGAATTCTGGCGTCACTACGTATCCTGCGAGGGCAGGAATCAAGCCTCACGTAGTTCTCTGAAATATGATACACCCTGTGCAGGTTTGGTCCGTACACAGGGGAAGAGGGCATTTTTTTTGAAGTGGTTGGGCCAGGATAGGGAATCCCTGCGTCACTACGTATCCCGAAAGGGAAAGAATCAATCCATATGTAGTTCTCTGTAAAGATGATACACCCCGTGCAGGTCTGGTCCATACACGGGGGAAAGGGGACATTTTTTTTGAAGTGGTTGGGATAGGATAGGGAATCCCGATGTCGCTACGTATCCTGCAAGGGCAGGAATCAATCCATACGTATTTTTGTGAAATCTATGCAGTTTAACGTCATGCGGTGAGGACGGGGTGCATTATTAGATTCCGTGCAGTTTAACGTCGTGCGTTGAGGACGAGGTGCTTGGCAGTTTAATATCATACATCTCAGATGATGTCCATACAGTTTAACGTCATGTGGTCAGGACGAGGGGGAATTATTAGATTATGTGTAGTTTTACGTCATGCGGTGAGGATGAGGTGCTTGGCAGTTTATTGTAATATAGCTTGGATGATGTCCATATAGTTTAATGTCATGTGGTCAGGACGAGGTCCATACAGTTTCTATGCGAAATTCTTATTTAAGAATCTCGCATTCGTAAGAGCCGTGGTGGATTTCCCATCCATGGAGATCAGGGCATACGCTCCGTTGGAGTAGACCTTGTGTGCAACATATGGTCCTTCCATCTTGGGATCCAGCTTTGGTGGATTTTTTCCAGGTATCATTGGAGTCCGGAGGACGAGCACTAATTCTCCTTCCAAGAAAGACCGGAGGTGGACCTTTTTTTTTGAAGGCTCATGCGATCCGGTTCTGGTACACTTCTAGGTGGTGCAGAGTGTGCAGCTGCTTCTCGTCTAGCTATTCCAATTCACCTAACCTCTTTTCTAACTACTCATCATCGGATAATCGATCACATATTGCAACACGGAGTGAGAGAAGTTGGAGTTCAATGGGCAGGACCACCTCCGTGTCATACACCAATGAGTACGGGGTAGACCGAGTAGCGGTGCAAATTGTGGTTCAATAAGCCCACAATGCATTGAGGAGTTTATCCAGCCATGACTTCTTGTATTTGTCCACCATTTTCTGGAGGATGTTGGACATGGTCTTGTTGAATGCTTCTATCTGTCCCTTGGCCAGTGCATGCTAGCGGGATGAGTGGTTAGACTTGATACCATACTCGTGGTATGGCTTTTCCAACTCAGCAGAGCAGAAATTGGTGCCGTTGTCCGTCAGTATGGTATGAGGGACACCAAATCTGGTGATGATATTGGTTTTCATGAAGCTAACAATATTTCTTGCCCTGACTTCCTTGAGGGGCATGGCTTCTGCCCATTTGGAAAAGAATTCGGTAGTCATGAGGGTATACTTTAGTTGTTTGGGCATGGCGGGAGGATATAGTCTCATGACATCCATCCCCCAGATGGAAAATGGCCAGGAGTACTTAGCTTGATGAAGTAACTCTGGGGGCTAGTGTATGAAGTTGGCATGAATCTGGAATGAGTGGCATTTTGTGGTAAAACGCTCGCAGTCTCAGGCCACTGTGGGCTAGTAGTACCCAAGCCTTCGAACATGATGGGAGAGCTTGGTCCCTAGTTGATGTGCTCCACATGCTCCTACATGTACTTTAGTCATGACGGTAGTGGTTTCTTCTCCGTCAATGCATCTGAGGAGCACTCCATCGAGGCCTCATTTTTAGAGGACCTCTTGCTGACCCGCGCCGCCGTATAGGACAATGTTGATTGCCCTTCTCCATATTTTCTCCCGTTCAGCCCTGTCTGATGGAAGCTCTCCCCGTTGATGGTAGTTCGTGATGGGGGTCATCTAGCCAGTATCAGGAGCATATAGCTCGGGGACAGGACTGACTTTGTGGGTATCTTCGATCTTAGCTTGAACAAATGGCAATACCATTCGACGGTGAGAAATACTGATGACTATTTCATCCTTGTCTGGGTCGGCTAGGGTTGTGGCCGCGTTGGGAACTGCATCAGCCTGAGCGTTTTGGGACCGGGGAATATAGGTCAATATTGGTTCTGTAGAGAACTCGGCCATTAACCCTAGGACATGTTCAAACAAGGGGATCAACTCCTCTTTTTTAATAGCATAGTCACTGTTGACTTGCTTGATGACTAGCTCCAAGTCACCTTTTACCTTATGGTGTTGTACTTGTGCCTGGAGTGCGAGTTCCCGGACTGCAATGAGGGCTTGATATTCCACTTCATTGTTCGTACATCCCTCTGATAGGAGGAAGGAATACGACAAAACTGCCTTTTATGGGGACATTATTATTATCCCCAAACCCACTTTGTTGAATCTGGGATCTTCCATCCTCTTCCCGGTGGGGCTTCGGGACGCGCCGTCAAAGTACATTTCCCATGCTGGGAACTCCTCTTGAACCGAGAAGATATCTTCATCATCAAGTTCAGCGTCTGGTTAAGTGGTCCCTGTTGAAGGGTTCTCTACAAGAAATTCTACTAATGCCTGGCCCTTGATGGCTTTTTGAGGCACGAACCATATGTCGAACTATTGCAAGATGACCGCCCATCTGGATAGGCGTCCGGTTAGCATCGGGCGACTGAGGATGTACTTGAGCGGGTTACTTTGTGGGATCAAATGGACCTCATGATGCTGCAAATAATGTCACTACTTTTGAACCGTGAAGACCAAGGCTTGACAGCTCTTCTCGATATTTGAGTATAGAGTCTCAGCATCAATCATGGTTTGACTGAGGTAATAGAGACTGTTATCGCTGCCGACGTCATTCTTCTATGTGAGGAAGGATCACAATGACTGTTCTAGGGGAATCACATATAGAATGAGAGGCCTTACTTCAACCGGGGTCATGAGCACCGTTGGGCTTAAGAGGTACTTCTTCAAGTTGTCGAACGCCTCTTGGCAGTCATTCGTCCACTGGTACGTGACCCCCTTCTTCATCAACCTGGTGAAGGGAAAATATTTGCATGCCATGTTGGCTATGAACTGCCGAATATAGGCTAGGTGTTATTGGAATCCCCTCAACTCAGAAAGATTTCAAGGAGGTGGCAGGCTCAGGATAGACTTCGTCTTTACAGGGTCGACTTCAATGCCACGATGGCGTACGATGAAGCCAAGGAATTTACCTTAGGTAACCCCAAAGGCGCATTTCAATGGGTTAATCTTCAAGCTATGCTGTCGGAGCATGTTAAAGAGAGTCTCAAGGTCCGACAGGTGATCCTAGTGCTATATGGACTTGACCACTAGGTCATCCAAGTAACATTCAACGAATTTCCCCCGGAACGGCTTAAAGATCCGATGCATGGCATGCTGATACGTGGCGTCAGCATTCTTGAGACCAAAAGGCATGAACCTATAACAGAATACCCCTTGAGGGGCCCTGAAGGAAGTGGATTCTTCTTCTTCTCAGGCCATCTTGATTTTATTATATCTGGAATAGCCGTCTATGAAGGATAGAGCCTCATACCCGGCCGTCGCATCAATTAACAACTCGGTGATTGGAACCAGGAAGTTATCATTCGGACAATGCCAATTAAGGTCTCTGAAGTCAATGCAGACATGGATTTTCCCATTCTTTTTATTGTCAGGGACGATGTTGTCCAACCAAATGGTGTACTGGACCTCACTGATAAATCTTTCTTTAATGAGCTTATCGAATTTAGCCTCTATCTTGGCAGAATGTGAGGGGTGTGTCCTTCTAGCGGCCTGTTTCTAGCCTCGGTGGTCTTCTGGAAGACCCAAGTGATGTGTTACTACCTCGGGATCAATTCATGTAATTTCCGTGTAATTACATACGATGACATCCCGATGTCTCCTTAAAAAGTATGTATATATCTCGTGTTCCTCAGGAGACATGGTCGCGCTATTGAGAGTGGGCCTTGGGTCTTCTTTGGTACCCAGGTTTATTTCCCTGATCTCATCCACAGTGGTGGAGATACCCTCTTCAAATGAGGGAGGTACATCTCTAAGATCTTCCCCCTCTTCTTCTCCCAAGTCCTCAATTTATTGATCCTTTGAGGAGAGAGTTTCCGGTTTCAGCCTTCGATGGTTTGAGGGAAAGGCATCATGGGAATCCCTGCTTGAATATTTGTCCCCAAATTGAGGGTTGGTAGACATTCCCGCGTTGCTGTGCTCGGCCATCATGGCTGAAGTCATGAGGACATCTGAATGCATGTCCGGACTTGAACTCCTACTCTCAACATGGTCGATGGTCAGGACATAATCTCTGCCAAGCTGCCTGAGGGGGTCATCGGGGACTATTTTCAGGACATTTGGAGCGGGGATCCAGTCGACGCCGTCAATCAAAGGCTTCTTCTTCTTTTGCTCATAGAACCCGGCATCGATGTAATTTGACTCGGAGATCAAGAAAGGGGCCTTGTAGGTGTGCAACGCCCCGCTTTGTCCATTGACGCAATACTTGATACACTGGTGGTAGATGAAGGAATGGTCATGTTCTTATTGAGCCATGGCCTTCCTAGCAGGGCATTGAATGTCGTGCACTGCTGGACCGCCGGGAATTCTGTGTAGGCTACCAGGTCACCAAAATGGGTCTTTAGCTTAATCTGTCCCATTGGTTTCTACTCACTCTTTTCATAACCTAACAAAGTTGTGGCTGAGGGAATTAGATCATCCTCACTGTAGCCCAACATACGGAGTGTCTGTAGGGGAAGGAGGTTAACTCCAGAGCCATTGTCTATAAAGACTTTCCGGATCTCAATACCATTTAGTGTGTCAGACACATATAGCGGTCTTGTAACACCCTGAGATTTTATGAGAAATAGTTTTTTATGTCTTATGTTATACGCAACACCAAAGGAATATTTCACAGCACACAATACGGACTTGGCTTGCAATACACACAATCGCGACCTTCCTCGATAGCGTGTGTAGTACGCAATACCGGGTTTCACTAAACAATTATATATTATTAAGGACTAGCCGGTATGAAGATTATTAACTACATTTTAAATTTTATAACATTATTATTCATCTTACACATTTTCTAGAATATGGTACGATAACAAAATAAATTTTTCAAGTAAAATAAGTATTTTTCACAAAATGCAGTTTTGCCGCCTTTTGATGGCGCACCCACATTAAATCTAGTTTTTGATATGTTTATAAGTTAAATTTTACAAAATAAAATTTTTCTTTTGAATCAGGGTATAAAAATATACTTTTGATAATTTTTTGATATTTTTCTGATAACATTCATATTTTGATGAATAGAAAAAATATGTTAATTTTTAATTAAAAACAACTTTTATTCATTGAGATAATTTATATGGTTAAATTATAATATTTAATGGTTTTAAAGTATAAATAGAATATATTTTTACCATTTAATATAATTTATGTCATTAGCACTAATTTCACATTGAATTCATAGGTAAAAACATTTCAATCTTTGGCAATGTTTTAACTTCTAAAACCTGTTTTCTTAACAGCGCGATTTATTTTAAATTAATTACTGCAACTTATATGTTTTGAATTTTGAAAAATGGATTCCATATTTGGGATCAGTGGGTCCAAATTATGTTAATAGGCTTATTTTTATTTTTGGGCATTATGAATAGTAACTACGGTAAATTTTATTTACCATAGTTAAAGGTAAATCGGGTAATTAATGGTAAATATAAGATTATAAAGTTACCCTAACACCTGCCAAAATCGTATTGGATGACTAAACGTCGACCCATATCACCTAAGGTTCTGATTAGATTCATTTAATGGATTTTTTCCATGAAAATAATTTATTTATTATTAAAACCAAAGAATGTGACAACACGTCACTTTCTTAAATATTATAAGTATAATAATCTTTATTTAGTAATAAACTTAATGAAACTTCGAAAATGAATGGTCTCCAGAAAGCTAATACAATTATCTACATCATAGGAATTTATTTAGAATTTTTAGGGATGAAATAATTATCATTAATTATGCCACAATAGTGATGTTGAAATTATTTTATTAATTAAAATATCAAATAAATGGTTTTAAAAATATGAAAATAAATATTATATGAACTATTTAATGTGCTCCAGTAACTTTATAGATACATATGACATTTTATGAATCTATTAAAGCTTTTAGTTCGAACATATCTTTTGTATATATTTTATTTAAATTCAAATAAATGAATAGTGTCAAAATTGACACTATTGTAGTTTATAAAAATAACATATTACAAAATTGTTTAAAAATCAAAAAAAATATTTAAAAATTATAAATTAAAATTTATATGGTCGAAAATTTCATAAAGTGTCAAATTATGGAAAATTCACCACACATATGTAATTATTTATAATAATTTAAAATTTAGAATATTTTTACCACAAATAAAATTAAATTGATAAATAAGGATAAATCAAGTTGATAATGTTTAAAATAAATTCCTAACATGTCTAAATTTTATTGGGTGATGAGATTACAAACCTATATCATCTAATATTTGGATATGATTCATTTTGGAAGTTTTTAATTGGGGTTGGGATTTAATATAAACTATGATTTCTTATATTTCCAAAGGTGCCCCTCTCCTCCCTTATAAAAGGGAACCTCCTCCCTCTCCTCCTCACACCAATTGGATCCTTCAAGCTCGGCCAATACCTGCCCATTTCAGTTACCCACTTCCCTAGAAACATCCTAGAGGTCTTGGTCTTCTTCAAAGGCCAATTGTAGTGCCCGAAGAGGAGGTCTCAAAGAGGCGCTTCAAAGAAGAGGTAATGTCTGTTACCGATTCTTTCAACTTTATTTCTTCTTCCTCTTCTACTTATTTAGTTTTTTCATTATGAATTAATAACATCAGTATCATTCATATAATTATATTTTATTATAAGTATGAAATAACCCTATTTCACCATCTATCCATCCTACGGAAAACGAAATCACCGCGCGTGCGTACGTACGGAATACCATCTCCACGCCGTGGTGTAATCTATTTTACATCACCACCTTACTTGGATGGGTATAATATTGAAAATAAAGAACTATATATGATTATTTTAAAGTGGTATTGATTCTTAAATAGTATACATACACTCCCATACAATTCCATGATCATGGGAACGATATCATCGCTCGTGCGTACGTACGGAATACCGTCTCCACGACATGATGCGATTCATTCTACATGATATTCATTTCATAATGATTATATAAATGAATTTAATGAATAAATATGATATATAGTGCACTAATACCATTCTGGAAATGAGTTATCTATAACCTAAAGATAAGAATAAGAATTTATTCGACAAAACACGCATAAGAACAAAAAGTAATAAACACCCGAATAACAAGTAGTAATGAAATATTACTAATAAGAAGCTAAGAATATGACCATATATGATATCATAACAATAATTATGATTCTGGAATAAGTCAATAACATTATTTAAATCATTATATAGGAGGTTCGGACACTTACGAAGCAAATCGGACCTAAGGTAAGGGGCAATCTCACAATCTCAATTTTGATCCGAGATTGTTTATACTTCAGAATTTACTGGGGAATATTTATCATCCACATACATGTTTCCTCAATATGTAATATTATTCACACCCTACTATAATTTTTTAAATCCAATTTTTCCCTTCGGTGAGTTTTTAGTAAAATATATGAAAGGAATCTTTTGTCGTTTTTCGTACGATGTACTTTTTGACTTATCCGACAAAAGTACGAGAAGAATGTTTTTTTAACTTATATGGCATGAATGGATTTTTGAAAAACTATTTCCAAGAAGCTTCCTTTACAAGTTTTCATGTTTATTTTTAATCAACTTCTTTTAGTTTAAGATTCTATGACATGTTAGGAAAGGAAAAATTCTTTTCAAGTAGAAAGGATATTTTCCTCAAGAATGGAGTTCAAGAGTTTTATCAAAATTATTTTCCATATAAGATAATATAGGGTTCTATTTATATCCCTATTATTACATTGATTTGATTATGTTGTGATGGAAATATTTTTATGATGTCATGATGTTTAAGATTCCCATTTTTATTACATGGGTTATGATATGATGTACGGTTTATGATTTTGTGGCACACATAAGAATGGTATCATTATGAAATGGTTGGGACCTATATCTCCCTCCAATTCATTGGGTAATGATTTTATATCTCATGAGATAGACATGGCTGGAACGGCAGGTTAAACCGGTTCAGTGATACAGGACTGAAACGAGGAGTGAAATCATTTCAGAAATGGACTTTATCCACTAAGATAGTCTTGGCAATGAGTCTTGACTGCTAATAAATGATTTTCTATGATTATGTGTGTATGCCACAAATCTTCATGTTTTAAGTTATGATTATTGGGATTATATTTCACTTCTATGATTTATCCCATGTTATGATCTCTTTTACAGGATAAGATTTCAAAATGTTATGTTCTTATAAATATGATATGTTTGATATTTCTTTTTTTTACCCTTACTGAGCATTTAAGCTCACCCTTTGTATGTTTTCTTTTCCCCGGGTTAGGAAGAAGGATATTAAGTAGGATATTCCAAAAAGCGACTCTAGATATGATGAAATAAATGGGAGACAATGTAGATGATTTATGAACCAGTTGTTTATGTTTCCCAGTTTCTAAAGACACTATTCCTATACGGTCCTTTCATGGTTTTGTTATATGTTGTAATAATTATGCTTCAATTTTGAAGTAATAACCATGTATGTAAAGTATGAGTCGTTATAGTTGGTATCAGAGGAAAGGTATAGTCAACCATTGGAAAATAGGATGTGAAAGCCTTAGTAATAAACCTAAGGATATGTCTAAGCATAGAACACAATCTTACTGTTTTAGAAATGTCCATGAACAACCTATGATAAGACCTTAAGTGTGAAATTTTATTCATGATTATGTTGTTTTCCTATTATAATTAGTGTTGCTCACACAATTCTTCTTGGTTTTAGTCAATGGTTGGAACCCGAAGGAACCATGTTAATGCGGAATGTGACGGGCAATGCAATGATTGTCCCCCTGAGCAACCAAACATTATGGGAGCTGGAATGAAAAATCTTGTAGCCATGCTCACACAACTTTCTCATGCTATGAATCATGCAGGACTTCCAAATGAGCAAAGGAAGGAGAAAAATTCTGTTGAATCCTTCATGAGGCAGCGTCCACCTTCATTTAGCGGGTCTTATGATCCATTAGTGGCTGAACAATGGATCAGTACCACTGAAAAGATATTTTTAGTTCTTCAATGTTCTGAACATGATAATGTCATCTTAGCAGTGTATCGTTTGGAAGGTCGTGCTGATCAGTGGTGGAATCTTATTAAGAATATGAGGCAAAGGGATGAAATTGAGTCCATGGAATGGGACGAGTTCAAGAACATATTATTCAGTATGTATTTCCCTCGTATTCTTCCAACAAAGATGGAGAAGGAGTTTCTTGAACTGAATAAAAAAGATGATGAATCCGTTGGTTCCTACGAAGCAAATTTTACAAGACTTGCAAGGTACGCTTCTAGAATTATTATCCAACCTGAGAGTAAGATCGATCGATTCTTTAGTGGCTTAAAACCAAGTCTTTGAAGGGCGTTAGCCATAAGGGACTTCAATAGCTATGAGGAAATTGTTCTATGTGCTCTCAAGGTTGAGATGTAGATTGGTGTAACCCATCAGTCACATGGGTTTGATAAGAAGAGGAAAATGGAATTCAAAGGAAAATCTAAAGACCGCACTGAAAACAAGATGATTTTTCCCTTATGCTCAATGTGTGGAAAGAAACATGGAGGAAATTTTCTTAAGGGGACAAACAAATGTTTTAAGTGTGGAAAATAAGGTCATCAGGCAATTGAATGTCGAAATAATGGGAAGAAGATGTCTAATGATGAAAACAAAGGAAGGGATACACAGAATGAACCTAATACACTTCAATGTTTCAAGTGCAAGGAGATGGGTCATTATGCTAATAAATTCCCAAATCCAAGGGTTGATGATGATGATCGACGTCAACAAACTCTTAAGGCCAAATACAAAGGAATGTCACATGCAATTACTATCGGTGATGTGGAGTACGACAACGAAGTGGTGAGAGGTACACTTACCATCCACTCTAAAGTAGAAAATGTTTTATTTGATTCTGGATCCACCCACTCTTTTATTTCTGAAGAATTTTCTAAGGGTATCGTCGTATTACCTCAACAATTAGATGTTTAGTCGGCTGTGACAACTCCTAATGGCATAACAGTTGCATCAAAAGTTTACAATTCTTCTCCGATTGAAGTTTGTGGGAAAGTGCTTCCTAAAAATCTTGTGATCCTTCCTATAGTGGAATTTGATGTGATTCTTGGAATGGATTGGCTTTCTCTATATGGAGCTCATATCAATTTCCAAAGAAGGGAAGTCACATTTCATATTCCAGATCAATCTATGATCGTCTACCTATGCAAGTATGAACATAAACTTCAGTGGAAATTTCTTCCATCTTATGGGTCTTGATTCCACTAAATGAGGGTTATTTATCTCAAATGGTTGGAGAGAAACACACGATTAAGAATATTCCCATTGTACGGGAATTTGATGATGTCTTTCTGGAGGAATTTCCAGGTCTTCCACCAAATCGTGAAGTTGAGTTTTCAATAGAACTCGTACCGGGTGCTTTACCTATTTCAAAGACACCGTATAGAATGGCCCAATTGAGTTGCAGGAATTAAAGAAGCAACTCCAAGAGAATCTTGATAAAGGATTCGTACGCCCTAGTGCATCACCCTAGGGAGCACCTGTTCTGTTTGTTAGGAAGAAAGATGGATCAATGAGACTCTGCCTTTATTATAGAGAACTTAAAAAGATCACTATCAATAACAAATATCCTCTCCCACGCATTGATGACCAATTTGACCAACTACGCAGATCTCAATACTTTTCCAAGATTGATCTTCGTTTAGGGTATCATCAATTAATGGTCAAAAGGGAGGATATACCAAAAATGGATTTCTGTACAAGGTATGGACACTATGAATTTATAGTGATGCCATTTGGCCTTACTAATGCCCCTGCTATCTTCATGGATCTGATGAATAGAGTCTTTAGAGACTATCTTGATCAGTTTGTGGTAGTCTTTATAGATGATATTCTTTTTTATTCAAAGAGCAAGGAAGAACATGAAGATCACTTGAGAATTGTATTAAAGACCCTAAGAAAGGATAAGCTTTATTCCAAATTTACCAAGTATAAATTTTGGCAACAAAAAGTTGCATTTTTTGGTCACATAATCTCAAAAGAGGGGATATCTGTGGATCCAGCAAAAACAGAGGTTATCAAAAGATGGTCGAGACCAACAACAGTAACTGAGATCTGATGTTTTCTTGTTTTGGCTGGATATTATCGACGTTTTGTGAAAGATTTTTCATGATTATATAATCCACTCACTAAGTTGACTCAGAAAGGATTTAAGTTTGTTTGGACAGAGGAATGTGAAAAGAATTTCAAGGAGTTGAAAAGAAGGTTATCCAGTGCACCTGTGCTCACACTACCTTGTAGTGGAGAAATGTTTGTGATCTGCAGTGATACATCTAATAAGGGATTGGGGTGTGTTCTTATGAAAAATGATATAGTGATAACTTATGCCACACGACAGTTGAAAATCCATGAGCAAAATTACCCAACTCATGATTTGGAGTTAGCTGTGGTAATCTCTGCATTAATGATTTGGAGGCACTATCTTTATGGAGAAAGGTGTGAAATTTATACTGATCATAAAAGTTTAAAGTATATATTCACACAAAAGGAGTGTAATATGCGCCAAAGAAGATGGTTGGAGCTGATTAAGGATTACGACTGCTCAATTCATTACCACCCTGGGAAAGCAAACAAGGTGGCAGATGCATTAAGTCGACAAGACCATTCTAGATTATCTATAATGAGGATCACAAAAGATCCAATATTTATGGATTTACAAAGGATGGATCGTGGAATTTTAATGGAAGGGGAGAAACTTATCTTTATCAAATGAATGTTCAACCATTTATACATGTGAAGATTCAAGAGGCACATAAAGAAGATTTCGAGCTACAAAAGAAGGTGAGAAATGTTCCTGAATTTAACCTTGATTTTGATGGGATAATAATGTTCAGGAATATGGTTTTTGTTCCTCCCATCCGAGAATTAAAGAAGGAGCTACTGGACGAGGTTCATAGTTCATCATTCTCTATTCATCCTGGAAGCACGAAGATGTATAGGGACCTAAAAGAGTAATTCTGGTGGGATGGAATGAAAAGAGATGTTGTTGAATATGTCTCTCGATGCTTGGTTTGTCAGCAAGTTAAAGCTGATAGACAAAAGTCTAAGGGGATGTTACAACCATTACCCATACCAGAATGGAAATGGGAAAACATCACTATGGACTTTGTCACTGGACTTCCTAAAACATCCAAAGGCAATAATGCTATCTGGGTTATAGTTGATCGTCTTACAAAGTCTGTACACTTCATTGCTATTAGAGAGGATTTCCCTCTAGATCAGCTTTCCAGGATATATGTACAGGAAGTGGTAAGATTTCATGGAGTACCAATTTCTATTATATCTGATCGGGATCCAAGGTTTACCTCAAAGTTCTGGCAAAGTCTTCAGCATACTCTGGATACAGAGTTGAGTTTCAACACTGCTTATCATCCTCAGACAGACAGTCAGTCTGAGAGGACAATTCGAACTCTAGAAGATATGTTGAGAGCTTGCTCTATAGATTTCAAAGGTTGTTGGGATCAACACCTACCTTTGGTGGAATTTTCTTATAATAATAGATTTCACTCCAGTATTCAGATGGCTCCTTATGAAGCTCTCTATGGAATGAAATGTAGGACTCCAACTTACAAGGATGATGTTGGGGAAAGAAAGCTATTAGGACCTGAACTTGTTGATAAAATGGCAGAAAAGGTCAGATCTATTCAACAACACATAAGAGCTGCTCAGAGTCGACAAAAAAGTTATGCCGACAACCAAAGAAAAGACCTAGAATTTGAAGTGGGTGATATAGTGTTCTTACGAATATCTCCTTAGAAGAGGGTCATGAGATTTGTAAAGAAGGGAAAGTTGAGCCCTAGATATATCGGTCCTTTGGAAATTCAGGATCATGTAGGGAAGGTAGCTTACCGATTGGTGCTTCCACCAAATCTCTCTCAAGTTCACGATGTGTTCCATGTATCTCTCCTGAGAAAGTACATACCTGATCCTTCACATGTACTCAGCTCAGAAGTTGTACCGCTGGAGCAAGATCATTCTTATGAAGAACAACCAATAGAGATTCTGGATCATAGCGAAAAAGTCCTACGGAACAAGACCACTCGCTTGGCGAAAGTTTTATGGAGGAACCACCAATTAGAAGAAGCTACATGGGAACTTGAGGATATGATGAGGGAGAGGTATCATCATCTATTTGTAATGAAGTAACGAATTTCGAGGGCGAAATTCATTTTAAGGGGGGTAGAATGTAACTCCCTGAGATTTTATGAGAAATAGTTTTTTTATGTCTTATGTTATATGAAACACTAAAGGAATCTTTCATAGAAGACAATATGGACTTGGCTTGCATTACACACAGTCGTGACCTTCCTCGATAACGTGTGTAGTACGCAATACCGGGTTTCACTAAACAACGATATATTATTATGGACTAGCCGTTATGAATAGTATTAACTACATTTTGAATTTTATAACATTATTATTCATCTTACACATTTTCTAGAATATGGTAAGAGAACAAAAAAAAAATTCAGGTAAAATAAGTATTTTTCAAAAAATGCATTTTTGCCGCCTTTTGATGGCACACCCACATTAAATCTATTTTTTGAAAATTTTATAAGTTTAATTTGACAAAATAAATTTCTTATTTTGAATCAGGGTATAAAAATTTACTTTGGATAAATTTTTGATATTTTTCTGATAACTTTCATATTTGGATTAATAGTAAAAATACGCTAATTTTTAATTAAAAACAACTTTTTTTCATTGAGATAATTTATATGGTTAAATTATAATATTTAATGGTTTTAAAGTATAAATAGAATATATTTTTACCATTTAATATAATGTATGTCATTATCACTAATTTCACATTGAATTCATAGATAAAAATATTTCAATCTTTGGCAATGTTTTAACTTCTAAAACCCTTTTTCTTAACAACGGGATTTATTTTAAATTAATTACTGAAACTTATATGTTTTGAATTTTGAAAAATCAATTCAATATTTGGGATTAGTGGGTCCAAATTATGTTAATATGATACTTTTTATTTTTGGGCATTATGAATAGTAACTACGGTAAATTTTATTTACCATAGTTAAAGGTAAATCGGGTAATTAAGGGTAAATAGAAGATTATAAAGTTACCCTAACACCTGAAAAAATCCTATTGGATGACTAAAAGTGTACCCATATCACCTAAGGGTCGGATTAGATTCATTTAATGGACATTTTTCTATGAGAATAATTTAATTATTATTAAAACCAAAGAATGTGACAACATGTCACTTTCTTAAATTTTATAAGTATAATAATTTTAATTTAGTGATAAACTTAATGCGACTTCGAACATGAATAGTCTCCAGAAATATAATAAAATTATCTACATTATAGGAATTTATTTAGTATTTTTAGGGATTAAATAATTATCATTAATTATGCCACAATAGTGATGTGGAAATTATTTTATTAATTAAATTATCAAATAAATGGTTTTAAAAATATGAAAATAAATATTATATGAACTATTTAATGTGCTCCACTAATTTTCCTGATACATATTACATTTTATGAATCTATTAAAGCTTTTAGTTTGAACATATCTTCTGTATATATTTTATTTAAATTCAGATAAATGAATAGTTTCAAAATTGACGCTATTGTAGTTTATAAAAATAACATATTATAAAATTGTTTAAAAATCACAAAAAAATTTAAAAATTATAAATTAAAATATATATGGTCTAAAATGTCATAAAATGTAAAAATATGGAAAATTCACAACACATATGTAATTATTTATAATAATTTAAATTTTAGAATATTTTTACCTCAAATAAAATTAAATTGATAAATAAGGATAAATCAAGTTGATAATGTTTAAAATAAATTCCTAACATGTCTAAATTTTATTTTTTAATGTGATTACAACCCTATATCATCTAATATTCGGATATGACTAATTTTGGAATTTTTTATGTGAGGTTGGGATTTAATATAAACTAATATTTCTTATATTTCCAAAGGTGCCCCTCTCCTCCCTTATAAAAGGGAACCTCCTCCCTCTCCTCCTCGCACCAATTTAAGCCTTCAAGCTCGGCCAATCCCTGACCATTTCACTTCCCCACTTCCCTAGAAACATCCTAGAGGTCCTGGTCTTCTTCAAAGACCAATTGTAGTGCCCTAAGAGGAGGTCTCAAAGAGGCGCTTCAATGAAGAGGTAATGTCCGTTACCGATTCTTTCAACTTTATTTATTCTTCCACTTCTTCTTCTTTAGTTGTTTCATTATGAATTAATAACATAAGTATCACTCATATACTGATATGTTATTATAAGTATGAAACAACCCTATTTAGCCATCTATCCATCCTAAGGAAAATGAAATCACCGCGCGTGGGTACGTACGGAATACCGTCTCCACGCCGTGGTGTAATCTATTTTCCATCACCACCATACTTGGATGGGTATAATGGTGAAAATAAATAACTATATATGATTATTGTAATGTGGTATTGATTCTGAAATAGTATACATACACTCCAATACAATTTCACGATCATGGGAACGATATCATCGCTCGTGTGTACGTACGGAATACCGTCTCCACGATGTGATGTGATTCGTTATACATGATCTTCATTGAATAATGATAATATAAATTAATTGAATGAATAAATATGATATATAGTGCACTAATATAATTCTGGAAATGAGGTATCTATAACCTAAAGATAATAATAAGAATTTATTCGACAAAACATGCATAAGAACAAAAATTAATAAACACCCGAATAACAAGTAGTAATGAAATATTAATAATAAGAAG
Organism: Viscum album; assembly: GCA_963277665.1. Classification (NCBI taxonomy): domain Eukaryota; kingdom Viridiplantae; phylum Streptophyta; class Magnoliopsida; order Santalales; family Viscaceae; genus Viscum; species Viscum album. The sequence goes on from OY728159.1 coordinate 2,048,561,243, forward strand.
CTAATAATATGACCATATATGATATCATAACAATAAGTCTGATTATGTAATAATCCAATAACATTATTTAAATAATTATACAGGAGGTTCAGACACTTACAATGAAAATCAGACCTAAGGTAAGGGACAATCTCACAATCTCAATTTCTATCCAAGATTGTTTATACTTTAGAATTTTCTGGGGAATATTTATCATCCACATCCATGTTTCCTCAATATGTAATATTATTCACATCCTCCTACAATTCTTTAAATCCAATTTTACCTTTCTGTGAGTTTTTAGTAAAAGATATGAAAGGAATCTTTTGTCGTTTTTCGTACGAGGTACTTTTTGACTTATCCGACAAAAGTACGAGAAGAATGTTTTTTATCTTATACGGAATGGATGGATTTTTAAAACATTATTTCCAAGAAGAGTCCTTTACAAGTTTTTATGTTTATTTTTAATCAACTTCTTTTAGTTTAATATTGAATGACATGTTAAGAAAGGAAAAATGTTTTTGAAGTAGAAAGGATATTTTCCTTAAGAATGGAGTTCGAGAGTTTTATCAAAATTATTTTCCATCTAAGATAATATAGGGTTATGTTTCTATCCCTATTATTAAATTGATTTGATTATGTTTTGATGGAAATATTTTTATGATGTCACGATGTTTAAGATTCCCATTTTTATTACATGGGTTATGCTATGATGTACGGTTTATGATTTTGTGTCACACATAAGAATGGTATCATTATGAGATGGGTGGGACCTATATCTCCATCCAATGCATTGGGTAATGATTTTATATATCATGAGATAGACATGGATGGAACGGAAGGTTAAACTGGTTCAGTGAAACAGGACTGAAACGAGGAGTGAACTCGGTTTAGAAATGGACTTTGTCCACTAAGATAGTCTTGGAAATGAGTCTTGACTACTATGAAATGATTTTCTATGATTATGTGTGTATGCCACAAAGCTTCATGTTTTAAGTTAAGATTATTGAGATTACATTTAACTTCTATGATTTATCCCATGTCATGATCTCTTTTACAGGATAAGATTTTCAAAATGTTATGTTCTTATAAATATGATATGTTTGATATTTATTTTGTTTACCCTTATTAAGCATTTGAGCTCACCCTTTTGTATGTTTTCTTTTCCCCATGTTAGGAAGAAGGATATTAAGTAGGATATGCCAAAAAGGGACTCTAGATATGATGAAATAAATGGGAGACAACGTAGATGATTTATGAACCAGTTGTTTATGTTACCCAGTTTCTAAAGACACTGTACCTATATGGTCGTTTCATGGTTTTTTTATATGTTGTAATAAATATGCTTCAATTTTGAAGTAATAACCATGTATGTAAATTATGGGTCGTTATAGGTCTGATGTGTCCTTACATGATGGTATCTTCGTCCTTATCAGTGAAGGGAATCACCACATTGCATTTAGCCGGGCCAGTCTCTGTCCGGTAAATCTCGGCGGTAGCTACCTCGGCTTAGAATTCCTAGGGGCTGATCAATGCTTCGATAAGTGCCTCCCTAAGGTCGACTGACAAACCCATGGCATCCATGATTGACAACTTGGCTAGTACTGACGCCAGCTGCTTAAGGATTATGTATTTTTTCTCTAGCGGTCAACACTTCTCTATTGGCAGGAGAGTCTTAGCGGGTGCTTTGGGTGCTGGAGCATTTGACGAAGAGGGACCGGCTGCGGGGACGGATGTTGATGGTGTTCCCACATTTTGAGGACTTGGCCTGTCCGGTCTGTTTCTGCGCACTAGGTGACCAAACACTTACTCCTCCTCTGGTGGGTATCGCAGAACAACAAGGCCAGAGTGTCTTCTTGTGGAGGTGGAGGGTTATTCCCTCTCCTACTGAGTCGGCTGAAGGGCTCTCCCACGGGTTTCCGCAATATTGACAGTCTGGGCTGGGGTCCAGCCGTAGGGTTGGTTTTGGTCGTGGCTGCACCTCCCCTGGCATCCCTTGCCTCTGCGATTCCTCCTCCCAGCTCCTCGTGCAGGAAACTTGGTTTCGTAATCATACCCTTCGTCAGAGAATGATTCCATGAGATATATGATATTGATAGAACCAAGGATTAGCTCTTCATCCTCTAATAGGTCAAACTGGTCGGTTGTCTCTGATGGTGCAGTTTGCTGGGTCGGTGCCCGTGGTGCAAAATTCGAGGGCATGAAATCCACCAGGGTTGGGACTAACATTGGCCTCGTCGTGGGCTGGTCATTTTGTGATTGCTTCCTCCTTTGACTCCGTCTAGATGACCGGCTTGTGGAGGGTTGTGAGGCCGATGTGGTCAGCTTTGAGTAACCCTCAACAAGTGGAGGGGTGGAAAACGGATTCCCGAGCTCAGACCACACATTACCGTGGGAATGTGAACCCAGGAATGATTCGGGAATCTGCTCCAAGGGTTGGGGCAACCCATTTTCCCCTGCTTATCGTGGGTATGTGAACTCAAAATGGCGCGCTGATGCTCTTGAATGTTTTACCATGCAGATATGGTGGCTCTGATGGAGGCCTCGGCTCGGGGCCGATGAATAGGCCAATGAGGGAGTCGCGGAGAACCTTGCTGGATCAGAAGGATTTTACGTGGCTCTGGAAATGAGAATACCGAAGTATTTGGTGAGCCACCGAGAGGTATGGGTAGGGGCGCCCTTCGCGTGGGGTAGTGCCACACGGCTGGAGAAGCCATCCACAAACCAGGGTGGTACGCGGACTAATTGGCGTCCCGCGAACTAGGGTGGTTCACGGCTTCAAGTTCAATCCGTGAACCAAGGTGGCTTGCGGCTTCGGGTTCAATCTGCGAACAAGGGTGGTTTTCGGCTTCAGGCTCAATCCAGGAATCGTGGTGGTTCGCGGAGGGTTCCAGGCGGGAAGCGGCGGCCAAGGTCGGTGCCGATCAGAGGCTCGTCGGATGGGGTTTTGCCTGCGGAGGAGGGTGCTACGCGGTACAATAGATGGTAAAAGAGGCATAAACACCCTGGTCCACGGGGAAGTCATCCGTGGAGGGGGTATGGTTTGTGGTTATCCTTTTTTGTTATTTTAGGTTGACGGTTCACCAAATTATTATTCGTTTTCCAATTCCTTCTTAATTCATATACATGTTGTGGTTCGCGGATGGAAATTTCACTGTTTGTGAAATCTGAAGCCTTCCTTCTCCTTCCGAATCTCTAATCCCTCCAAATTCGATTCCAGTTCTCGGATCCCTTTCTTATTTCACCCTTGGTCTCCTTTTATAGAGCAGGGAAAGGAATGTATCTGTGGCCACGCATAACCTTTTGCGAAGGCCCATAACCAAATACCTGGTTCCCAGCTGACTTGACAATCCGTGATTCGCGGTGGGTATTGAACGCTCCCCCGTCTGCAAGGCGAACTGAGGGAGTGCTCCTCGACTGCGGAGGGTTCCACCTCTATTCCGCGAATGACAGTGGGTGCGTCTTGAACCGGTCGATGCGGTCCACGGTTGGGGCGGTTCGTGATAGTGAACCGGACTAGCGCCCATCCTGCCTCGCGACCACAGAGGCTCTACGCCTCCATTTCACGAACGACAATGGTTCGCGGAGGGTGGGTGCCTCGCGGTGCCTAGCCACATTGCGCTTCCTTGGACCGGTTCGCGGACCGGTCCTTTGTGTCTCTTCTTTGATTATTCGCCCCAATTCTTTGGGGAATTTGGGTAAAATTTCATTGCGGATTTTTCAGGACCCTACAAATATGTAATTATATTTTAAAGTTTCATGAATGAAAATATTGAAATACATATAATAGATATTGTTAATTCAAATTAATGTGGCCGTATTAACAATAATATCTAGAATGAAATATCTTAATGATTAAATTAATTTATGAAAACATATCGATCCAAAAATAAATGAACAATATTTAAATGAATAAAAATACTCAACATCATTGGGGGGGATAAATAATTTAATAATAAATAATTTATATACTAGATACATATTTAAATAATTATAAATATCGAAAAGGTATTATAAATATTCATATTATAAAAATATAAAAATATTTTTTATGTGTGGAAGGCCATTTGGATCTAAATATAAAATTCCTAAAAAACACAATGTGTAAACATGAAATCCATAGTTGGGGGGTTTTTCTAATTGGAAATGTCAACCTTGAATTCTGCATCATACCATAGTTCAAAATTAGTTAGGGGTTTATTTCTACAGTGTTTTATTATTTTTGTATCCCTATAGGTGTGCAGATACTGCATCGAGGGACTTTTGCAATGGTAATATTCACTAGAATTGGGATTTTAGGCCATGCATCTTGTCCTCTATAACATTAGACTTCTGATCTGTCAATGTTGGGAATTCTGGAATTGTTCCAAAGAAGTTCCCAACTAGTGGAGAGCATGAAGGTGAAATGTAGGTATCTGGTGATAAGGTTTGATGTGGAGGTTCATTCATGCAGGGACTAATGAACACCTTTCCTAGACCCCATTCTGGTATGCAATGATGAAGGTCTAGAAGCAAGATGTCGATACAAGTTGGAACATATCTTTATAGAAAGGTCAGATGGGTTGTTTTAGTATGGGATCCTAAGTCATTAGGCCTTTGGTCAACATACTACCCTTTTTTCTGCTAGGCCATTGGGCTATGTATTTTATGTCGTTATGTCTTTGGTCCTTCAGGTCATGTAATAATTCCTTCCCAACCTAGTTAAATAGAGGTATTATTAGAAAAATAAACAAATGTAATTTTCTATCAGTGTAAATTTGGAAAATCATGTTTTAAAAGAAACTTGTAGTTCGTGTTCTTCTAAAGAAACATATAATGAGATAAATAGAGGTATATTAATTAAAAAGACTAAATGTTTAGATAATAATTATATCTCTTTCAAATTTCCTATTATTTGAGAATTATATAATTATAGAATATAAATGAAATAAAAATATAGATGAAGTATTTTCATTCTTAGTTTCATATGATATTATAAATGGAAACTAAGATCCCAAACCAATATTTATTATTGAATGAACAATATGTTTTAATTATAAGGGGTTTTGAATACTGTATAATTTTACCCCCAATTAGCTTTTTTCATTAAATTTTCATAATAATGTTTTTAATTATTCAACTGATATTTGACATAGAACTAAATCAATATGAACCCACTTATTTTTTCCATTATGAGGTTTTAAGTTAATGTTAAATAATATTCCATGAACTTGATATCGTCTAAGGGGGAGACTTAGGAATAATTATTTTATTAACGGTTGTAATAATTCACAAATAAACTTCTCATTTTGACTCAATAATTTATAGTTTTTAGTATTAAATCCCGGATTAAATTATTAGAAAATGATAGGGTTATGTTGGGAATGAATCATGTATAATTTACATAAATAATAATTCAAAACTAATGGAAATAATTAATATGAAGAAAAATTTATTATTATGACTTGAATAACCTCACCATGTTCATTTCCCATTTTTATGGTACTACTGAAATTATAATTACTAAAATGATAATTTCATTTTTTCCTCCCAAAAATAAATTATAAATTATTTATAAACACACGTCATTATATTTTAATTTAAAATTATATTTTCCAAATTGATTATTTTCATTAAAAAATTTATTACTCTTTTATAGAGTTAATTTGACCATTAGATTTTCTAATGTCATTTTGTTAAATTAAATAACCTTAACTATAATTAATTTTCAATCCTATATAGTTTTTACACAATAAAAATATTAATATAAAAAATAATAATAAAATAAAAAAGATTAACATTCCTTATAACTCAAGACTAAAATAGTAAAATATATATCTACAACAGATTAATATACTATATATTAAGAAAATACTTTTTATCACATTATTATTATATGATTTATTTTTAATTTTTAATTTTGTATAACGTATGGAAAGGGGTTTATATGTAAATAAAAATTCCATTCATGAATATAATTATTTTTTTAAAAATAATATTTAAATAAATATTAACTTTTTGATATAGTGTAATTAGGATGGTTTCCATTTTTGTTGATTAATTCATTTGTTTAAAGTTTTATGTTTTGGATTTTTAAGGAGAAAAATAATTTGAGAGGTATTTATTATAGAGTTTTGAATTTCTTATTTATATTACTTTATATATTTTATGTGTGTTGGATAAGGAAGGTGAGGATAAAAAATTAAATTTGAAGATAAATTCATTTTGACCAAAAACCACATAGTTTTTTGGGTAACATATAGTGGTTAATTATAATAAAAAATGGTTTTAGAAGAGTGTATTTGGATTATATGGGATATAGACTGATAAATCCATTGGGTAATATGACTTGGGTAACATACCATGATTTATTGGGATAATTAATGGTTTAATTAGTGATTGTGTTGTTCTTGAGTATGGTTTGAAGTGTAATTACTATAATTAGGGATATAAGAAACATGACGTGTTGGATTAAAAACATGTCATGATTCAATGAATCTCAAATCCAATGATACATGATAGAATTTAGGGTAAAACACAAATAATATATATATTTCACTAAATCCACTCACTCATTATCTAATACTAATAGAACTGTTGTGGATTTTATGTTTTTTTATGCAAGGCCATTAATTAAGGGATCCAAAATGTTTTCTTATATAGTAACTTGACACATCTTAAAATTTCTTATTTTATTTATCTCTCGAATGAGATGATATCAATGAAGAATATTTTTAGATCATTGGTGATACCTGAGTTCCTTATCTTATGAAACCAATAAACAATTATCACAATATAGTTAAATTAAATTCACGATTCTTGGGAAAACCCCTATATCAATAATGGAATAATTTATCCTAAAAACATATATATACATACCAGATACTACAAAATATTCATCTTATATTATATAATTATATACTAACAATTTCTTAAAATATTTCTATCTTACTACTCCAACATTTAATCAAAACAAAAATATTGACATAGATCTTATGTAATCCTTGTAAGTCTGGAAACTATCATCGGTGTATGCCTATATAATGAGCTCTTCCTCACCAAAAAAGACTAATAATACATTATAAATTGTTCTCAAGTAGTTATGGATATTCATATCGGGTTCCTAATGAATTTAACTAGGATTTTATTGGTATTAACTTGTTATACTTAATGAGTAAGATACATTACGATGAATACATGAAACAAATACATGATTAGCTTAACTTAAAATGTATATTTAATTTTAGTAATGTGATATTGTTCTTAAATAATTCAATTATACAGTGTTTAAAATACACTTCCCTTGTAATACAAGTAAATAACCCTTTTTAGAGTTTTCCATGTTAAGCCTCTTTAACACTTTACCAATGTATGCGTTTTTACCAATTTCAAGAACTCATTTTGATATATATATATAGAACTTCATATCCACTATATATGATGCATCACCAAGTTATTTTATTGAGAATAAATATCCTAACCAAATTTTCAATTATTGTATCATTGGTATTTTATTTTTGATGAGAATTATCTAAATAAAACACTATAATTACAATAATGAACACAATACCCAATTTATATGCTGAAGGTTAAAATTATTTTTTTGATAAAGTTAAAATCTATGATAATATATTAAAAAAATATTCCAATACCAAAATGAATACTTCATCCTATAAATGGATCATTGAGATTAAACATGTTAGCACCATTTCATGGATCCTCAAACCACATGGTTGTATCATATATACATAATTTAATAAATTCTCTTAAAATAATGTGATTTTAATATCCATTTTATATATCTAATAATCCTAATATTATTCTATGGGTAAAATAATCCTAATGGATTTTTTCATATATGTAGAAGAAAAATACTCTTCATAGACAATTCGCTGTTTTTTTTAAAAAATATTTAGTTATCAATTATGATTTTTAGATATATACTCTACTATCAATGTCAATATTATCATGAATGATCCAATTGAAACTAATGTGTTTTCCCCTTAAGGTGGATTTTCTAGAATCTAAACCAGATTACTACACCTAGATTCCACATTAAATAATATTACTTTTATCATTTTATCTTATACAACACTCATGGTGGGCTCTTAGTAAGATATTGGATCATCTTCTTTGACTGTTACATCCCCTTCATTATAGAATAAATATCTATATCTCTCAATTTCTTGATGAAATACACAGGAGATCCTTAGTTCTTGTGTAAACTGAATTGACTCATTCTTCATAAATCATTATGCTTCCAACTCATCCCTCTCAAGAATAATAATAAGTTTTTACTCATGAACATAAACAAGTTATAATTTATTCCAACTAATTATTTTGGAAATAATTTACCTTTTTAGAAAGATAACTTTTTAAGATATAAAAAATTTGTTCTCTGATATATTATATAAATAATGACAAACTTTATCCTTAGAATAAGAAAAAAAATAATCATTTATATAATTTATTTTCAATTTTTCTCTAGGCTATATGTGTCATATATTCCTCATATACCCAAAACATTATAAAATAAAAATTATTATGCTTCCTAATCTTCATCTCATGCATTGTTTTTAAATAGTATTTAACGAAATAAAATTAAGTGTAAATGAAGTAGTTCTAGAAAATAATCCAAAACAAAAATACAATGTTTTCTATGAATCGTCATTTTTGAAACTATTTCCAAAATAGTTCAATTACTATTTTCATATTCACCATTTAACAATAGTGTACTAGTTTGAGTGAGTTGTGATACTATTCAACAGTCTCATAGACAATCATAAAATTACTGACTCAAATATGTTCCACCTTGATTTTTTTGATGAGTTTTTTTCAAAGTTTAATTTTTACATCATTTTTGAACACTTTAAATATTTGAAAATATTCAAACTTATGTTTCAAAATATACAGATACTGATACATATTAAGTTCATCAAAAAATTCGGGTAGTACTAAAGTCTTTCTAGAGATAATTTACTTATTTTACCATATAGATCTGTATTTATATGTTTTAATAAATCATTAAATCATTTTCATTTACCCTTAAATGGAGATTTTGTCATATTTTATAATAAAAAATGTTCAAATGCACCAATTGATACATAATAATTTGTATCTAACAATTGAACATTATAGATGTATTATATGTGATTTTTATTTATATTACTTAGGTTGAAATTTCATAGATTAGGGGAATTAAAATCATTTATTTTTACTATCTAATTATTTACATTGTAGATGAAATTTCTAATAGTTAATAAATATCCCATTAAATATTGTTATAAATATAACATTAATTGTTCTTTATTAAAATAAATTGATCACCATATGTAGAAAGGATACATAAATCAAATTTCTATCTATTGATCGTATATGATAACTGTTTTCAAGAAATAATAAAAATATAATATGAAGAAGTGGATAAATTTCCTCATAAATAACACAACTCTTGCTCCACTCCCAACTTGTTTGTATAATTATCCCTTAATCAATTTCCTATGATCATTGAGAAGCTTTATGTTTCCAAAAATATATGATTTACACCCCATATCGAATTCCCATGATTCATAGTAACATAAATTGAACTTCATAACATATAGTTCTTAAAAATAATAATTCTGTTACTTTTTATTTATCCATTCAATCAAATTGAATGATTTCATGTCTTCATATTGTTTTTGATTATTATAAATTATATTATATTTTATAAGAAAATGTATTTAATATATATCCTTATGATATATTTTATAATCATTTTTACTTGTTATGATGTAGAATAAAATAATTCATGTATTGGGGTTTCTCTAGAATTTATAATTTTTTTTGAGGAAAAATCTAAAATTGTTGTGGAAATCGATGAAATTATCACCAAACATTTATTCCTTATAAAGGAATCATCTCAAAGATAAATTTGTGATCATGTTTAATTACATTAATATCTATAAATAAATATGATTCACTATTTCTACCATGTAAGTTGTTATTCAACATGGTATTCTATTTTATACACTCCCATTAAATAATAAGTTTCATTATTATAAAATTATTGGGATAATATAAATATTTTTATAAAAGATAAAAAATATAAGATCATATCTTAATGAATTTATATTTAGGTAAAAAAATATTTTTTACCTGTATTTAATATAACTCTTAGACTTCTAGGTGAAGAAAATATTACCTGATTCATCATATGAATATTATCAGCACCATTCAACTAAGAGACAATCTGATTGAGTTACCTAGTAAATTTTCACCCAATATTCACATATGGAAAACTATTAACCTTTTTTACAAACAAAATATTTATCATTAATTATTAGATAAGAATAAAAAATATAATTTTTCGATCAAGGTCTTTCTGAATGTGATTCTAACCTAAAGGAATATAACAATTTTAAATTTTATAATGTATTTTAATTTAATAAAAAAATTAAAATTTTTAATATCTCATATATACCCTTTATTATTATATTAATAGTAATTCAATAGTATGTATCATATATATATAAAAGTAATGCATCATCTATATAATTATTACATTATTCATTTACCCTTATATCTCTTTGTGGTTAAGTATTCAGCCACATTATGTTGAAAAATTACATGTCTTCCCATTTTTTTAGCAAGATACAAGATCCAACATGCTTAAGGGGTCTAGTTGAAGAACCTAATTTTATTGAGATTAATATTTTTTGTTGTGACTATTATTAGTACAACTATTTAATAAAAATTCAATATGATAGTAATTGAAGGTTGGTGTTATACCTTTAAATTATAATTGAGAATAATTCATAATTTGGAAGTGATGATTTGGCTATAAATATATCTTGTAATGTAGAAATTTTAATTGTGATGATTGAAGAGATAGTTTTAATTTCCAATACTTGTGCATATATGGATGCACATTGTTTAAAAAAATTCTTAGAAGAAGAAGAAGAAGAAGATATATGCAAAATATTTTTTGATTTTGGTTTAATTGGAATTTATGATTGAATTTAGAATGAAATAAAAAAAATTGTATATTTTTCTATTGGTTGGTTTTTGGATTTATATGGAATATGGTTAAACTTTTTAATGGATTGTTAATAAAAAAACTATCTAATATTTACCAGCTATCCTAGGATGATTGCGACCATTACTGAGGTGGGAAATTGACTCCCAAACTATCCGGTGTGGCAGCATGTGTGTGTATATTGCACCTATAAAATGATCATGGGATAGGTGGTCCCCCACCATGTTGCGGCGAGCACAGCGGCAGAGGCAGTGTCTAGCATGGGGAAATGTTAGGCGGTAATGGGAGGATATGGTTTCAGATTTCTAGCCACAAATTCTCCATCTTGTATTATAAGGGAGTCATGTTTTTATGATTGATTCAATGTGGGATGCCTTTACTTTTTCTCCAAATGAATTGGAACTGTCTGAACACTTGATTGATTTATCCTATTTTTCTGTTCACCATAGCCGACCTCCTTAAGTGTGATATCTGCTCGATCAATTTTTCTTGGTAGTTCAATCATCTCAATAGTGTTGTATTCTCCAAAAATCCATTGAGAGTTTCTGTTCATTAAAGAGCTCCACTGCCACATCAATAAAAGTTTGGGATGATACCTATGATCCTAATTTGAGTCTTTGGATGATCCGAATCTATTCTAAATCATCTTATGAACTATTTTATCGATAAATCAAATGTAAAAATGATGTAATGTAGTGTATAGAGAATGTTTTATTTAGAGATGATGTTTTTTAGTTTTCACATAATTGAGGAAGTTTTCTTAAGGAAGTAAGTGATCTTGAGTCAATTCACTGGATCATCATCTATAAATAATAGCATTCACCAAGGCAGTGTGTGTTGTTATTGAGATACTATGAGTGGTTCTGACATCTATAGAAATAGAGAGACCACGATCTTGTTCATGAAAGGAATAGTTTCCATGCATACTCTATTTCTATGAAGAATAAGTAGTGATATTGTAGGATAACTACATGTTTGTATCACACTAGTGTTTCTTCACAACGAAATTTGTTTTGAGTATCCATTCAGGAAGCAAGATATCTTTATGTGCATTTCACCTGGTTTGTACAAAGCATCAAGAATCCATAGATAATAATAATATCATCCACCCTACTGTGAATTTTTTTTGAGAACTAAGAGACAATGCACAAAAATTATGTATTGGGATGAAGACTTGCGTACATTAATAACCAATAACCATTCATATTTGTGCACAATAAGGTAGAAGTATGGTGAGTTGGAAAAAGAAATCCACATACTTAAGATCTTCATTTGAGAAGGAAGTGTCAATTTTCTTGATACACTATGAGTAGTTCATGGACACATATGCATTCCCATGAACATGTGATAACTTTATAATTGATGATAACAGATAACAAACATTGTGTGTATGCACACATGGTGTATACCAAGAAAAAAGTGGAAATTGTGGTGTATTCAATGTGTGTTTGATGATTTTGAGTAAACTCATGCATACGTGATAATATAAAAATTGAATAATATGTGTTATTTATAAAAAGAATTACATGTTTTAGTATGTATTCATGAAATTATGAATGTAGTTAAAATGATAATAACATTTTTTTGTGTGTTATAGCATTTTTTTCTTTCACAAATAAGGTCAAAAGAATATAAATTGTTGTGCATTTGTTATTCAATAAAGAAGACATAAAAATAGTGGGGTTAATTACATGTAATAATCTAGTTGTGATGAAGTAATATTTTTAGTGATGTAAAGAATAAGGCTAATATAAGTTTATTAATATATCTATAGTTGTTCAATATGTTACTACAGTGAGTTAAATTAGAATTCTTACCTTCTAATATTCAGAAGAGTATACAGAACTATCTTGCATATAGTGTTGTTGATAATATTCAGTGGTATTCATAGATTTTCAGCTGAAGTAAGAATGTGTTAAATCTGTTTATACTCAGTATCTCGAAGAGGAAGACCAGTTTTGTGTTACAGTGGCATCTTGAAGTTATTATGGTCACTCTCATTGTGTCTTATGTTTTAGTTTTTGATACAGTGGTGGGATGATAGTATAAAGAACATTGGTGTGATCCAATATAGTTTGGAAAAGGTTCGTACTTATCCACCATGGTTTCATGGTGACACCTAACCAACCCACTTGTAATTGTTAATTGATTACTTAGTGGAAAATCTGTGTCTCAGATCATCCTAAACACAATAAAGACATAGTCACCTATATCATGGGTGAACCTTGTAAAAAATATTGTGTTTTTTTCTTAATTTATTTTCGATATTTCATGTGGTATAATTTTGTTTGTAAACATGGAAGATCTAGTCACTCTAAAAAATATGGAGGTTTCAATTAAAAGGGGTAAGTGAAAACAAAAGAAAATTGGTAAAAACTTATGTACACTTATTCAACCCCCTAACTATGTACCTACATGATCCACTAAGCACTTCAATTGGTATCAGATCATAGGTTACACCTATGGTTGGATCTATCTCATCTTCTCTGTTGATTGTATCAAAATTATGTGATGTGACAATTTTAATTTTAAGAAGTAATTGAGTGTTATCAGATGGAAATTTCAGTTCCTATCTCTATTATTACCAACAAGGACATTAAAATAAAAACCATTAAAAACAAATAGAAGAACGAGGCAGGAAAGTTAAGAAATAATTCAAAGAAAAAAGAGGGTTAATAATAATATGAATATAATCAGATTGGTTGTCTATTAGCAGAATCTATTAAATCGGTTGATAAATATCCTTTTGATGAGTATTGTTATAGAATTAATGAATAGTAATTTATTTAATCACTCAGTTTTTTTATTCATAAATCGAAAATTATCATAACAATGTTCCTAAATAATTGTTCACATACATATTTTCTTTTATTAAGGGATAATATGATGAAAATTAATAGCTTGAAAATGATGTTTAGGATATGGAGTAGGATTTGGTATAGAAGTTTCTAAGATGTAAACATTCCTAAATAATTATTGATTCCAAAGAAGAAACTATACCACTTTCCAACGAACATTTCTCCTATATCAAAGAATAATTGAAAAGAAATGTGTGAGAGAATGAGGTAACTAAGGATTTTCTTACTAATATGATTTATTCATTTGAAGAATCTCATAAACCTACCATGAGTATTAAGTAATATCATTTATAATCAAAATAACAGTACTTATTTCATTGCAAATAAATATTCACTTTGATTGATAGTAAATTAAAAAGGATAGTTTGTGAGAAAGATGTGACCGAGAAATTTTATACTGAAGTGATCCATGCATTGGAGAAACAACATATAACCTATTTGACTATTAAATAATCCCACCTAGAAGTTAAAATTAAGATAATTGAAGAGATGAATAATTATATACTTATGGAAAATGAAATTTATGATGATCAAGTTCATAAAATGAAGAATCAATGGGACAAAAAACTAAAAGCTGTTAAAGATGAGAAAAAAATTCTCAATATGAAGTGTCTTGAAACTGAAGTAAATTTGAAGAATTTGAAGAAAACTCAATTAAATAATTCTCATAAATAATGTGAAGGTAGGTTGAAATAATTTCAATAACAAAAGAACTATCTAAATTTTATATATCATGAGTTGGAGGTCATGTTCAGAAATTTGGAGAACACCCACATTAAATCTTCACAAAATGTTGGGATTAGAAAGTATTCTAAGTGTAATTATGAAAATATTATCACTTCTGAAAATACTAATTAAAGTGTAAAAAAATATATTTATATTTTATAAAGATAAATATATTTAAAGATAAATGAAATAGGTAACCCTTGATCCAAAAGATTGAGATTGTACTAATACTATTATATCTACTAGTACAGGTTCCAAAAATAATTATGGTCAAACATGGGTAAATAAGACTAATGAAAAATTCACTATATCTTCAAATATGTATATGAAGAACAGCGTGAATACTTGTTCCCCACAAATCGCTTTGATTAATAATCATATTATCCAAAAGAAATAATATGTCAAAATAATCCAAGTGGTAACACAAAATAAGAAATCAATATTTTTTAGATATATTTGGTGTTATTGGAAATTTGGGCATTAGGATATTGACTATTGGAATAATTTTTCAATGTATGATAATTATAAAAGGCACGTTTTAAGGGGGATCAGATCAGATGTGAATATAAATCCTACAAATTTGAAGCATACTTCACAGATGAAGAAGAATTCGTCTATCAAGAATAGATTTGATTGTGCAGAAGAATTATGTGATTATTGCAACATAAGTGGTCACAAATATAATGATTGATGGTATATACCAACTACGCACTATACAAATGCTGATATAAATATAAGACCATAATAAATGCATAGGTAAAGAATAAAATAAGAAAAGTATTCTATGAGGTATAAATAGGAGAAGGATGTAAATAAAACTATGGAGAAAGCTACACCCATAATGATTAATTGAATAAATATCATATCAAAGAAATGATAGTTATATTATAGATGAAGAGGTCATTTCATAGACCTTTGAAAACATGTCATAACCAATAATGTTAATGTAAGAAAGATGATGAAGAAAAATAAATCAATCACAGAAATGAATAGTATGATTTATTTTTTGAATTAAAATCAAGATGAAAATTTTGAATTTCATGAGAGGTTTTCTAAAAATGGTAACCTTATGATTTTTTTGGGATTTTTGTGTAAGGTGTAAAGACATTGGATAAGGTGCTGAAAAATACATGACATGGTTGCCTGATCAAATAGAGTTATTAATTAACAAAGGATAATCAAAAACATTTTATTATGTTAAAAATAATAATCCAAAGGAGTATACATACAAGAAGAATTATAATCATGTACCAAAATTGTGCTTAATCACATGGAAAGTGCATCTAGAATTGGCAATAAAG
Source organism: Viscum album (assembly GCA_963277665.1). NCBI lineage: Eukaryota > Viridiplantae > Streptophyta > Magnoliopsida > Santalales > Viscaceae > Viscum > Viscum album. The sequence goes on from OY728159.1 coordinate 2,048,577,103, forward strand.
TTGAAAAAAACAGAAGAATGAACATGAACTACTTGTTAATATTAAGCATTCTATTTCATTTAAGATGAAAGCTGAAGAAATTAAGAATTATATTCTTTCCTTAAAAGATAAAAATTTTTAAGTAATAGAAGGATCGAGCATGGTGAGTTTTCATAATTCTGGAGTATAATTGAAAGGTGTTTCTGTGTTGAGAAATAAATCGTATCCTGATTTCTCTAGATAAAAATCATTGAAGAACCACATAATTCCCTAGAATTTTTTTGTTTGGTTCTTATATATAGGTAATTTAAGGTGAAGAACATATTCAGGGGGAGTCTGGAAGATATTATTACTATGAAAATATTATACAACATTCATGAGGCTATCCATCATGGAGCACTTTATTTCAATTTCGGATAAAATGTTTCTTGAAGAAAATTCTTTAATAAAACCAATCATGAACAAGAACATGGTTTAATATCTTCTCTTTAGGGGGAGAAAAGTTTAAAAATTACTAGAGGTTAATATCTCAACTAGTATCACTTAAATATGTGATGTTATGGTAAGGTATTTATTTTATATTTTCAAATCTTGGAAATTTAATCTTGTAATTAAAAAGTATGTTTTCTTATTTCATTAATAATGAAAATTATGAATAAGAAGGGGAGACACTAATGACTTGATGACTAAAGTAAAATATATTGATAAAGGGGAAATAAATTCTTGTAATTAAATATTTCTGATCTGGTAGTTTATATGAAGACATGAGATTAATTGCGTATCTTTTGAACAACGTAGGAAAGAAGGTTTGAGTGTTTGAATCACATTCAAATATTTATTGACAATTTTGATGTCTAGATTAATCCCACTTGTTTTCTACATCAGGTTAGACCATGTAGACGTGGATTTATTTATTTAATGATTCGTTTCTTTTTAAAAGGTGATTATTTAATTCTCTTAATAAGATCAATTTTAGTTTTTCTTAAGTAGTATCTCTTAAGAAATTTGAAGATTGAATGAGAGAAGAAGAAAAGTTTAGTTTTTACAAAATGAGACAAGATTAATTATTTACTATAATTATAAATTTGGTTTCATTGTTGAGTAAGGGGAAGAATAAAATATTGAAATTGAAAGTAAAATAGGCATTGAAAATGAATCCAAAGAGGTAGATTGAATAACCCAATTTGATTTAATGTAATATTTTGTGTTGTAATTGTTGTCAATTCAGTTTTTTGATAAAAAATCAATGTGATAGTAATTGAAGGTTGGCGTTCTGCCTTTGAATTATTGGTTATAATAATTCATAATATTGAATTGATTATTTGGTGGGAAGTGTTGATTCTAATGAAGCAATGTTAAATGTGATTATTGTAGAGATGGTCTTAAGTTCAAATTCTTGGGAAAATAAGGATGAAGATTGTTTACAACAATGTTTTGAAGAAGAAGAAGAAGGGATATGAAAAATATTGTTTGGGTTTGGTTAAATTGGAATTTAGGATTGAATTCTAAATGAAATGAAATAATTTTCATGCATTTTTTAGTTGGTTGGTTTTTGGATTTCTATTGAATTTGGTTAAGGTTATTAATGGAGTGTTATTAAAAAAAAGTAGCCAATATTCACCATCCAACCTAGGAGGATTGCGACCACTATAGATATGGGTAATCAACGCCCTATCCACCCAGTGTGGCCAAATTTGTGTGTAGATAGAACATACATGAAGGTTCATGGGATATGTGGGCCACCAAGATGCGATGGTGGGCGGTAGAGGTAGTACCCAGTATGGGGCACTGCCAGGCAGTTATGGTAGCATATGGTTTCAAATTTCTGAGTGAAAAATGTAACATCCTATATTAAAGGGATTCATGTTTTTAAGAATGTTTCAATGTGTTATGTCTTTACTATAGCTCCAAATAAACCAGAACAATCCAATAACTCGATTGATTTATCCTGACCTCATCCAAGATCTACAACCATGTGATCTACTCGATCAATTTTTCTTGGATTTTTGATCATCTCAACAGCTTTGTATCCTCCTAAAACCCACCAAGCGCTTATGTTCACCAATGAGATCCATTTTTACATCAACATAAGTTTGGGATAATACCTTTGATCTTTTTTTATCGTTTGATGATCCAATTCTTGTCAAAATCATCTGCTGATCTATTTTCATGTTAAATTGAATGTCAAAATGAAGCAATGTAGCGTATAGAAAATGTGAATTTTTTAATGGTGTTATTCATTTGTTGTATAACTGAGGTGGTGAGATTAATGTTGTAAGTGGTCTTGATTTGATTAAGTGTATCTTAATCAACAAATACCATTATGCAATGAGGTAGTGTGTTGTGTTTGAGATACTATGAGAGGTTCCCACTTCTAAAGAAACAGAGAAACCACAATCTCATTCGTGAAAGGCATAGGTTTTGCATATACTATATTCATGTGAAGAACAAGTAGTGTTCTCATGGTCATACTAAATGTTCATATAACACTAGTTTTTCTTCTCAAAGAACATTATTCTAAAAATCTATTTAAGAAGTATGATATCCTTAATTACATTTTACATGGTTTTTAAAAATCATAAAGAACCCATAGAGAATAATGGTACGATCCTCACTATTGTGTGAATGGTTTTTCGAAATGTGATATAGTGCACACACATTATATCTTGAGAAGAATACTTGTACACATTAACAACCAATACCCATTCAGTTTTGTGCACAATAAGGTAGATGTATAGTGAGTTGGAAGGAGAAGTAAGCACACTTAATATCTTTATTTGAGAAGGCAATGTTCATTTTCTTGACACATTATGAGTACTCCATGTTTTCATATGCATCACCATGCACATGTGATAGCTTAATTATTTATGTTATTGGATAAAAAACATTTTGTGTGTTTATAAAAGGTGCGAACAAAGAAAAAAAGTGTAAAATGTGGTGTATTCAATGTGTGGGTAAAGATGGTGAATAAGCTCATACATACATGATTATATAATCACTTCAGTGAGCATGAAGACAATATATGTTCTTTGTAAAAATAAGTACATGTTGGACTATGTTTAAATTGAAGTGTGAAGGAAATTAGAATGAGAATAATATTTGTTTGTCTTTGATATCATAGGGTTCTTTTACAAAGAGGGTCAAAAGAATACACATTTTGGTGCATTTGTTGTTACAAAAAGATGACATAAAAATAGTGGGGATAATTAAAAGGATTAAGTGTTTTTAATGTGATAAGGTAAATTATATGCATGAAGAACACATGAATATTATTTGTGTAATAATTGATTTGATTTGAAGGAATATTTTTCCAGTGAAGCAATGAAGAAGACAACTTTCAGTTTATTAATATATTTTCAGTTGTTCATTATATTACTATAGTGAGTGAAATTGGAAGTGTTACCATCTAAAATTCATAATAGTATAATGAACTAGATTTTATATAGTGTTTTTGATAATATTTAGTGGAAATTATAGATAGTCAATTGAAGTGAGCAAGTGGTGAATCTATTTATACGTAGTGTCTCGAAGGGGAAGATACATTCTGTATTGTAGTGGCAGCTTGAAGTTCTTGTGATCTTTATCATTGTGTTTAGTGTAGTATTTTTTGATACACTAGATGTATTTTAAATATAAAGAACATTTTTGGTATGCTATTATAATTTGGGAAAAGATTCATACCTACCCACCATGGTTTTAGGGTGATTCCTGAATAACACACTTATAATTGTTAATTGATTTCTTAGTGGAGAATATGTGTCTCGAATCATCCCAAACACATCAAGGACATAATCACACACATCAATAGATAACCTTGTCAAAAATTCCATTTGTTTTTATTAATTTATTTTCTATATTTCATGTGGTATAATTTTTTTTGTAAACATGGGAGATCTATTCACTCTAATAAATAAAGTGTTTTGAATTAAAACGGGTAAGAGAAAAGAAATGAAAATTGGTAAAAACATGTATATACTGACTCATCACTCCTCTTAGTGTATTTGAATGATTCACTAGGAACTTTACTAGTGTCATAGATTACATGGAATATGACATTTTATATAGGGGTTGGGGAGAAACCAACTACCCAGAATTACACATTAAGGAACTAATCAAATTAAATGGGTCTTAGAAAGCCATTACTCTGAACTAATGTTCAAATACCATTTGGGTTTGGTTGTTTCTTCATGTATAATTTTTAAAAATATAAATAACTCATTATTTATATTATAACATTATTTTTTAAAGTAAATAAAAATTAATTAATAAAATATCTCAAATATGTAAAAGAAAAATCTTATTTCTGTTTATAATAAAAATAAACATTTTTTCAAATGAACTAATCACATTAGTCTGAAAATTACAATTACTATTATCATAGATGTAGCCCCAAATAACCTTTTTAAAATTAAAAAAAATATTCAATATCATTCATAATTATAAACTAAGAGTAATATATGGAAACATGTCATAGATACCCAAATTACAATGTGGTTTTATGTGATTTTGTCCACCACATGTTCATTAACAATGTTCCTTTGATGTTGATTCCATGATTATGCATGATATATGGATAACATCAATCATGTATAAATTATCTATTTTCTAAATTCCAGAGCTAAAAAAGATCACTTATAGTTCCATCAAATGCAACTATATTGTAGTGTAAATGAACCTATATTATCAAAACAAAATTGATGGAGTTGATTTTAAAACCCTTCATATGTTCAGACACATCATATCTTGGATAACCAAATATATTAGCTTGATTAATATTTTACCTAATCACATTTTGTTAAGTAAAATTCTCAAATTTAATTAGATAAGTATCAAATTATGAAACATAATAACCAGGGAACCTATTTATATAGTTCAAGTCAAAGGATCCCTATCCAATGTTCAATTTTGTAACACCAAATAAAAATATATGACAATCCAAGTTTCATAGTTTTTGTAGGTCAATCCAAATAAATGTTCAAAAACTTATATCTTGTATATGATATGTTGTATCTCTATATAAGTAACCCTACTCATATTGATATTAACGTATTATCACAACATAATATGATGTCCATCGATCAAGAATAACAAAGAAATACATATACCCCTTGGGATTTCTATCATGTTATCTCCCATGTTCTACACGACAAATATAAATCACTAATAATTAATTATTAAAATTAAAAATAATAAATAATAATTATTTATGAATTATTAGTTTATAATAATTATTTATTATATATAATAATTTATCAATTATTATTTAAAATTTTCATTACTTAATAATTAATAATTATTTATAATAATTAGTTAGTGGTAATTTAAAAACTAAATATATAATAAATTGGTAATTGTTAATTAGTAACTATTTATATATGTATAAAGTTACATATAAATACAAAAACATATACATATATATATATTTAAACACACACACGTACACACATATATATCTATTAAAACTATTGTTGTAACTTTATCATTTAACTATTATTCCAAGAGATATTGAAAGCCACACTTCAGCTTAAAATGACCACAAATTTTTATCAAGGTATTGGTTTGTGATTTGTGAACTATCAAAGAGAATATTTCAAAATGAACTAAAATCACATTAGATTAAAATTTTGTAATTGTTCGTAATATAAAATTTATTAGTATTATAAGAGATATTGAAAAACAAACTTCAACTTCAAATGACTATAACTTATCATCTTGGTGTCTGTTTGGTATCAATGACCTATCAAATCAAATAATAGGATGATCTATACCATATTTAGAACTTAGGAAATATGCACCCCATTTTTTCATGGACAAAATAAGCTTATAACGCCTCTAAAACCGAGTTTTAAGTTATTTCACTCTAATTTTATATCTTTCAATGATATTTATGCTCTATTTAAAAGGGTATTATTATCTTTTTTGTTTAGTATATGAATATATTACATGATTTTAAATTTCACCTGATATGATATTATTGAAATTTTAGCAGCCTTCCCTTTTTTGGTGATTTATTTTTCTGATGTGGATTATATGCCAAGGATTTTCTTTATATGGTTAATAAAAATATTTCTCTAATGGGAATTAAAATGTTTGAACCTTGATGATATTCATGGGTAAACGTTATTAATCAGAGATAGTACCTATGTTGGGATGTTTAAGGTTAACAATTATAAGTGCATTTTGTATATATAAAATTTTTTGTATGTTTGTATACATATATATAAATAAATATAAATATATATAATCTATATAAATATATTTATTTATTTATATTTATATATGTATTTGTTATGTATATCTATATGTGTTTGTACATATATATTATATAATTAAATATAATTATATATATATATATATATATATATATATATATAAATTTAAATATATTTTTATATATTTTTCGATATTTATATGTATTTATGTATATTTATGTCTATATATATTTATATAAATTTATATACAAATATATATATGTATATATATTTAAATAAATTTACATATAGTTATTTATATATATATATATATTTATAGATATTAATATTAAATTATGTATATTTATATATATATATATATTTATAAATAAATAAATAAATATATATATATATTATATGGATATATTTATTTATGTATATATATTTATTTATATTTTTATGTGTGAATATATGTATTTAATTACATTTAATTATATATATATATATACATTTTAATGGAAAATTAAATATGAATGTCAAAAATATGGTAACTCCCAATTCCTAATAAACTCTTTCACTTTCCTAACCCTTCAAATTCCAACTCTTGGTTTATAAACAATGGATTAGAATTATAGAATTGGGATTTATCTACACAGTTTATGTAATTACACATATAGCCTATATATCTTTGAAAAATAATGATATAAGGACTTTTGCCTCTCTAAATTATGTTATCTGTTTCTAATATTTCTTCTATTGTATTCTCTTATCATCGAATTAAATTTCACATGAAATCATTACCATGAACATTTGTTATCACATTTTTTCTCTATAAAATCTCTTATGATTGATGTTTCATAACAAATTTTATATTCATCACACTTTCAATCAGTGTTCAATATGTTTTACAACACATTATAAGCATGATCATCTTCTCTATATTGTGAATCGTGACGAAAATTACTCTATCACTATAATTAATTTAAGAAAAATTATTAACTAAAAATGGAGATTATTATTTTATATATCATATATTTTTATACTTATTTTACCTCTTTTTAAAAAAATTAAAAAATGAATGAATTATTTTCATATTCTTATTAATGGGAAAATTTTTGAGATCTCGAAGAGAAGTGATGACACAAGAGGATCAAATTTAACTTCATTCCTAGAATTTAATGTAATCAGTTATTATTGAGATAGTGTTTAAAATTTATGAGTTTAATGTCATGACAAGAATCATTCATTAAATGTAAATATGAAATTAAATCACTAGATGTGTTTTGATTATAAACATCACCTGGTTATCATAAACTGAAGTGCCAAAGATAATTACACAAATCATTCTGTGGAAAATGAAATTCTACATCTAATATATCTTTAAACACACTCTATGTGTTAATTATAATTATGATGTAAAAATTTTCATGATGGGGATGATATTTTTTAAATAAATATAGTATTGTTTTATTTATTTAATCTTTTATTATATTTCGTATAAAATATTTGATAAAAATGATGTGTTTATAAGGACAAAAATAAATATATTTTATTGATATTCATCATTTTAAGTGGATGAAAATTATAAATCGAATATTTATACTATTTCCTTAAGGACACCATATAACCTCCATCAAATAATTTTATTTTATTCCATGTAGTAAATGTGAATATTTAATAAAAAAATTTATTTCATTCCATGATGTGAATAAAAATATCATGATTTTATTTTCAATCATGTTTGGGGTGAGTATGATATTTTTCAAATGGTAATTGTGCCTTATTCTTTATATACAATAACTATAATTTAACCAATAGTATTGGTTTTATTAAAAAACTATTCAAGGAGAAAAATGAATTTTATTAATATTTATTAAATAGTGCTTCCTCAAATAATTATATAAAAATAGTTTCTTTTGATGTAATGTTAAAAAAATTTCCATCGATTAAATTTTTCTTATATAGAATAAATATTGAGATTAATTATTATTTGTCATTTTTATGGATTATCAATACCATCTATTGTAATTCATTTGATTTTATTCCATGAGGATGATATTATCCTTCAAATAGTTCAAATATGAGATTATAGAGTTATATATTTTTTATAGTTCAATATATTTTATGGAAATAATTTTACCACATAAAATAAGTAGAAAATGGTTATAATGATAAATAAAATAATTATTTTATATAAGTTAATAATTATTGAGAAATAATGGATCATTATTTGTAAATAATGATATCAAATGAATGAATTTACTCCCCAATGTGAATGTAATTTTTATTTCTTTTATTTCATTACTTTAAGTGAATGAAATTAATCATGATTATTTTGATACAATTTTGGACAATTGTACTTGAAATTTTATCCTGAATATTTGGGAGTTGATAAAATTTGATCAAATGGTTTTCCTTTACATTCTGAAGTGAATAATGTTATGAAAAATATTCTATTAATTATAAATTATAATAATGATTATGTGTGTGTGGTGTATCCACAAAATTATTTTATATTTCTTTTCATCCCATATTTATCTACCTTAAAAAACATAGGATATTTTCCCCCTAGTAGATATATTATTAAAACTTTTATAACCGAAGTTACAAAACATAAAATATTTTTCCAGGGGATGGGACTAACAAATTAAGAATATATTATTAACCCCCATAAGTGAAAAATAAATTGAAAAAATATGAGTATTTCAATTTTTCATCACATAACATGAATTTGTTAAGTATTCTTAATGTGAGATCAAGAAGATCTTTTGAATATCAATAAAAAAGAATTGTTTTTATAAATAGTATTTAAATTATTTAAAAGAACCTATATAAGATTATTTTTAATTATAACTCTTGACTAGTTAGTATACGATCATGTAAGTTTATATACCAATAGTAAAACATAATCAAAGTCTCCAGAAGAGTGAATATATTCACACTCGATGGTAAACAATTATTAATTAATAAAAATTTCCAATATCTAAAGTCTCAATGAAATATAATTTCAATTTCTTTTTTTAATGAAAATGAAAATCATATGGATACATTAGATGATGATGTATTAAATACCTAAATATATAAAAAGCATTCTTTATAGATAATAATTTACAACATATATTTTTTGTACAATTAGATCAATTATGGTAAAATAATTTTTCTTGTCCAAACACATTAAATATATTACATGATTATTTATGTTATCCAAGATCAATAATAATGAAAAATAATGATATAAGTACACATGAACATCATTTTTTTGTAAAATTGTACATATCTATCATGGGGATAATGATGAATTTATTTAATGGATATATGTCCACTAAATTATCACATGTATGAGAATAATTCATTCTTGATACATTATTATGAATTTACCCTTCATGATTATTTACCATGGGTTACCTATTATTAATGTAAATTAGAAATATAATCCTCAGATATATTGAAAGTAAATGATTGATATTTATATTAATTATTAATTATGGACTATATATCGGTGCTCCCACCTGCCACGTGAAATCATATAAATATTATACCTACTAAATAATCACATGAATCATTAATTACTCATGATTTTATATCTAATTATATTCTTGGTGAATAATATAAATATCTAGAATCATATACCATATATAAAATGGCATGACAGAACCATTCATATGATACTCAAAACACTAATATGAGTAAATTTGATGAAAGTTATTGAAAATATGTAGTATGATTATATATTAAAGTTGTATGGTTCAACTTATTGTATAAAATAATTATCCATAATTAGTTAAAATCAATAAATATTTTTTCTCTTAAAGTAAAAAATGAATCTATTGAAAATGGTAATCATTTTTAGATATTGTCCCAAACATGACATCGAAAAAAGATAAATTATTGGATATCATTAAATTTTTTTGATGATATATTTATCAATTTGAATTTTTTCAATAATAATCAATGAAAAAGATTTTGAGAGATTTTGAAATAAAAAACACTAAAAAAGTATTATAGGAATATTCAATTTATTTAACTTATAATGTTTTTGATTGATTATCCAAACTACCATGCCTATTTAATATATATGAGATTATTACAAGAAATGTTCTTCATTATAAATTTGGATATTTATTTACATATTTTTATTAGATCATATTATTTTATTTTCATTTTTATCTATAAGGTAAAATTGATTACAATATCTACGAATCCTTGAGGGGTTCAAAATTCCTAAAGCATATTCCAAAGTATGAACTTTTCACCCAACACTACAACATTGTTATCATTTACTAGCGGTTTAATAAACCACCACTAATTTTTTAAAATAAATTAGCAGTGGGTTTTAATAATCCTCTGCGAAACACGGTTTTTTTAATAGCGACGACACTTCTCCCCCAGACTCCCCCGACACCCCGACCCCCAACCCCCAAACCCCTACGACCCCCAGAAACCTTAGGACCCTAGCAACCCATGCGACCGCAACGACCCCCCAAATCCCGCATTGTGCCTCACTGCCCCTCACCATGCCTCGCCGCCCATAATGACCCCTGGAACCCCTAAACGCCCAGTATCCTACAACCCTGACATCCACTATGACCCAAGTGACCCCCTGAATCCCTCAACATGCCCTGACACTCCTCACCGAGCCTCGCCACCTATCGCGATCCCTGAGACCCCCTGAAACCCTTAGAGCATGCAACCCTAACAACCCCCGCAACCCCGATGACCCCCCGAATCCCAAGACATAGTAAAACTATATCATTAGTTTAGGTCATCTATATCATTAGATTCATCAATTTTTTAGTGTAATTTAAGTTGTCAACATCATCAGTTTCATTGATGTTACAACATTCATTAGGATTTTTAGTATCACCCATGTCATTTATACATTATGTTTTATTATGTAAAACTATATTTTTATCTTAGTTACGATCATCTATATCATCAATATACATAGTGTCCGTAATTTCATCCATTCCATCATTGTTATTGGGTATATAAGTTATAGATATTTAATTGGACTCTTTTATGTCATCAATATCATCAGTGTCTCCAGTCTCATTGGGTTCATTGGTTTTTCTATAATTTATTGTCTTATTAGAGTCATCAACATCATTGATGTCATAAGTGCTGTCAGATTCATTATCATGTTTGGTTGTGTTGATGTGATCATGGTAATAAGTGTCATCATTGTGATCTCTGTCCTCAATTTATTAATAGTAACTGGATTCATATGTTTTATTTTTTTCAAGAGTTTATTCAATATGGTTCATCTCATTGGTGTAATTGATGTTGTTTGTCTCATAGATGTAATAAATTTCATTGTAATTATTGAAATTATTTGTGTCATAATTTCCATTGGTATGGCCAATGTAATTAATTTCATTGGTTTTATCTATGTATTTATTTTCATTATGCTTATTAGTTTTTTCATCAACATCATTTTTTCCTTGGTTCTTCAGTTAATTGGTGTCTTCATCATCAAAGGTTTTTTCTACATCACCATAATCATTTTAATTGTTATCGTTCTTGGAATCATTAACATTTTGATCATTGTTTTTCATAACCATGTCATCCATGTCATCCATTTAATTGGCGTTATCTTTTTCTTTGATTTCATTCAATGTGTCAATGTTTTTAGCATCATTTTCATCAAATATAATCTTGGTTTCTGCAATATCATTGGTTTCTTCTATGTATTTTTTATCATTAGTTTGATCAATAATGAATGCAATATTATTATCATTAGTGAAATTTATTTCATCAATATATTAATTAAAATTTCATTAATAGGGGATATTTTTTATCAGCTTCTCAGGTGTCATCGCAGAGCCTAATCATTAGTGGTTATTTACTTCATTTTAATTAATTTTTTTATTTGTACCACTTCTACATTTAAATTTTTATAGTCTGGTTATATTTAGGGATATCATTGGTGGTGGCCTATTTAATTATAGTCACACCATTCTCAAAATACCAAGGAACATGGTACTCAAGTTGATGCTACATGATTGTAGGCCTGGGTTTGGGCAAGGCTCAATACTTGATGATTGGATTACTAGGAAAAACCATGGGAGTTTGAGACTAGGATTGGACTTGGGACCATATTCGAGGTTTTTTTAGTTTTGTATTATGGAATTTTGGTTTCTGATGTATATGATATGTTACTGATGTATTCATTTGCTGAAAAATATTATATAGTTCATTTTTTATATCATGGTTTGTTTTTTATTATCTCTCTATCCTTTTATGGGTATTTTTAATTTTCATTCTTGGGTTTTATAGTGGGTGGGTTCATTATTTACCATATGTATTTATATTGGAAAACCTTATTTAACATAATTATATATTTTTTAACTAGTATATATGAATCTATTTCCTTATTTAGTAATACTTATGTGTTTTAATTTTTTTAATATTGTGTAGGAGAATTGGGATATAAATGGATAAAAGATGGATCACAATACCGGGGAACACACCTCACTATGATAAGGGTTTGGAAAAGTTTTTAGATTTTGAAAATTCTAATCGATCCATTGAAGAGAGAATAAGATTTCCATGTCCTAAATGTAAATTTAGAATATGGTTGAAGAGAGATTATGTTTATGAACATTTAATATTGAAGTTATTCCATGCTCAATATTTTTGTTGGATTTGGCATAGAGAAACAAACCTTACAGAAAGGTTGAGCACTGATGTCAATCCATAGAATGAGCTCCAAACTTCATCTACAATGGAAAATGAAATGAAAAAACTTATAAAATATGAATTTAGTATTGAAAGACTTCACCATCAACATTGAAACATATCTAAAAAACAAGATGAGGGTGAAACAAATAACAATGTGACAAGTGATGTTTTTTAGATTGTATAAAGACTTGATCAAGATTGTAACATGTCATTGGGTCCTACTCTTGATTCTGTGGAGACTAATGTAAGAGAAAACTTCACTGAGGAAAATATGATTCACGGTTTATTTAATGAGGGAAATAAAGAGTTGTATAGTGGATGTTTGAAATATTCAAAACTTTCTTTTATACTAAAGTTGTACCATACAAAATGTCTATGTGGAATTACAAATAAGGCAAAACCCATGATATTGTAATTGTAGCATGATGCATTTCATGAATAAAAAATACCTGAGTCTTTTTATGATATGAAAAAAGTTGTAAACAAGCTTGGTTTGAATTATAAAAAAATACATGCATGTCCCAATGATTGTATGCTTAATTGGAAAAAGGAATCATGTAGACATGATTGAAAATTTTTTCTTCTTCTAGGTGGAAGTCAATGGGTGACATTGTAAGTCTAAATCAACATACTACCATGAAGAAGAATAAAAGGATCCCACCTGCAATGGGTTTTCATTAATTTCCTTTAAATCCTCTATTGTAAAGATTATTCATGTCATTGAAAACCACCGAACACATGAAGTGTAATTCTGTATATAATAACAATGATGGGTTAATGTGACATCCATGAGATTCCCAATCATGGAAGACATTTGATTTATTACATCCATATTTCTTAGCAGATCCTAGGAATGTTCGATTGGGATTGACTACCGATGGATTCAACCAATTTGAGACTTTGAGTACCACTAATTTCATTTGGAAAGTTGTTTTGATCCCTTAAAATCCACCACTGTGGATGTGTATGAAACAAACATATTTTATCATTTCGATGATTATTCCTAGAAAAAAATTCCTGGAAATGATATTGATGTATTCTTATATCCTTTAATTGAAGAATTATAGGATTGATATAGAAAAAGTGTTGAGAAATATGACGGTTCTTTTAAAATAATGTTAAAAATTAATGTTGATTTAATGTGGACCATTAGTGACTTCCCGGGACTTGAGAATTTATCTGGTTAGAACACTTACATGGGTTTGGTTTGTCCTATTTTTAAATTTGATTTTGATCCCAAATGGCTACCTCGTATAATAAAATGGTGCTTCTTGTACCATTGAAGATTTCTTGATGCATCTCAAAGATTTCTGCTGAACATATCAAAATTTAATGATTTAATTGATTGTAGACCACCTCCAAAGTTTTTAACTAGTTCTGAAATATTGGCACAACTTGGAAATGTTGAAATATAATTTCAGAAGGTTCATCATTGGGATGATAATGGGAAATGAGTTTTAAGTGCATTATCAAGTGAAATCATAAAGCAAAAATAGAATAAAAAAAGTACATTCTTCAAACTTCTGAATTGGGAATTTAATTTGTTGTGGAATAATCTTGATTTGATGCATATTGAGAAGAATGTCTATGAAAATTTTATCTTCACATAGATTAATGGGCATGGAGTGTTGAAAGATCATCTCAATTCATAGAGATACTAACAAGTAATTAACATCAAAAGTGATCTCAAGCCATATGAGAATGAAAAGTATGCTCCGACAAATTTTTCAATTAAAAATAGGGACAAAGATACCTTCCTTCGAATTTTAAAGCATGTGAAGGAATATGATGGTTATTCAAGTAACATCTCAAGGTGTGTTGACTTAAATAATCATAGGTTAGAAGTATTGAAAAGTCATGATTCACATATTTTGTTATAGTAGTTATTACCATTGGCATTTCATACATTATTACTTGAAAAAGTTACTGCAGTTGTACTCCAATTCTGTACATTTTTCAGACAACTATGTGAGAAATATCCACATCCATTTGATCTTGGAAACCTTCAGGAGAGGTTTTTATTGACACTTTTTGCAATGTAGATGATATTTCCTCTGTTGTTTTTTACTATAATGACACATTTAACTGTGAATTTGGTTAAGGAAGCTAAATAATGAGGCCCCGTACATTATAGATGGATGTATCCAATTGAGATGTACTTTATTTATATGTTTTTCAGTTTAGTAAACAATTATTGGCACTTAATTAAATGCATAATTATGTTATTTTATCAACCCATGGTGTATATAAATCATTATATTTATTCACTATATTATCAATATAGTTTTGATAATATCAAAATTCATGAAGAGTTTAAAAAAATGTACTTTATAATAAAATTATAGGGAATCTACTTGTATTTTTTTGAATTAATCATCCAGAAGTTTAAATGATATGAGATATAAATATGAATTCTCATTTTATTTATTGTTGAAGGATATACATGTATATGTTCATATGTACCTTGAAAATAAAAATTGATCTAATTATGATGCAAGGGGATTTTATATTTCAATAATTGATATTTAATGGGTATAAATGATTAATTATTCTAAAATTTTTAATCAAAATGGGTTGGATATAGATGCCTAATATTTATATAATCAAAAAAACATAGTTCTCAAACTGGATATTTTTTCACATATGGTTGAACTTTCATGGTGTTGAATAAAAAAACTATTTCCAGGAATTTATCTAATCCTGATGATAGGTTGATAATAGTTCATGAAGAAAGTCATAAATATGTTTAGTTGAGATCAATTGTTCATCATATTTAAAATAATTTTGGATTGTAAATGTGTAATGATATTCCCATAATTTTATATGAGGATAATGTTTCTGGTATAACATAAATTAATTGTTGGTATATCAAAGGTGATAATAAAAAATATATCTCATAAAAATTATTTTACATTCAATAAATTCTAAATAATGATGAGATGTATATCCATAAAATATGGTATTGTGATATTTTTTTGATTTATTCACAAAATAATTATCAACTGAAAAATTCATTTATAAAATTGGGTGGTAAAGACTCAAAAATAAATCATGGTTTTATGAGGGGAGTTGGAAACACTATACTCTTTCCCACCTCATCATGATTTCCCACTAGGTTTTCTTGAAAATGTTTTGAATTAGGTAGCATGGAAAAAAATTCAATTATTTTGGCCTCACTTGTATTTTCCAATTGAGTTTTTAAAACTGAATATTATATAAGTTTCTATGAAATTATGACATCCAAGCGAGAGATTTATGATCTATTAAATATGAATATCATAATAATGGTAACTCTCTATTCCGAACAAAATCTTTAATTTTCTAACCCTTCATATGTCATCACTTTGTTTCCAACCGTTGGATTAGACTTATAGAATTGGGATTGATCTACACCTTTTATGGAATTTAACATGGAACATATATATATATATGAATAATATATTGTTTTTGAACTTTTTTATCTCAAGATTTTTTCTCTATTTCTTCATTTACATTAAATTTTCATCATCTTTCTTTTTATTTTTCACCACTATCATGAACATTTGATGAAATGTTTAACTAGACATTACCTTGATTTCAATTAACATTTCATACTGAATTTTAAATTCACCATTATTTCAACTGACATTCAATTAATTTTATAACATATATATATTTATAAATATATATATATATGTATGTATTTATGTATATTTATATATTTATACACAAGCACAAACACATATATTTATCTATATTTATAGGTATATTTATATATATAATTTTGTACATATATAATGTCATTTATTATTTATATTTATTTATAATTTCTAGACATTTATATATATTTATGTATATTTATATTGTATTTATATATTTATATATATTTATTATAATTTTTTATATTTATATGTGTTCATAAATATTTAAATATTTATATGTATTTATACATTTTATGTGGGTATATATACACATATATTCATTTATGTATATTTATATGTATATATATATATTTATGATTATATTTAATTATATTTAATTATATATATATATATTAGGTGCTTGGGGGTACAATTACATTAAACACAAACACACACACCATACACACAGGCTGAAAAGGCATGCCATAGCCCCCCAGGGGATATCCACCCATCACACCTTGTTTATTCAGTACACGACCCGAAGGCCTAGTGGACATGAAGCCCATTACATGGAACAAAGTCCCAAAAATTAACCTAAAGGCCCAATTCAACATCATGCCTGCGTCACCATCTACCTATGTCATGTATGTGTCACCACCTACCTGCGTCATACCTGCGTTATCGCCTACCAACGAAAATTCACTCCCACCCAGATTTGAACTCGGGTCTGATACTGGATTACAAAGAACCTTTAAACATTTATATAAAATTGTATATATTTATATATATTACATGAATATGTTATTTATATATGTATATTTATGTGTATATATATATATATTTATGTTTATATATTGTTATATTTATCTATATATATATTCATTTAAATTTATTTGTATATATCAAATTTTTATTTTTATTTATGAATATTTATATATATTATATAATTATATTTAATTTTTTATATTTATATTTATTTACATACATTCATGTGAATTTTTCAAAATCTACCCCCATTGTGATGTCCTCCTGATCCCACAGTGGAGACAAGCCTAGTTTCCAAAATTCTAACTATGACCTAATCTTGATGTCTACAATAGAACAAGGCGAATTCCAACAACGTTTTTTAATCTAAATTGGTTTGCAACCCATGGCCCGACAACATCAATCCATTTCTGAACATCTAATCCACAACCCAAGAATAACCTTCATCTCAAGGTACTTAACTGGTAAAACCCAAGAAAACTCCCATCAACAACACCGATTCACCAAGATGGATCCTTCTCGAGCCCATCCAACTCAATACATCATTCATGTAATTAACTGACTTATTTCCTACTATGGTGATCCCCAACATATGCCTTAGTTCACCACCACTATTTTTGATGTTATACACATTCATCATCAAAAGAGACCAAAAAACCTCCACACAACCTTCAAAAGCTACCTGATGTATTTCCCAACCCACCGCACCCAAAACATCCATGAAAAATCCACCCAACATTAGAATTTACCCTTTTTATCGAAACTACTCAGATTGGTCACACCTTCTCCATCCATATACCACGTAAAGACTATTTGGTTCTTCCTCAAAACCCATTCCCATTACCGGGATGTACTTATCATTCCAAAATTAACCAAATGTTGATCTCAGACTACCACATACATTCCCTTTCTACCCAACTGAGTCTGGCCATTCTGGAGAACCCTCTCTGTTGCCACCCAACTTACACTTTTGGCATGCCTCCCCTCTACCCAGACATGATGTCTTCTCACTTAAGGCATACCTACATCACCTACGTATACCCATTGAAGTCCATTCCTAACCTCTGGTGAAACTTCATCTCCTTAGAATCCACTACTTTATAAACCATTGTTAGCTATACCGCACACACAAACATTTCTTTGATGAACACACTCAATATGACCTCCAAAACCAACTCGACCCTGAATCCATTGCTCGGTTCGATCTACCGCCATATACAAGGCCCACCTGGCTTTCCTTAATGACCCCAAACATGTCCCCTACAGGATTACCTTAGGCACCTTAATTCCACCACATTCACTACATTGTTTTGTCGACATATCCATGACTAACATAACACTTCCCACATTAGTATTTTCATTATCACTACTTTTCTAAAGTAATTTCTACCACTATAGACCACGCTTCAATAAAAAATTGAACCCTAAAACATGGTAATGACCATCTTTCTTCCCAAAGAATAATAAAATAAACATTACCCATTACTTGTTCCCAAAACTGAAGAATGTCACTAATTTAATTATTCGACATCTAGTCTATATCTAGGACATATCCCTCAAATGATAAATGGTGAAATTTCAACCATGTAGCTTCACACACATCACTCCATGAGTTTATCCTCTAGGAGGCTCCATTTCATCAATATCACATTTAGGTATCCAGGAATAAATCCAAGTCTCTCCGAGCATACCTGGGATGATGTAAAGATATTTAATATAATAATCACTAGATAAGAATGCACTAATAAGTAATCTATGAATGCCACCACAACTCAAGTGGGATCTCCTCTCTAACTCACCACCACTTTGTGATCCCTTTACAAAGATGACATTAACTGACACTTCTTATGGAAATTCCATAACCATACCTCAAGAGTTCTTCCAACATGACCTTGTTGAATCACAATAGAAACAAAATGATCCACCACACAAATCCAAACCCAATAGGTCTCTCATAAAACCAATGCTTCTTACTTGGTTTCACAAGAAATGATAGGTGCTTATTCCAAGTGGACTCTCCACCCATCCCCAAAGACATTATTACCTCCCAGGGACATTCTCATATATGGAAATCATCAGAGTTCTCGAGGTATCACACTTTCATACATATACACACCAAAAATGACTCTTGATCACATGAGTTGTACTTCACTAGAGATAGGCCCAACTCCCATATATACTTCTAACCATGCCTTCTGGCCTGTTAGCCTCATTGGACTCAAGGAATTCTCAAAATTATTGTCGAATAAACCAACCACTCGTGTAAAGAAGCCCAAACTTGTGAAAACCACCTCCCCAGGTGTCACCTCAATACCAAAATTTTCCTTCCATACTTGGGTCACCATTTTATTATTATCCCAAAACAACACTTATTTCCATATCAAACTCCCTCAAGACATACAACAAGGATTCTAATGAATTTGATGCTTCCAAAACTGAACATAAAACCAACCAAAAGTAATAAAACATCTTTTTGAGAAAGAAACCAATGCATAACCATACATTTTTACGAAATCAATGATGACTACAATCCATCAATTCCACCTATGGGTGCCCATCCAGGATTCACATTCAAAGGCACCTGCCAAACTAGGCTAACCTCCTCTGGGGTTACCATCAATTTCCAAAACCATCAACGCATGAACCAACTCAAGTCACATATCATAAACCATTGAATTCCCACTTATACCTATTGTAAAAACTCGTACTAGGAAACTCTCTCCATTTTCCACTGCCCAAGTCCAAAACATTCACATCTTCCATACACACCCAAAAGCACTATCAACCCCGAATGACCTCCCTACCGGGTCACCATGATGTTCAAATGAACCAACTCCCTAAACTGGAGTCATGAATAACAATGTTCAATGGCTCTCCCTTTAATCCATTCATATCAAATCTAAAATAACTCGCTACTCATGGGAGACAATCCTACCCCTGTTCCAATCACACATGATCTAATGCACAAAGAAACCTTTTACTATTATATTTACACCAAAGATACTCACACTTGCACATCAACACCATTATATGAACACCAACTCTAGGGTCTAAACAAAACTCACATGGTATCAACCTACAAGAGTCTCTAAATCCACATTAACAGGCCTCATTTCACAACTCCAGGGTTACAGCCTAACCATGTACACAACAAGAAAAATTTCATTTACTAGAATATCCAAACCATCAAGGAGCCACATAACATTTCACAAGGTTTCAAACTAAGTCACTCTCACTACCCAAACCACCCATGGAAATGGTGAACATGTTTCATAAGGGATACCCCCCACTAGTTTCATTAAAAATTTCTGTCATTTTACCATTTCCCTTATTAATTGAAACATCACCATTTAAAACCCATGGTTTCACTCTTCAAAACATTTCAACACATTCTATTCCAAAAACAAAGAATTTACACTTTCAAAAACATTTTTTGTTAACCCAACATTTCAACAATAAAATCTTTGTTCAAATTCACATTTCAAAACATTTACATTCAAACCAATTTCAAGGAAAGATAAAAAATATAAATCCAAACGAAGAAATTAGACTAGTAACATGTGAGTCCCAAATAAATATCAATCATAGGAAACATATGGATGACCTATGAATCCTATGTTCCTATCATGATTCTTGAACTCACACACCCTCTATTATCATACCATGCTAAGAGATAAAACCTCATAAATCAATAAAATCACATCCAATTTCACCACCCAATGTGTATGTATCAGTAAACCATAAAATAAATAAACCAAAAATTAATTCACACCCCTGGTGACTTGGGTTTTCCTTTGTACTCATAGATGCAGGCACCCATTCATGATTTCATTACAAAGTAATGATAAGAACCTAGTGTCATGTCTACCAGGCACCAAATAGAAAAAAAAGATAACTCTTATAATACCACGTTTTAACATCCCCATCCCAATGTCCACTATATTCAGTGCCCTAAAACGGGTCGTCACATGACCTTAGGCAAGCCTCCCTATATTTCAGAGGCTTTCGAGTGACATTTCATGTTTAAGAAGAAATATTGGGGAGACTATACCTTTTGATTAGAGTAATTACACAATAGAAATAATATTAATAGATATAGTAACTTGTAGGAACAAATAAATGGAAAACAAGCGATAAATTCCAAAAAATAACCAAGTAGATCATGCTATAACAATAGGATGTATACACTCTATGTCATGCTATCATACAAATAATATCCCAAAACCAAAACTACCAAAGTACCCCAAGCACGGACCTGATCCCCAACCCATTACTAACATCCCATGCACCAAACCAAAAACCCATGAACAAACCTAACACATGGCCTATCCACTGAACCTATAATAGAAACAAATATCATCTGTTCAGGTACTTACGTGTCATGGCGACCTGAGCTGCGTGTGAGTACACCTCAGTAGGCCACCACCAACATTGTATAAAGAAATATGCAATCTATACAACAGTTCATGTAGATAACTCGTTGAAATAAATAAACAAGTCAGAAAAAGAAATGTAAATATCTATATGTGTGACCATTGGGAAATTCAAATAACCATTTTAACTATTTAGTTTTCTAGGGAAAAACAACCAACTAAACCAGATCTAGTCACACTATAATCCTAAGCCATAGAATAGGGATTTAAATAATTTTAATCACAAGGGGAATTTAGTAAACACAATTTATGAACATACCATGGATCCTCAGTCTAGTAAGAAATCCCTATCCATGCATTTGGGAAGCATAAAGACATATTCCAACTTCCCAAACCACACCATGATCGTACATTGGGAATTATAGAACCTTAGTCTAACATCCCATCCCAAAATAACATAACACCTAACTTGGAGCCTCATCCTAGGTAGTCTCATCTAATGAAAATGTTAGGGGCCTAGAGAGTTAGTCCAAATCCCTAACATGTGCATTCTATGGGTGTGTTTAAAGCCTAAATCCATCCCGACCCATGGGAGGATCCTTAGTCCAATACCCCGCATAAAACCAAGCCATGTGAACATTCTTACTTAATCATATCACATTTATCAAAACCAAACCATAACCATCAAGAAGATTTATCATTTAGAATATTAACTCATCATACATATCCTACTTACAAGGTATAACCCATTAACGCATATACCTTTTTTCCAAACACCCCCTTATAGTATGTCATCGACTAATCAAATTCTTCATTCAGTTCATTTCATAACCATGTTAACATTCCAACATAATATTCATGGGTTATATCTCACAAACCCTCATATCATTTCAATTAATATGGTCCGAATAGACCTCTCAACCAAAGCATGGTATAAAACCCAATTCAAAATATTCAATTAAAATCCTCTTGAAAACACCCCTTTAAAAACATGGGTCTTCATCTTTGGAAAAATATATATGCACCAAGGCTTTCATTTCCATTCCCAAACATTCAAACAATCATTAATAATTTTTACAATAAAGGGGACACACCCCATTTCAAAAAATCAATAGAAATCCATTAATAAGAACCCCTTTTTCAAAACATTTTATGTCAAGACCTCTTTTCGAAACATTACACAATTTTAACCCCAACTACTTCATTGAAATTCATGTTTGGGTTGAAATTAAAAACACACTATTTAAACCCTTTCCATGAACCTTTTTTCACTTACATAAATATCAAGTAAACATCTCAGTAATCCTATTATCTAAAACCGCATACCCCAATAAAATTCACCACCCACTTATTTCTGTATTTACCCAATATCAACATTTACCAACACATTTAACCTTTTATATGAGTTTGGAATACCCCAAGGGTAGCCCTAGGTTTGGTCTCACATCATCAATGAACCCAACAGGGTCTGTGAAGGGTATCCCACCTCAATATAAGGCTCAAAATACTTCCTAAAATCAAAGAAATTAAAACACAACTAGAAAATACATTTTTTCAAACACATACACATATAAAAAAATGATACTATGTGAAAATATCTAAGAAAACCTACCTCAATTTAAATGATGACCGCACACTCAAATTTAGTCTTTTATATAGAAACAAACCACCTTTAAATCCCCAACCTTGTATCCAATGGAAATGAGGGTTTTAGGGATTCGAGAAAGAGAATGGATTCTATAATCCCAAATCTAGAAAGTAGAGAAAATGGTAGTGTTAGACTCACCTAGAGCTTCAATTCTCTCCTAAAAATGCTCCAGAGGGCCTAAAAATTATGGATAATCATCCATTGGATTCTAGGAGAATAAGGGTTTGTAACCCTTGATGTTGTAGCAGAAATGGGAGGAAAATGGGAGGAATTTCATAAATCATGAGGGGATTTTTTTTTGAAAATCCCCTTTCATTAATGCGGTGCACGGTTGGCCAAACCATGCACCAACTATGCTCTAGACTCTTTCCTAGAGGGGCCACGGGTATCACATTTTCCTAGAAGTCTGCACTGTTTGAAAAACTATGTGGTATCCATATGGGATGGATCTTTACAAGCCCACATGGTTTTACTCTCCCCCTTTTCATGATTTTACCAAACCATTCACCCATCTTCCTAGGCCCACATGGTTATAGAACACGGTTACTACTTACTATATACTTACTATACAAGATGCACTCATCCAATGGCCCAAAGGCCTTCATTTTTTATTGATTTTTGATAATCCACCTTTCAAGGGGTGAGGTGGAACCCTTACATAGCCCGTAGGCGCAAGTATTACATGGACCATAGGACTTAGATGCATTGGATAACCATTTCCAGCCTACTTCACAACCGAAACACCCTGAACACCCCTGAAACTTCTCATACACCAAGGATTACTTCATTATATAAGGAAAAGGGAGTTTATCCCACATTTTAACAAAAATATATCTCCAAAAAATGTCAAGATCTTACATTGTATTTTAGTGTTTTTTAATTTTTTAGGGGTTTTATGGTTTTTATAGTTTTTTAACATTTACATAAGTTTAAAGGGTTTTTATATTTTTTGTGGGTTTTTAGGGTTTTTGTTTGTTTTTCAGGGTTTTTAGGTTTTTAGGGGTTTCTATGGTTTTTAGTTCTTTTAAGGCCTTTTTAGTATATTTGAGTGATTTTAGGTTTTTTGTGGATTTATGTGTTTTTTTTGTTTTAATGGTTTTCTTTGCGTTTTCAATGATTTTTGGGTTTTTAACGTTTTTTAGGATTTTTAGGACTATTTTTAGGATATTTATGGTTATAAGGTTTTTTTGGGAATTTTGAGGATTTTTTGGGAATTTTAGTTTTTGAATGGGTTTTTTGGTTTTATTGGGGTTTTTGTGTTTTTAAGGTTTTTAGGGGTTTTACATGTTTTTATGTTTTTAAGGTTTTCTTATGGGTTTTCAGGGTTTTTATGTTTTTTGGATTTGAGGGATCTTTAATTTTTTTAGGGAATTTAGGTATGTTGAGGGATTTTATGTTTTTTGTGATTTCTATAGTTTTTTGGTGTTTTATGGGTTTTTCTAAGATGTTTAGGGTTTTTTGAGATTTTTAGGGTGTTTATGGTTTTTTAGATTTTTTAACATTTTCATGGGTGTAAAGGGTTTTTATAAATTTTAGTGGCTTAAGTTTTTATTGGTTTTTAGTGTTTTTAAAGGGTTTTAGAGGTTTTTATGGAATTTAGGGGTTTTTAGGGTTTTAACAGTCAGTTTAGGTTTTTTAGCAGTTTTCGGTTTTTTGGAGTTTTATGTGTTATTAGGGTTTTAAGGTTTTCTTATGTTTTAATGGGTTTTAGGGTTTTAAAAATTTTAATGAATTTTTAGGAATTATTTTGTATTTTTTTTTTGTTTTTTAAGTTTTTGTGTATTTTTATGGTTTTTAGGGTTTTTATGGTTTTTAGGGTTCTTTTGGGTTTTTAGTGTTTTCACCTTTTTAGGCTATTTAAGTAATTTTTTGTTTTAAGGTTTTCTTTGGATATTTTAGGGTTTTGAAGCTTTTTCACAATTATAGGGATTTTAATTCTTTTTTAGGGTTTTTAATTCTCCTTAGGGTTTTTAAATATTTTGTGGGTTATGAGGATTATTTATGGTGATTTATGATTTTTTAGAGTCTTTTATCATTTTTAAGGATCTAAAGGGGTTTTAGAGTTTTTATTGGCTTTTAGGGGTTTTTATGGTTTTAGGGGTTTTCATGGTTTTTGGGATTTTAGTGTTTTTAGAGGTTTTAGTGTTTTTAGGTTTTTAGGGGTTTTGAGTGTCTTTTAGGTTTATTAGGGTTCATAGGGTATTTAGAGTTTTTAGAGTGTTTAGTGTTTTTTCAGATTCTTATGGCTTTTCTTCTATTATTAAGGTATTTTTCGTTATTTACATTTTTAGGGTTTTAAGGGTATTTTTAGTTTATTTAGGTTTTTTTAGTTTTATTTATTTTTAGGTTTTTATAAATTTCTTAAGAGTTTTCAGTGTTTTTAGGGTTCTTTAATTTTTTAGGTATTTTTAGGAATGTTTTAATATTTTTATGCGGTTTTAAGGATTTTGAGAGTTTTAGGGTTTTATGGTTTTTAGTGATTTTATGTTTTTTCTTGTTTTATGTGTTTTGTAGTTTTTAAAGTTTTAATTGGGGCTTTCAGGGTTTTTTTTACATTTTTGTGATTTTTTTGGATTTTTTGGGTTTTTATGGGTTTTTAGAGATTTTAGTGATTTTGATGGGTTTTTTGGGTTTTTTGGGTTTTTATGGGTTTTTTAGGTTATTATGGTTTTAAATTCTTTTAACCTTTTAAGGCATTTGAAGGTATTTTTTAGTTTGTAGTGGATTTTAGGGTTTTTATGGGGTTTTAGGGCAAGGAAGATGTGAGGGTCGGGCTATCCCCCCCCCCCCAAATTTATTAAAAAGAAAAAATAGACACAATAGACAAGGGAGGGGAGGGGTCAAATGAACCACACCCAAAAACCCCTTACAACCCAAGACGCAAAAGGCCCCCAAATAAAGAAAAAAAAAAGCGAAAAAAGAAAAAGAACACAAATCCAAGAAGCCACCGCCATCATCCAGCATCAACCAGCATCCACCAACTCATAGCTAACCAATGACCAGCATTCAAACTCAACCAGCAATCAACATCCAACAGCAGCACGATCATAAACCACAGCTTCAGCAACTCCCAGCTCAGTAGCAACCAACATCCAGCATCACAATTTCCATTATCCAGCGCATTCCACCATCCAGCAGCACCACATTCCATCATCACAGCAACACAACAGCAACAACACGTCCAAACCAACCCTCCCCTGCAACCAACATCACCAAAACCGACATCGCAACCACTCACAACCAGCAGCATGAAACCACAACACAAGCACTGCAACCAAACGTGGCCATCATCACCTCACATCAAACAACAACCAGCAACTCCATTCACACCATTTCCAGCAACTAGCATGTCCTCCCCAGGAGAATCCACTGCCAGTGAAATAAGAAACAAGTAGAAAACTCCAATGAATGATAGCACCAAAACACCAGCATCAACAACAAAAGCATCACCGCCTCCATGCCGACCAACTCTTATCAACTTGCAGCTCATAAAGAAACAACCAGCACATCCTAACCCATCGTCAAACAAGGAATCACAGCTCAAAAACCAGCAATTATGATCTTCGAACTGAACAACTTTCAACATTCCACATCTCGTTGCATAGCAAACCGCATACCACCAGAAATTGCACAAAAATCGCCAAAACCATCTCAGAAAACCCAGAAACATGTACTCTTTCATTACTGAAATCAAAACCAAGCACTAGGGGAACATGGAATGCCAAAAGGTCTGACCAAAACTAGCATCAACAAACTGGAGCAAAGACGAAGCCGAGAGACTAGGTTGAGCATGTACCTGCAGCTGCTTCGCGAACCGACAAAAGAATCTAACCAGGTCATAGAGAAAACCTCATTATGCAACGCATGATCGAAAAGGATCCGACCAGTGCCGCCAGACCAGTTTGTTGCACCATCCGCAGAAACAAAGCGCCTTCTGAGTAGAACCTGGACGCCGAAGAAATCAACTCTTCCATTGATCCCCTTGACCACGTTGACCCACATGCAGAAACCCTAGATCAGAAAAAAGACCCCGCCATGTGGCTGCTGGGGGATGTTGACCCATTCCAGATCAAGCCGATCTGAAGACATCGTGACCACCATATCTGTCGGATGCCGGACTCGACAACAATGGAGCAAAGCTGTGTCAACGTCCGAAAGCCAGAGCAAAGGAACTCGGGGACGTCGAAGCAGTCGAAGCGCGAAAGCCACCCCTGTCTTGAGGCCGAAGATCACATCTAGGGAATTTCATCACCGAGAACTGGGAAGGAGTAAGGGTCTAACGCTGAAGCTCCGATCTGGATCCAGGGGAAGGCCTGGAAGAAGTGTTGAGAGAGAGAGAATCAGAGGGGAGTTCGCCGCCATCCTTATGGGGTTTTATGGTTTTATGGTTTCTTGGAGTTTTTATGTTTTAAGGGGGTTTGGGGTTTTTTATGTGTTTGAGTGGTTTTTAGGATTTTTATGGGGTTTAAGTGTTTTTAGGTTTTAATGGTTTTCTTATGTATTTTCAAGTAGTTGTTAGCTTTTTATTTTTTAAGATATATTTAGTTCATTCTAGGATTTTTATGGTTTTTAGGGTTTTAAATTATTTTGATGCTTTTTAAAGGTTTTATGATTTTTTTGGGGTTTTTAGTGTTTTTTGAGTTTTTTAGGGTTTTTAATGTTTTTAGCATCTTTTTATGTTTTTAGGGTTTTAAATTGTTTTTAGAAAATTTAATGGGGTTTTAGGGTTTTTATGGGGGTTTTGCATTTTTTTAATGTTTTAGTGCTTTTATGGATTTAAGTGGGTTTAATGGGTTTTAGGGTCTTATTATAGTTTTATTGGTTTTTTATCATTTTTTAGTTTTAGGGGTTTAAAGTTTTTAGGTTTTTAATGTTTCTAATAATTTATATGGGTTTTTACACATTTTTACTTTTTTAGGGATTTTAGGGATTTTTATGATTTTTATATTTTTAGATTTTTATGGATTTTTAGGGATTTAGGGTGTTCAGGGTATTTTATCTATTTTTATTTTTTACGGTTTATATGGTTTTATGTTTTTATGGTTTTCTTAGGATTTTTCATGGTTTTTATGGTTTTTAAATTTTTAGGGTTTTTACAGATTTTTCGGGTTTTTTCATTTTTCTGAGTTTTTAGGGTTTTTAGGGATTTTGAGGGTAATAATGATTTTAAGGTTTTAGGGTTTATGATTTTTATGTTTATAGGGTTTTAGTGGTTTTTTAATTTTTTATGGTTTTTAACGATTTTAGAGTTTTTATCCTTTTTGGGGTTTATGTTTTTTAGGGTTTTAGTGTTTTTAAAGTTTTTATGTGTTGTTATGGTTTTATTTTTTTAGAGTATTTTATGATTTTTAGAGGTCTCTAGGTTTTTAGGGACTTTTTATGGTATTTTTAGGGTTTTAGTCTCTTTATGGGTTTTAAAAGTTTTTATATTTTTGTGATTTTTATGGTTATCTTAAGCATTT
Source organism: Viscum album (assembly GCA_963277665.1). Taxonomy (NCBI): domain Eukaryota; kingdom Viridiplantae; phylum Streptophyta; class Magnoliopsida; order Santalales; family Viscaceae; genus Viscum; species Viscum album. Next base: position 2,048,605,822 of record OY728159.1, read on the forward strand.
TTAGGGTTTTTGGGGTTTTATGTTTTTATGGATTTTTAGGTATTTTTGGGTTTTTTAGATGTTTATTGTTGTTTTGTTTTTTAGGAGGTTTCAATGTTTTCAGGTTTCTAAGGTTGACTTAGGAGTTTTACAGGGTTTTATGGTTTTTATGTTTTTAATGGTTTTTATGGCCATTTTAGGTTTTTTATGATTTTTAGGGTTTTTTGTGATTTTGAGGGGTTTTAGGGGTTTTTATATTTTTAGGGGTTTTTATGTTTTTAGGGGATTTTTTTATGTTTTTATGGTTATTTGGATTTTATATATTTTTGTAAAAATTTTAGTGATTTAAACGGTTTTTTGTAGTTTATAGTTGTTTTAGGGTTTTTATGGGTTTTAAAAAAATAGTCATTTTTAGGGGTTTCAGGGTATTTTGGGGTGTTTTATAGTTTTTTTCATTTTTAAGTTTTTAGGGGTCCTATGTGTTTTTAGATTTCTGAGATTTTTATTATATTTCATGTGTTTTAGGGTATTTTACATTTTTCATAATTTTTTGGGGTCTTTTTAGGATATTTTTGGTTTTTAGGCTTTTAAGGGATTTTGATGTTTTATAGGGTTTTTAGCATTTTATAGATTTTAAGGGGGTTTAAGTGTTTTTAGATTATTAATGATTTCTTATGAATTTTTATGAGTTTTATGTTAATTTAAAATTTTAAGGATCTGTAGGGGTTTTTAGTATTTTTATGTGTTTTTTTGGGTTTTAGGGATTTTGGGGGTTTTATATTTTTTTGTTTTTGTTGAGTTTTTAGGTTTTTTGAGTAATTTTTGAGTTTTTTAAAAATATTAGGGTTTTCAAGAGTTTTTATAGTTTTTATTTGTTTTTAGTTTTTTATGGGGTCTTATGGTTTTTAAGGTTTATAGGGTCTTTATAGTTTTCTGGGTTTTTAAAGGTTTTTAGAAATTTTTATGTTTTTAGTGATTTTAAGTTTTATTTAGGTTTTTAAGGTTTTATTGTGGGTTTACAGGGGTTTTAGGGTTTTTTAAAATTGTAGGTATTTTTAGGGAAAATTTGGATTTTTATGGTTTTTAGGGTTTTTAGGATTTTTAGGGGTTTTTAGGTTTTTTGTTTTTTTAGGGGTTTTCTGAGTTTTTAGTGGGTTTATGGTTTTATAGAGTTTTATAATGTTTTTATGGGATTAATATGTTTTATATTATTTGTTGATTTTTTGAGTTTTAGGGTTTTTCAGAGTTTTTAAGGTTTTATGTGTTATTATCCATTCTTGAGTGTTTTAGGTTTTTGGGGTAAATTTAAGGGTTTTGGGGTGTTTTAGATTATTTTTAGGTTTTTAGGGGGTTTAATTGTTTATTTTTGTTTTTAAGGTATTCTTATGTATTTTTAGGGTTTTTTTCAGATTTTTATGTTTTTAGGGTTTTTTAGGGTTTTTATTGTTTTAGGGATTTTAGGGATTTTTCAGGTTTGAGGTTTTTAGCATATTAATGTTTTTATAGTTCTTAAGTGTTATTAGGGTTATAAGGTATTCTTAAGGATTTAAGGGATTTTATATTTTTAGGTATGTTTTGGGTTTTAGGTTTTTTTTCATTTTTATTAATTTTGAGGGTTTTTAACTGTTCATGGGTTTTTTGTATTTTAGGGGAGTTTTGAGTTTTTCAATGTTTTTATGTTTTTTTTTGAGTTTCAACACGTTTTAGGTATTAATGGGTTTTTAGAGTTTTCAGTGTTTTTTTGGTTTTTATGGATTTTATGTATTTTTAAGGTTTTAGAGGTTTTAGGGTTTTAAGGGTTTTACAGTTTTTTCTGTTTTTATGGTTTTGGAGTTTTTATATTTTTATGGGTTTTAAGCGTTTTCCAGTTTTTATGGATCTCTTAGGGTATGTTTTGGGGTTTTGGGGGTTTTATGTTTTTATGGATTTTGAAGGGGTTTTTTTGGATTTTTATGGTTTTTTACAGTTTTTAGGGATTTTGAGGGTATTTTAGGTCTTTTATGGGTTTTAGGGGTTTTATGGTTTCTTTTGGAATTTAGGGTTTTTGTTGTTATTTAGTTTTGTTATAATTTTTTTGAGTTTTTTTTAACATTTTAAGGTGTTTAAAGGGGTTTTATAGTTTTTAGTGTTTTTAGGATTTTTATTGGTTTGGGGGTTTATGTTTTTTAGGGGGTTTTATGTTTTTAGGTATTTTTTGGTGTTTTTTAAACAATTCTAGCATATTTAGGTTTTTACTAGTTTATGTGTTTTTATGTTATTATGGTTTCTTAGTGTTTCTCATGGTTTTTAGGGTTTTTTCATTTTTAAGGAATTTTTGGGATATCTAACGATTTTTATTGGGTTTTAGGGTATTAGGGATTTTGATGGTTTTAGAGTATTTTAGTGTTTGATGGTTTTTATGATTTTTTGGGGTCTTTGGTGGTTTTTTTAGTTTTAAGGTATTTAGAGTTTTGTTACATTTTTAGGGGTTAAAAGGTTTTTAGAGTTTTAAGTGGTCTGTAGAGTTTTTTTTGGTTTTTACATTTTTTACATTTTTATGGGTTTTTGGGTTTTTTGGGGGTTTTGGGGTTTTGGGGTATTTATGTGTTTTTTATGTTTTAGGGGACTTATGTTTTATAGGTTTATAAGGATTTATTAGGGATTTTTAGGGTTTGTACGGTTATTTTTTTTACATATATGTATGACATTTTTAGGTTTTTTATTGTTTTATTAGAGGTTTTAAGAATTTTTTGGTTTTGTATGGGTTTTAAGGGATTTTATGGATTTTATTGTTTTTATTGGGGTTTTGGGATTTTTTGATTTTTAAGGATTTTTATGGTTTTTTAGAGTTTTTAATGTTTGTAGGGTTTTAAAGGGTTTTTATACTTTTTAGTGGGTTATAGGGTTTTTATAGGGTTTTAGGGTTTTTAATATTTTTAGGGGTTTAATGGGGTTTTAGGTTTCTAGTGGTTTTTAGGGGTTTTAGGGTTTGTTATGGGTTTTTTGGATTTTTTTTATTTTCTTGGTTTTTAGAGGGTTTAAGGGTGTTTAGTTTTTTAAGGTTTTCTATGAGTTTTTTATGGTTTTAGGGTTTTTTACATTTTTAGGGATTTTATTTATTGTTAGTATTTTAATAGTCTTTTGGTATTTGTATGATTTATTTGAGTGTTTTTATTATTTTTAGGGTTTTTATATTTTTTAGGTTCTTTAGTGGTTTTGTGTGTTTTTAGATTTTTATACTTTTATTAGGGTTTTGTATAGTTTTTAGGGGTTTTTTTATTTTTTATATATTTTTATGTTTATTTTAAAATTTTTAATCCTTATTAGTGGTTTTATGGATTATGAGGGTTTTAGGGGTTTTTTTGAGTTTTTAGGGTTGTTTAGGGGTTTTAGTGGTTTTTATGGGTTTTTAGAGTATTCTGACATTTTTAGGGTTTAAAAGGTTTTTTAGATTTTTTTGGGGTTTTAGTGTTTTTATTTAAATGAAGATGCGGGGGACTGACTATTCCCCCCCCCCCACCACCACAAATTTATTAGAAAGAAGATGCAGACAAGGGAGGGCAAGGGTTAAACGACCCACACCCAAAAACCCTTTACAACCCCAAACGCAAAAGACCCCAAAAAAAGAAAGACAAAAAAAGACACTCATAACAGGTCCAAAAGAAAAGACACATGAAAAAGCATGTCAATCAATATCACCGCCAAAGTTAACCAGCTCCACACCGTGGCAACCGAAGCCCGCACCAAGGCCAGCACCCACACCAGTCAAGTAGCAGTTTGATTCAGCACCTGTATCCGTAGAGTCCCAGCCCGACTTGTAGTGCTCCTGCATTCTGTGCATCGACAAAAGATTCTCTGTGGCCCTCTCTTTCTCAGCATTTTGTGAAGGCCGCTCCCGCTTATTGACATTGAGATTCAACCTGACTGCCCTGGAGGTGGCCCAGGTCACCATAAGTCATGGGAGGGAAAAGTAATCTTTCTGTAGCCTCTGCTTTGGGGGAGAGGAGGTGGAACCATCTTCATGTACTGCTTTCTCACAAATGGATCCATCACTGGCCGCACTTGAATCCTTTTCATTCCCTTTCCTGCTTCCTGACCCAGAATTTTCAGCACCCTTTATTGTAGATTATTATTCTTTTCCTTCGACCTGGCCATAACAACATTTATCCTGCGGTCATCCTTAGAAAACCTCTCCCCGAGTCTCTTAGGTTCACCCTCTAGGGGAAACCTTTCTCATTCTGCCATCATTATATCATGTAGTAGCACACAATGATCTTCATCATATGGAACACCAAAAACATCCATGGACCTCTGTAGGTTTGGTGCCATATCGCCTGATTCAACAGTGGGTCACAATGAAGGAAACCCAATCGGGTCCACTACAGGAGCACTAGGCAGGTCCTCCACACTACTGGCGCCTTCTGTAATAGGAGATGATCCAGCCTCCAGGACTGGATTCCCCACATCATCACACCCAAAAAGCACTAGGGGGAATCTCGCCAATCGGTGCATCACACCCTAGGACTCCAGGACTTCTCTTCTATCACAGTCCTCTCCTTCCCAGCCAAGGACATTAACCACTCATCCCCAGCTCTCAAACCTTGTGCATCCACATCCCCCTGTGCGAGCTCTCCCGCCAGCATGTCATCATCTGCCTATTTAGCCGAAGTTAAGTCCTGAAACTAGTTATGTAGAGTCACAAAATTCTCAACTGGTAATCTGCTACAACTAGCACCCCCACTACTCTTCTTGCAAACCGTAACCTCCTCTCCTAGTGTCAGCGCCAGGGGATCCTCCAACTGGTTATTCCCGTGCCACTCTTCTATCACATCAGCCTTCCCTTGGTCCAACTATATCCCTAGAAGTTCACCACATCCACAAACATCTTCATGCGAAGACTGATTTTACCTTTCATCCATTAGCACTGCCTCAGAAACTTCAAATTATGAATCACTAAAATCTCCCGCCAGACTTCTACTGAAACCACCCGAGACCATCGAAGCAACTTCCAGATCAGTCCGCGGCATCTAGTCAATCATACGGGGAACTTCAGCAACCAAAGGGTGGGAAGACATGGGCTCGAACACTCCATGGCCCCCTTCGCCTCCACCAGAGTGTGGATGTTCTCACCAGGACTCAAATAGACTAGATTAAAACCATTCCTACCATGGGAAACAGATCCACCAGACTGAACATTATGCCCAAAGCTTCAGCAGTTTGAGCAGAAAACCGGCCATGACATAAACATAACTGGTTGCATCCACTGGAGTTCCTCCCCCATAGCAATCCAGACAGCATCCACTGGTTCTTTTGAAGAATCAAACTCAATAAAGGCCCTTGGGGAAACCAGGTGGCAAAGGCCCTTAAACCTACTACCCACAAAAAGGAAACTCCCCACCATATTCCCAAGCATTGAAATAATAGATAAGTTTTGGAAGGGAATGGGGAGTTCAGGAAATCTTACCCAGGTCCCAACCATCGGGGAGATCTGCTTCAGGTGAAAGTCACAGCTCCACTGAGAGAGAGAGACAAGCGAGTTCCATTATATGTTCGAGGAGCCTCCGACCAGGCCAAGATCATATCCTCCTCAGATGTGAAATGATTCATGATGTGGGAGCTATCAACCAGACCCACTGTCGCACAATCCTGAAAATTCCAGTGTTCAGAGACAAACCTATCGAAATTGTCTACTAGGGGCGCCACAACGGGAACCTAACAACCAGAGTCAAGCGGTGCAGATCCAAAGATTAGTTGAACTCCCAAATCAAGAGGGGAAGATAGGGTCATCCTTCAACGATCTCCAGAACCTTTGGAAAGAGAACTATTTGCGGAAAGGGGGCAGTAAATTAGTGGAAGAGAAAGGAAAGAATGCGCTGTGTTTTTAAGTTTTTATGGTCTTATTAGTTGTTTTAGGGTTTTAGGTATTTTTATTTTTTAGGGTTTTTACGAGGTTTTTTTATTTTTATGGGTTTTAGGGATTTTTGGGATTTTGATAGTTTTTAGTGTTTTTAGTATTCTTAGGTTTTATGTGTTTTATGTGATTTTACGGTTTTGAGGCTTTCTTACGGGTTTTCAGTGGTTTTGGTTTTGTATGTTTTGTGGGATTTTACAATATGTTTTTATGATTTTATTGGTTTTTATAGTTTTTTATGTATTTTAATTTTTTTAGGGTATTTAAGCCTTTTAATGTTATTTTTGGGTTTTGGGGGTTTTTATGTTTTTAGGGGTTTAAAGGTTTTTAATGGTTTTAGATTTTTATGGGTTTAAAGAGTTTTATGTTTTTTGAGTGGTATCTATATATTTTATGAGTTTTAGGGTTTTATTGTTTTTAGGAGTTTTTATGGTTTGTCAGGGTTTTAAGGATTTTTAGGTTTTTAGGGAATTTTATGGCCATTTTGAACTTTTATAGTATTTAGGGTCTTTTGGGATATTTAGGGGTTTTTAGTGTTTTAGGGGATTATAGGATTTTTAGTGTTTTTAGTTTTTTATGGGTTTTAATTGTTTTTGGTTTGAAGGGTTTTTCTGGTTTTTTCTGTATTTTAATGTCTTTAGGGATTTGTAGGGTTTTTTAGAATCATTATGGTTTTTAGGTTTTTTGGAATTTATAGGGATTTAGGGTTATTAGTTTTTTATAGAGTTTTGTTTTTACATTTTTAGGTGTTTAAATGGGTTTTATAGTTCTTATTGAGTTTTAGGATTATTCAGGGGTTTTTATGGTTTTTAGGGTTTTTATGTGTTTAAGGATTTTTAATATTTTTTAGGGTTTTAAGATTTTTTTAGGATTTTATGGATTATATGTTTTTTAGGGTTTTAATATTTTTATATGTATTTTCAGGGTCTTTTAGGATATTTAGGGGCTTCTAGTGTTTTATGGGATTATAGTATTTTTAATGTTTTTAGGTTTTTATGGGTTTTAATTGTTTGTGGTTTTAAGGGTTTGTTTGGTTTTTTCTGTGTTGTAATGTTTTTAGGGGATTGTAGGGTTTTTAAAAGTCTTTATGGTTTTTAGGTTTTTTAGGAATTTAGAGGGGTTTTAGGGTTTTTAGTTTTTTGTGTTTTGGAGGTTTTTTACATTTTTAGGGGTTTAAAGGGGTTTTAGAGTTTTTGTTTTGTTTTATAAATTTTCATGGGTTTTTATGGTTTTTAGGGTTTTTATGTTTTTAAGGATTTTTAATATTTTTTAGTGTTTTAATCAGTTTTAGGATTTTATGGATTTTAAGTTTTTTAGGGTTTTAATATTTTCTTATGGGTTTTCAGGGTTTTATGATTTTTATGTTTTTATGTATTTTTAGTGTATTTTTCAGATTTTTAGGATTTTTAGGGATTTTAGATATTTTTAGCGTTTTAGGTTTTTTATAGGTTTTAGGGGTTTTTTATGGGTTTTTAGAGTTTTTTGACATTTTTATGGTTTTAAAGGATTTTTAAATTTTTTTAGTGGGTTTAGGGATTTTATGGGTGTTTAGGGATTTTATGGGTGTTTAGTGGATTTATGGTTTTTGGGAGATTTAGGGTTTTTATGATCTTTTTAGGGTTTTTGCGTTTTTATATTTTTATGGGTTTTAAGTGTTTTTTAGTTTTTATGGTCTTCTTAGGTGTTTTTTGGGTTTTAGGTATTTTTATTTTTGTAGGGTTTTTATCAGGTTTTTTGATTTTTATGGGTTTTTAGGGTTTTTAGGGATTTCGATTGTTTTTTAGCATTCTTAGGTTTCTATGTGTTTTAAGTGATTTTAGGTTTTTGAGGTTTTATTAGGGGTTTTATGTGGTTTTAGTGTTTTGTATGATTTTAGGTATTTTACAAAAAAAATTATGATTTTGTGGGGTTTTACAGTTTTTTTGGTATTTTAAAGGTTTATAAAGTATTTAAGGCTTTGAATATTTTTTTTGGGTTTTGGGGGGTTTTATGTTTTTATGTTTTTAAAGGTTTTTTAATGGTTTTAATGTTTTAGGGGTTTAAAGAGTTTTACATGTTTTTAGTGGTCTTTATATATGTTATCGGTTTTAGGGTTTTTATAGTTTTTATGGTTTTTAGGAGTTTTTCTGGTTTCTCAGGGTTTTAAAGATTTTTAGGGTTTTAGGGATTTTTATGTCCTTTTAGGTCTTTTATGGTATGTAGGGTATTTGGGGAATCTTAGTGGTTTTTATTGTTTTAGGGGATTATAGGATTTTTAGTGTTTTTAGGTTTTTATGGGTTTTAATTGTTTTTTTAAGGGTTTGTTTGGTTTTTTCTGTGTTTTAACGTTTTTAGGCATTTGTAGGATTTTTTAGAATCTTTATGGGTTTTAGATTTTTTAGGAATTTATATGGGTTTTATGGTTATTAGTTTTTTTGGTTTTGGAGTTTTTTTACATTTTTAGGGGTTTAAAGGGGTTTTAGAGTTCTTATTGTGTTTTAGGATTTTTCATAGGTTTTTATGATTATTAGGGTTTTTATGTTTTTAATAATTTTTAATATTTTTTTGGGTTTTAAGAATTTTTTAGGTTTTTATGGATTTTATGTGCTTTTAGGTTTTTAATATTTTCTTATGGGTTTTCAAGGTTTTTATGATTTTTTATGTTTTTATGGATTTTTATGATTTTTAGGGATTTTAGGGTTTTTTAGGGTTTTAGGTTTTTGTAGTTTTTTTTGGGTATTATGGTTTATTTCAAATTTTAGTGCTTTTAATAGTTTTAGGGTTTTCCATGTTTTTAGGGGGGTTTAGGATTTTATCATTTTTAGTGTTTTAGGGATTTTGGGGGTTTTAGGGTTTTTAGGGTTATTTGGTTTTTATAGGGTTTTTAGAATATTTTGGTTTTTTAGGTTTTCTTAGTGATTTTCTAGAATTTTTGGTGTTTTGGTTTTTAGGGATTTTTAGGGACTTTTAGGAATATTATGGGTTTTGGGGTTTTTAGATATTATGAGGCATTCTGTAGTTTTAATAGTATTTTGGGTTATTTTGATTTTTTTTGGGTTTTAAGTTTATTAGAGGGTTTTTAACAATATTTGGGGTTTAAAGTGTATTTAGAGTTTTTACCAGTTTTTATGGGTTTTTTGGTTTCTTATGGATTTTAGGAGATCTTATAGTTATTATGGTTTTATGGACATTTATGTGTATTCAGGGGTTTTACAATTTGTTAGGTATTTTGGGGATTAAACTAATTTAATGTTTTTAATGTTTTCTAAGGGGTTTTCAGGGTTTTTAGGTCTGTTTATCGTTTTTGGGATTTTAAGGGTTTTTAAATATTTTTATATCTTTTTAAGCATTTTGAGGTTTTATGGTTTTTAGAATTTTTATGGTTTTTAGAATTTTTAGGATTTTATGGGTTTTAAGTGTTTCTCGGTTTTTGATGTTTTTGATGTTTTTCCTTCTTTTTACTGATTTTTATATTTTTAATTTTTTAGGAATTTTCTAAACTTTTTATGCTTTTTAGGGTTTTCATTGTTTTTTTAGTTTTTTGGTATTATTATTTTTAGGGGATTTAGGGTCTTTTAAAATTTTAACACATTTCTGGGGCAGAAGAAGATCAGGGCTAGGCAAGCCTAGCCCACCAAAATAAATTAAAACATAAACGAGACAGCTACAAGATGGGCCTGCAAGGGAGAGTGTGAATTTTGCCCCTCCGATCTGAGTCCAAGAATGGAATACAATAAGGTGGGGTGGAAAAAGACCACATTGAGGATCTCTCTTGAATCGCCTGTTTGGAGAGGGCGTCGACAACCGAATTAGCTTCCCTATAAGTATGCGACATATTGATATTCAGGTTCCGAGACAGGTCAAGGAACTCAATTCAATGCGGAAAAAGTCTCCAAGGAACGTCCCTAGAAAGTCCTTTTAAGGCAGTAACTACAAGCATCGAATCTGATTCAATACAAATATGTAACCAATTGAACTAGCATGTAAACTTCATAGCCTTTATGATCCCCCACAGCTCCACTTCATAAGAAAAACCATCCCCAAGAAATTGAAAGAAGTAGCCATTCAAGAAGCCCCGGGAGGTACGGAAGATACAACCACACCCCGATGGGCCAGGATTTCCAAGGGCCGCACCATCAACGTTAACCTTTATCCATGATGGAAGTGGACGGACCCATCTAATATACTTCAAGACCAGTGGTTTTTTGCTCCTTCCAGCCACGCCAAGTGAACACAGCACTGTCAGATCATCGACATCATTAAACATCAAACCTGTTTGTATCCGTGAGGCATTATGTGTTGTCTTGTGGAGCGCCACCACTCCCCCGTACAGCGAGAGGGGTTGCCGATTGAAAGAAGATGCATTTCGGGCAGCCCACACGTAATGAATGGTCGCAACCACCCCGACCAGCAGCAGATTTCGGACCAGGTCGCTCCATTTTAGCTCGACCAGCACACGCAGGAAGTCACAAATCTTCCCTTGCAAATAGCAGGCCAACCCAAAACTCTATGATAGGTAGTGCCATAGCTCAGAAGAAAAGGTACAATGCAAGAAAATATAGATGAAAATCTACTCATCTTTCCTCCATAAGAGGAAGACAGATGCAAGTTTCCATCCAGCAAATTGTAGCTGATCATTTGTTGGGAGCCTATTTCACCAAATTTTCCAGATAAGAGTGAAATGTGAATGGGGAATGAAAGGGGTCCTGAATTTAATCATCCATGGTGGTGAGACAGGACCTGGAGGGCACTTCAATCAGTAGAAATCACGGGTATTGAATTTTCCAACCATGCTGGGCAGCCAGATGAGAATGTCAATATCAGTAAAATAATACCATTGAACATGCATAGCAATACTATCCGGGATGGGGGCAATTGAGTCATCATATTTTCATATGAGATCAACAATGTTAAGAATCTGCAGGTCAGGTGGCGGCATCAAAACCTCTGAGATGGGCTGTTCCAACCATCGTATAGACTAGCAGTTCAGATTAGAATTCCTAGACACAATCCGTTTTTCTTTGGACATAATGTCTTTGTACGAGGATCTTAAGGTCGTCCAGACTGAGGAGGAAAGGTACCCCTTAAATATGTCACAGAGTCTGTGTGTGAATCTTTCCTTGATAAGGTCAAGTACGTCATTCTAAGGATTGAGCAAGCCCCAAGTAAATTTCCCAATCATAACATCATTGAAATGTCGCAGGTCCTTGATACCAAGCCCACCCATATCTAGCAGCTTTGTGCAATGTTTCTAGGTAACAGAGACCACTTTCTTCTCAGCAAGAGTACACGTCCAAGCCAAGTATTTTATTTGGTATTTAAGCTTTTGATGAGACTCACCGGCCATCTATAAATGGGAAAATCATGAACAAACATTGATGTGATAATAGAATTAATCATGCAGACCCGTCTAGCCGGCGAAAGGGATTTTTCCTTCCATTTTGACATTTTCTAGGTGATTTTAGAGGCAATGACTTCAAAGTAGCAGCTCCTTACTTTCCCCCAAAAGAGAGGGATGCCTAAGTAGGTGAAGGGAAGGGAGACTCTCTTCACACCCAGCATGTTGGCAATGCGAGTCTTCTTTGAAGAAGAGACACCATTTCTAAAAATAATTGATGACTTAATCCATCTAATGGCCTGCCCAGCAACACACTCATAGTGGTGGAATATTTGTTTGCCTGTGGACAAAGCTTGCTTATTGGACTTCCCAAACAAGAGGATGTCGTCCGCATAGAGGAGGTGTATGGGGAAAAAAATATTTCGACCATCTTTGATTGGAGAGTACATCCCCAACTGCACAAGGTCACGGATTTAGTGGATCATGTAATCCTCCACCATAGCAAAGAGAAATCCAGAAATTCGATCCCCCTGTCAGACCCCATGAGAGCATGCAAAGAATCCGTATAGGGAGACATTAATTAAAACCAAGACTCTGGCGCTGTGGAGGATTGAAGCAATCAGCCTGATGAAGCTGCTGGAAAAGCCATATCTACTAAGGATCTCAAAGATGAAGCTCCACTTTATTGTTTGAAACACCTTTGAAATGTCCAGCTTTAATGCAAAGCAACCCTTCTTTGTCTTCTTCCACATAATATTGATCCCTTCTGAGGCCGAAAAGAGACAGGTTTGGATTATCTGTCCAGGAACAAATCCAAATTGATTTGGGGTAATGATGTCGCTTACCATCTTCCCAAGCCTGATGACAAGAATCTTTCTTATTATCTTCGGGGTGGTGTTACCAATAGAAACTGGGTGGAAGTCTCCAGTCACTATGGTATTATCCTTCTTAGGAATCAGAGAAATAAAATTGGCATTTGCGCCATGCGGAATCGATCCTGAAAGGAATAATTCTCTCATCGCATTAGTGATATCCACATGAAGAATGTCCCAATAAAACATGAAGAATTTATTTCCAAAACCATCAGGCCCCGCAATGCTATCCAATTTCAGAGAGAAGATCATTGTCATATCTTTTTCCTCAAGAGGGGCTGCCATAAGAGCCTCATTCTGCATGGGTGTGACACAGGATGTAATGGAGTCCGCAAACATGGTAAAGACTTGATTGTTGTCTGTATACAACCTTTGGATGTAGTCCACTGAAGCCTTGGAAATGTTCTCAATCACGATGAATGTGCAATCACCAACCCGGACATCAGTCAAGGTATTCTTGATACGCTTTTCTCTATACAAGACATAGAAGAAAATAGAGTTCCAATCTCCATCTTGTAGCCACTTAACATTAAAGTGAATTTTTTCAAGCTTTTCCTTGAGGGCCAACAGCTCATCGAGCTTTGAATGCAAGCGAAGCTCCCCACCCGATAGAAAAATATACTGCTGATCCATGATTTGACACATAGCCAAATCGGATTCCACCATAGCAATATCATCATCCACCCTGGAGAAGGAATGCTGACTCCATTCTCTATGGAAGTGCATAACCTCACTTAACTTTGAAATCAAAATGAAGTGAGGGATTCCATAGAAAGTATCACTCCACGACTTCATGATTGTTTAGTTTTTTAGTTTTTTAATGGGTTTTAGGGTTTTTTGGCGTTTTATGGATTTTTTTTTGTTTTTTATGTTTTTTTAGCATTTCTAGTTTTTAGGGGTCTTAAGTGTTTTCAAATTTTAATTTTTTTTCTTAAGTGTTTTCATGGATTTTAGTATTTTGTATGTTTTTAATAACTTTTAGGTGTATTGAAGGATTTTTTTTCTTTTAGATATTTTAGGGAATTTTAGGGTTTTTTGAGTTTCTTATCATTTTTTGGGTTTGTATGTTTTTTTGGGGTTTATAGAGATTTTTTATTTTTTTAGGGTTTTGAGTTTTTCTAGATATTTTATCATTTTTAGGGGTTCAAAATATTTTTATTGATTTTAGTAGGTTTTAGGGTTCAATGGGCTTTTAGTGTTTTTATAGGTTTTTAAATTTTTAGTGTTTTTAATGTTCTTAGAGTTTTTTACTATTTTAAAAGATTAAAAGGTTTTTAGAGTTCTTAGTGGGGTTTAGGGTTTTTATTTTTTTAGGGTTTTTAAGGGTTTCAGTGATTTTTATGGGTTTTTGTGGTTTTTGGGTTTTAGGGTATATTTAGGGTTTCAAAGGGGTTTAGGGTTTTTTATGGATTTAGGTGTTTTAAGTGTTTTTAGGTTTTTTAGTTTCTCTTAGGGATTTTCATGTTTTTTAGGGGTTTTCAAATTTTAGGTAATTAAAGTGATTTTTATAGTTTTTTTACGGTTTTCAGGCTTTTGATGGATTGTGGGGTGATTTGGAGATTTTTTGGGGTTTTATGTTTTTTATGGTTTTTAGGGGTATTTTTTTAGTGTTTTTAAATTTTCTTTGATTTTTTAACGTTTTTAGGGTTTTAAATGGATTTTGGAATATTGAGAGGTTTTATAAGATTTTTATGGTGTTTTTTGTGGATTTAATTATTTTTAGGGTTATTTATGGTTTTTTGGGTTTTATGGTTATTAGGGTTTCTTTTTTCAGTTTTTTTTGTTTTTCAAAGGTTTTATTTGTTTTTAGGTTTTTATTTTTTTCTTAGCCTGTTGAAATTTTATTTATTGGTTTTTAGGGATTTTATGTCCTTTTATAATATTTATTATTTTTAGGATTTTAAGGATTCTTAGGGTTTTTAGGGATTTTTAGGTTTTCTTATGTTTTTTGGTATTTTGTGTTTTTAGATTTTTTTTGTTTTTAGTTGTTTTAATGATTTTACATTTTTTTTATGTTTATAGTGGTTTGAAAGGTTTTTAGTGAATTTTTGAGTTTTATGGATTTTTAATGGTTTTTAGGGGTTTATATGATTTTTAGCGGTTTTAGGGTTTTTAGTGTTTTTAGCATTTATTATGTTTTCTTGGGGTTTAATGTGTTTCGTGATTTTAAGTTCTTCTTGGGGTTTTATAAGGGGTTTAGGGTTCTTTAAATTTTTTGAGATTTTAGGTATTTTTCTTGGATTCTTATGGTTAATGGTTTTATGTTTTTTTGGGTTTTTAGGGGTTTTATAGTTTTTTTTGTTTTTAGGGATTTTTGAGTATTTAGGGGTTTTAAAATTTTATATTGTTTTAGTATTTTAAATGGGTTTTATAGTTTTTAGTTATTTTTAAGTCTTTTATGTGTTTTAGTGGTTTTAAATGTTTTTAGGGGTTTTATGGTTTTAGAGTTTCTATGTTTTTAGGGTTTTTATGGTTCTCTTTTTCATTTTTTCTAGTATTTAGGGATTTTAAGTGGTTTTAGATTTTTAAGGTTATATTAGGGGTTTTTATATTTTAATTTTGTTATAGGGTTTTTATGTTTTTCTAAAATTTAAATATTTTATAGAGTATTAGGGATTTTAAGGTTTTTGATGGGTTTTAGGGTATTTAGAGTTTTTATAGATTTTTGGGTTTTAGGTTTTTTTTTCAAATTTTTTATTGTTTTAAGCTTTATTAGTGTTTTTAATATTTTTGGGGGTTTAAAAGGTTTTTATAGTTTTTAGTGGGCTTTAGGGTCATTATGGGTTCTAAGGATTTTTTAAATATTGTTTAGGTTCCGTGGGTTTTAATGGTTTTGGGGGTTTTTAGGATCTATTAGGGTTTTATGGTTTTCTGCATTTTTTAGGTTTTTAAGGGTTTCTTAGGGTTATTCATGGTATTTAGTGCTTTTCATTTATTTATGTATTTTTAGATCTTGTCATGATTTTTATTGCTTTTAGGGTTTTAGGGATTTTAAGGGGTTTAGAGGTTTTAGGGTTTTTAATGTTTATTTTTATTTTTAGCGATTTTGTGTGGTTTTTGGTTTTTAGCATTTTCTTATGGATTTTTAGGTTTTTAAGGTCTTTTTTACAAATTTAGGGGTTATTTGGGAATTTTTTGGGTTTTTATAGTTTTTTGGTGTGTTTTCAGGATATTGATAACTTTTAGGGTTTTTATGATATTTTGGTTTTTGGGGATTCTGGGTTTTTTTTTGAATTTTTGGGGTTTTTAAACTTTTTTAGAATTTGTAATATTTTTAGGGTGTTTAATGGGTTTTGGTGTTTTCAGTGGTTTTTTGGGTATTTATGCGAATTTATGGTTTTTATGGGTTTTATGAGTTTTTATGTACTTTGGGGTTTTTTATAGTTTTTAGGTTCTTTTAGAGGGTTTAGTATTTTTTCAGATTTTATGGGTTTTAATTGTTTGTTTGTGTTTTGGTTTTCTTAAGTATTTTGGTGGATTTTATGGTTTTTTAGTTTTTAGGGATTTAGGTCCATTTTTGGATTTTTATTATTTTTCGTGTCTTTAGGAATTATGAGGGTTTTTATGGGATTTTGGGATTAAATAGTTTTTAGGGTTTTTAGCGTTTTTTCATGTTTACGGGTTTTAAGTGGTTTTAGGTTTTTATAGTTTTCTTAGGTTTTTTAGGGTTTTATTGTTTTTGTCTTTTAGTTATTTTTTGGTATTTTTAGTATTTTTATGACTTTTAGTGTTTTCATAGATTTTTAGGGCTTTTAGGGTTTCTTGGGTTTCTTGGGTTTTTATATTTTTCTTGGATTTTATGGGGTTTTTGAGTTTTTTTTGGGTTTTATGGTTTTTTGTGTTTTTAATTTTTTAGGTGTTTTAAGGGGTTTTTTTTGAGTACTTAGTGGGATTTTGGGGATTTTTTGGGTTTTAGGGTTTTTAATGTTTTTAGAGGTTTTTATGGCTTTTTTGGGTTTTTAGTGTTTTGGGTATTTTATGGTTTTTTAGGGTTTTTAGTGTTTTTTAGGTTTTAAGAGGTTTTATGTGTTATTAGGTTTTTATGGTTTTCTAAGGGGTTTTTAAGGTTTTAGGTTTTTTACATTTTTATGTATTTTTGGGTATTTTTTATGAATTTTACGAGTTTTAGGGATCTTGAGGGTTTGAGGGGTTTTATGATTTTTTAGGTTTTTAGTGATTTTTTGTTTTGAGGGGTTTTGTGTTTTAGGTTTTAAAGGTTTTCTTATAGATTTTATGGTTTTTTGAGGTTATTCATTTATAGGTATTTTTTTGGGTTTTTAAAATTTTTATGGTTTTTTAGGTTTTATATGAATATTCAGGGTTTAAGAGATTTTAAGGGTGTTATGGTTTTTAATGTTTTTTATATTTTAAGGGGTTTTATGGTTTTTATCATTCTTAATATTTTTAGGGGTTTAAAGGGGTTTTTACTTTTTTACAGTTTTTATGGGGTTTTAGGTGTTTTAATGGTTTTTTGGTGTCTTTATGGTTTTTTGGGTTTTTAGTTTCTTAGTGTTTTTTCTGGATTTTTAGGGGTTTTAATTTTTTTAATTTTTAACATTTTATCAGGTTTTTATGGGTTTTATGGTTTTTTTTGTTTTTAGGGATTTGGTGGGAATTTTTTTTGTTATTTTTATGGTTTTTAGGGGTTTTAGGGAATTTGAGGGTTTTTAGGGTTCTTTAGGTTTTAAGGTTTTTTACGGTTGTTTCGAGTTTTTGGAGTTTTTAGAGTTTTTAGGTTTTTATGGTTTTTAGTGTTTTCAACGCTACTAGGGGTTTAAAGTGTTTTTATAGTTATTATTGATTTTAGGGGTTTTATGGGTTTTTATGGTTATTTAATTTTTTGTGGGTTTTATGGTTTTTACGGTCTTTTTAGTGTTTTTAGTGTTTTTAGTGTTTTTAGGGTTTTAATGTTTTTTGGGTTTTAGAGTTTTTTTGAGGTTTTATGGTTTTTTTAGTTTTTTAACTTTATTAATCGCTTAAAATATTTTTAGAGTTTTTAGTGGTTTTTAGAGTTTTTAAGTATTTTAAGAGTACTTTTTGTGGATTTAAGGGTTTTTAGAATTTTTTAGGTTTTAGGGGTTTTAAGTGTTTTTTTGGTTTTAAGAGTTTCTTAGCGATTTTCAGGTTTCTTAGGTTTTTTATGTTTTTTTGGTTTTTTTAATTTTTTTAGGATTTTTACGGTGTTTTAGGGATTTTGTGGAATGTAAGTGTTTTTTAGGAATTTTCATTTCATTAGGGTTTTAGAGTTTTTAATTTTTTGGGGGGATTTAAATGATTTTAGTATTTAAAGATTTTATAAGGGGTTTTATATGTTTTTATGATTTTTTCATTTTTAGGTATTTTTAGGGGTTTTAGGATATTTATCATTTTTAGTGTTTTTAGCAATTTTGAGCGTTTCGGGATTTTAGGGGTCTTCTTGGTTTTCTTGGTTTTTTAGTTTTTTTGAGTTTTTATATTTTTTATAGTTTTTATATCTTTTTAATGTTTTTAGCGTTTTAAATGATTTTTAGGGTTTTTTAAAAAATTTAGCGTTTTTTTGGTTTCTAGGGTTTTTAAGGTGTTTAATGGGTTTTTTTGTTTTTATGGGGTTTTAGGGTCTTTTGAGGGGAGTTTATGGGTTTTTGATTATTTTTACATTTTTATGGGTTTTAATTATTTTTAAATATTTATGTTTTTCTTATGGGGTTTTAGGGTTTTTAGTGTTTTATGTATTTTCTATTTTATGTTAATTTTTAGTATTTTTATGGGTTTTGGGGTTTTTTTGGTTTTTATGGGTTTCTGGTATTTTTAGTTTTTTTTAAGTATTTTAGGTTCTTTAAGTGTTTTTAGGGTTTTATGATTTTCTTAGGGTTTTTAGTATTTTTTATTTTTAGGTATTTTTAGGATTTTTAAAATTTTTAGGGTTTAGAGTATATTTATGGGTTTTGGGGGGTTTTAGGATATTTTGTGTTTTTATGGGGTTTCATAGTTATTTAGTGTTTTTTAACATTTCTAGGGTTCGATGAATTTTTAGAGTTTTCAGTAGTTTTTTTTGGGTTTAAATGGATTCTTAGGGGTTTTAAGGTTTTTTGTCATTTTTTGGTTTTTAGTGAATATAGAGGTTTTAGGAAAACCAGGTTCGGGGCCAGGCATGTCCCAGCCCCACAAAATTTATTAACAAAAAATTAAGTACAAGGCTTTACATGGACGATCTGCACAACCGAGTATGCAAGTCACCCTTCAAGTCTGAGTCCACAAGGGGAGTACAAAAATCTGGTGCTACAAATGACCACATGGAACATCCATCCTCAATTTCATTCTTGGAGAGCATGTCCGCCACCTTGTTCGCTTCCTTGTATGCATGTGTGACCATAATTTTCATACCTTGAGAAGTCCTCAGACACTCAACCCATTGTGGTAGGAGCCTCCATTGGTTAGTCCTTGTTTTCCTTTTGAGGGCTTCCACCGCCAACATCGAGTCAGATTCAATCCATAGCTACTACCATATAAAGTGAACTGAAAACTAGAAAACCTTAATCATGGCCCAAGGCTCCGCTTCAAATGCACAACCATTCCCAATGAATTGATAAAATCATCCTTTAACAAAGCCTCTGTTCGTCCAGAAAATCCCACCACAACCGGAGAGACCAGGCGCACCCAGGGAAGCACCAGCTACATTGACTTTTATCCATTCTGGGATTGGTGGAATCCACCGAATCAATTTAAAGTCCCTTGGTTTTCTGCATCTTCTAGAAACTCCGAGAGTTATCAACACAATAAGATCATTAACATCATTAGCCATCGTACCATCCTGTATATGAGACGCCATGCAGACGGCTTTGTGGATCGCCACCACACTAGTGCGGAGGCGGCATGAAGCATTATCAAAAACCAATTTATTCTGGGCTATGCACAGAAAAGAGGCAAGGGTCGCAGCAGGAGCAAGAAGCAGTTTGGAAACCTGTTGACTGCATTTCACACCGACAACACTGCTGAAAAGAGCAGGCAGCGTGCTGTCCATGCAGATTTTCAGCTGGAAAATTCCCTAAAAATACTCCCAAAGACTAGTATCCAATAAACAATTAAGAAAAATATGTTGCATATTTTCCTCATCGTGAAGACAGATCAGACAAGAAGAGGCCAAGAACCACCTAGCTCTTTTAAACTACTCTTGAACTGGCAATCTATTTCTCCAGATTTTCCACAGTAGAAGGTGGATGGAAGGGGGAATGAAGGGCCTCCAGAATTTAGAGAGCCACGCAGGGGGTTGAATTCCTAGTTCACATTCAAACCAGTAAAACTCTTTCACACTCAACAGCCCAACCATATTGGGCTTCCAAATAAGACAGTCCATATCCATGAAGCTGTAACCTTGTATTTGGGTGACAATATTTTGCGGCATGATGCTTTCAATCTCGCTCATGTTATTGTTGAGATCAGCAATGGACAAATGCTTAAAATTTTGCGGGGGCTGGATAGGTTCATGGATGGGCCGATCAAGCCAGGTGGTCTTCTAACAATTCAAAGTCGAATGCCTTGAGACCTCCCTTTTAGAGTTAGAAATAATGCTTTTATAGGAGGACCTGATTGTGGTCGAGACCGAAGAAGGAATGAAGCCATGGAATTCCTCACATAGTTTTGAAGTGAACCTTTCCCTCAAGAAGTCAATACTCCTATCTTGCAGGTTGAAAACATTCCATGTAAATTTACCAATTAAGGCATCATTGAATTTTCTGAGTTCCTTGATGCCCATACCACCCATTTCGATGGGATTTGCGCATTCTTTTCATGCCACAGATACAAACTTCTTCTTATTTATGCATCCCGTCCATGCAATGTTTATATTTTTATCCTGAAAGCTCTTGATGAGACTTGTCAGCCATCTATAAATGGAGAACAAATTCACAAACATGGATTTAATAACAGAGTTGATCAGCCAAATTCTACCAACCTAAGATAAACATTTTCCTTTCCAGCTCGCAAGTTTTTGAGTGATTTTGAGTAAAATTCCCTCATGGTAACCACTTTTCACCTTCCCCCAAAACAAGGGAACCCCCAGGTACATGAAAGGGAGGTAACCCCTCATGACACCAAGATTTATGACAATTCTGTGTTTCTTGGAGGATGAAATCCCATTGCCATATATAACAGAGGACTTTTTCCAACTAATTGATTTCCCCGCAACCTCTTCATAATGTTGTAGAAGTGATTTAATTGAGGATAGGGTAAGCCTATCCACCTTACCAAAAAGGAGAATATAATTCGCATATAGAAGATGAGTTGGCACAAAATGATCTTTCTCAGCTTTTATCAGAGCATAAAAACCATCCTGAATGAGATCATTTATGCATCTGCTAAGGTAATACTCAACCAGAGCAAAGAGGTGGCCAAAAATAGGGTCACCTTTCCTGACACCACGAGAGCAATGAAAGAATCCCTTAGGGGATCCATTAACAAGAACAGATATCCTGGAACTGGACAAGATAGTATAGATCTGCTTTATAAAAGAGGTGGAGAAGCCATACCTGCTGAAAACAGTAAAGATAAAGCTCCATTTGATCGTATCAAATGACTTTGAGATGTCCATATTCATAGAAAATCTTCCATACTTAGAGTCTTTCCTCATGATTTCGATACCCAATGATGCATAATATAGGTAGCTTTGAATATTATGTCATGGGAAAAACCCAAATTGGTTTGGGGTGATTATCCCACCAGCAATCATCCCCAGTCTTATCGCCAGAATTTTACTTATTATATTAGGAATAGAGTTTCCAATCACCAACGGACGAAAGTCCCCAATATCCATGGCATTCTCTTTCTTTGGCAATAGAGCAAGGAAATTGTAATTCTTTCCATGAGGGATGGAGTAGGATAGAAATAATTCTCTAATAGCATTAGTGACCTCCACATGTAAAATATCCCAATAAAGCATGAATAACTTATTACTGAATCCGTCTAGCTCCAGAGTGCTGTCCATATTTAGAGAAAAAAGAGCAGACATGACTTCCTCCTCAAACGGGGCATCAGTAAGATGCTTATTCTTCTTATCATTAAAGCAAGGATCAATAGATCCAAAAAGTCTAGGGGTCTACTCATGCCCGCCATCATTTTAAAGTGCATTCAAGTTGTCAACCACCGCATTGGAGATTTGATGTTCGGTTGAAAATGAGGCCCCATTAATCCAGATGAAATTCAAAGATTTCTTGGATTTTCTCTCCCTTTGAATACGATGAATGAATTTGGAATTCCTATCCCCTTCCTTGAGCCAGGCCACGCTAAATTGATTTCTAGCTAGCTTCTCTTTTAGATCCAAAATCTCATCCAGCTTAGAGTGAAGCTGCATTTCCTCCCTAGAGAGGGTGAGTTACTACTGATTGTTTATTTGACAGTGAGCAAGCTGGAATTCAGCAGCCATGATGTCATCATCGAGTTTGGAGAAAGAGATCTTACTCCATTCCTTAAGAAGACTCTTTATCCGTTTGAGATTTGTCGCCACAAAAAAGTGTGGGCTCCCATAAAAAGTGTTATTCCACACATTAACAACCACTTCCCTGCATCCAAGGATGGTAATCCAGTAATTGGTGAATATTAAAGGAAAAGGAGAGGACTTTTGGTTATTATCATTGATTTCAATCATCAATGGGTTGTGATCCGAATTGAACTTAGGGAGAGTAGTTGCAGATATCGCACATGAAGAACTGCTATCATTGATTTGTAGGAAACATCTATCTAATTTACTTTCTTGCCTCCCGTTGATGGTGTACCTTCCCCATGTGAAGCGATCACCCACAATAGGGAGTTCCACCAGATTTCACTGGTTAATACAACAAGAGAATTCCTCTGCAACAATGTGTGATAAATATGATCCAATACTTCCATATGCCCTCAGCACCGTATTGAATTCACCAACCACAACCCAATTGTAATGGGTGTGTGCACTGATGCTCATTATATCACTCCATAGTTGCCTTCTCCTATTTTAAACACAAGAGGCATATACAATCGAAATTGTATGTATGTAGTCATAACTTTGGATCCATAGTGTGATGACATGAGGTCTTCCCTCAAAATATTACAATTGAATATTATCATGCTTGAGAACCCAAAGAGTCTCCATACCACTTTCAATGTTATTATGAGCAACAAGATAATATCCAAACTTTTTCCAATTAAGGCCCCTCCAGCTATCATTGCTATTCATAGGCTCTTCAATCCCAAGAAGCATTGGTTTGTTGGATAAAATTAAATCCATAAGGGTGTGGGTCGTTTGTAAATTTCCCAGCCCTCTACAGTTATAGAAAAAGATCTTTATCAAGAAGTGGGTTTCCCACCCCTAGTAGGAGGTTGCTTCTTCATGGATGGGGGATCGATATCTTTCCCTTTTCCTTTCCTGACCTTATTCATAGGAGGCCTACCAACAGGCTTCCTTGTGTGTTCCGACACATTACCAACCACCTTCTCCTCATCAGGGGTGCCATTATTAGAAGACCCATGGTCCCCCTCTTCATGAACATGCTCATTACCCCCATCATCAGCCCAGAACGATGGTACTTGCCAAGTAAATCTCAACAAGAACTCTTGCATAGTGCCCATACCATGGATTATCAGTCTCTTTGTCAATACGAATGGGGAATCCAATCGTAGTGCCAATATCCCATAAAATCCTTGGAAGCAAATAAAGCCAATTCAATTTTCATATGCGAATACACACTTGTGAAAAGGTATTTTTCACATTTGATGGATCGAATTTTCAGTCCCATTCCTGTATTCGGAGGAGCCCTAGATTAAGGGAAATTGAGCCAAAAATCCAAGCTTTCCTTTTCAGTTCATCTGTGGGGAACACCACATGGTAGAATCCACGCCCCATTGCAGTCATTTTCTATTCATTGAACCCTCAAACCTTAGATATAGGACTCGCAAGATTAGAAAATTTCCATAATTTCTCACCCTTCGGGACAAGGACCCTGGAAATGATAGAAAATCGACACAGACTAACCCGCTCCTCAACAACCTCTCTGTTTTCAGTAATATGGTTGATGCACCTCTTCTGATTAATCCTTCCAAGAGAAGGAGACTCAAAATCATTGAAGGATAGCGATGCAACAGGCCTCATCACTTCTGCAAAATTCCTCCTCACCACCAGTGGATGTGAAGAAGTAGGAGTAGCTGGATTTTCCACCAAAGGATTACAGAAACGGAAAATATCTCCATGGATAACTGGATCAGTGAGGTTCTTACCCAAATTCGGATCAGAAGCCTGATCCTTTCCAGGAACCACGAGGGCTCCCATTCCTCCTTTCTCATCCATCTTTCTTATTTGGGATTTTCTAGGGGTTTTAGGGTTTATAGGGTGTTATAGAGTTTTTGGTGTTTTTTAAATTTTTAGTGGTTTAATGTTTTTTTAGGTTTTCATGGTTTTCTTCGGGGTTTTCAGAGATTTTTAGATTTTTTTTAATTTTTTAACAATTTTTATTGTTTTTATGGGTTTTAGTGTTTTATGGATTCTATGGTTTTATTGTTTTTTGGGGTTTTCAATTTTTAGGATATTTATGATTTTAAGGGTTTCTTGAGTATTTTAACATTTTTAAGGGGTTTAAATTTTTTTATTGTTTTTAGTGGGTTTTAAAATTTATATTGGTGTTTAAATTTTTTTAAGGTTTTATAGATATTTTGTGTTTTTAGAATTTTCAAGGTATTTTAGGGTTTATTGGATTTTTATAACTATTTAAGGTTTTAGGGGTTGTAACAATTTTCAGGTTTTTATGATTTTCTTATGTATTTTTACGTAATTAGTGGTTTTTATGTTTTTAGGTAATTTTTGGGTCATTATGATATTTATGGTTCTTAGGATTTGTAATATTTTTTAAATTTTTATAGATTTTAAGGGTTTTAGGTCTTTTAAGGGGTTTTAACATTTTTAGGATTTTAGGGGTTTTAAGTGTTTTTAGTTTTTAATGTTTTTCTTAGGGTATTAATGTTTTTGTGGGATTATACATTTTTAGGGTTTTCTGGATTTTCTTATGATTTTTTTGGGTGTTTATGTTTTTATGGATTTTGAGAGGTTTTAGGGGTTATAGGTTTATTACTGGTTTTTATGGAATATTTTTGGGGTCCTAGGTTTTTTTAGTTTTATTAAGGTTTTCTGTTTTTTTTTATTTTTTTAATGTCGTTAGGGGTTTCAAGGTCTTTTAGTGTTTTTAGTGGGTTTTAGGGTTTTTATGGGATTTTAGGGTTTTTAAAAAATTTGGAGATTTTATGGGGTTTTAGGGTCTTTTTATATTTTTAGGGGGTTTAGTTTTTTATTTTATTTGGGGTTTTTAGTGTCATTAGGTTTTTAATTTTTTCATTGGGGTTTTTAGGTTTCCTGGATTTTTTATATTTTAGTAATTTTTAGGGATTTTTCTGATGTTGATGGTTGTTATGAATTTTGAGGGTTTTAGTGTTTTAGGGGGTTTTAGCATTTATTTTTCATTTTGGTGTTTTATGTGTTTTTTATGTTTTCAGGTATTTTTATGGACCTTTAGGTGTTTTTTGGGTTTTTTGGTATTCAGGTACTTTGAGGGTTTTAGGGGGTTTTATGGATTTTTTGGGGTTCTAGGTGTTTTTTTAGTTTTAGTGTTTTAAGATTTTTTAGAGATTTTATCATTTTTAGGGTGTCAAATGATTTTTCATGTTTTAGTGGGATTTTAGGGATTTTAATAGGTTTTTGGGTTTTTAATGTTTTTAGGGGTTTTTTGGGGGTTTTATGGTTACGGGGTCTTTCAGGATTTATTAGGGTTTTATTCTTTTTATGATTTTATGTGTTTAAAATGTTTTTAAGAGTTTATGATTTTATTATTGATTTTAGGGTTTTTATGGATTTTTATGTTTTAGGGACTTTAAGGAATTTCTTGTATTTTTTCATTTCTAGAATTTTCAAGGATTTGGAGGTTTTTTTATTTTTTAGGGTTTTAGGGTTTTTAGGACTTTTAGGAGTTTTAATTGTTTTTTTATTTTAAGTTAATTTTGTGTTTTTTAGGGTTTTTTAAGTATTTATGTATTTTTAGGTAATTATTATTATTTTTATGGGTTTTTATTATGTTTTAGGATTTTGTGGGGGTTTAGGATTTTTAAGGGTTTTAAGGGTATTTGTAGTCTTTAATTTTTTAGGGTTTTACATTTTTTTTTATAGTTTTTACTGCGGTTTAATGGGTTTTAGTATTTTCTATGTTTTTAGGAGTTTTAAGGATTATAGAGGTTTTAGGGTTTCAGTATATTCATAGGATTTTTTGCGCTTTTGGGGTTTTAATTGTTTTTAGGGTTTTAAGTTTTTCTTAGGGTTTCCATGGTTTTTATAGTTTTATGATTATAGGTATTTCTTATGTTTTTAATGTTTTTAGGGGTTGTAATTATTTTGAGGGGTTTTACCGGTTTTAGTGTTTTTTATGTTTTTATGGGTTTTAAGTGTTTTTTTGGGTTTTAAGGTTTTCTTTGGGGTTTTTAGAATTTTTAGGGGATTTGTTTTTGGATTTTTAGGATTTGTTTTAGGATTTTTTGTTTTTTAGAGAATTTGAGGGTGTTTGACTTTTTTATGGTTAGGTTTTTAGAGGATTACTGTTTTTTAGGATTTTACGGGTTTATTATTATTTTTTCATGGATTTTAGGGTTTTTATGTATTTAGGGATTTTTAGAGTCTTCTTGGATATTTATGTGTTTTTTTTGTTTTTAGTGATTTTTAGAGTTTTTAGGGGGGTTCTAGGTGCTCATGTTTTTTGTTTTTATTGGGTTTTAATGGTTTTGTTGAGTTTTTTGAATATTTTAATGGTTATAGAGTTTCATAATGATTTTAGTGGTTTAAATAGTTTTTATTATTTTTATGGGGTTTTATAGTTTTTATGTTTTGGGGTTTTAAGGGGTTTGGGGTTTTATTATCTTTTAAGGGTTTTTAGTGTTTTTAGGGTTTTAGGGGTCTATGTGTTTTTAGGTTTTAGGGTTTTCTTATGGTTTTTAGGTTATTTAGGGTTTTATGTGTTTTTTATTTTTTAGGGTTTTTAGGATTTTTAAGGTTTTTAGCGTTTTTTTTGAGTTTTGTGGGCATTTATAGGATTTAAGGTCATTTAGGGTTTTTATTTTTTAAGGGTTTGAAGTGTTTTTAGGGTTTTAAGATTTTCTTAGTATGTTGCATGTTTTTAGGGGTTTTTATAAATTTTTTGGTATTTTGTGTTTTTTATTGTTTTCAGTGATTTTAGGGATTTTGAAGGTTTTCGGTTTCTACGGTTTTTATAGCTTTTTTGGTTTTTAGGTTATTTTTCGTTTTTATGTTTTTAAGGGTTTAAAATGTTTTTTTATAATTTTAGGGGTTTATAGGGGTGTTATATTTTTTAGTGGTTTTATGGGTAGAAGAGGTGTGAGGCCAGGCTATTCCCGACGCCTCAGAATTTCTTATGAAAAAAAAGAACAAGCAGATAAGGGAGGGGAGGGGTCAATCAACCCACCCAAAAAACCCTTTACAACCCAAGACCCAAAAGACCCCAAAAAAAGAAAAAGAAAAAAAGAAAAAACACAGTAGTAGCTTCATATATTCTCATCCAAAAAGTCAACATCTCCATCCCCATAGGGTTCCCCATCAGCACCATATCCAGAAGAAGCATCTGACTCTATTGACTCCAATTCAAATGAATCATATTGCTTTATAAAGTCAGTGTAATACTCTTTCAGACGTTTCTGCTCCAAATTCAGATGTGCCTTGACAGGATGACCTCCCCTACCAGAGGAAACTACCTTAGCTTTGCAAGAGGCTCTCGTGGACACTGTCTTAGGCAAGGTCTAATAGTCCTTCCTCGGCTTCCTCTTTTGGGGATCTGAAAAGACCCCTGCAGGTTTTTTCCTTCCCATCTGGCATGACCACCTCAAGAAAGTCCATCTCCTAGATGATCATCTTCATATTATGATTCAACCTTCTATGATCCTACTTGAAATAATCTTAGTCATGGATGAAGGTGGATTCCTGATTAAGGGAGAGAATGGCCCCACCCTCCGTCACGCTCGGATCTACAGGTGTAGGTTCCTCCAGAGTCAGAAGAGGGGACACCACACCAGCCTGCCTCTCCTCCCTAGGCTGCCTCCTTTCATCCCCCTATAGATACTACATCTCCAACTCATATGAGACCATACATCTAGTCTGGTCCGCAAGAGTCTCATCGTGTGCTTCCAGGACCGGCCTCATCACCTTCTCCTGTGCAGTGACATCCCCCTGCTCGGGAAGATCCCCATTCTCAGATCCCTCCCCCTACCCGGACACCACCCCGATCGCCAAAATTCTCCCTTGTTCAACCACCCCTACCTTGCCCATAGTCCCCTGCTCCTCCACCTTCTCCTCTTCTTGTGTTTCCAACACCCTCTACTCAGCAACGTCGCTAGGTGCCGTTACTACCACCTCCATCTCCGCACTTCTAGGTCGAGATGCAAGTACTCCATTAGCCACCTGGGATGAAGCACCTCTGGTATGGCTTGAAGATCCCCGCTCAGTCCCACTATTATTCTGGGCCACCGCCCCTCCATCACACCTATCAGTAAAAAGTTGTTCCTCCATCGATATATGTGTATCCAACCTCACGTTCTCAGCATCAACAACTTGGTACCCGAGACCCTCCTCTCTTGAAGGCTTGATTCCTTTCTCCTCATCCATAACAACCTCCTAACAACAATGAACCAACACTTGCATGTCCCTTTTTCACTCTCATCCGCACCCCCAAGTTCCTAGTGGTGTCCAGACTTATTATAACATCCTTAGAACTGAGGTCCACACTCCCTCTGTCATGCCCAACATTAGAATCCTCAACCATACACCCCTATTCAGCATGCCTCATACACCTAGAGTCAGCAATCGGAGACCCTTGAACCTCCTCCTCAGTCTCCAGCCCTTTAAAGTGAATGGAATTTGTAAATGCATCCATCCTCCTCATCATATTGTTATCAGTGGCAATATGCATCCCACCATTAGTAACCTCCCTTATTGCAAAACTTCCAGCATTTTGGAGCTGCAAGTCTCTCCTTAGTCTCTTGAAGATATCACTCACCTTGGGCTCTGGTTGGCACTAAATAGTCATTCTCCCTGAACATTGATCAGCAGACCGTTGGTCCCCCAGCGCAATCGGGAGATCAGCCTGCACAATCCTTGGGCTTAGGGATCCGAAACTAGGACCAAAAGTAGAATCCACCCCCTCGGCTGCAGTCCTTTCATGCTCACGTGAAACAGCCACTGCAACCTCCTTAACATGAACCCCCACCCAAGCCTGACCCTCTTCACCAAACTTCATGAGAAGAGGATCCATGTGCATTGCCTCGTGCACCTCACCCTGATTATGCCTCCCTTCACTGGCCCCCTTCTGCGCATGATGAAAATCAACACATTTCCTATTGGAACAACTAAAATCTCGAACACTATGTCCCAGTTTCCAATAGAAGGAGTAGAAATCAGTCCACGACTCAGAAATCACATGTTGCTTCCACCTAAGCTCCTAACCAACATCAATCCAAACAAAATAAACTAGTTTTTTCAATGCATCAATCACAATAAAGGAACTTGGGGCTACAAGGTGGAAAATGGACTCGTTCTACTGTCCACACATAAGAACCTTCCCACCAGATTTCCCAACATGGAAATTATGGATAAATTTTGAAAGGGAAGGGGAAGTTTAGGAAATCTAACTGAAGATGCCACCATCGGTGAGTCATGGTTCAGATGCAGGTCAAAGCTCCACCAGGAGAGGGAGAACCGAGCACCATTACATTTTCTTGGAGCCATGGACCATGCATGAATCATATCCTCTTTTGACACAAACCGAATCAGGATGAATCTGCTATAAACGAGTCCAACCGTGACATGGTCCTAGAGGACCCAATGTTCAAACACGAATCTGTCAAAAACATCCAACGGAGGTCGCCAACTCCCGAAGTAAGAAACTGACATCAGCCTATGCAGGGCAGAGGCTTCGTTGAATTCCTCCATCGATAGCAGGAGCAGGGGATTTCCTTCATGTAATTCAGGAACTTTAGGGAAAATCTCAACCCAGGGAAAAGGTGGAAGAAGATCAGGGACCGAGAATGGGATGAACAGACGCTCATCATCGAGAACCAGTGAGGAGCCCTCCCCCACGGAGGGGGGAGGGCGAGGTGTAGGAATCGCCTTCGTCTTCAAGAAACCAAGCTTTCTGTGGGAATGGGATGAAAATAAGCATATGAATTTTTAGGGATTTTAAGTTTTTTAGAGGTTGTTATGGTTTTTAGAGGATATAGGGGTTTTGGGTTTTTTAGGGTTTTTATCATTTTTAGTTTATTATGGGTTTTATGTGTTCTTAGGGTTTTAATGTTTTATTAAGTATATTTGGGGTTTTTAGGGTTTTTTATGAGTTTTTGGATCTGTTGGGATATGTTAGTAGTTTTATGGTTTTTAGGGACTTGGGGGATTTTCAGGGTTTTAGGGTTTTTAATTGTTTTTTTATGTTTTTAGGGTTTTAAGTATTTTTATGTTTTTATGGTTTTCTTAGGGTTATTTTAGTATTTTTAGTATTTTTTATATTTTTAGTAATTTTATGTATTTTTTTATGATGTTAATGGGGTTATAGTGATTTTCAGGGATTTTAGGGTTTTTTTGGTTTTAGGGTTTTTATCATTTTTTTAGATTTTTTTGGATTTTAGGGGTTTTAGTTGTTTTTATGTTTTTTAGGTTTTCTTAGGCATTTTTAATGTTTTTAACATTTTTATGAATATTTGGGATTTTTAAAATATTTATATGGTTTTTAGGAATTTTGAGGTGTGTTCTGGTTTTTTCGGTTTTCGTGTTTTTTAAGTTTTAGGGGTTTAAAGGATTTTTTATGTTTTCAAACAATTTTAGGATTTTAAAGAGGTTGTATAGTTTTTTGTGGTTTTTTGGGTTTTTAGGGCGTTTAAGGGGTTTAGGGGTTTTAATGCTTTTAGGGCTTCTTATGGTTTTTAGGGGTTTTAGGTTTTTTTGGGGGTTTTATGTTTTTTTAGGTTTTCAAGGTTTTCTTAGGGATTTTTAGTGTTTTAAGGGTTAATATATTTTTAGGGAATTTTATATTTTTTAGGGTTTTTAGGTTTTTAGGTATTTTTAGTGTTTTTTAGGGTTTTTAGAATTTTTATGATTTTTACTATTTTTAGGATTTTAGTAGGATTTAGGGTTTAAAGGGTTTAAAATGATTTTTAACATCACTATTGATTTTGGGGGTTTATAAAGTATTTACTGATTTTATGGGGTTTGGTATTTTTAGGGGTTTTTTAATTTAGGGATTTTGGGGGGGTTATGGTATTCTTAGGGTTTTTAAGGTTTTTAGCATTTTATAGGTATTTAATGGTTTTTTTGTTTTTTAGGTTTTTAATCTTTTATTAGTGTTTATTATTATTTTTATGTTTTAGGAATCTTTAGGGATTTTTAGGATTTTTTAGATTTTAGTGATTTTAGGGATTTTGAGGTTTTTTATTTTTTAGGGTTTTCAAGGTTTTTAGGGGTTTTACTATTTTAGGTATTTATAGGTTCTAAGTGTTTTTAGGTTTTTTAGTTTTTTCGTTGGGTGTTATAGTGTTTTTTTTATGTTTTTAGGGTTTTTTTGAGATTTTTAGGATATTTATGGTTTTTAGTGTTTGTAGGGATATTGAGGGATCTTAGGGTTTTTAGGTTTTTATGGTTTTTGTGTGTTTAGGGTTTCTTGAGTTTTTAAGGGATGTAATGGGTTTTTAGAGATCTGTTACATTTTTACAAGGATTAGAGGGTCTTCAGGCTTTCTCTGGAATTTTTATGTTTTTAATGCTTTTGGGGTTTTATGGTTTTAAGGGTTTTTGGGTTTTTATGGTCTTTTTATGATTTTTAGGATTTTTATATTTTTAGGGATTTTAAGGGTAGTTATGTTTTCATGTTTTTTTAGTTTTTTTTGGTTTTTTGTGGTGTTTTATGTTTTTATGGATTTTTATCACTTTTTAGGGTTTTAGGGTTTTTAGGGTTTTGGGGGTTTATGGGTTTTATGTTTCTTAGGGATTTGTAAGGTTATTATGATTTTTTTAAAACATTTTAAGGGTTTAAAGTGTTTTTAGAGTCTTTAGTGGGGTTTTAAATGTTCTTTAGTTTTTTATGTTTTAGGTGATTTATTGTGTTTTTGGGGTTATATGGTCATTACGGTCTTTTTAATGTTTTTATTATTTTAGTGTTATTTAGGATTTTATTGGTTTCATTTTTTTTTGTGTTCTTAAGGTCTTATTAGGGGTTTTCAGGGTTTTTAGAGTTTATTGGAGTTTGGGTATTTATAGGTATTTTTTAGGATATTTATGGTTTTTAGAGTTTTTAGAGATTTTTAGGGTTTTTATGGTTCTTAGGGTAATTATTGTTTTTTCATTTTTAAGATATTTATAGTTATATTATGTTTTTTACATATTTCTTGGTTTTTAAGGATTTCATATCAATTTTATGGTTCTTTTAAATTTTTTGGATATTTTTAGGGCTTTTTTAGGAGTTTTATCGTTTCTTGGGTTTTTAGGAATTTTGAGGGATTTTAGGGTGTTTTGTGTTTTTATGGGATTTAGTGTTTTTTTGAGTTTTTCAGGGGTTTAAAGGTGCCCTAGAGTTTTTTTTATTGTTCTATAAAGGGGGTTTAGAATTTTTGTGGGATTTTAGAGGTCTTTTGGAATTTATTGTTCTTTGGGTTTTTTAATGTATTTTTCGTTTTTAGAGTTTTCTCATTTTAGGAATTTTTTAGGGTTTTGGGGAGTTTAGTGTTTTTTACATTTTAGAGGTTTTAATTGCTTTTATGTTTTTAATATTTTATTAGGGGTTTCCTGGATTTTTAGGGGGTTTTAAATTTTTATGGATTTTTTGGAATTTTTGAGGATTTTTAACATTTTTAGTGTTTTTATAGAATTTGATGTTTTTTTGGGGGTTTTGAGTTTTTACCAATTTTTTATTTTTAGGGGTTTTAAGTGTTTTTATGGTTTCTTTAAGGTTTTCTAGGGTTTTTATGGTTTTTTTATTTTTAGAATTGTAGCCCTTTTTAGGATTTTTATTATTTTTGGAGATTTTGTGGGGTTTTTTGGGTTTTTTTGTTTTTTTGGTATTTATAGATTTTTGAGTATTTAGGGGTTCTATGGGTTTTTAGTGTTTTTTACATTTTTAGGGAATTAAAGTGGTTTTAGAGTGTTTAGTATGTTTTAGGGTATTTAAAGGTATTTAGGGGTTTAATGGTTTTTTAACCTTTTTTGTTTTTTGAGGGGATTTAGTGTATTTTGAGGATTTTACTATGGTTTATATTTTTTTTAAGGTTTTGATGGGTTTTATGTTTTTTTGGGTTTTAAGGGTTTCTTATAATTTTTAGGGAATTTAGGTATTTTTTGGTTTAACAAGGTTATTAAGGGTCTTTTTATTTGATTTTTAAGGTCTTTTGGGGTTCTAAGTGTTTTTAGGTTTCTAAGGTTTCCATAGGGTTTTCTAGGGGTTTTAGTGTTTTTAGTTTTTAGTGGTTTTAAGGGATTTAAGGGTTTATTTAGGTTTTTACGGGTTTTTTTATATTTGGGGTTTTTTAGGAATTTTAAAGGATAGTTAAAGGTTTTTATGGTTTTTAGGGATTTTGAGATTTTTAGGGTTTTTATATTTTTTTGGGTGTTTGTCGTTTTTTTTGGGTTTAAGGGTTTTTTGAGTTATTTCTTATTTTATAGTTTTTTGTGTTTTTAATATTTTTAGTGCTTTAAAGGGTTGAGTTTTTATTTTATTTTTAGGGTGTTTATGGGATTTTAGGGAAGTTTAAATTTTTATGTGTTTTTATGGTTTTTTTGGGTTTTTTGGGTTTTTAGGGCCGTTTTAGAGTTTTTAGTGATTTTTAGAGTTTTTAAAAAATTTAGGGGTTTTCCGTGTTTTCAATTTTTGATGTTTTATTATGGGTTTCAGTGTTTTTAGGGTTTTTATATTTTTAGATATTTTAAGGAATTTAAGGAATTTAATGGGTTTTATAGAATTTGATGTTTTCAAGGGTTTAAAGGTTTCTAGGGGATTTAGTGATTTTTAAGAATTTTAGGGGATTTCAGAGTTTATATGTTTCCAAGGTTTTCTTATCGTTTTTATGGTTTTTAGGGGTTTTTTGGTTTTTGGGTATTTTCAGGATTTTATTAGATTTTTATGGTTTTAAGTGTCTTAGGGATTTTGAGAGTTTTTTACGAATTTTATAGGTTTTCAGGGATTTTTATGGTTTTCATGTTTTTACGAATTTTATGGTTTTTAGTATTTTTTTGAGTTTTAATTTTTTTATGGGTTTTCAGGGTTTTAGGGGTTTTTATGTTTTTATGATTTTTTGGGTTTAAAGGATTTTTTGAGTTTTTTAGGGTTTTTTAGGTTTTTTATAGTTTTTAGAGTTTTTTAACATTTTAGGGGTTCAAATTGTTTTCATAATTTTTAGTGTGTTTTTATAATTTTTATGGGGTTTTATGGGTTTTAGTGGTTTTTAGGGTTGTTACGATCTTTTTACAACTTATAGGGTTTTTAGTGTTTTTAAGGTTTTTTAGGGTTTTTAATTATTTTTTGGTTTTTAATGTATTCTTATGGGTTTTTATGGATTTATAAATTTTTAGGGATTGTTAGGAATTTTATGGGTTTTTAGTGTTTTTAGGGATTTTTTTTGGTTTTTAAGGATTTTATGGTTGTTCAAGTTTTTTAGGTTTTTAGGGGTTTTTTTAGTTTGGTAGGGTTTTTATGGGTTTTAGTGTTTTTGAACTTTTTAGGAGTTTAAATAGGATTTAAATTTTTCATTGTTCTTATTTTTTATGGGATTTTGACGAATGTTTTGTCTTTTATGGGTTTTTTGGATTTTTAGCGTAATTTTTGGGTTTTTAGGGTTTTTAGAGTTTGTTAAGTTTGTATGGTTTTCATAGGGGTTTTTAGGATTCTTCACATTTTTATGCATTTTAGGGATCTATAGGATTTAAAGGGGTTTTATTATTTTTAGGGATTTTGATGGTTTTGCAGGTTTCTAACGTTTTTAGGGTTTTGGGGATTTAAATTGTTTTTGGTGTTTTTTTGTTTTCATGGTTTATAGGGCGTTTTAATGTTTTTATTGATTTTAGTTATTTTTTAGGTGTTTATGTTTTTTTGTGTTTTTATGAATTTTTTGGGGTTTTGTTTTTTTGGGGATTATTAAGCATTTTAAGGGTTTTATTGGATTTAATTTTTTTTTGTTTTTATCATTTTTAGGACATTTCATGGGTTTTAGGGTTTTATGTATTTTTAGGGCTTTTGACGGATTTTTGTGGGTTGTTAGGGTTTTATGGAATTTGAGGAGTTTTAGGGATTTTATGCTTTGTAAGGTGTGTTTGTGATTTTAGGTTTCTGTGGAGTTTTTAGGGATTTAAGCTTTTTACAGTTTTTAACGTATTTAGGTGTTTAAAGGTTTTTTAATGTTTTTAGTGATTTTCTGTTTTCATGTGTAACACCCCAAGATTTCATAGTGTGTTATTTCTTCAAAATAATTCAATAACTTGCACTACACGCAACACCGAGTTCAATCACACCATGACATAACAAAAAAAAGGCCATTCAAAAGAGGTAATGAATAGTATTAACTAAATTTTAAACTTTATATAATCCTTATAATTTTAGAATCCATGTTATGAGTTTCTTAGACATAATGCAAGAACAGATTCATTTTCAGTATTGCGCTTTTATCAAATTTTAATATTGAAACCTTTTTAAATACATTATTTTAAACTTTTTCACTAAATGGGGACATCAAAAAAATTTAAAATGAAACATCCCAAGCTTCCACGGTACGCTTTCCTTTGAATAATGCAATAGCGTGCATTGTACGCAACTTCGAGATTCTAACACACCACAATCAATCAAACTAGCCGTTATGAATAGTAATACCTACCTTTTAAAATTTTAGAAATTTTATCTCTCAAAATGGACTTCATTTTTGGATTCGGAGTATCGAATATAGCCTAAGGTGAAATTTTGGTACTTTTTGGATAACTTTCATATTTTGATGAATAGTTAAAATTACTAAATTTTAATTAAAAACAACTTTTTTAATCAAAATAATTGATAGTGATAAATTATGATTTTGAGTGGTTTTAAAGTATATTTAGAATATATTTTTACCATTTAATATAATGTTGGTCATTGGACATAATTTTACAATTAAACCGAACATAAACAAGTGTCAATCTTTTGATAGTTATTATCTTTTAAAAACACGCTTTTTGTTTTAACAGTGGGAATTAATTTTAAATTAATTTCTGCCACTTCGGTGTTTTGAATTTATAAAAATGGATTCCATATTTGGAATCAGGATTTAAAAATTGTGTAAATAGGTAACTTTTATTTTTATACATTTTGAATAATTACTGCGATAAATATTATATTTACCATGGTTAAGGGTAAATTCGGTAAATAAGGGTTAAAAAATAATATTATAATAATACTAAATTACCCTAAAACGTGTCCTAGCCTTATTGGTTGATACATGTTCGACCATAGGCATCTTTGGGTCGATTTGTAGACCCCATGGTGCCACTTGTAGGTGATAGGGACACTTTATTTTAATTAAGTTAAAATGAATACAAAAATGACACAGGCATATATCTTTTAGAAAAACAATTTTTACATAGGGTTATATATGTTGGATTTTAGATTATAAATATTCAATAGAAAGATAAAAAGATTTCCTAGATAGTGATATTTTATTTATAATTTTTAGAAATTAAATAATTTAATTTATTTATGACACAATGATGATGAATTAATTACTATAATAGTGAAAAATTAAAATAATTTATATTATAAATACCCAAATAAATATAATATGAAACTTTTAATGAATTAAACTAATTTTCTAGGATAATATGATATATTAGGATTTATTTAATTGACTTTTTTCGAAGTAATAAATCTGTTATGAGTTTCACAAAAATCAACTATTGAATACTGTCAAAAATGACATAAAAGAGTTCTTAAAACAAATATTATATTTTTAGTTGATATTAAATTCCTAAAAATCTAAGGTTCGGCCAAGAGACTTATATCATGATAGGTTCATCATTAATGGACCACTTGGGGTCTCTTGGATGTATATAATATGTTAATTAACCATATTATATAAAAATACAAAGAGACATTGTAAAAGTGAAACTAATTAACTTAGAGTTAATACTTAAAGATAAGGTTAATATAAGTACACAAACCTGTCTAAATTATATTGGTTGAGTTTTTTTCGACCCATCCCCACCTTAACATTTAAATAATCAACTCTTGAGCCATTAGAAACCGAATAAGAATTTATTATAAACTAATATTTCTAGCTTTTCCAAAGGTGCCCCTCACCCCTCTTATAAAAGGGCACTCCTCCTTCTCTTTTCTTCACACCTTAAAAGACTTTTGGTTCGGCCAAAATCTTCCCAAATACTCTCCCAACTTCTCTAACTACAACCTAGAGGACTTATTTTGATCAGAAATCCAACCTAAGGAGCCCTTTTGATCAAATCAAAAGGAAGAAACCGAAGAAGAGGTAATGATTTCACCACCCTTTTCCAAGTTCCTTCTTCTTCCACTTCTTCTTCCTTTGTTGTTACCATTCTAAAATAATAACTCCAGTATCATATATATACTGTGATGTTATTATAAATATGGTACAACCATATTCATTATTCTATCCACCCTTTGAATAACTTGTCACCATATGTGCGTACGTACGACTTACCGTCTCCACGTCGTGGTGTAATTGTTATTCAATATATTATTATTTGGATGGGTATAATAATGATGTGTAACTCATGTAAATAATAAATATAACATGTTAATGATTCTGTATATATGATATAACATCCATTTATATATTATTTTAAGATCAAAATAATGATATTGTCGCTCGTGCGTACGTACGGACTACCGTCTCCACGAACGCGATGAGATTCATTCTCCATCATATCCATTCAAGTATAATTATCATTTTCTGATTTAAAAATGATGTTTAAGGACTTTAAATCATTCGGGATATGAATAATATACAACCTATCCATTACAAACATGGCTTACGTAATAAAACATATATAAAAAAAGGAGTAAGTTAACACCCGAAACAACGATAATACTAAGATATTATTAACAAAGAAAAGTTAAAAGATCATATATGATATCATATTAATATATATGATTCTTGTATAATTTAATAACAATTATTTCACTATTATACAGGAGGTTAACCTCCCAAAACCAAGTAAAAGTACAAGGTAAGGGGTTTTCATCTCACTCCTTATTCCCGTGAGATTCATGCCATATTGCCACCATTACCTTTTGTGTGGTGTATGTACTGCCCATAATTATATTCTGTGTGTAATACACTCTAATTTATGTGTATTTACATATTCATTGTATGATACTTCTTTCATGGGCTGTATGTTTCATAAGTTACCAAATTGGTAAGGGTTATTTCACAATCTCTTCATTATCCGAGGTTGTTTATATGTAATAATCTACTGGGATCTCTTTATCATCCACATCCATGTTTCTTAAAAATGTATTTCAAAACATTTTTGACTATTTAAAAGAATATGGGTTAAAGTCATTTATACCCTTGTTTGACTTTTTATAAGAGGATTATAAAGGAATCATTCCGTCGTTTTCCAAACAAGGTTATTTTTAACCTTTTCGACAAAATTAATGTAAGAATGTTTTTTTTAAACTTATACGGAGGGTGCGGCTATTTTCCGCCGTTATAAAATCGTCGAAGCTTCCCTTACAATATTATAAGAATATTTTCAAATTGAATGTATTATTTTATAATTATGTTACTTTTAAAATGATTTAAAAAAAAATATTTCTCTAAAATAGTTTTTATTTCATCTATGTCAACATCCTTTGATGGATTTTAAGCTTATTTGAAGTTGATTTATTATGATACAAAACATCCCTATTTTATTGAAGGTTTTGTGATATTTTTGACTGTGGATATGTTATTCTTATGTCACTCATGGTTTTTGTTTAAAGTATTGACATTTTATAAGTTATTTTTAATCCAAATGTTTATGTTATATTTCAATATTTCATTCAGATTAATGTGTTAGACAAGTATGTTCCGGGTTGGGGACCGATAAAAGTAAGCCCTCCGGTTTGGTCTCCGGTTATTAGAGGAACTCCGGTTTGGTCTCCGGTTATTAGAGGAACTCCGGGTTGGTGTCCGGTTATTAGAGGCACTCCGGGTTGGTGTCCGGTTATTAGAGGCACTCCGGGTTGGTGTCCGGTTATTAGAGGCACTCCAGGTTGGGTTCCGGTTACAGTTAGCCCCAAGGTCTTGGGACGAGGCCTTGACAAAGAAATTAAAGTTCAGCATTATGCATTCCATCATTATGAAAGTGGTTATTTATTTTTCATGTGATTATTCGATTAGTAGAATATCCATGAGTAAGTAAATGGAATTATTTCATTTTATTTATGCCATACTATGTTGAAAGTTCATGTTTGAAAGGCTTTTGTTTTAGTTATACATTTACTTAAATGTTTATTCTTATTTATGAAAGTTTCCTCTATATTGTTATCCTTACTGGGCATTTGAGCTCACCCCTTTTCTATGTTTTATTTTTCCCAGGATGTGAAGAAGTAAGTTATGAATGACCTTCAGGGATTTTATGTGGGGATATGAGTGTGGAATATGGAGACTATGTTGTTGTTGTAGTTTTTCACTTTATGATGTAATGTAAAACTTTATGAATATATCTAGTGTTTCCAAGGATACTAAACCAATCGGTCTTTCGAGATTTGATCTTTCTTGTGATCATACCAATGTTATGTAATAAGGCACCGACTCTGGGTAACTAGGGTCGGGGCGTTACAGTTGGTATCAGAGGAAGTTTAGTACAAACCTTGGAAGCTAGATTTAGATAAACTCTGATTAGAGCACATACATTTAAGATGGACTTTGAGGATTAGTATAGAAGAACTTCCTAGAATTTTGGTATTGTAGAGATTTTGTGATTTTTCTGAGCAATACATCCCTGTCTGGATACGAGCAGGTAGAGGTAGCTCTGGCACAGATGTACCTAGGGGTAAAACCCGAAAACACCGCTTTGAGCTAGACTCGAACGAGAACAGGTGCACGACAACGGGCCCTCCGGTACTCTTGGTTACGACACTCCCGGGGGATATGCTTAGGATAATTCTCATTTTCTTTACAAACCATTATGAAGGGTTTATGTGGATTTTCTTCCTCGAAGGAGAAATTTTTATGATTATGGATTATATCCATAGACTATTTAATTTATGTTATGTGTCTTACAAGTTTGGGATTAGGTATTGTTATTCATAAACTAATCTAGTGTATGCCATTGTTTAGAAATGGCACCCAGTAGAAGTAATGAGAACTCCAGCAATGCACATGGTCCAAAGAGAAAGAAGGATCATATCTTTCATGGTCTTAAGCCAGAATTTATAAGAGAAATAGTCTCCCATGTATTATCATCATATGAAGAAATAATATCATGTGTTGATAATATAAGTAAAGATTTTACTAAGTCCTATGGCTTTGAAGGGAAGCAAGAGAAGAAAAGGATGGAAGAGAGAAAGATGGATAAAGTAAAGAGGGAAAAGAATAATTTTCCCATATGTGATAACTGTGGGAAGAAACACCCTGGAACTTGCCTGAAAGGAATGTGAGTTTGTTATAAGTGTGGAGGAAAAGGGCACAAAGTACGTAACTGCAAGGGTAAGAAAATGGTTTCAAATGTACAATTCTTCATTTGCAAGGAGTTTGGACACTACGCGAACCTATGTCCCAGTCATTAAACCATGCCGCAAATGATGCTATTGGATAATAATCAAGTTATGATACTACCAAAGATGAAGAGGAATGATTAGAGTTCTTATGTTGATTATTTCAATTGAGTGTTGTATCAACAATGTACTTTTTATAATAATTAAGGAGTATATAAGGATTGTACTGCAGTACTATTTCATTTAGGACATGAGATTGTGTGGAACAAAGAAAAGTGACTCAATATCAGGATAAATTTTTGGAAAATATATGGTTGAGAGAATGATAAACCATAATATAGTTTAGATACCAAGGTAGTGATTTTGGAATAATACATGATTGTTTTGGATAAATTATATTGGATATTCTTGACTACCTTGAAACTGATTAATGATTTGTATATTCCATCATTATTGGGGTTTAAA
Source organism: Viscum album (assembly GCA_963277665.1). Taxonomy (NCBI): domain Eukaryota; kingdom Viridiplantae; phylum Streptophyta; class Magnoliopsida; order Santalales; family Viscaceae; genus Viscum; species Viscum album. The sequence goes on from OY728159.1 coordinate 2,048,646,060, forward strand.
ACATTTTTGGATTGATGATGTATATCCATCATTCTATATGGAATAAGGGAGCATGAACGTAATCAATAAGGAATATGTTAATTCAGGATGTTTCAGTGTATTAAAAGAATACATGATGAAGGTATTCATATGCTATTATGGGGTAAAAAGGATCTACATTATGTTTACCTTCCTTATAAATGTTGGACTATGAGTTTGGACAGAAGTATTTTGGATAGTTCTAGTTTGGATTATTTTGGATTGCCATAAAAGGACAACCCAGAGGTCGGGCGGAAACCCGTCGCGTCTGGCAAGGCCGCGAGACTTGAACCCGCAACCGAAGGGCGACAAGGGTGTATCACCTACCACTGGCCCACGAGATGTCCTAGATTAAATAATGTAGTTTTTTTAAAAGATCTGGTAGATGAATGATAAATTCATTTATTTTGGAACCCTGTACGAATAGTATAAATAGAAAATTTTTTTACGTTCTATAATCTTTTAGAGTGAAAGATTAGTTTGTGGTAGAAATTTATTAATGGATAAAACTCTAATTATAAAGTAAGTATATCTCCTTATGATCTTAGCCAATCTCATAAATAAATTCCTCAACATTAATAAAAGGAACTTAGAACAAAAATTTTGTCCTAGATGGTACCTTAAATCACCACTAATTTATGGATTTGGGATTGTTGGCCTTTTCATAGCCATGTTCCCTACCACTCTCCATCAGATAATTGATGGTTAGATTTCTCTTCCATATCCATATTTTCCTACATGGAACCCTAGTATTTGTTATTTTCATTAATCTTCATACTTTCCACTCTTTATTTTAAATAGAGGACTCATTAATTCATTTTTCGATGTGGGATTTCAACTAAGATATTTTGAAACGTCAAAAATGTGTTATCCCAATACCCTATGTTTTGTTGAACCGATGGTATTTCAAATCATCATAGATTGATGAGTCTAAGGACCTAAATTTTATACTTGTTTGTGATTGATGACCTCAATAACTACCTATAAATATTTACGTTTTTCCTCCAATTATATGTCTCTAATTGCCACCAATGTTCTCCTAATCGAGATCATAATTTGGTGGTGACCCTTTCATTTCTCTTTTCCTCATATTAAGACTAAATTTTAGTAACCCAATTTCCGATGTGGGTTTTCCCACAAAGATATTTTTTATTTTCAACCTTTTATTTTCAAAGAACAATTTCAAATTTTGAGGACGCAATTTATTGAAGGAGGAGAGAATGTAACACCCCAAGATTTCATAGTGTGTTATTTCTTCAAAATAATTCAATAACTTGCACTACACGCAACACCGAGTTCAATCACACCATGACTTAACAAAAAAAAGACCATTCAAAAGAGGTTATGAATAGTATTAACTAAATTTTAAACTTTATATAATCTTTATAATTTTAGAATCCATATTATGAGTTTCTGAGACATAATGCAAGAACAGATTCATTTTCAGTATTGCACTTTTATCAACTTTTAATAGTGAAACCTTTTTAAATACAATATTTTAAACTTTTTGACTAAATGGGGACATCAAAAAAATTTAAAATGAAACATCCCAAGCTTCCACGGTACGCTTTCCTTTGAATAATGCAATGGCGTGTATTGTACGCAACTTCGAGATTCTAACACACCACAACCAATCAAACTAGCCGTTATGAATAGTAATACCTACCTTTTAAAATTTTAGAAATTTTATCTCTCAAAATGGACTTCATTTTTGGATTTGGAGTATCGAATATAGCCTAAGGTGAAATTTTGGTACTTTTTGGATAACTTTCATATTTTGATGAATAGTGAAAATTACTAAATTTTAATTAAAAACAACTTTTTTAATCAAAATAATTAATAGTGATAAATTATGAATTTGAGTGGTTTTAAAGTATATTTAGAATATATTTTTACCATTTAATATAATTTTGGTAATTGGACATAATTTTACAATTAAACCGAACACAAACAAGTGTCAATCTTTTGATAGTTATTATCTCTTAAAAACACGTTTTTTTGTTTTAACAGCGGGAATTAATTTTAAATTAATTTCTTCCACTTCTGTGTTTTGAATTTAGAAAAATGGATTCCATATTTGGAATCAGGATTTCCAAATTATGTAAATAGGTAACTTTTATTTTTAGACATTTTGAATAATTACTGCGGTAAATATTTTATTTACCATGGTTAAGGGTAAATCCGGTAAATAAGGGTTAAAAAATAATATTATAATAATACTAAATTACCCTAAAACGTGTCCTAGCCTTATTGGTTGATACATGTTCTACCATAGGCATCTTTGGGTCGATATTGGGACCCCATGGTGCCACTTGTAGGTGATAGGGACACTATATTTTAATTAAGTTAAAATGAATACAAAAATGACACAAGCATAAATATTTTAGAAAAACAATTTTTACATAGGGTTATATATGTTGGATTTTCGATTATAAATATTAATTAGAAAGATAAAAATATTTCCTACATAGTGATATTTTATTTATAATTTTTAGACGTTAAATAATTTAATTTATTTATGACACAATGATGATGAATTAATTACTATAATAATGAAAAATTAGAATAATTGATATTATAAATACCAAAATAAATATAATATGAAACTTTTAATGAATTAAACTAATTTTCATCGATAATATAATATATTAGGATTGATTTAATTGACTGTTTTCGAAGTAATCAATCTGTTATGAGTTTCACAAAAATCAACTATTGAATAGTGTCAAAATTGACATAAACAAATATTATATTATTAATTGATATTAAATTCCTAAAAATCTAAGGTTCGTCCAAGAGACTTATATCATGATAGGTTCATCATTAATGGACCACTTGGAGGTCTCTTAGATGTATATTATAAGTTTATTAACCATATTATATAAAAATACAAAGAGACATTGTAAAAGTGAAACTAATTAACTTAGAGTTAATACTTAAAGATAAGGTTAATATAAGTACCAAAACCTGTCTAAATTCGATTGGTTGAGTTTTTTTCGACCCATCCCCACCTTAAAATTTAAATAATCAACTTTGGAGCCATTATAAACCAAATAAAAATTTATTATAAACTAATATTTCTATCTTTTCCAAAGGTGCCCCTCACCCCTCTTATAAAAGGGCACTCCTCCTTCTCTTTTCTTCACACCTTAAAAGCCTTTTGGTTCGGACAAACTCTGCCAAAATACTCTCCCAACTTCCCTCACTACAACCTAGAGTCCTTATTTTGATCAGAAAGCCAACCTAAGGAGCCCTTTTCATCAAATCAAAAGGAAGAAACCGAAAAAAGGTAATGATTTCACCACCCTTTTCCAAGTTCCTTCTTCTTCCACTTCTTCTTCCTTTGTTGTTACCATTATAAAATAATAACTACAGTATCATATATATACTTTGATGTTATTATAAATATGGTACAACCATATTCATTATTCTATCCACCCTATTAATAACATGTCACCATACGTGCGTACGTACGGCTTACCGTCTCCACGTCGTGGTGTAATTGTTATTCAATATATTATTATTTGGATGGGTATAATAATGATGTGTAACTCATGTAAATAATAAATATAACATGTTAATTATTCTTTATACATGATATACCATCCATTTATATATTATTTTAAGATCAAAAGAATGATATTGTCGCTCGTGCGTACGTACGGACTACCGTCTCCACGAACGCGATGAGATTCATTCTCCATCATATCCATTCAAGTATAATTATCATTTTCTGATTTAAAAATGATGTTTAAGGACTTTATATCATTCTGGATATGAATAATATACAACCTATCCATTACAAACATGGCTTACGTAATAAAACATATAAAAGAAAACGAGTAAGTTAACACCCGAAACAACGATAATACTAAGATATTATTAAAAAAGCAAAGTTAAAAGATCATATATGATATCATATTAATATATATGATTCTTGTATAATTTAATAACAATTATTTCACTATTATACAGGAGGTTAACCTACCCCAACCAAGTAAAAGTACAAGGTAAGTGGTTTTCATCTCACTCCTTATTCCTGTGAGATTCATGCCATATTGCCACCATTACCTTTTGTGTGGTGTATGTACTGCCCATAATTATATTCTTTGTGTAATACACTCTAATTTATGTGTATTTACATATTCATTGTATGATACCTCTTTCATGGGCTGTATGTTTCATAAGTTACCAAATTGGTAAGGGTTATTTCACAATCTCTTCATTATCTGAGGTTGTTTATATGTAATAATCTACTGGGATCTCTTTATCATCCACATCCATGTTTCTTAAAAATGTATTTCAAATTTTTTTTGACTATTTACAAGAATATGGGTTAAAGTAATTTATACCCTTGTTTGACTTTTTATAAGAGGTTTATAAAGGAATCATTCCGTCATTTTCCAAACAAGGTTCTTTTTAACCTTTTCGACAAAATTAAGGTAAGAATGTTTTTTTAAAACTTATACGGCGGGTGCGGCTATTTTCCGCCGTTATAAAATCGTCGAAGCTTCCCTTACAATCTTATAAGAATATTTTAAAATTGAATGTATTATTTTATAATTATGTTACTTTTAAAATGATTTCAAAAAAAAGAGATATTTCTCTAAAATAGTTTTGATTTCATCTATGTCAACATCCTTTGATGGATTTTAAGCTTATTTGAAGTTGATTTATTATGATACAAAACATCCCTATTTTATTGAAGGTTTTGTGATATTTTTGACTGTGGATATGTTATTCTTATGTCACTCATGGTTTTTGTTTAAAGTATTGACATTTTATAAGTTATTTTTAATCCAAATTTTTATGTTATATTTCAATATTTCATTCAGATGAATGTGTTAGACAAGTATGTTCTGGGTTGGGGACCGGTAAAAGTAAGCCCTCCGGTTTGGTCTCCGGTTATTAGAGGAACTCCGGTTTGGTCTCCGGTTATTAGAGGAACTCCGGGTTGGTGTCCGGTTATTAGAGGCACTCCGGGTTGGTGTCCGGTTATTAGAGGCACTCCGGGTTGGTGTCTGGTTATTAGAGGCACTCCGGGATGGGTTCCGGTTACAGTTAGCCCCAAGGTCTTGGGACGAGGCCTTGACAAAGAAATTAAAGTTCAGCATTATGAATTCCATCATTATGAAAGTGGTTATTGATTTTTCATGTGATTATTCGATTAGTAGAATATCCATGTGAGTAAGTAAATGGCATTATTTCATTTTATTTATGCCATACTATGTTGAAAGTTCATGTTTGAAAGGCTTTTGTTTTAGTTATACATTGCCTTAAATTCTATTGGTTGAAACTAATTAACTTAGAGTTAATACTTAAAGATAAGGTTAATATAAGTACCCAAACATGTCTAAATTCTATTGGTTGAGTTGTTTTTGACCCATCCCCACCTTAAAATTTAAATAATCAACTTTGGAGCCATTAGAAACCGAATAAAACTTTATTATAAACTAATATTTCTAGCTTTTCCAAAGGTTCCCCTCACCCCTCTTATAAAAGGGCACTCCTCCTTCTCTTTTCTTAACACCTTAAAAGCCTTTTGGTTCGGCCAAACTCTGCCAAAATACTCTCCCAACTTCCCTCACTAAAACCTAGAGTCCTTATTTTGATCAGAAAGCCAACCTAAGGAGCCCTATTGATCAAATCAAAAGGAAGAAACCGAAAAAAGGTAATGATTTCACCACCCTTTTCTAAGTTCATTCTTCTTCCACTTCTTCTTCCTTTGTTGTTACCATTCTAAAATAATAACTCCAGTATCATATATATACTGTGATGTTATTATAAATATGGTACAACCATATTCATTATTCTATCCACCCTTTGAATAACATGTCACCATACGTGCGTACGTACGGCTTACCGTCTCCACGTCGTGGTGTAATTGTTATTTAATATATTATTATTTGAATGGGTATAATAATGATGTGTAACTCATGTAAATAATAAATATAACATGTTAATGATTCTGTATATATGATATACCATCCATTTATATATTATTTTAAGATCACAAGAATGATATTGTCGCTCGTGCGTACGTACGGACTACCGTCTCCACGAACGCGATGAGATTCATTCTCCATCATATCCATTCAAGTATAATTATCATTTTCTGATTTAAAAATGATGTTTAAGGACTTTATATCATTCTGGATATGAATAATATACAACCTATCCATTACAAACATGGCTTACGTAATAAAACATATAAAAGAAAACGAGTAAGTTAACACACGAAACAACGATAATACTAAGATATTATTAACAAAGCAAAGTTAAAAGATCATATATGATATCATATTAATATATATGATTCTTGTATAATTTAATAACAATTATTTCACTATTATACATGAGGTTAACCTACCCCAACCAAGTAAAAGTACAAGGTAAGGGGTTTTCATCTCACTCCTTATTCCCGTGAGATTCATGCCATATTGTCACCATTACCTTTTGTGTGGTGTATGTACTGCCCATAATGATATTCTTTCTGTAATACACTCTAATTTATGTGTATTTACATATTAATTGTATGATACCTCTTTAATGGGCTGTATGTTTCATAATTTACCAAATTGGTTAGGGTTATTTCACAATCTCTTTATTATCCGAGGTTGTTTATATGTAATAATCTACTGGGATCTCTTTATCATCCACATCCTTGTTTCTTAAAAATGTATTTCAAAACATTTTTGACTATTCACAAGAATATGGGTTAAAGTCATTTATACCCTTGTTTGACTTTTTATAAGAGGTTTATAAAGGAATCATTCCGTCGTTTTCCAAAAAAGGTTCTTTTTAACCTTTTCGACAAAATTAAGGTAAGAATGTTTTTTTAAACTTATACGGCGGGTGCGGCTATTTTCCACTGTTATAAAATCGTCGAAGCTTCCCTTACAAGATTATAATAATATTTTCAAATTGAATGTATTATTTTATAATTATGTTACTTTTAAAATGATTTCAAAAAAAGAGATATTTCTCTAAAATAGTTTTGATTTCATCTATGTCAACATCCTTTGATGGATTTTAAGCTTATTTGAAGTTGATTTATTATGATACAAAACATCCCTATTTTATTGAAGGATTTGTGATATTTTTGACTGTGGATAAGTTATTCTTATGTCACTCATGGTTTTTGTTTAATGTATTGACATTTTATAAGTTATTTTTAATCCAAATGTTTATGTTATATTTCAATATTTCATTCAGATGAATGTGTTAGACAAGTATGTTCCGGGTTGGGGATCGGTAAAAGTAAGCCCTCCGGTTTGGTCTCCGGTTATTAGAGGAACTCCGGTTTGGTCTCCGGTTATTAGAGGAACTCCGGGTTGGTGTCCGGTTATTAGAGGCACTCCGGGTTGGTGTCCGGTTATTAGAGGCACTCCGGGTTGGTGTCCGGTTATTAGAGGCACTCCGGGTTGGGTTCCGGTTACAGTTAGCCCCAAGGTCTTGGGACGAGGCCTTGACAAAGAAATTAAAGTTCAGCATTATGCATTCCATCATTATGAAACTGGTTATTGATTTTTCATGTGATTATTCGATTAGTAGAATATCCATGTGAATAAGTAAATGGCATTATTTAATTTTATTTATGCCATACTATGTTGAAAGTTCATGTTTGAAAGGATTTTGTTTTAGTTATACATTTCCTTAAATGTTTATTCTTATTTATGAAAGTTTCCGCTATATTGTTATCCTTACTGGGCATTTGAGCTCACCCCTTTTCTATGTTTTATTTTTCCCAGGATGTGAAGAAGTAAGTTATGAATGACCTGTAGGGATTTTATGTGGGGATATGAGTGTGGAATATGGAGACTATGTTGTTGTAGTAGTTTTTCACTTTATGATGTAATGTAAAACTTTATGAATATATCTAGTGTTTCCAAGGCTACTAAACCAATCGGTCTTTCGAGATTTGATCTTTCTTGTGATCATACCAATGTTATGTAATAATGCACCGACTCTGGGTAACTAGGGTCGGGGCGTTACAGTTGGTATCAGAGGAAGTTTAGTACAAACCTTGGAAGCTAGATTTAGATAAACTCTGATTAGAGCACATAGATTTAAGATGGACTTTGAGGATTAGTATAGAAGAACTTCCTAGAATTTTGGTATTGTAGATATTTTGTGAGTTTTCTGAGCAATACATCCCTGTCTGGATACGAGCAGGTAGAGGCAGCTCTGGCACAGATGTACCTAGGGGTAAAACCCGAAAACACCGCTTTGAGCTAGACTCGAACGGGAACTGGTGCACGACAACGGGCCTTCCTGCACTCTTGGTTACGACACTCCCGGGGGATATGCTTAGGATAATTCTCATTTTCTTTACAAACCATTATGAAGGGTTTATGTGGATTTACTTCCTCAAAGGAGAAATTTTTATGATTATGGATTATATCCATAAACTATTTAATTTATGTTATGTGTCTTACAATTTTGGGATTAGGTATTGTTATTAATAAACTAATCTAGTGTATGACATTGTTTAGAAATGGCACCCAGTAGAAGGAATGAGAACTCCAGCAATGCACATGGTCCAAAGAGAAAGAAGGATCATATCTTTCATGGTCTTAAGCCAGAATTTATAAGAGAAATAGTCTCCCATGTATTATCATCATATGAAGAAATAATATCATGTGTTTATAAGATAAGTAAAGATTTTACTAAGTCCTATGGCTTTGAAGGGAAGCAAGATAAGAAAAGGATGGAAGAGAGAAAGATGGATAAAGTAAAGAGGGAAAAGAATAATTTTCCCATATGTGATAACTGTGGGAAGAAACACCCTGGAACTTTCCTGAAAGGAATGTGAGTTTGTTATAAGTGTGGAGGAAAAGGGCACAAAGTACGTAACTGCAAGGGTAAGAAAATGGTTTCAAATGTACAATGCTTCATTTGCAAGGAGTTTGGACAATACGCGAACCTATGTCCCAGTCATCAAACCATGCCACAAATGATGCTATTGGATAATAATCAAGTTATGATACTACCAAATATGAAGAGGAATGATTAGAGTTCTTATGTTGATTATGTCAATTGAGTGTTGTATCAACAATGTACGTTTTATAATAATTATAGAGTATATAAGGATTGTACTGCAGTACTATTTCATTTAGGACTTGAGATTGTGTGGAACAAAGAAAAGTGACTCAATAGCAGGATAAATTTTTGGAAAATATATGGTTGAGAGAATGATAAACCATAATATAGTTCTGATACCGAGGTAGTGATTTTGGAATAATACATGATTGTTTTGGATAAATTATATTGGATATTCTTGACTACCTTGAAACTGATTAATGATTTGTATATTCCATCATTATTGGGGTTTAAAACATTTTTGGATTGATGATGTATATCCATCATTCTATATGGAATAAGGGAGCATGAACGTAATCAATAAGGAATATGTTAATTCAGGATGTTTCAGTATATTAAAAGAATACATGATGAAGGTATTCATATGCTATTACGGGGTAAAAAGGATCTACATTATGTTTACCTTCCTTATAAATGTTGGACTATGAGTTTGGACAGAAGTATTTTGGATAGTTCTAGTTTGGATTATTTTGGATTGCCATAAAAGGACAACCCAGAGGTCGGGCGGCAACTCGTCGCATCCGGAAAGGCCGCGAGACTTGAACCCGCAACCGAAGGGCGACAAGGGTGTATCACCTACCACTAGCCCATGAGATGTCCTAGATTAAATAATGTAGTTTTTTTAAAAGATCTGGTAGATGAATGATAAATTCATTTATTTTGGAACTCTGTACGTATAGTATAAATAGAAATTTTTTTACGTTCTATAATCTTTTAGAGTGAAAGATGAGTTTTTGGTAGAAATTTATTAATGGATAAAACTCTAATTATAAAGTAAGTATATCTCCTTATGATCTTAGCCAATCTCATAAATAAATTCCTCAACATTAATAAAAGGAACTTAGAACAAAAATGTTGTCCTAGATGGTACCTTAAATCATCACTAATTTATGGATTTGGGATTGTTGGTCTTTTCATAGCCATGTTCTCTACCACTCTCCATCAGATAATTGATGGTTAGATTTCTCTTCCATATCCATATTTTCCTACATGGAACCCTAGTATGTGTTATTTTCAGTAATCTTCATACTTTCCACTCTTTATTTTAAATAGAGGCCTCATTAATTCATTTTTCGATGTGGGATTTCAACTAAGATATTTTGAAACGTCAAAAATGTGTTATCCCAATACCCTATGTTTTGTTGAACCGATGGTATTTCAAATCATCATAGATTGATGAGTCTAAGGACCTCAATTTTATACTTGTTTGTGATTGATGACCTCAATCACTACCTATAAATATTTACGTTTTCCCTCCAATTATATGTCTCTAATTGCCACCAATGTTCTCCTAATCGAGATCATAATTTGGTGGTGACCCTTTCATTTCTCTTTTCCTCATATTAAGACTAAATTTTAGTAACCCAATTTCCGATGTGGGTTTTCCCACAAAGATATTTTTTATTTTCAACCTTTTATTTTCAAAGAACAATTTCAAATTGCGAGGACGCAATTTATTGAAGGAGGGGAGAATGTAACACCCCAAGATTTCATAGTGTGTTATTTCTTCAAAATAATTCAATAACTTGCAATACACGCAACACCGAGTTCAATCACAACATGACTTAACAAAAAAAAGACCATTCAAAAGTGGTTATGAATAGTATTAACTAAATTTTAAACTTTATATAATCCTTATAATTTTAGAATCCATATTATGAGTTTCTTAGACATAATGCAAGAACAGATTCATTTTCAGTATTGCACTTTTATCAACTTTTAATAGTGAAACCTTTTTAAATACAATATTTTAATCTTTTTGACTAAATGGGGACATCAAAAAAATATAAAATGAAACATCCCAATCTTCCACAGTATGCTTTCCTTTGAATAATGTAATGGCGTGCATTGTATGCAACTTCGAGATTCTAACACACCACAACCAATCAAACTAGTCGTTATGAATAGTAATACCTACCTTTTAAAATTTTAGAAATTTTATCTCTCAAAATGGACTTCATTTTTAGATTCGGAGTATCAAATATAGCCTAAGGTGAAATTTTGGTACTTTTTGGATAACTTTCATATTTTGATGAATAGTGAAAATTACTAAATTTTAATTAAAAACAACCTTTTTAATAAAAATAATTAATAGTGATAAATTATGAATTTGAGTGGTTTTAAAGTATATTTAGAATATATTTTTACCATTTAATATAATGTTGGTCATTGGACATAATTTTACAATTAAACCGAACATAAACAAGTGTCAATCTTTTGATAGTTATTATCTCTTAAAAACACGCTTTTTGTTTTAACAACGGGAATTAATTTTAAATTAATTTCTTCCACTTCTGTGTTTTGAATTTAGAAAAATGGATTCCATATTTGGAATCAGGATTTCCAAATTGTGTAAATAGGTAACTTTTATTTTTAGACATTTTGAATAATTACTGCGGTAAATATTTTATTTACCATGGTTAAGGGTAAATCCGGTAAATAAGGGTTAAAAAATAATATTATAATAATACTAAATTACCCTAAAATGTTTCCTAGACTTATTGGTTGATACATGTTCTACCATAGGAATCTTTGGGTCGATATTGGGACCCCATGGTGCCACTTGTAGGTGATAGGGACACTATATTTTAATTAAGTTAAAATGAATACAAAAATGACACACGCATATATCTTTTAGAAAAACAATTTTTACATAGGGTTATATATGTTTTATTTTAGATTATAAATATTCATTAGAAAGATAAAAAGATTTTATACATAGTGATATTTTATTTTTAATTTTTAGACATTAAATAATTTAATTTATTTATGACACAATGATGATGAAGTAATTACTATAATAGTTAAAAATTAAAATAATTGATATTATAAATACCCAAATAAATATAATATGAAACTTTTAATGCATTACACTAATTTTCTACGATACTATGATATATTAGGATTGATTTAGTTGACTTTTTCCGAAGTAATCAATCTGTTATGAGTTTCACAAAAATCAACTATTGAATAGTGTCAAAATTGACATAAAAGAGTTCTTAAAACAAATACTATATTATTAATTGATATTAAATTCCTAAAAATCTAAGGTTAGGCCAAGAGACTTATATCATGATAGGTTCATCATTAATGGACCACTTGGGGGTCGCTTTGATGTATATAGTAAGTTTATAAACAATATTATATAAAAATACAAAGAGACATTGTAAAAGTGAAACTAATTAACTTAGAGTTAATACTTAAAGATAAGGTTAATATAAGTACCCAGACCTGTCTAAATTCTATTGGTTGAGTTGTTTTCGACCCATCCCCACCTTAAAATTTAAATAATCAACTTTGGAGCCATTAGAAACCGGATAAAAATTTATTATAAACTAATATTTCTATCTTTTCCAAAGGTGCCCCTCACCCCTCTTATAAAAGGGCACTCCTCCTTCTATTTTCTTCACACCTTAAAAGCCTTTTGGTTCGGACAAACTCTGCACAAATACTCTCCCAACTTCCCTCACTACAACCTAGAGTCCTTATATTGATCATAAAGCCAACCTGAGGAGCCCTTTTGATCAAATCAAAAGGAAGAAACCAAAAAAAGGTAATGATTTCACCACCCTTTTCCAAGTTCCTTCTTCTTCCACTTCTTCTTCCTTTGTTGTTACCATTATAAAATAATAACTCCAGTATCATATATATACTGTGATGTTATTATAAATATGGTACAACCATATTCATTATTCTATCCACCCTATTAATAACATGTCACCATACGTGCGTACGTACGGCTTACCGTCTCCACGTCGTGGTGTAATTGTTATTCAATATATTATTATTTGGATGGGTATAATAATGATGTGTAACTCATGTAAATAATAAATATAACATGTTAATGATTCTTTATACATGATATAACATCCATTTATATATTATTTTAAGATCAAAAGAATGATATTGTCGCTCGTGCGTACGTACGGACTACCGTCTCCACGAACGCGATGAGATTCATTCTCCATCATATCCATTCAAGTATAATTATCATTTTCTGATTTAAAAATGATGTTTAAGGACTTTATATCATTCTGGATATGAATAATATACAACCTATCCATTACAAACATGTCTTACGTAATAAAACATATAAAAGAAAACGAGTAAGTTAACACCCGAAACAACGATAATACTAAGATATTATTAAAAAAGCAAAGTTAAAAGATCATATATGATATCATATTAATATATATGATTCTTGTATAATTTAATAACAATTATTTCACTATTATACAGGAGGTTAACCTACCCCAACCAAGTAAAAGTACAAGGTAAGGGGTTTTCATCTCACTCCTTATTCCCGTGAGATTCATGCCATATTGCCACCATTACCTTTTGTGTGGTGTATGTACTGCCCATAATTATATTCTTTGTGTAATACACTCTAATTTATGTGTATTTACATATTCATTGTATGATACCTCTTTCATGGGCTGTATGTTTCATAAGTTACCAAATTGGTAAGGGTTATTTCACAATCTCTTCATTATCTGAGGTTGTTTATATGTAATAATCTACTGGGATCTCTTTATCATCCACATCCATGTTTCTTAAAAATGTATTTCAAATTTTTTTTGACTATTTACAAGAATATGGGTTAAAGTAATTTATACCCTTGTTTGACTTTTTATAAGAGGTTTATAAAGGAATCATTTCGTCGTTTTCCAAACAAGGTTCTTTTGAACCTTTTCGACAAAATTAAGGTAAGAATGTTTTTTTTAAACTTATACGGCGGGTGCGGCTATTTTCCGCCGTTATAAAATCGTCGAAGCTTCCCTTAAAATCTTATAAGAATATTTTCAAATTGAATGTATTATTTTATAATTATGTTACTTTTAAAATGATTTCAAAAAAAGAGATATTTCTCTAAAATAGTTTTGATTTCATCTATGTCAACATCCTTTGATGGATTTTAAGCTTATTTGAAGTTGATTTATTATGATACAAAACATCCCTATTTTATTGAAGGTTTTGTGATATTATTGACTATGGGTATGTTATTCTTATGTCACTCATGGTTTTTTTTAAAGTATTGACATTTTATAAGTTATTTTTAATCCAAATGTTTATGTTATATTTCAATATTTCATTCAGATGAATGTGTTAGACAAGTATGTTCCGGGTTGGGGACCGGTAAAAGTAAGCCCTCCGGTTTGGTCTCCGGTTATTAGAGGAACTCCGGTTTGGTCTCCGGTTATTAGAGGAACTCCGGGTTGGTGTCCGGTTATTAGAGGCACTCCGGGTTGGTGTCCGGTTATTAGAGGCACTCCGGGTTAGTGTCCGGTTATTAGAGGCACTCCGGGATGGGTTCCGGTTACAGTTAGCCCCAAGGTCTTGGGACGAGGCCTTTACAATGAAATTAAAGTTTAGCATTATGCATTCCATCATTATGAAAGTGGTTATTGATTTTTCATGTGATTATTCGATTAGTAGAATATCCATGTGAGTAAGTAAATGGCATTATTTCATTTTATTTATTCCATACTATGTTGAAAGTTCATGTTTGAAAGGCTTTTGTTTTAGTTATACATTGCCTTAAATGTTTATTCTTATTTATGAAAGTTTTCCCTATATTGTTATCCTTACTGGGCATTTGAGCTCACCCCTTTTCTATGTTATATTTTTCCCAGGATGTGAAGAAGTAAGTTATGAATGACCTACAGGGATTTTATGTGGGGATATGAGTGTGGAATATGGAGACTATGTTGTTGTAGTAGTTTTTCACTTTATTATGTAATGTAAAACTTTATGAATATATCTAGTGTTTCCAAGGCTACTAAACCAATCGATCTTTCGAGATTTGATCTTTCTTGTGATCATACCAATGTTATGTAATAATGCACCAACTCTGGGTAACTAGGGTCGGGGCATTACATTATGTTTCTTACTTGTGTTTTTAGGATTTTAGGCTTTTTTTTGGGTTTTAGGATTTTTAAGGATTTTGAGGATCTTTTAGGGTTTTTAGGGTTTTTAGTGTGTTTAGGTTTTTTAAGTTTTTAAGTGTTTTTAGGTTTTTCTATTTTTATTAGGGGTTTTCAAATATTTTTACATTTTTATTGATTTTAGTTTTTTTATAATTTTTTTTGGGTTTTCGGGTTTTTAGGGATTTTCTGTGTTTTTTGGGCTTGTTAGTGTTTTTAGTGTTGTTAGAGTTTTTTGGTATTTTAGTGGATTTCATTGTTTTTAGGTTTTTATGGTTTTATCAAGGTTCTTATGGGATTATGTTTTTTTAGAAATTTTTAGGGATTTGTATGGTTTTTATGGTTACTTCGGGTGTTTATTTATTTTTATGACCTTAAGGGTTTTAAGGGTTTTTATCTTTTTTTTTGGGATTTTTAGGGTCTTATTTATTCTTTAAGGGATTTATGTTTTTTAGAGTATGTCATTTTTTATTGGGATTTAAAGTTGTTTATAAATTTTAGTGGAGTTTTAGTGTTTTTATGGGTTTTTATGGTTTTAATGGGTTTAGGGGTTTTTATAGTTTTTAGGGGTTTTATTGAATTTATGGTATTTTTGGGTTTTTAGCATTTTTTGGTTTTAGGGGGTCTAAGTGTTTTTATGATTTTAAGGTTTTCTTATTATTTTCTAGGGTTTTAATGGGTTTTTATGGTTTTTTTTTGGTTTTAAGGGGTTTTAGTGTTTTTAGCACTTTATTTATTTCTTCGGGCATTTCATGGTTTTTAGGTTTTTTTTTATTTTACGGTTTTTTATGTATTTAATATTTTTATGCATTTTTAAGGTTTTTTTTTGGTTTTTTTTTTGGGGTTG
Organism: Viscum album; assembly: GCA_963277665.1. Taxonomy (NCBI): domain Eukaryota; kingdom Viridiplantae; phylum Streptophyta; class Magnoliopsida; order Santalales; family Viscaceae; genus Viscum; species Viscum album. The sequence continues at coordinate 2,048,661,951 of OY728159.1, forward strand.
TATTGTTTTATTGAGTTTTTTAGGGATTTTAAATTTTGTTTGTGTTTTCGAAACATTTTATGTGTTTAAATGGATTTTTGAGTTTTTAGTGGGTTTTTATGGTTATTATGAGTTTTAGCGTTTTTAGGGTTTTTTTGTGGTTTTATGGGTTTTTGATTTTGTTAGTTTTTATACGTTTGATGGTTTTTTAGGTTTCTTAAGGTTTTAGGGGTTTTTATGTTTTTTTTGGATTTTAAGTGATTTTTAGTATTTTTATGGGGTTTTGGTGTTTTAGGGATTTTGAGGGGTTTTAGGATTTATTTGTGTTTTAGAGATTTAATGGGTTCTTTTTTTTATGGGTTTTTATTTTGAGGTTTTAGGGATTTTGTTATTTTTTATAGTTTTTTAACATTTTTAAAGGATTAAAGGGTTTCTTATAGTTTTTATTGGTTTTTGGGTTTTTATGGGGGTTTGGGGTTTTTATTGTTTTTAGTGGTTTTGTGAGTTTTAAGGGTTTTTTATTGGTCTTTGTATCTTTTATGGTTTTTATCATTTTTAGTATTATAAGGTTTTCTTCATAATGTTAGGATTTTTTTATATATTTCTAGATTTATAGTGAATTTTTTGGATTTTTATGGTTTTCATGGAATTTTAGGGTTGCTAATGTTTTTATCATTTTTAATGTTTTTAATGTTATTTGTGTTTTTAGGTTTTAAGGGTTTTTTATTGTTGTTAGGTTTTTAATATTTTCTTAGGGGTTTTCGGTGTTTTTAGGGTTTTTTATGTTTTTAGGGAATTTTAATGTTTTTAGGATTTTATGGGTTTTATGGATTTTGAGTGTTTGTGGGGGTTTTAGTGTTTTTATGGGGGTTTTGGGTTTTTGGGTTTTCAGGGTTTTTGTGATTTTAGTGTTTTAATGTTTTTAATGATTTCAATTTTTAGGGGTTTAAATAGTTTTAGAGTTTTTAGTGTGTTTTTAGGTTTTTATGGGGTTTAAAGGTTTGTAGGGGTTTCATAGAATTTATGGTTTTTAGGTCCTTTAGGGTCTTTATAGTTTTTAGCATTTTTTGTATTTTGGGGGTTTTACATGTTTTTTGTTTTTAAGGGATTCTTAAGGGGTTTTAGGGTTTTCATGGGTTTTTATATTCTTAGCAATTTTAGTAATTTTTTAGGTCTTTTTATTGTTTTTATTTTTTTAGTGGTTTTAAAGATTTAGAGGGTGTTTAGGGGTTTTAGAATTTTTTTTCTGATTTTCTTAGGGGGGTTTCATGTTTTTAGGGTTTTTTTATGTTTAGGGACTTTATGGGTTTTTGTTATTTTTATGGTTTTGTGTATTTTTGGGGATTTAGTATATTTTTAGGTATTTTTACAATTTTTAAGGGTTTTTTTGTTTTTAAGGTTTTTTTAGTTTTGTAGGGCTTTAAAAGTTTTTATTGTTTGTTGGGGTGTAACAGGATTTTCTAGTTTTTAGTGGGATTTTATGATTTTTATGGGGTTTTATGGTTTTAGGGGATTTTAGGTTTTTTTAGGGTGTTTTGTTTTTCATTTTTTAGGTTTCTATGGGTTTTAAGTGTTTTTAACTTTTTTAAGGTTTCCCATGTGGTTGTGAGGTTTTTCAGGGTTTTTTTTTATATTTTTAAGGGTATGAAGCCTTTTTTTTATATTTCATTGGTATTTAGGGTTTTTAGCTTCTTTTAGGATTTTTATATAATTTTAATGTTTTTTGGGATTTTTAGGGTTTTAAATATTTTTCCATGTTTTTTTGGGTTTTATGGGTTTTTATATTTTTTAATATTCATAGGGGTTTAGAGGATTTTTAATGTTTTTAGTTATTTTTACGGTTTTTATGAGGTTTTATTGTTTTTATTGTTTTCATGGATTTTTATTGTTTTAGCGGTTTTTGTAGTCTTTTTAGGGGTTTTTAGTTTTTAGGTGCTCTTTAGGTTTTTTTGGGTTTTAAGTGTTTTTCAGTTTATATTGTTTTATTATAGTTTTTAAGGGGTTCTTTGAATTTTTTGGGATTTTAAGGCCTTTTAGGATTTTTATGGTTTTAGTGTTTTCTTTATTTTTATAGTTTTTAGTTTTTTAGGTGTTTTAAGTGTTTAGGTTTTTAAGTTTACCTTATGGATTTTCAGTTTTTTTTTGAATTGTTATGTTTTGATGGATTTTAAGTTTTTTATGGTTTTAGGATTTTTGAGGGGTTTTTCATATTTTAGTGTTTTATCAGTTTTGGGGTTTTTTGAGGTTTTTGATATTTGTATGCAGTTTAGGGTTTTATATTTTTTAATGATTTTAGGGGTTTAAATTATTCTTATATTTTTAGTTGTTTTAGGTGTTTTATGTGTTTTATGGGGTTTTCAGTTTTTTATGGTTTTTAGGTGGTTTATCGGTTTTAGGGTCTTTTTTTTGGATTTTTAGGGTTCTTCTAGTTTTTTTTTATTTTTTATTGGTTTTATGTTTGTTTAGATTTTTAAGGTTTTATTTGGGTTTTTGAGGGTTTTAAATTTTTTTTATGTTTTTATAGATTTTTTGGGAGTTTTAGGTTTTATATGTTTTTAGGTGTTTTAGGGATTTTTGGGGGGTTGTGGGGTGTGGTTTGCGGCTCTCTTGGTGCGACATAGTCTATGTCTGGTGCTGACGACAGTTCTCAGTATTGGTGGCGGTGCAGGTTCCTCCCTCCGGTTTTCATCTGTCGGCCCTCATGGTTTCAGTCCCCGGCATGGTGTGTGGTTTAGAAGGGAGGTCTCAGATGCGGTGGTGGTGTTGTGTTCTGGGAATGGGTGATGTGTGTGATTGATTGTCGCAGTGCAGGGTGGCAAGATATTTCATGACATGTTCATTTTGATGGTGAATGGGATGGTCCTTGGTTCATGGTTGATGTTGTTTGGTTTCTTATTTTGGGCAGGTCTGGTCTTGGACGTGGTTCCGAGTCCAACCTACTTATGATTCCTTTTGTACCCATGGTGGTTCTCAATTAGACTCAAAGCCTTTTTATAATATCAAAAAAATGTATTGTAGTTTTTTTTAACTTTTTTGGGTTTTAGGGATTTTTAGATTTTTTTGTGGTTTAGTGTTTTATAAGGTTTTAGGGGTTTTTATGGTTAGGGGTTTCTATGGTTTTTAGAATCTTTATAGTGGGCTTTTTTTTTATCATCATTTATGTTCTTATTGGTTTTAAGTATTTTTAGTTATTTAATGTTTTATTAGGTGTATTTCGATTTTTATGGGGTTTTACATCTTTAGGTATTTTTAGGGATTTTTAGAATTTTTATGGGGTTTTAGGTTTTATATAAATTGATAGGATTTTTAGGATTTTTAGGATTTTTAGGATTTTGGTATTTTTATGTTTTTAGGTGTCTTAATTCTTTTTAAATATTTTATTAGGGTTTTTTTGGTTTTTTAGGTTTTTAAGTATTTTTAGTCATTTTAAGTATTTTCATGATTTTTTGGTGTTTTTAGGGATTTTGAGGTTTTTAGGGGTTTTTTGGTTTTTTGGGTTTTTTGTATTTTTCTGAGTATTTTAGTTTTTAAATGTTTTAAAGAGTTTTTTAACATTATTTGGGTTTTAAAGTGCTTTCTGTGTTTATAGTGGTTTTAGGGTTTTATGGATTCTAAGGGTTTATTAATTCTTCTAGGGGTTTTATGGTTTTCAGGGCTTTTAGTTTATTTTTTTTAGGATTTTTAGTGTTTTGAGGTTTTAGGGGTTTCATGTTATTTTAGGTTTTCAATGTTTTCTTAGGGGTTTTTAGTGTTTTTAATGTTTTTAAATTTTTAGAGATTTTTTGGGATTTTCATGTACTTTTATTGGTTTTTAATGGTTTTTCAGATTTTGAGGAGTTTTAGGGGTTTTAGGGTTTTATGGGTTTTTTTGGATTTTACGGGTTCTTTGAGTTTTTAAGCATTTTATGAATTATTATATTTTGTATGTTTTTTATGATTTATTATGATTCTGAGAGTTTTTAGTGGTGTTTTAGGTTGTTTTTAGGTTATTGATATTTTTACGGGTTTTATGGTTTTTGGTTTTAAGAGTTTTTAGGATTTTTAGTGTTTTTAATGTTTTTAGGTTTTTAGGGGTTTTAAGTGTTTTTAGATTTTTATGGTTTCTTAGTGGTTTTCAGGTTTTTACGGGTTTTAATAATTTTATGTATTTTTTGGGGTTTTGGTTTTTTATGGATTTTAACAATATAAGGTATTTTTAGAATTTATATGGTTTTTTAGGGATTTTAGAAGTTTTTAGGATTTTTAGTAATTTTTATTTATTCTAGGTATTTATGGGTTTCTTAAGATTTTTACGGGTTTTAGGGGTTTTTTCAATTATAGTTCATTTTTAGGATTTTAATGATTTGTCAGGTATTAATGGATTTTAAGGGGTTTTATAGAGATTTTTGGGTTTTTTTGAGTTTTTTTGTTAATGATATTTTTTTAGAGTTTTTTAATGTTTTAAGAGATTAAGGGGGTTTTAAATTTTATAGTGGGTTTTAATGGTTTTATGGGGTTTTAGGAGTTTTTATCTTTTAGGTGATTTTATGGGTTTAAGGGGGGTTTTGGTTTTTTATTATCTTTATAGGGGTTTCAGTGTTTATAGAAATTTTTTGGGATATAATTTTTTTAGGGTTTTATAGTTTCATATGGGTTTTCAGGGGTTTTAGGTTTTTTTTACATTTTAGGTATTTTTAGGTTTTTTTCGATTTTTGTGGGGTGTTATGAATTTTTATTGGGTTTAGGGTTTTGGGGGTTTTTTTTGTGTGTTAGAATTTTTAGGTTTTTTGTGGGTTTTAGTGGTTTTAGGTTTTTAAGGTTTTCTTGGTAGTTTTTAGGGTTTTTGGGTTTTTTCATTTTCAAGGAATTTATTGGCTATTTTTGGAATATATTTGTTTTTAGAGTTTTTTTTGAGTTTTTAAGGGTTTTATGGATTTTTAGAGTTTTAGAGGGTTTTATAGTTTTTATGTTATTTTATTGTTTGTTATAGTTTTAGGTGTTTTATGGTTTTAGGGGGTTTTAGGGTTTTTATAGTCTTTTTAGGATTTTTTATGTTTTAATGTTTTTAGTGGTTTTATGTTTTTTTTAGGTTTCTAAGGGTTTATTATGGGTTTTCAAGGTTTTTAGGAATATTTTAGGTTCTAGGTATTTTTTATAGTTTTATGGGGTTTTTTTGTTTTCTGGAATTTGAGGGGTTTTAGGGGTTTTTAGGGTTTTTAGAGTTTTTAGGGTTTTTTAGGTTTTTTTTCAATTTTTATGATTTAAGGGTTTTACGTGTTTTTAGGTTTGTAAGGTTTTTATAGAGGTTTCAGTGTTTTTAGGGTATTTTTACATTTTTAGTGAGTTTTATATTTTTTTTTATTTTTTGAGGTTTTTAGAATTTTTTGGGATTTTGAGTGTTTTTTGGGGTTTTTGTGGTTTGTAGGGGTTTTATGGTTTTTTTTGTTTTTTCAGTTTTAATGTTTTTAAGGGGTTCTAAGGGTTTTCGATCATTTTATCCTTTTTAGGGGTTTAATTTACTTTAATAGGTCTTAGTTTTTTTGGGTATTTTTATGGGTTTCTACGGTTTTAAAGGTTTTTAGTGGTTTAATGGTATTTAGGGTCTTAGGGTTTTAAGGGATTTTTAGGGGTTTTATAGTTTTTATGTTTTTAGGGGTTTTGTATATTTTTCTATTTTATGGTTTTCTCAAGATTATTCATAGTGTTTATGGGGGTTTTATATTTTATATACTTTTAGGCTTTTTATGACATGTATGGTTTTTATGGTTTTTAGGGATTATGAAGGGTTTTAGTGGAATTTAGGGTTTTTGGGGTTTTTTAGAGTGCTTTATGGTTTTAATTTTTTTTTTCAAGTTTATATTTTTTTAGATTTTTTAGTTTTTTTATGATTTATATGGGATTTTAGGGTTTTATAAGGGTTTTAGGGGAATTTATGGGGTTTAAGGATATTTAGGTATTTTTAGGCCATTTAGAGTTTTTAATGTTTTTATGTTTTTATGTTTTATATGGGTTTTAAGTGTTTTTATTTTTTGGGATTTTCATAGGGTTTTCTAAGGAGTTTTAGGGTTTTAATGTTTTTTAGGGTTTTTAGGGATTTCATAGTATTTTTATGGCTGTTTTGAGTTTGTAGAGATTCTACGGAATTTTAGGGATTTAAAGGGTTTTAGCATATTTTTAGGTTTTAAGGGGTTTTATGTGTTTCCTGTTTCTTATGGTTTTCTTAGGATTGTTTAGAGTTTTCAGGGTTTTTTATGTTTTTACATATTATTCGACATTTTTTAGTATTTTTTCATTATTATGGGAATTGAATATTTTGAGGGGTTTTTGGGTTTTTTTAGGGTTTTTTGGGTTTTTAGGGGTTTTTTGAGTTTTTAAGTATTTTTATGGTTTTTTAGAATTTTTTAACATTTTTAGGGGTTTAATAGATTTTTACAGTTTTTTGCGATTTTTAGGTGTCTTATAGGGTTTTATTCTTTTAAGGTTTAAGGGTGTTTTATGTTCGTCAGTTGTTTTTAAAGGATTTATGGTCTTTTTGTGTCTTTCAAGGTTTTTAGGATTTTTTGGTGTTTTAGGTTTTTGGAGTGCTGAGGATTATAAGTATTTCTTAAGGGTTTTTCGGGTTTTTACTATTTTTGGTATTTCAGTGGATGTTTTAGTTTTTTTTTTGTTTTTAGTAATTTTGAGGGGATAATATTTATTTATGTATTTAGGGGTTTTATGGATTTTTTGGTTTTAATGCTTTCTTAAGGGTTTTAAGATTTTTGAGGGTTTTTTTACGTTCCTACCAATAATTAGTGATTTTTAGGATTAGTTTTAGGTTTTAAGGGTTTTTTATGTAAATGAGGGGGTCTGAGGATTTTTTTTTTGTAATTTTAAGTTTTTTACGGTTATTGTGGATTTTAGTGTTTTTAGCGGGTTTTACTTTTTTAGGATTTATTAGGGTTTTCAAGGGTGTTAAGGTTTTTTATGTTTTTACGGTTTTTAGGGATTTTTAGGACTTTAATGGTTTTTAGGGATTTTGAGGCGTTTTAGGTATTTAGTGCTTTTTTGTTTTTAGGTTTTTTTTAGTTTCCTAGAGGTTTTAATGTTTTTAATAGTCGCTTATTTTAGGGTTTAATGGGATTTTAGATTTTGTACTGGTTTTAGGGTTTTGTTTTCATTTCTATGGTTTTAGGGGTTCAATGGTTTTTACAGGTTTTAGGGTCTTTTTAGGTTTTTTAGGGTTTTTAGAATTTTTTAGGTTTTTAGGTTTTTTATTGTTGTTTACATTTTTATGATTTTCTAGATTTTATTATTATTTTTACAGATTTCAATGGTTTTTATATACTTTTATGGGTTTTAGTATTTTTAGGGCTTTAGTGTTATTAGGGGTTTTAGAATTTTTTTGTTTTTTACATGTTTTAAGTGTTTTTGGTTTTTAAGTCTTTAAAACGGGGTTTCAGGGTTTTGATTATTTCTTACATCTTTTGGGATTTTAGGGATTTTTTAGTATTTTTATAGGTTTTAGGGTTATTATGGATTTTGAGGGTTTTTATATTTTTTAGGATTTTCAGGGATTTTATTTTTTTTTGTGGGTTTATAGTGTTTTTTTTAGTTTTTATTTTTTATTAGGTTTTTTTCTTCAGTTATTAATGTTTTTAGGGGTTTAAAACAATTTAAAATTTAATTTGGGTTTTATGGTTTTGATGGGTTTTTTAGTTTTTAAGGTTTTAGGGGTTATTATGGATATTTGGGGGTTTTATGGATTTTTTACTATTTTATGGGTTTTTAGAGTTTATTGGAATTATAAGGGTTTTATGGGTTTTTTTAGTTTTTAGGGGTTTTAGCATTTTTGAGGTTATTAGTGATGTTATGGATTTTTAGGTATTTTATAGTTTTTAGGTTTTTTTTGGATTTTGATAGATTTCTAGGTTCTTATGGTTTTTAGGGTTTTAAATGTTTTTAGGTTTTTAGTGGTTTTAAGTGTTTTTATTTTTTTATTATTTTCATAAGGTTTTTATGGTTTTTAGGTTTTTTTATGTTTTTATGGATTTTATTGGTTTTTTGAGGACTTTTAATGTTTTTTGGGTTTTTAGATATTTTGAGCGGGTTTAGGTTTTTTAGGGTTTTTAGGTTTTGTTTGTTTTTGTTGTGATATTTATGGTTTTATGTTTTTCACAAGTTTTTCAACATTTTTAGGGGTTTATGGGGATTTTAGAGGTTTTAGTGGATTAGGGGTTTGACAAGTTTTTATATTTTTTAAGGTTTCTATGGGTTTTAGGGTTTTTAGGGTTCTAATGGGTTTTTAGGGGTTTTTGGGTTTTTATTGTTTTTTAGGGTTGTAAATTTTAAGGTGATTTTAAGGATTTTTATGTTTTTAGGGATTTTGGGGGTTTTATTGTTTTTAGGGTCTTTAGGTTTTTTATGGACTTTTTTGGTTTTTTATGATTTTTTTAGTTTTTAGGGTTTTGATTGTTTTTTTTTGTAGTTTTTAAACATTTTTAGGTGTTCAAATGTATTTTTATTGTTTTTTATGGGAATTTAGGGTTTTATATGGTTTTAAGGGATTTTATGTTTTTTAGTGTTTTAGGGGTTTTAGAATTTTTATGTTTTTAGGGGTTTTAAGTGATTTTAGGTTTTTATGGTTTTCATAAGGTTTTTTGTTTATATAAGGGTTTCTTATATTTCTATGATTTTGTATGGATTATATATATTTTTATGAGTTTTTAGGATTATCAGCTATTTTTAAGGGTTTTATGGGGTTTTAAGGATTCTTTTGAGTTTTTTGGTTTTGAGGGGTTTTTTTGAGTTTTTTTATTTATTTTAGGGGTTTAAAGGGTTTAAAGGGTTTTTAGAGTTTTTAGTGGGTTTTACAATTTTTATGGGGTATTAGGGTTTTTAAATGTTTTTAGGTTTTTATGGTTTTTAGGGGTTTTAGGGTCCTTTATTGTTTTTTATTTTTTTAGGGGTTTTAAGTTCTGTAAGTTTGTAAGGCTTCCTTTGTGTTTTTAGGGTCTTTAGGGTTGTTTATGTTTTAGATATTTTTAATGGTTTTTAAGATTTTTTTTTCTTTTCAATATTTTCTTGGATTTTGAGGGGTTTTAAGTTTTTTTTGGTTTTCAACAATATTTTGGTTTTTAGGTGCTTTAAGTGTTTTTAGGTTTTTAAGGTTTTTATAGGGGCTTTAAGGGTTTTATGGATTTTTTTTAAATTATTGGGGTTTTTATAGATTTTTATGGATTTTACTGGGTTTTGGTTTTTTTTGGATTTTGTGGGGTTTTAGAGTTCTTTTTAGAGTTTTAATGTTTTTATTTTTTTGGGGTCTATGGGGTTTTTTGAGTTTTTCGTGTTTTAAGGATTTTTAGAGTTTTTAAACATTTTTATGGGTTTGGTGTGTTTTTTGGGTTTTAGTGGGTTTTTTGGTTTTTATGGTGTTTTAGGGTCCTTATGGATTTTAGGGGTTTTTATGGTTTTTTGGTTTTTTTGAGTTTTTAGAATTTTTATGTTTTATGGGTTTTAAGTGATTTTAGTTTTTTATGGGTTTATTTTGGGTTTTCAAGTTTTTATGGTTTTTAAATTTATTAGGGATTTACTAGTCTTATTTTTTAATTTATGGGTCTTTAGGGGTTTTAAGGTTTTTTTGGGTATATAATTTTTTTTGAATTTTTTGGGTTTTAATTATTATTTGGTTTTTGAGTATTTCTTTTGGGTTTTTAAGGTTTTTTACATTTCTATGAATTTTTTGGTATTTTTTTGGGTTTTTACATATGTTAGGATTTTGACAGTTTTTGAGGGGTTTAAGGGGTTTTAGTGTTTTTATGGGTTTTATGGTTTTTGTGTTTTTAGGGTTTTTTTGAGTTTTTAATGGTTTTAAGGTTGTCTAGAGTTTTTAATGATTTTAGTGATTTTGAACTTTTTTATAATTTTTAGTAGTTTAGGATGTTATTTTGGGGGGGTTTATGGTTTTTAGAGATTTTATGTATTCTTTGGTTTTATGATTTTTAGAGTTTTTAACATTTTTAGGTTTTTACATATTTAAATTGTTTTTAGGGTTTTATCGTTTTCTTAGTGTCTTTAAAATTTTAGGTTTAATTAGGTTTTCAGGGATTTTATGTATTTTTAGGTTTTTTATTATTTTTAGGGTTTTAGGGATCTTGAGGGTTTTTAGATGTTTTATTTTTTTTGGGTTTTTTTTGATTTTTAGTGTTTTAAAAGGTTGTTTAAGTTTTTTTAACAATTTTATGTGATGAAAGTGTTGTAAAGTGTTTTGTTTTTATTTGTTTTTAGAGTTCTTATGTTTTTTTTGTGGTTTTTATGGTTTTATGGGTTTTTAGAGTTTTTATGGTATTTAAGGTTTTTAGAATTTCTATGATTTTTTGTGGTGGTTTAATAATTTTTACATTTTTATGGTTTTCATAGGCGTTTTTCATGGATTTTAGTCTTTTTTATGTTTTTATTGATTTTTAGGGCTTTTTGGGATTTTTATGGTTTTCTAGGGGTTTTAGAGATTTTGAGGGTTATTAAAGTTTTTAGGTTTCTAGGGGTTTTAGCGTTTTTAGGGTCTTTAGGGGTTTTATGTTTTATTATGTTTTTAATGTTTTATTATGGATTTAAATTTTTTTAGGGATTTATACGTATTTATGGAATTTTAAGGATTTCATAGCTTTTTTTAGGGAATTATGTGATTTTGAGGGGTTTTAACGGTTTAATGGTTTTACTATTTTTTATATTTTTTAAATGATTTAGGGATTTAAAATTTTTAAATAATTTTTACTGTTTTTAGGGTATTTCTAGGGTTTTATAGTTTTTAAGGATTTTGGGGATTTTAGGGTTTTTGGGTTTTTAGTGTTTTTAGGGGTTTTATCATTTTTTGGATTTTAAGGGTTTTATGTTTATTTAGGTTTTTAGAGTATTTATCCTCTTTATCTATTTAAAGGGTTTCAATAGTTTTAGTGTTTTTTGGGTTATTATTAGCTTTTAAGGGTTTTAATGATTTTTAGGGGTGTATGGTTTTAGAGTTTTTAGGGTTTTAAGGTTGTTTTTAGGTTACTTACATTTTTAAAAAAATTTACGGGTTTTCTTTGTTTTTCAGTTTTTAAGGTTTTATTAGGAGTTCATAGAGTTTTTAGAGTATTTTTACAATTTATGTATTTTTATTACTTTTTTTAAAATTTTAATGATTTTTTATGGATTTTGGGATTTTTAGGGACGTACTATTTTTAGGGTTTTTAATGTTTTAATGTGTTTTTAGGTTTATAGGTTTTTTTTCATTTTTAGTAGTTTTAAGGTTTTATATTTTTGTACGTTTTTAGGCATCTAAAGGGTTTTTTGGGTTTTATTGGTTTATTTTGGGTTTTTATGGGCTTCTAGATTTTTAATATTTCTAAGTGTTTAAGTGTTTTTTGGGATGTTTAGGGGTTTTTTGGTATTTTTGTGATTTTTCTTTTTAGTGGTTTTAAGTGTTTTTGTATTTTTTAGGTTTTACTTGGGTTTTTTAGGGATTTTAGGGTTTTTTACATTTTATTTTGGATTTTATGGTTTTTTGAGTTTTTAGATATTTTGAGTGGTTTTTATGTTTTTATGGATTTTATTATTTTTAGGTTTTAATGGGTTTTAAGTGTTCTTTGTTACTAAGTTTTTATTAGGGGTTTTAGGGTTTTTTAATTTTTCAAGGTTCTTTTGGGATTGTTATTATTATTATGAGTTTTTAGGGTTTTTCGGTCTTTTCAGGGTTTTTAGTGCTATTATGAGTATTATGGGTTTTCAGGGTTTTTTATGTTTTTAGGGGTTTTAACAATTTTTTGGGTCTGAAGGTTTTCTAAATTATTTTGTGGTATTAGGGTTTTTATGGGTTTATAAGTTTATTTAATGTTTTAAGGGGTTTTTAGGTTTTTAAATGTTTTTAGGGGTCTTATAGTTTTTATGGTTTTAAGGTTTTTTATGTTTTAAGGGATTTGTAGATATTTTTATGATTTTTATTGTTTTTAGTGGGGTTTTGGGATTTTTTTGGGTTTTTGGGTATTTTTGAGTTTTTGAGTCTTTTTTATTTTTAGGTTTTTTTGTTTCTTTTGGGTTTTTGGGATTTCAATATTTTTCTATTTTTTGTGGTCTAAAGAGTTATAGTTTTAATGATTTTTATGGTTTTATGGGATTTTTAGGGTTTTAATGGTTTTTCAGGGTTTCATGGTTTTTAGGGTTTTTTTATTTCTTATGATATTTTAGTGTTTTAAGAATTTTTTTAATTTTTAGGGATTTTAAGTATTTTTATGTTTTTAAGGCCTTCTTAGGAGTTTTAGGTGTTTTAAGGTTTTTTTACGTTTTTAGGGATTTTTAGGCACTTTTAGGATTTTATATATTTTTAGTGTTTTTAGGGATTCTGAGTGGTTTTAGGGTTTTTAGAGTTTTTATTGATTATTGATTTTTTGGTTCATAAGTGTTTTCAGGTTTTTAGTATTTTAGTACTTTTTTTCAAGTGTTTTTGGTTTTTTTATGTTTTATAGATTTTTAAGTATTTTTTAGGATTATTATGGTTTTTCGGTTTTTAGAGAATTTGAGGGGTTTTAGGATTTTTTTTATTCACTTTTTGTGTTACTAGGTATTTTTTTGACATTTTTAGGGGTTTTATGGATTTTTTGAGTTTTTAACGTCTTTATGGGTTTTATTTTTTAATGGTTTTTTGGGTTTTTTTTGGGGATTTAGAGTTTTTAAGGTTTTTTTGAGTTTTATGGTTTGTTGTGGTTTTCGGGGTTTTAGGATTTTTAGGGTATTTAGAATTATTTATGTATTTAGGGTTTAAAGGTTTTCTTAGGGGTTTTCAATGGTTTTATGGTTTTTATGTTTTCTTGGTTTTATTGATTTTTTATGTTTTTTTACTGTTTTTAAATATTTTTAGGGGTTTAAAGCGTATGTTAAGTTTTTACTGGTTTTAGGGTTTTTAGTGGTTTTAGGGTTTTTATGTGGTTTCAGATTTTTTTTGGGTTCTTAGGGATTTTATTATTTTTAGGGGTTTTAGGTGTTTTAAGGTGTTTTGGGATTTTTAGCGTTTTTAGGGTTTTTAGGAGTTTTAAGTTTTTAGGTTTTGGCATTTTTAGGGTTTTTCAATGTTTTTAGGATTTTTTATGTTTCAAGGGATTTTTACGTATTTTTAGGATTTTTATGGAGATTTAGTGTTTTTAGGTATTTTTAGGGGTTTTATAGATTTTAGGGGTTTTAGGGTTTTTTGATTTTTGTATTATTTTTAGGTGTTTTAAGTGTTATTATGGATTTAAGGTTTTATTAAGGGTTTTAAAGGATTCTTGAGTTCTTTATGTATTTAGTTATTTTTAGGGATTTTTATGGTTTTCGGATTTTTAGGGATTTTTTGGGGTTTTAGGGTTTTTATGGGTTTTAAGAGTTTCTCATCCATTTTATGTCTTGGAAGGGGTTTTAGAGTTTTTAGTGGGTTTTTGGGTTTTACATTTTTTTAGGGTGTTTAGGGGTTTAATGAGTTTTTAGGGTTTGGTAATGTTTTTAGTGATATTTATGGTTATTAGGGTTTTTTATGTGATTTATCATTTTTAGGTTTTTAGGGTTTTATCTGTTTTAATGTTTTTAAGGTTTTCTTATGGTGTTTCTAGTTTTTTATGAATTTTTACTTTTTAAGAGATTTATAGTGATTTTTTAGGATTTTTAAGGTTTTTTTGATATTGAGAGTTTTTAGGGATTTTTGGGCATTTAACATTTTTTGGTTTTTAGGGGTTTCAAGATTTTTTAGGTTTTTAAGGTTTTCATAAAAAATTTAGGGTTTTTAGTGTTTTTTCATTTTTATGGATTTTTTGGGATTTTTTCGGATTTTTATGGGGTTTTAGGTATTTTAGGAAATTTAAGTGTTTTTAGGGGTTTAAGGTTTTATATTGTTTTTATCATTTTTTTGTTTTTTGGGGCTATTATATGGTTTTTTGAATTTATGGTTTTATTGGGGGTTTCATGGTTTTTGGGTTTTCTTATGTTTTATTTTATATTGATGGTTTTCTAAAATTTTTATAGTTTTTGGGATATTAAGTTATTTTAGTGTTTTGGGGGTTTTTATTGGTTTTGGGGGATTTATGGGTTATAGGGTCATATTTTGAGTTTTTTTGGAGTTTTATGGTTTCTTAGTGTGTTTAACATTTGTATTATTTTAAATCATTTTAATAGTTTTTAGTAGTTTTATTGATTTGTGGCTTTCTATGCGTTTTTAAAAATTTAAGAGGTTTTTATGGTTTTTAGGGTTTTTATTTATTTTTATGGTTTTAATCATTTTTAGGTTCTTTTATGGGTTTTAAGTGCTTATAGGTTTTCAAATTTTTCTTCTGGTTTTTGAATGTTTTTATGTTTTTAGGGACTTTTAGGGTTTTTAGGTTTTTATGGATATTTAGGGCTTTTAGGCATTTTGACTGTACTTATGGTTTTTAGGTTTTTAATGGCCTTATATGTTTTTTAGTGTTTATAGGTTTTTAGGGGTTTTAAGTGTTTTTTTGTCTTTAAGGTATTCTTATTTTTTTTTGTTTTTAGGGTTTTTATATTTTAAGGTATTTTAAGGATATTTATGTTTTTTACGGTTTTTAGTTCGGGGTTTTAGAGATTGGGGGGGTGTTGGGTTTTATGGGTTTTATGGGTTTTTTTGTATTTTAAGGGGTTTTTTTAAATTTTTATGTGTTTTAAGGTTTTTGGTGTTTTTAGATTCTTTTTGGGGTATAAATGGTTTTTCATGTTTTAGTGTATTTTTTGGCTTCACATGGATTCATAGGGTTTTAATGGGTTTTAGGGGATTTTATGGTTTCTAGTGTTTCTAGGGGTTTTAGGGTTCTTAGGTTATTTGGGGGTTTTAGGTGATTTTGGTTTTTATGATTTTTTTGGGTTTTTAGAAATTTTAGTTTTTTTATGTTTTGGGATTTTTAAAGAATTTTTAATTTTTTTATTGTTATAGGGTTTTTAGGGATTTTGAAGGGTTTTAGTGGTTTTATGGATTTTTTAGTTTTTTTAAATTTTCTAAAGTTTAATGTATTTTTATGTTTTTATTGGTTTTTTGGGGTTTAGGTTTGTAAAGGTTTTTAGGGGGCTTTCAGGTTTTCAGGCTCTTTTAGTGGTTTTTTGTTTTTGTGTTTTAGGGTTTTAATTATTTTTACGATTTTATGGTTTTATTTTAGTTTTAAGGGTTTTTAGTTTTTTTATGTTTTTTTAATATTTTGAGGATTTTTAAATATTTTTATGGTTTTTAGAGTTCCAAGGGATTTTAAATGATTTTTTCATTTTTAGGTTTTTAGGGGTTTTAAATTTTTTTATGTATTTATGGTTTTATTAGGACAAGGAAGATGTGAGGGTCAGGCTATCCCCCCCCCAAATTTATTAGAAAAAATAGACACATCAAACAAGGGAGGGGAGGGGTCAAACGATCCACACTCAAAACCCTTAACAACCCCAAACACAAAAAACCCAAAATCCTTAAAAACACACATAATCCAAAAAGATCAGAAAAGCTAAAAAGTCACCATCAACACCTCCAATAAAATCAGTAACCACCATTCATCATCACCATAACCATAACAACAGCTTCATCAGCATTCATCGGCACGAAATCAGCAGCACCATAGTGAAGCCCAGCCACAACAACACCTTATTTCAGCACTGCACCAAGATCAGAGACCATCAGCCTGTACTCCAACATAATTTTATAAAACCTGCACCACTAAACTATACCGCCCTACCGAGACACACCCTTGACACCGAGTTGAACCACCAACACCATCCAAATACTTACCCATACACAATCAAACCAGACCAAGATGGGGTCCAGTGTGATGGGAGGGAAGTAAGAGTAGAGGTGGGTGCATGATTCAAGGGGAACAACAATGGTGAGCAGTCACACACTAGTAGCCTATTCCAACATTCACCCAGAAAATCTTCCAAACACTACGCATCAGCGTCTGTAACTAGGTCCAGTGTGTAAGAGAACCAACGACCACACCTAGAACCAAGCCACAAAGCCCAAAAACCTTCCAGCAACCAGCCACTCACAACTAGCATCACCCATTCAGAAGAAATAAATGAAAGAGAAATAGAGCCTGCAACCAGGTCCAAAACATAGCCACAAATCAAGCATCATCGGTTCACACCATTTGCAGCTTCCATCACCTCCTCTTCAGAAAGATCCATCACCAGAAAATCAAAACCATTTTCTCCAGGCTCAATCCAGCACCAATGTTTCCAACAGCCAACAACTCCTTCTATGCCGTTTGAAAAAGCAGCAAAAAACACCATGTATATCTACCCACCACACACCAAAGGCCAAATCAGCATCAACCAAATAGATAAAAATAGGAACAAATCAACTAGGACCCTCAAAAGATCACAACCAAGCCAGCCATAACATAGGAAACCACAGACCGGAGTAGCCATCGTAACACAACACAACTTTTCAGGCCCATCATAAAAATCCTAAAGTGGATCTAAGAAACCAAAATAACGAACATTTGGCCTCCGCACAAGATAGTGAGAATCCATTATCATATGCCCTTCATCACCGTGTAGTCTAAAAGACCAAGACCAGGGACACCGAAACTACATGCTTCTCCATTGAAACCCATGACCCCGCTGACCCGTCCAAGGAAATCCCAGACCTAGAAAAACCTTGATCCACGTCTGAAGACCAAAACCAACAACCTCATTGAATTCTTCTTTCAGATCGGGATGATCATCATACCGAAGAACCTCTAAAGCCATCAACTCCTTCAGTGATTCTACGGTTTTTAATGGTTTTTGGGGTTTTTGGGTTTTTTAATGTTTTTAAGTTTTAGGGCTTTTAATTGTTCTTATTTTGGTAATGTTTTCTTAGGGGATTCATTGTTTATAGGGATTTTTATGGATTTTTAATATTTTTATATTTTTTAGGGGTTTTTTGGACTTTGGGAGTTTTTAGATTTTTTTATGTTTTTAGGAATTTGTTTTTTTGGGGTTTTCTAATTTTTAAGTTTTTTAAGGTTTTTTGGAGTTTTTAAAACATTTTTAGGTATTTAAAGGGGTTTTGAATGTTTTATTTTTTAGGGTTTTGTTTGATTTTATGATTTTTAAAAGGTTTTTAGTAGTCCTAATAGTTTTTAGAATTTTCAGGGGTTTTAGGGGGTTTTATAGGTATTTTTCTATTTGGGGGGGGGGGGTTATGGTTTTTAGGGTTTTTAGCGTTGTTTTCAGTTTTTATAGGTTTTTAGTGTTTTTAATTTTTTATGGTTTTTAGTGTTATTTAGTGGTTTTAGGGGCATCTATGATTCTGTGTTTTTTACATTTTTTATTTTTTTATGGATTTTTATGTTTTTTTGGGGTTTAATAGATTTTAATGTTTTTTAGGGTTTTAAGGTTTTATGTTTTTTTATGGTTTTTTGTGGTTTTTAGGATTTTCAAGGATTTTATGTAGTTTTCTATTTGGAATGTTTTCTTTTAGTTTTTAGCGATTTAAGGGGTTTTTATGTTTTTAGTGATATGTTGGTATTATTTAGGTTTTTTATGTTTTTAGGGTTTTTAGTGTTT
The DNA here is from genome assembly GCA_963277665.1 of Viscum album. Taxonomy (NCBI): domain Eukaryota; kingdom Viridiplantae; phylum Streptophyta; class Magnoliopsida; order Santalales; family Viscaceae; genus Viscum; species Viscum album. Next base: position 2,048,679,429 of record OY728159.1, read on the forward strand.
TGAGGGGTTTTTTAGGGATTTTGGTTTTTTAGGGTTTTAAGCATTTTTAGTTATTTTGGGGTTTTAAGTGTTTTTAGGTTTCTAATTTTTTAAGGTTTTTAGGTTTTTAGGTTTTTTAATTTCTTCTTAGGGGTTTTATGGTTTTTTATAATTTTTAATAGCTTTTTGGGGATTGAAGTGTTTTTAGTGTTTTTACTGATTTTTATGGTTTTATGGGTTTCTAGGGTTTTTTTATAATTTATAGGGTTTTTTTCATTTTTAAGGATTTTAGGTTTTTTATAGTTTTAAGCGGTTTTATAATTTTTTTGTTGTTATGGGTTTTAATTATTTATAGGTTTTAAATTTTTTTCATACTGGTTTTAGGGGATTTTAGGGGTTTCTAGGTTTTTTAGTGTTTTTTATATAGTATTTTAGAATTATTTATTATTTTTTTGGGTTTTAGGAAATTTTAATGGTCTTGAGTTTTTTTAGAGATTATCCATTTTTAAGGATTTTGGGTTATTTATTTATTTGGGGTTTGTACGGTTTTTTAGTATTTTAAATATTTTTAGAGGCTTATAGGGTTTTATAGTTTTTAGTGTTTTTTATAATTTTTAGGGGTTTTTAGAGTTTTTTATGGTTTTTTGGTATTTTTAATGTTTTTATGGTTTTTAGGTTTTTTGGGTTTTAAAATTTTTTATAATTTTTTTGGGGTGTTTAGTTTTTTTGGATTATAATATTTTCTAAGTGTTTTACCATGATTTTTATGGTTTTTTATGTTTTATGTATTATTTTTATTTTAATGATTTTTAAGCATTTTGGGATATTTTTGGGGTATTTTATGGTTTTTTAGTGTTTTTTTCATTTTTTAGGTTTTTAGGGGTTTTAAGTGTTATTATTTTTTAAGGCAGTCTTAGGGGATTTTAGGGTTTTTACGATTTTTACAGTTTTAGAGATTTTTATGTTTTAATAGGATTTGTATTTTTAAGGGTTTTAGATATTTTTCAGGCTTTTTTTGTGTTTTTTGGGATTTTTGGGTTTTTTTTGTTTTTAGGGTAATTGTGGTTTTTTTAGAGTTTTTGATTTTTTATATATGTTTAATGGTTTTTTATAGTTTTAGTGAGTTTTTTTTGGTTTCTATGGGTTTTTAGTATTTTTTAATGGTTTTAGGTGTTTTATTATTTTTAGGGTTTTTAGGATTTTAATCAATTTTTAAAGGTTTAAGGGTTATAAGAGTATTTATGTTTTACGGTATTATTAACAGTTTTTAGGGATTTTATGTAATTTACTTTTTTTAGGTGATTTTCAAATTTTATGGGTTTTAAGGTTTCTAAGGATTTTGAGTGTCTTTAGGGCATTTTTTGGGTATTTAGGGTTTTTCTATTTTTAATGGATTTAATTTTTTTATAATTTAATGTTCTTTGGGTCTTTATAGGATTTTTATGGGTTTTATTTTTTTATGGATTTTTATGTGTTTTAGGGGTTTTGGATTTTTATATGTTTTTAGATATTTTTATATTTTTTTTTGTGTTTTTAAGGGTATTAGGGTTTTAGCATTTGTATTTATTTATGGGTTTTGTTTGTTTTTTGTATTTTGATGTTCTATTTGGGCTTCTCATGGTTTTTATATTTTTATATTTTCTTAGGGATTTTTAGGGCCATTATGATTTTTATAGTTATTTAGGGTTTCTAAAGATTATGAGGGTTTTAGGGTTTTTAGGGTTTTCAGAGTTTCTATATTTTTTACATTTTTTTTAGTTTTTATGGGTTTTATGTTTTTTAGCTTTTTATAGTTTTCTTTGGTTAGTTCACAAGTTTTAGGGTTTTTTACATAAAAAAAGGGTTTTTAGGGTCTTTTTGGTTATTTGCATTGTTAGGGATTTTTTTTCGTTTTATGTTTTTTACAGTTTTTTAAAATATTTAGGGGTTTAAAGGGTTTTAGTGTTTAAATTTTTTTAGGTTTTTTGGGTTTTTCTGGGGTTTTCATAATTTTATAGATATTTATGGTTTTTAGTGTTTCAGGGTTTTTATGGGTTTGTATCCTTTTTTTTGTTTTTATGGGTTTGTACAGTTTCTAGGTTTTGAGGGTTACTTATATTTTTTTTCAGGGTTTTAGGGTTTCTTATATTTTTTGTATTTTAATGTGTTTTAGCCTTTTTATGGGTTTTTTTGTGGTTTTACGATTTTTATATGGTTTTAAGTGTTTTCATGTTTTTAGGGTTTTATTGGGTTTTTTGGTTTTTAATGGTTTTAAGGGGTTTTTACTATTTTTAAAAATTTTAGAGGGTTTTTGGCATTTTTAAGGTTTTATGGGTTTTAAGTGTTTTTTGTTTTTATGGTTTTTTAGCATTTTTAGGGGTTTAGGTGTTTTTTACACTTTTAAGGATTTTTAGGGCTTTATGGTTATTTTGGTTTTTAGGGTATTTATGGATTTTGAAGTTTTATACGTGTTTTTAGTGGTTTTTTACTATTTTATGGTTTTTGGGTTTTTTGGTTTTTTGGTGTTTTTATGGGTACAGTTATATTTATAGGTTTTAAACATTTTAGGGGATTGAAGATTTTTTAGTATTTTTAGTGGTTTTTTGAGTTTTAATGGGTTTTTTGAAGTTTTTATGGTTTTAGGGGTCTTTATTTGTTTTAGGGACTTTTTGAGTTTTTAATATTTTTTTAGTTTTTTAAGGGTTTTTAGTTTTTTATGATTCTAAGGTTTTCCTAGGGGTTTTTATGTTTTTTATTATTTTACAAGTTTTTAGGTGTCTTTAGGTGTTTTTTAAATACTATGGATTTTAGGATTTTTAGGGATTTTATTACTTTTTTGCTTTTTAAATTTTTTGGGGATTATGTGTTTTTACATTGCCATGGTTTTATTAGGGATTTTCATTATTTTTATGGTTTTTAGTTTTTTTGGAAATTTTAGGGATCTTTTTGGTTTTTTATTGTATTTTAGGGTTTTTATGAATTATGGGGGGTTTTAGGGGGTTTAGGTGTTTTTTGGGTTTTTAGCGTTTTTGTGTTTTTGGGGGGTTTTAAATTTTCTTAGAGTTTTTTTTGTGATTTGTAGGTTTAATGGGTTATTAGAATTTTTATTGGGTTTAGGTTTTTTATGTGTTTTTAGGTTTTTAGGTGTTTGGTGGTATTTAGGGTTTTAGGGATTTTAGGTTTTTAAGTTTTTTCTAGGTTTTTAGGGGTTTTCCATGTTTTTAGATCTTTAATGTTTTCTTTGTGTTTTATGGTTTTAAGGGTTTTTTACATTCTAGGTATTTTTATAGATTTTCTAGGACATCTCCGAATTTTGCAGATTTCAAGGGTTTTCAGGGATTTTAAATATTTTTAAGGGTTTCAGCATTTTTTAGGGGTTTTATGATTTCTAATTGTTTTTAGGTTTTTAAGGTTTTTCTTATGTTTTTCAAGAATTTTAGGTGTTTTTTACCTTTTGAGGTATTTTTGTAGATTTTTATGGTTTTTATAGATTTTAGGGTTTTTAGGGATATTGATGGGTTTTAGTGATTGTTAGTTCTTTATGGTTTTTTGGATTTATATGTTTTTCTATGTCTATTTTGTTTTGAATATTTTTTAGTATGTCTTAAAATTTTTATGGGTTTAAACATTTTTAGAGTCTTTTGTTGTTTTTAGTGTTTTTATGGGTTTTTAGGGATTAATGGGTTTTAGGGGGTATTTTGGGGGTATTTTTTTCTTTTTTAGGTTTTAGTGGTTTTATGTGTTTTATGGTTTTTAATTTTTTATGTATTTTTAAGGATTTTTGGTTGTTTTTAAGGTTTTTAGGGATTTGAGGCATTTTAATGTTTTTAGGGGTTTTATGGTGTTTAGAATTTTTAGGGGTTTTGAGTGTTATTTTGTTTTTTGGTTATATTAGGGTTTTTAGGGTTCTGGGAGTTTTAGTTATTTTTAGGATGTTCATGGGTTTTTAGGATTTTTATGATTTTTGAGGGGTTTAGGGTTTTGTGGGTTTTTTGTTTTTTTTTGGATAATGGGGTTTTTTAGTTTTTATGATTTTTATGGTTTTTATAGTATTTAAAATTTTCATGTTTATAAATTGGTTTTTGAGTTTTTAGTAGATTTTAGGGTTTTATGGGTCTTTAGGGGTTTTAAGGTTTCCTAGGGGTTCTGTTGTTTTTACAGTTTTATGGCCTTTTGGGGTTTTTTATCATTTTTTATGTTTTTTGGGGTTTTAAATGTTAGTATGTTTTTATGGTTTTCTTAGGTATTTTTAGTGTCTTTAATGTTTTGTAAGTCATTAGGGATTTTTAGGTATTTTTTAGGTTTTTTATGTTTTTATTGGTTTTTTGTGAATTTAAGGATTATAGGTTTTTTATGATTATTAACATTTTTAGGTGTTCTAGTGGTTTTTTGTTTTTTATGTTTTCTTATATTTTTTCCTATTTTTAGGGTTTTCAACATTTTTAGGGATTTTTATGGTTTTTTAGGTTTTTATGGTATTTAGATTTTCTGAGGGGTTTTTAGGGGTTTGGGGGGGGGGGGGTTAGCGGTTTTGAGTTATTTTATGATTTTTATGGGTTTTTAGTGTTTTAGGGGTTCAAATGGTTTTTATATTTTTAGTGCGTTTTATGGGGGTTTTTTTTGGGTTTTAAGGGTTTTAGGGGTTTTATGGTTTCTAGGAATTTTTTGGGTTATATGGTCTTTATGGGGTTTAAGTGTTTTTAGCATTTTTATAGATTTTTAGGCTTTTTTACTATTTTATGGTTTTTAGGGATTTTAGTGATTTTGTGAGTTTTAAGGGTTTTGTGTGGATTTTTTGAGTTTTTAGTGTTTTTAATTATTTAGGCTTTTTAAAAAAAATTGGGTTTTATGGTTTTCTAAGGGATTTTCAGGGTTTTAATGATATATACATTTTTAGGGATTTTCAGGGTTTTCAGGATTTTTACATTTTTTTGGATTTTGAGGGATTATTTAGAATTTTCATGAATTTTGATGGTTTTTAGTGTTTTATAGGGGTTTTATCATTTTTATGGATTTTATGGGTTTCTTTATGTTTTTGTTGATTGTTTAGGATATTAAATTATTTTTAGAGTTTTTAACAATTTTAGGGGTTTGAAGGGTTCTATGGAGTTTTTAGTGTTTTTTAGAATTTTTTATTTATTTTACGGGGTTGAAATGTTTTGGCAGATTTTAATGGTTTTTTTGGATTAAAGGATTTCATAGAGTCTCTTTGGGTTTTTTGGGTTTTTAATTTATTATTAATTTTTTTTGATTTTAAATATTTTAAGTTTTTTAGGGTTTTTAGGTATTTTGAGGGTTTTTATGGTTTGTAAGGTATTGAGCATTTTTAGGATTTTAAGTGTTTTAATTGTTAATAGTATTTTTATGTTTTATTTCGGGTTTTCATGTTTTAAGGTTTTTTACATTATTTGATATTTTTAAGGATTTATTAGGGTTTTTATGTGTTTTTTCTTTTTTTATTATTTTGGAGGATTTTTCAGAATTTTACATTTTTTATGGATTCTTGGGTTTTAGGTTTTTTTAGTTTTATAGTATTTTTAATATTTTTATATGTTATTTAAATTTTTATGGGTTTATATGGTATTTCGGTATTTTAGAGGTTTCTAGGGTTTTTACGGGTTTTAGGGTTTTTAAGGTTTTGGGGGTTTGTGGTTTTTAGTCTTTTAGAGTTTTAAGGGTTTTAGGGTATCTTTATGTTATTTAGTATTTTTTAAAATTTTGAGGTTTTAAAGTGTTTTCATGTTTATAGGGCTTTATTAGTGGTTTTGATGGTTTTTTATGTTTTTAGGAATTTTTATCGATTTTTATGGATTTTTATTTATTTTTTGGGGGTTTTAGGTATTTTTAGGTTTTTCATAGGTTTTTAGTGATTTTAGGATTATTTAGGATTTTAGGGAGGCTTAACAGTTTTTCAGTTTTAAGGTTTTTCTAGTGTTTTTAGGGGTTTTAGGGGTTTTTGTTTTTAGAGATTTTTATATACTTTTCATGATTTTATCGCTTTTAGGATTTGTTGGTTTTTTTAAGGTTTTATGGTTTTCAGGGTTTTTACAGATTTTTTGGGGTTTTAGGGTTTCTTTATAGATATTTTTAGGGGTCTGGAGGGGTTTTAGAGTTTTTCTTTTCATATTTAGTGGTTTATATGGTTTTTAAGTTTTTTGTGGATTTTTGGAGATATTTATGGGTTTTAGGGTTTTTTATTATTTTTACTGGTTTTATGGGTTTTCTTGGTTTTAGGGTTTCAATAAATCTTCAGGATTATTAGGGGTTTTAAATTTTTTATAGGTTTTTAAAGTTCTCTTTGGGATTTATCCCTTTTTATAGAATTTTAGGTATTTTTACAATTTTTATGTTTTATTTGGGTTTTAGGAATTTTCAGGCTTTTGGGGATTTTTAATGTTTTTAGTGTTTCTATATTTTTAGGGTATTAACTATTTTTTAGCTTTTAAGGGTTTCCTATGGCTTTTTAGGATTTTTAGTGATGTTTATGTTTTTATGGATTTTTTTTGGATTTTATGGTTTTTAGGGTTTTTGAGGGTTTTTTGGATTTTTAGGGTTTATATGGTTTTATGGTTTGTTGGGGGGTGGGGTCTGGGTTTTTTATATTTCTTTATTGTTTTGATGGTTTTGTATAATATTTTTACATTTTTATGAGTTTATGGGGTTTTCAGTGTTTTTTCTGGTTTTTAGAGTCATTATGGGTTTTAATGTTTTTAATGGTTTTGGGGTTTTGAGTCTTTTTATAGTTTTTTGTTTTTTTGCTTTTTATGATTTTAGGGGTTTTAATTGTTTTTTTATTTTTAAGGTTTTCTTAGTATGTTCCAAGATTTTAGGTGCTTTTATATTTTTAGTGATTTTTAGAGTTTAGGATTTTTATGAGTTTTTAGGGGTTTTATGGATTCTGATGGATTTTAGGGTTTTTATGGCTTTTAGAATTTTTAGGTATTTAGGGGTTTTTTTGTCATTTTATGTTTTGTGGTTTTCTTAGGGTTTTCAAGGTTTTTAATGGTTTTTAGGGGTTTTATGGATTTTCATGGTTTTGGGGTTTAGATTATTTTTTCGGTTTTTGGGTTTTTTTTGAGTTTTCAAGGTTTTAAGGGTTTTTATAGGTTTTAAGGGTTTTTATAATTACTAAACATTTTAATGGTTTTAAAGGGATTTTTGAGTTTTTTTGTTTTTATGTTTTTTTGGATTTTTAGTATTTTAATGTCTTTTATAGGTTTTTATGGGTTTTTGGTTTCTATGGGATTTTGGGGTTTTAGGGGTATTTAGGTTTTTAGAGATTTCACGTCTTTTGAGTTTTTAAGGCAGTTTTTAGGGTGTTAGTGGGTTTTAGGGTTTTTATGCTTTTATTTATTTTCGGGGGTTTTAAGAATTTTTATGCGTTTTCAGATGTTTTTTGTTTTTTAGGGTTTTGGGTTTTTGGGTTTTATGGGGTTATTTTGTTTTCTAGGGTTTTATATTATTTTTTTTTGTTTGTAAAGAAATTATTGTTTTTTATTGATGTTAGGGTTATAAAGTGTTTTTATATTTTTGGTGGGTTTTATGTGTTTTATGGATTTTTTAGAATTTATGGTTTTTATAGGTTTTTATGGTTTTTAGGGGGTTTATGGGTTTTATAGTATTTTTCAGGTTTTTTGGATTTATATAATTTTTTTGGGTTTTAGTGGTTCTAAATTTTTTAGGAATTTACAGTTTTTAGGGGTTTTAATGGCTTTTACGGTTTTTTACATTTCTAGGTATTTTACGTTATTTTTATATATTTTATGTTTTCTTCGTGTTTTTGAGGATTTTTAGGGGTTTTTTTTGTTTTTTTGGTTTTATGGATTTTAGAATTTTTAGGGTTTTTAGGGGTCTTAATGTTTTTAGGATTTTATGGTTTTATTATGGGTTTTCAAGTTTTTTTGAATTTTTAAATTTTTATGGATTTTTTGGGATTTTTTGGGTATTTATGAGTATTTAGTGTTTTTTTTAAATTTGATATTTTTTTGGTTTTTAGTGGTTTTAGAGATTTGTTTTTGTACTTTTGGGTTTTTTGGTATTTTTTGAGTTATTAGGGGTTTAACATATTTTTAGATTTCTTAACATTTTTAATAGTTTAAAGGGGTTTATATATTATAGTGGTTATTAGAGGATTTATGAGATTTTATGGGGGGTGTATGGTTTTTTGGTGTTTTATGGATTCTAGGGATTTCATTTTTAGGGGATTTTAGAAAATATAGTATTTTTATATTTTTTTTGTTTTTTTTTTGTTTTTTATGTTTTGAGTTGTTTTGAGTGTTTTTAGGTTTTTGATGTTTTCTTTCCAGTTTTCAAGGTTTTTAGGGTTTTTTACATTATTATGTTTTTTTGTTTTTTGTTATCATTATGGACTTTAAGGATTTTTAGGGATTTTAATGGGGTTTAGGGGCTCTTTTTGGTTTTTTTTGACTAGTAGAAGTTTTTTATATTTTTTTTGTTGGTTTTAATTGTTTTGGGGATTTTATGGTTTTATTATGGTTTTTCCTGGGTTTTAGCATTTTTACATTTTTAGGGGTTTTTATTGTTTTTTATTATTTTTATGTTTGTAGGGTTTTTAGGGATTTTGAGGGTTTGGGGGTTTTAGGGTCTTTAGGTTTTAGGGTTATTTATGTTTTAGGTGTTTTTTAGTTTTTAGAGTTTATATGGTTTTTATTTTTTTCTATTCTTTTCAGTGGTTTAATGGTTTTTCAAATTTATAGTGAGTATTTAGGGTTTTATGGGTTTTTTGGTCATTAGGTATTTTTATTTTTTTAGGGTTTTTAGGGGTTTTATCATTTTTAGTCTTTTAGTGTTTTAAGTGTTTTTAGGTTTTTAAGGCTCTCTTAGGTGTTTTCAGGGGATCTGGTGTTCTTACATTTTTTAGTATTTTTAGTTAATTTTTAATATTTTTATGTGTTTTTATGATTTTAGGGATTTGATCATTTTAGTGTTTTTAGGGTTTTTAGAGTTTTTAGGGTTTTTTTGGGTTTTAATATTTTTAATGTTTTTATTATTTTTATGGTATTTTAGATTTTTTATCTTGTTTTCATTTAATGTGTTTTTAGAGTTTATATTTTGGTTTTCTGGTGTTATGCAGTTTTAGGGGTTTTATGGGTTTTTGGGGGTTTTATATTTTGGGGGGTGGGCTCTGGGGGTTTAAGTTCTTTTTTTGGGGTTAATCGGGTTTAATGATTTTTTATGTTTTCAAGGGTCTTAAATGTTTTAGTTTTTTATTTTTTTTTCTTAGGGATTTTATTCTTTTTTTGGTTTTTATGTTTTTAGAGATCTTTAGGAATTTTTTAAGAATTTTTATTGTTTTTAGAGGCTTCGACAATCTTTATGGTTTAAAAGGTTTTTATGGTATTCAAGGGTTCTATGTGTTTCTACGTTTTTATAGTTTTCTTATAGTTTTCCAGGTTGTAGGGTTTTTGCCATTTTAGAGACTTTAAGATTTTTATTTGGATTATAATGGGTACTTAGGGTTATATAGATTTTACGGTTTTTAGGATTTTTATATGTTTTAAAGGTTTTTTGGGTTTTTTGGTGTTTAAGGATTTTTTTTATCTTTCTATGGAATTTATGTTTTTTTATATTTTTTATGATTTTAGGTGTTTAAAAAGGTTTTAATGTTTTTAGTGGTTTTATGGGTTTTATGATTTTTATATGTTATTATTGTTTTGTGTAGTTTTTATGGATCCTATGGGTTTTAGAGTTTTTTTGGATTTTTTGGGTTTTTAGATTTTTTGGGTTTTTATGTGTTATTAGGTTTTTTGGTTTTCTTAAGGATTTTCAGGGTTTTATGTTTTATTATCTTTTAGTGATTTTATGGTAATTTATGTTATTTAAGGTTTTTGGGTTTTTATGGATTTTGGGGGTATTTAGGGTTTTATGGTTCTTTTGGGTTTTTAGGGGTTGTATTGAGTTTATTTGGGGTTTAAAGGGTTTTTGTAGTTTTTTATTATTTTTAAGGTTTTTAGGGGTTTTAATGGTTTTTATAGTTTTTAGTGGGTTTTTAGGTCTTTTAGGGGATTTTTGGGTTTTTAAGTTTCTTAGGGGATTTGTGGTTTTTACTGGTTTTTTTGTTTATTAGGTTTTTAACTTTTATTTTGGTTTTATATGGGTTTTATGTGTTTTTTTGTTTTAAGTTTCTCTTATGGTATTCGTATTTTTTTACCTTTTTATGGATTTTGTGGGGTTTTAATGATTTTTAGAATATTTAGGGATTTTATGTATTTATTGGGGTTTTAGTTTTTAGGGGTTCTTGGGTTTTTGTAGTGTTTTTATCATATTTAGGTTTTTTATGTTTTTAAGTGTATTTATGGGTTTGTTATGGGCTTTCTAGGGTCTTATGTATTTTTACATTTTTTGGGAATTTTTGGGATTTTTAGGATTTTATGGGTTTTTAAGGATTTTGAGGTTTTTAGGGTTTTTTTGGGTTTTTAGGGTTTTTTGATTTTTAGGGTAATAATTTTTTTAGAGTTTTTTGAACATATTTACGGGTTTAAAATTTATTTATAGTTTTAAGTGGGGTTTTAGAGTTTTTATGGGTTTTGGTAAGTTTTTAGTAGTTTTTTGGTTTTTTGGATATTTTGGGTTTTTAGGGTTTTTATATTTTTATTTCTCTTTAGGTTTTTAGGGGATTTTACTCTTTTTATTTTTTTAAGGGTTTTTAGGGGTTTTTTGTAGTTTTATGGTGTTTTATCTTTTTAGTTATTTTAAGGGTTTTTAAGTTTTTTTCCTTTTAACGTATTTAAGGGGTTTTAGTGTATTTATGGTTTTAGGGTTTTTATCATATTTAGGTTTTTCGGTTTTTAAGGGTTTCATGTTTTTTTAGGTTTTTAAGGTTTTGTTATAATTTTTAAGGGTTTTTATAGTTTTTACATTTTTTGAATGTTTTAGGGTTTTGTTATGATTTCTAAGGTTTTTTTAGTGTTCTTACGGATTTTGAGAGTTTTAAAGGTTTTTTGGGGTTTTATAACGTTTTTAGGGTTTTAGGGGTTTTAAGAATTTTTAGTGTTTTAAAAAAAATTCAGGGGTTTAAAGGGTATTTAATGTTTTTATATGGTTTTAGGATTTTTATGGGTATTTAAATTTTTTGTGATTCTCAGTTTTTAGGGTTTTAGGTTATTTTAGGGGATTTAACGTTTTTTGGTTTCTAGGGGTTTTATGTATTTTTAGATTTTGAATGTTTTCAAATAGGTTTCTAGGTTTTTATAGTGATTTTTATGTTTTTAGGGATTTTTTGGCTCTGATAATATTTTTAGGGTTTTAGGGTTTTAGGGATTCTGATTTATTTTTAGTTATTATGTTTTTTATAGTTGTTATATTCATTTGGATATTTTTCGGTTTTTTGAGTTTTTTAAGGTTTTTATGGTTTTTAGAGTATTTAATGTTTGTAGGGTTTTAAATGATTTGTAGATTTTTCATTAATTTTAATGTTTTTATGGGTTTTTAGGATTTTTTCTTTTTTGGGGGTTTTATGGTTTATATTTTTTTAGGGTATTTTTTGGATTTTTTTACAATATTAATTTTTAGTGGTTTTATGTGCTTTTAGGGTTGTAATGGTACATAGGTGTTTAAGATTTTTAGTATTTTATATGTTTTTTTTATTATTTGTATGTTTAATTTTTTATGGTTTTATAGGGTTTTTAGGGATTTTGATGGTTTTGGGGAGTTTTAGGCTTTTTCATAATTTTATGATTTTTTGGTTTTTTTACTGCTTTTTGAGTTTTTTTCAGTTTTAAAGTTTTTTAGAGTTTCTAACATTTGTGAGGTTTTGAAGGATTTTTGTTGGTTTTTGGTTGTTTTAGGGTTTTTAAAGGATTTTGGGGTTTTTATTGTCTTTAAGGTTTTCAATGGTTTTTATGGTTTTCAGAATATTTTTAGATATTTTTTGGGGGTTTTACATATTTTAGGTTTTTAGGGGTTTTAAGAGTTTCATGGTTTTTAATGTTTTCTAAGGGATTTCCTGGGTTTTTAAGTTTAAAATGTTTTTAGGGATTTTTATTGATTTTTATGATTTAAATGGTTTTTCAGGGGTTTCAATTTTTTTATGTTTAATTTTTTTCTTAGGGATTTTCAAGGTTTTTTGGGTTTTTATATTTTTATAAATTTTTATGTATTTTTCAGAATCATTATAGTTCTTAGGGGTTTTAGGAATTCTGAGGGTTTTTTTCAAGTTTTAGGGGTTTTGGGTATTTTTAGGGTTTTATTGTTTTTAGGTTTTTTAGGGGTTTAATGTTTTTTGAGGTATTTATGGTTTTATTTATATTATCATTGTTTTTAGGCGTTTTTATGTTTTTATGGATTTTTATGACCTTTTTTTGAATTTTATGGTTTTTATGGTTTTACGGGATTTTATAGTGTTTTAGGGGTTTTTATTTTTTAGTGGGTTTAAGGGTTTTTTAGTCATTAATTTTTTTAGACGCTGAAAGAGGTTTTAGTGTTTTTAGTATGTTTTAGAGTTTTTATGGGTTTTAGGGGTTTCCAGTTTTTATTGTTTTTTATGGTTTTTCTGTTTTAGGGGGATTTTGGGTTTTTATGTTTTTTAGAGATTTTAAGTGTTTTTTTGGTTTATTGGACTAATTAAGTGTATTTAATGTTTTTAGGGTTTTCTATGTTTTTAGGTATTTTTAGGTCTTATTTGAATTTTTAGTGTTTTTTAGCGATTTTCAGTGTTTTTTTTGGTTTTCAGTGTTTTTAGTGGTTTAAGGGATTTTAGGGGTCTTATGTGTTTTTAGGTTTTTAGGATTTATTAAGGGATTTCAGTGACTGTATGTTTTTTATATTTTTAAATAATTTTCATACTTTTTTTTGGATTCTTATGGATTTTAAGGTTTTTACTAATTTTGAGGGATTTGTGTCTTTTTATGGGTTTTAGGGATATTCTATTTTTTGGGTGATTAGAGGTTATTCGAATTTAATAGGGTTTTTAGATTTTTTTAAATTGTTCTTTGTATGGAAAGGGTTTTTAATGTTTTTAAAGGTTTTTATATTTTTATGGGTTTTTAAGGATTTATGGTGTTTTATGGTTTTAGGGGGTTTAGGGTTTTCAGGATCTTTATAGGGTCTTCGGGGGTTTTCATCCATTTTTAGGTTTGTGGAGTTGTTAATAGTTTTTAGGCTTTTATGGTTTTCTTATGTTTTTATAGGAGTTTCCTGGTCTTTTAAATTTTTAGGTATTTTTAGGGCATTTTCGGTTTTTTGTATATTTTTAGTAATTTTTAGGGTTTTAAGGAGGGGTTTTCCAGTTTTTTAGGTTTATAGGGTTTTTAGATATTTCTTGGTTCTTAGGGGTTTTAAGTGTCTTTATATTTTTATGGTTTTATTCAAGTTTTTAAGGGGTTTTAGTGATTTTTTAAGGATTTTTATGGTTTGTAGTATTTTTAAAGATTGGGGGGGGTTACGACTTTTATGGTGTTTATATTTTTTTGTTTTTTTTTTGTTTTTTTTTGTGTTTTTAGGGGTTTTATTGTTTTTAGTGTATTTTTCATTTTTAGAGTATTAATGGGTTTGTAGATTTTTTCATGGATTTATAGGCATTTTATGGGTTTTTGGAGTTCTTATGGTTTTAAGGTAGTTTTATGGTTATTTGGATATTTAGGATTTTTAATGTCTTTTATGGGTTTTAGCGTTTTTAGATATTTAGGGTTTTACACATTTTTATGTTTTTAGGTCTTTCTTCTGTGTTTTTAGGATTTCTTACATGTCTAGGGATTTTTAGGGCTTCTTTAGGAATTTAATGATTTTTTGGGGGTTTTTAGGTATTTTTAGGGTTTTTATGTATTTTTAGTGTTTTTAGGTTTTTTAGGGGTTTTAGGGGTTTTTAGGGTTTTTATATTTTTTATGGTTTTCATGGGTTTAAGTGTTTTTTTAATTTTTTCTTAGGGATTTTCAAGGTTTTTATATTTTTGGTATTTTTATGGGGTTTTTAGGTTTCTATGGTTTTTAGGGTTTTTACATATTTTAACGGATCTATGGTTTTAGGGTTTTTTTCTGGTATTTCAAGGGTCTTATCAATTTTTTTGTTTTATAGGATTTTATTTGTTTTTAGGTTTTTCTAGTTTTGTTCGGGGTTTCCATCATTTTTATGGTAATTTACATTTTTAGGTATATTTTTTGGATTTTAACAAATTTTTGATATTATATGGATTTTGAGGCTTTTTTGGGGGTTTCAATGTATTTTCGGTTTTTTAGGTTTTTTATTTTTTTGATTTTTTTTTAGTTTAATGGATTTTATAGTTTTTATTTTTTTGTGTTTTTATAGGGGTTTTATATTTCCTTTTGGGTTTTTATCATTTTATGGGATTTTAGGGTTTTTATGGATTTAGGGGTTATTTTTGTTTTAATGGGATTTTTAGGGGTTTTTTCATTTTTTCTATTTTTAGGGGTATTAAATTTCTAAGGTTTTTCTAAGGGGTTTTAAGTGTTTTTCATGTTTTTATGTTATTACGTATTATGAGGGATTTTTTTAAATTTTTTTTAGAAATTGTTGGGATTTTTAGGGTTTTATGGATTTTTATGGTTTTAATGTTTTTAGGGTTTTTAGCGCTTTTTGGTTTTTAGGGGTTTTAAGAGTTTTTTTGAGTTTATTTTGGGTTTTCATAGTTTTTTGTTATTTTTTTTATTTTTTATAGATTTTAGAGATTTTTATGTTTTTTGATGGGTCTTTAGGGTATTTAGGTATTTTTGGGGGTTTTGGTTTTTTTCGTGGTTTTAGGGCTTTTTTTGAGTTTTTATGTATATTAAAAGTATTTTAGAGTTCTTACCATTTCCAAGGGTTTAAAGGGTTTTAGAGTTTTAATGGCGTTCGGGGTTTTTATAGGTATTTAAGGTTTTTTTAAATTATCAAGGGTTTTATGATTTTTGGTTTTTTAGGTATTTTAGTGATTTTGAAAAATTTTATGTTTTTTGGGGGATTTAGTGTTTTTATGGTTTTCTTAGGTGTTATTATGTTTTTGGATTTTTATGTTTTTAGGGATTTTAGGGCTTTTTTTATTTTTATTATTTTAGGGGTTTTACGGAAATTGAGGGCTTTAAAGGGTTTTTTGTGTTTTTTGGGTTTTAGGGGTATTTTTTTAGTTTTAGGGTTTTATATTTGTTAGAGTATTTTAACAATTATAAAGGATAAAAGGGTTTTTAGTGTTTTATTGGTTTTTTGGGTTTCTTTGATTTCTAGGTTTTTTATGTTTTTGATGTTTTTTGGGGTTTTAGGGTCTACTATGGTATCAAACATTTTCTAGGTTTTTATGCTTTTAAGTGTTTTCATGTGTTTAAGGTTTTCTTAGAGTTTTGTTGGATTTTTAGGTATTTTTTTAATTTTTAAAAGATCTTTCGGGGTTTTTTGCATTTTTACAGTTTTTGGGGTTTTTAGGGATTTTGAGGGTTTTATGGGTTTTTCTAGTTTTGTGGTTTTGAAATTTTTTACCTTTTTAGGGGTTTTAAGAGTTTTTATATTTTTAGGTTTTTATTGGTTTTAATGTTTTCATGGGGTTTTCATAGTTTTTTAGGGGTTTTGTGTTTTAGGTTTTTTAGGGCATGTTTAGGAATTTTATGGAATTTTATGTGTTTTAGGTATTTTGAGGGTTTTTAGGGTTCTCAGGGCAGAAGTGGTGTGAAACCTGGCTATTACTGACACCCTCATGATTTATTATGAAAAAAAAAGAAACAGCCGACAAGGGAGGGGAGGGGTCAATCAACCCACACCCAAAAACCCTCACAACCCATGAAACAAAAGTCCCCAAAAAACGAAAGACCAAAAAAGAAAAAACAGACAAATCCAAACACAACAGCAGCTTCAGCACCTTCTCATTCAACTGCAGCATTCGGAAGCTCCATATCCCCTCCCAGCCCATCAGAACCCATCATTCATCATCACTATAACCATAGGAGCAACAAGATCAGCAATCATCAGCCTGTACTCTAACATAAGTTTTACAAACCTGCTCCACTTAAACATACTGCCCCACCGAGACGCACCCTTGACGCCGAGATAGTCCACCAAAACCATCCCAAAACCGACCCATACACCATCAAACCTGAACAGAATGGGGTCCAGTGTGTTGGGAAGGGAAGTAAGAGCATAGGTGGGTGCACGAGTCAAGGGGAATGACACCAGTGAGTAGACACACACCAATAGGCAATTCCATCATTCACCCAGCAGATCAACCAAACACTATGCATCAGAACTACCACCTCGACCTGCATCCAGGTCCAAAACGCAACCAAAAATCAAGAAGCATCGATTCACACCATTTGTAGCTTCCAGCACCTCCTTCATAGAGAGATCCATTGCCAGAAAAGCAAAACCATTATCTCTAGGCTCCATCCAGCACCAAAAAAACCAACCGCCAGCAACCCCTTTTATGCCCTGTGAACAACCAGAAAAAAACACCCTCTCTATCCTCCCAGCACACACCAAAGGCCATAAAACATCATCCAAATCGATCAAAACAGGAACCAATCATCCAGGACCTTCAATAGATCACAACCAATCCATCCAAAACACAGAAACCATAGACTGGAGCAGCCATTGTAACCATAGAGATCCCAACATCAAAAGCATGAAGCAAATCTAAGAGACAAGAAAGATGAAACCGTAACCTCTGCACACACTAAAACCACCTTCTGCGCCAATGAAACCCACAAGCCTGCTGACCCATACAATGAAATACCATATCTGGAAGAACCCTGATCCACATCTGAAGACCAAAACCAACAACCTCATAGACTACATCTTCCAGATCAGGACAAACCACATGCCGAAGAACCTCTAAAGCTGTCAACACCTCTGACTTGATCCCGCATAAATGAAGCGCCTTCCGAGGAGAAACTGGACACCAAGGCAACAAATCGGGGTAGATGACCATCCGTCTGGATTCAAGGACCTTTATTGCTGAAGTGACCATCTCTGTCATTGATTCCCTTGGCCGCGTTGACCCGCCCGTAGAAACCCCAGATCTGAAAAAACAACCCTGATCTGTGACTGTTGGAAGATGTTGACTTCGACACATTCTAGATCAGATCTATCTGAAGACCTTGCAACCACCGTAGCCATCAGAGCTCAGATGCGCCAGCAATAGAGCTCCGAAATCCAGAGCAAGGAAGCTCGGGGAAGTCGAAGCTTCCGAAGACCGAAATCCACCACTGCCTTGAGGCCGAAGAGCGCATCCAGAGCACACCATTTCCGAGAACTGGGAAGAAGCAAGGATCCAACGCCAAATCTCTGATCTGGATCTAGGAGATAACCTGGAAGAGGCGTCAAGAGAGAGAGAGACCCGGGGGAGTGCGCCACCATATCTTAGGGTTTTAGGGAAAAGAAGGCGTGTGCCAAGCAGAGAGCTTGGCACCTCAATTAATAGAAAGAAAAGGTACAAAACATTACAGGGGGGACTTGTACATTCGTGTGCGGGTAGCACCCATCATGTCAGAGGCTATATGAGACGTGCAAAAGGAAGGAGCAATGAATTACCACCGTGAGCAGAATTCTTCAATAGCCATCTTGGAGAGAGCATCGACCACCATATTTACTTCCCTATATGCATGAGAAATCCTGAGAGTCAGGTTCTTGGATAGGCTAAGGAATTCAATCCACTGAGGAAGAAGCCTCCATGGAACCTTCCTTGAGTTTTGGCGAAGCGCCTCCACTATAAGCATTGAGTCCGATTCGATCCATAGATGTAACCACCCAAATTGCATTGCAAAACGAACGGCCTTGATAATAGCCCAAAGCTCTTCCTCATAAGCACATCCATTCCCAATGTAGTGATAGAAAATACCATTGACAAATCTTCGACAAGTACAGAAGACCCCACCACAACCTGAAGGGCATGGTGAGCCTGCCGCCGCACCATCAACATTAACTTTGATCCATGACGGGATTGGTGGAATCCATCTAATGTAATTCATCAACATTGGTTTTTTGCACCTTCCAGGGACACCAAGGGTGCAGAGTGTAACAAGATCATTGAAGCAGTTGTTCATAGTACCTGATTGGAGACTCCCAGCCAGCCGAACAGCACTATGCATGGAAATAATACCCTCACGCGTGGAGCATGATTTGTTCTGAAACATAGCAGAATTTCCTGCAGCCCATAGGAAAGAGACAATGGCTGCCGATGCTGCAAGAAGGAGGTTATGAAGCTTCTCACTACAGCTAAAATCATTAATAAAAAGCATCCGTAGAGAAAAGGTTCCAGGAGGTAAGCGGAGACCAAAAACATCCTGCATGTAGCTTCATAATCAGTGTGCAAGATTGCAATCAATAAAGAGGTGTTGTATGCTTTCAGCACCTCGAAAATAGATGCTGCAGACCGAGGCAATCTGCAACCCAGTTTTTTGAAGCTGACCATGCATAGGCAACCTATGCCACCATATTTATTTTTTTAGGGATTTCTAAGGATGCTTTAAATTTTCATGGTTATTTAGCTTTTTAGGGATATTGAGGGATTTTTTGAATTTTATGGATTCTTTTGGGGTTTCAGGTTTTTTTATTTTTTATGTTTCTAATGTTTTTAGAGTTTATAACAAATTTTGGTTCTTAAATTAGTTTTCAAATTTTCAGTGATTTTATGGTTTTTATGTGTTTTTAGGGTCCTTATTTATTAAGGGATTTTTATGGGTTCAATGGATTATTGGGGGGTTAAGGGTCAATTTAGAGATTTTAGGGGTTTTAACATTTTTAGGTTTTTATGGGTTTTAAGTGTGTTTATTGTTTTAAGGTTTTATTAGGGTTTTTAATTTTTATAGGGATTTTAACATGTATTAGGATATTTAGTATATTTTTAGGATTTTAGGGATTTTGTGGGATTTATGGTTTTTTGGGATTTTGGGTTTTTTGGGGTTTAAATGTTTTTATTTTTTTAAGGGGTTTTATATTTTTAGGATTTAAATTCATTATTAGGTATTTTCCGGGTTTTTTAGTGGGTTTATGTTTTCAGGGATTTTAGGGATTTTTTACAATTTTTGGGGGTTTTAGGGTTTTTAGGGATTTTGAGAGTTTTTATTGTTTTTTGTTTTATGGTTTTTTTGATTTTTTTTGTTATTAGGATTTTTTTTAGTTTTTGAAAAATTTTAAGGGGTTTAATGGGTTTTAGAGTTTTTAGTTGGGTTTTTGTGTTTCTAATAGATTCTTGAATTTTTAATGATTTTAGGGGTTTTGGAGATTCTTAAGGTTTTTAGGGTTTTAATTTTTTTAGGGGTTTTATGTTTTTTTTTGGTTTTATGTTTTTCTTAGGGTTTTTTGGGGTTTTAGGGTTGTTTATGTGTTTTTTAAACTTTAGGGATTTTTTAGATTTTATAGTTTTTAGGTTTTTATGAATTTTTTTGGTTTTTAGGGGTTTATGGTTTTTTTCAGGTTTTAAGGATTTTTTTATTTTTTAGTATTTTTAGGTTTTTAAGAAGTTTTTTTAACATTTTTAGGGATCAAAGGGTATTATGGTTTTATGTTTTTATGGTGTTTTATGTTTTTATAGGGTTTTATGGTTTTTAGGGTATTAATGAGTTTTTTGGGGTTTTAGGTTTATATTTTTATTTTTTAGGGTTTTTAATTTTTTTTTGACTTTTTAAACATTTTTAGTGGTTTAAATGGTTTTTAGAGATTTTAGTGGTTTTAGAGTTTTTATGGTTTTTATGTTTTTTATTGGGTTTTAAGGGTTTTATGGTATTTATGTACTGTTAAGGATTTTAGGGGTTTTAATGATGGGGGTGGTTATGTGTTTTAGGGTTATTTAAGGGCAAGAATGATGCGAGGGACATGCTATTCCTGACTCCCCCAAGTTTTCATATGAGAAAAGACGCAATAGAAAAGGGAGGGGAGGGGTCAAAATCCCACACCCAAAAACCCTTAAACACCCCAATCCAAAAAAAAATACCCAAACAAGTCAAGAAACAAAACAAAGGAAAGAAAAAACTCACAGGAACCAAGAAGAAGAGAAAAAAGTGGGAAATAGAGATCAATGTCTCCATCCCTATAAGGGTACCCATCAACACCATGACCAGAGGAGGCATCTGACTCCACCGACTCCCATTCAGATGATTCGTATTGATTTAGGAAGGAAGTGTAGTAAGCTTTGAGATGTTTCTACTCCACATTAAGTTGCGCCTTGACAAACCGACCGCCCCTGCTAGAGGAAACTTCCTTAGATTTGAAAGAGTATCTCGTTGACACTGTCTTTGGAAAAGTGGAGTATTCCTTCCTCAGATTTCCCTTTCAAGAGTATAAAGAGACCCATGTAGTATTTTTTTCCTTCCTAGATGGAATGGCCACATCGAACATGGCCCTCTCCTTACTGATAATATCCTTATTATAATTCATCTGTCGAGCATCCTCTTTGAAAAAATCTTGATCAGGGATAAAGGAGTCTTCCTGATTCAGGGAGCAGTCAGCAAGATCCCCATGCATCATGTTGGGGGATACCACATTAGTCAGGGCTAGCTGCAAGCGCCCCTCCTCTCTAGGCAACTTGCAGACCTCCAAAAATGGCTTCATCACCTCTCTAAGTTTAGCAGCCTCCCCCTTCTCATGAGCAACCCAAGCCAAAGCCCCCTGAAATGAATCACTAGCATAAATTCCTTTATTCGCCACAAAATCCAAGGGCCCCTGCCCATGCCATGGGGGGGGGGGGCTCTATCACCATAGAACACTACTTCGTCGACTCCCCTTGCCCATGTGCCTCCCCCTACTTAGCCTCCTCCCCTATCACCTCACTGAAGTGTTCCACATCACTCTGATCAACTCCCTCCCCTTGCTCATACACCTTCTCTTCCACAAGTACACCCCCAGTAGTGCCATCCTTCCCAGCCACAGGCCCCTGGTCTGCCAAACCGCCCTCTGCGTCAACATTCCCATTGCTAACAGATGTTACTGCAACAACCCCCTCAACAAAATCCTGCATCCCCACCGCATAACTGGAATTGCACAAATCATGGATGGGGTCCTCCAAATGACTAGCCTGGGTCCCTCTCTCCAGATTGGCCGCATCCCCTTATTCCTCCACCATCCACTGCTCACCCACGACCTCTATTGCCTCAGCCACTCCCTCAGATAAAGCCTCGAGACTTAAAAACCTATTATACCAGGCAGAGCAAGCCAAATTTTGAACCACCCTTTTGCCATCCTTCCCACTGACAAGACTCTTGTCTTGTATCTCAACCACCCCTCCAACATTCCTAGCAAGAGGCACTCCTGGATGTCCAATAGACCCCGAGGCATCCAATTCCTCTACCCCAGCCTGCACCGCATTTGAATTGTAATGTAGTCCCTTTGATTCCCTCTCACAATCAACACCAGCGGGAGCCCAGATCCCAGATTTTACATCGATTTCATCTTGAACAACAACCCTTCGTTCATCATCCACCACCACCCCATTATCAACCAAAGCCTGATGCAAACTTCCCCACACCACAAGATCACTGACCCCTTACAAATAATTCATCGCCACCTTGTCAATCGTGAATCCAAGGCCCCTCTTTAGCCTGTCAAAGACATCTGACACCCTCGGTGCAGTCTTCGAAACCAGCTTCAAGGGGAACCCTTTAGAAGGCACCACCACTTGATCCCTAGAAACCATGTTAGTTTTCACGGGAAAACCCGAACCATGAACCCCATGATTCAGTGCCACAACCTCTACGATTATTCTACCACACCTACAGACATAACTAAAATGGACCATATTCTTTCAAAAGAGAAAAAAACCATCGATGATTCGAAGATAACATGTTGCTTGTACCAAAATTCCTTACCAACAACAATCCAAACAAAGTCGACAAGTGCTTTGGAAGCATCCACCTCCACGCAAGCCCGTGGAGAAACTGGATGGAAAATGGCATGAGTTCTGGTATCAGAGCACAGGAAGCAACTCATAAGGTTCCCTAGAATACATATGATTTTTGGATTTTTCAAAGGGAGTGGGAGTTCCAGAAACCTAACCCAAGTAGAAACCATCGGCGAGTCACGATTCATGTAAAGATTAAATCTCCATATAAAGAAGAAGAATCTAATCCTATTGAAGCTTTGAGGTTCTGTAGACTAGGTGTACATCAAATCCTCCTCCATTGAGAAGAAAATCATGAGATGGAAGCAATAGGTAATAGGGCTTTAGGGTCTTTTAGTATTTTTAGTGATTTTGGTGTTTTAAGTATTTTAGGAATTTTATGTGTTATTATGGTTTTCATAGATTTTTAGTGTTTTTCATTATTTTTAAGATTTTTTAAGTTTTTCATAATTTGTGGCCTTTTTATATTTTAGGGGTTTTAGTGTTTTTTTTGAAATTTTCAGGGTTTTATGTTTTTTTACTGTTTTTATGTATTATTTGGTTTTTAGGTTTTTTTAGTATTTTAGTATTTAAAGGGTTTTTTATTTGTTTTTATGTTTTTAGGGGTTTAGTGGGGTTTTAGAGTATTTAGTGGGTTATAGGGTTTTTATGGGTTTTTTTTTAAAATTGTTTAGGTGGTGTTATTATTTTAAGGAGTTTTAGGGTTTTTAGAGCATTTAGTAGTTTTATGTTTTTAGGGATTTTAAGAGATTTTAGGTTTTTAGGGTATTCTTAGAGATTTTTTTTTTGTTTTTAGGGTTCTTTGAGTTTTTAGAGATTTTTATGGATTTTTTAGTATTTTTATAGATTTTAATTGTATTTTTGTATTTTAAAGATTTTTATGGTTTTTAGGGGTTATAGATTTTTTTTGGTTTGTTGGGTTTTAATTGTTTTAATGTTTTTAATGTTTTCTTAAGGAATTTAGGATTTTGATGGTTTTTACGTTTTTAGGGATTTAAGAGATTTTTTAGTATTTTTATGGTATTTTCGGGCTTTTAGGGATTTTGATGGAATTTCGGGTTCTTTAGTGTTTTTAAGGATTTTATAATTTTTATTTGGGTTTTAGGATTCTTTACAGTTTTTAGGGGCTTTATAGTTTTTAGTGTTTTTTAACATTTTACGGGTTAAAAAGGTGTTTTACAGTATTTAGTGTATTTAGGGTTTTGTAAGGGTTTTTGGAGTTTTTTGTTTTCGGTTTTTTTATGTATTTAGGTCCTTTAATGTATTATTTTTATGTTTTTTAGTGGTTTTAAGTGTTTTTAGGTTTTTATGGTTTTCATGGGGATTTTTAGTGTTTTTAGAGGTTTTTATGTTTTTAGGGGTTTTTAGGGTTTTTTTAGGTCTTTATGGTTTTAAGTGGTTTAGGGATTTCGATTATTTTTAGTCTTTTTCGGGTTTTAGGGGTTTTAAGTGTTTTTTGGTTTTTAAATATTTCATGGGGTTTTGGGGGGTTTTTCTTTTTTAGGTATTTTTTACGGTTTTGGTGTGTTTTTAGATTTATTAGGAGTTGGGGGGGGTGTTATTGGTTTTTAGGGTTTTAGGTATTTTATTGTTTTTGGGGGTTTTAGGGGTTTTTCGACTTTAGGGTTTTGAAGGTTTTGAAAAGTTTTGTTAATGATTTTAGTGGTTTTAAGTGTTTGTAAAGATTTTAGTGGGTTTTCAGGGGTTTTTCCAAATTTTTTATCATTTTTAGGCTTTTAAGGGTTTTATGTATTTTATGTTTTTATGGTTTTCTTGGGGTTTTTAGGGTTTTGGGTTTTTTCAATTTAGGGATTTTTTAGATTTTTTGGTCTTTATAATTTTTAAGGATTTTGATTCTTTTAGTGTTTTTTAGGGATTTAGATTTTTAGGTTTTCTTAGTTTTTGGGTTTTTTGAGTTTTAAGCGTTTAAATGAATTTTTAGAGTGTTTTATGGTTTTATGGTTTTAATGGGTTTTTATAGATTGTATTGGATTTTTATAGGTTTTAAGGATTTTTAAGTGTTTTTATGGTTATTAGGTGTTTTATGGTTTTTTATGATTTTTAGTGTTTTTAGATTTTTTATGATTTTTTTTGGGTTTTAGGGTTTTTTATGTTTCTGGTATTTTTATTTATTTTTTATGATTTTTTAAGTTTTAATGGGTTTTAGGGATTTTGAGGGTTTTTAGGTGTTTTGGGATTTTTTTGGTTTTTTTTTTGTTTTAAGGATTTTTTGAGTTTTTAGGTTCTTTGGGGTTTTTAGAGTATTTAATTACTTTGGGGAGTTAAGGGGTTTTTATAATTTTAGTGGGTTTTCAGGGTTTGAATTGGTTTTTAGTAGATTTAAGAGTTTAGGGTTTTTATGGTTTTAAGGGGTTTCTTTGGGTTTTTAGTATCTTTTTAAGGTTTTTTTGGGTTTTTATAATTTTTTCAATTTTTATGGGTTATAAGTGTTTTAAAATTTTATGGTTTTTATAGGGGGTTTAGAGGTTTCATGGGTTATTTTGTATTGAAGTATTTTTAGGGGTTTTAAGTGTTTTTAGGTTTTAAATATTTTTTTTAGGGTTTTTAGGGTTTATAAGGTTTTACATTTTTAGGTATTTTAGGGATTTTTTAGGTTTTTTATGGTTTTTAGGGTTTTTAGGGATTTTGAGGTTTTTAGGGTCTTTTTGGGTTTTACGGTTTTTATTGAATTTAGGATTTTTATGGTGTTTGTAGGATTTTTAAAATTCAATATGTTTGATGTGTTTTAATTGTTTTAGTTTTTTTAAAAATTTCCTAGTGCTTTTTGGTATTTTAGTGGTTTTTATGTTTCTCATATTTTTAGATATATATTTTCATTTTTATGGGGTTGAAATATTTTTAGTTATTTTGGAGGTTTTTTTTCTTTTTTTAGCGGTTTTTTGGAGTTTTTATGGGTTTTATGGTTTTTATGGATTTTATTGATTTTAGGGGTTTATGGGTTTTTTAGAATTTTTAGTGGGTTTATGGGTTTTAGGGGTTTCTATGATTTTTATAGTTTTTTATTTTTTTTGGGTTTTAGGGGACTTTTTTCAGTTTTTTTCAGTTTTTAAGGGTTTTATGCGTTTTTAGGTTTGTTAAGTTTTATTAGGGGGTTTGAGGGTTTGGGGGGGTTATGTTTTTATGGATTTTAGGGATTTTTACACTTTTACGGATTTTTAGGGTTTTTAGTTATTTTGTGGTTTTTATGGGTGTTTGTATTTTTAGGGGTTTTATGATTTCTATAGGTTTAAGGGTTTTATAAGTACTATGGGTTTTTATTTTTTCCGTGTTTTTAACATTTTAAGGGTTTAAATGGGTTTTGGATTTTTTTTGTGGCATTTTTGCGTTTTTTGGTTTTTAGTGGTTTTTATGGTTTTTATGATTTTTAGGATTTTTAGGGTTACTAGAATTTTATATGTTTTTAAGGACTATATTTTTATTGGGTTTATAAGGTTTTTATAGTGTTTTTCAGGGATTTATTATTCCTTTTTATGATTTTGTGGTATTTTAGGGTTTTAGTAATTTTGAGGGATTTTTGAGTATTTATGGGTTTTTAGTGGTTTTTTGGTTTTATTGGGTTTTAGGTTTTAAATGGTATTCATATTTTTGTTCTATTTTAGGTGTTTAAAGGGTTTCATTAGTTTTTTGTGTTGTTTTTAGGGTTTTATAAGTTTTTATGGGTTTTTATGTTTTAGGTGTTTTAATGGTTTCAGGGGTTTTTCGGGTTTTTAATATGTTTATTATGTTTTTAGAATTTTTAGAATTTTTATATTTTTTGGAGTTTAACTATTTTAGGCTTTCAAGGTTTTCTTACGGTTTTCTAGGGGTTTTTATGTCTTTTAATGTTTTAGGATTTTTTGTGATTTTCATTTATTTTCATGCCTTTTTAGCGAGTTTTAGGGATTTTGATGGTTTTTAGGGGTTTTTAGGGTTTTTAAGATTTTTTAGGGTTTTATTGGTTTTATGGTTTTTTAGGGATTTTCAATGGTTTTACGATATTAGGGTTATTGTTATTTTGTGTGCTTTAATTTTTTTGGATTTTTATAGTTTTTATAGTTACCTACTATTTTAGGTGTTTAAGGTATTTTTAAATTTTCTAGTGAGTTTTAGGGGTTTTATGTGTTTTTTGAGTTTTTAAAGGTTTTTAGGGGGTTTTATGGTTTTCAGGGGTTTTATGATTTTTAGTGTCCTCTTAAGGTTTTTAGCATTTTTAGGGTCTTTTAGTTTTTTTAGTTTTTTTATGTTTTAAATATTTTCTTTGGGTTTTTCAAGGTCTTAGGGGTTTTTATATTTTTATGGATTTTTATG
Organism: Viscum album; assembly: GCA_963277665.1. Classification (NCBI taxonomy): domain Eukaryota; kingdom Viridiplantae; phylum Streptophyta; class Magnoliopsida; order Santalales; family Viscaceae; genus Viscum; species Viscum album. The sequence continues at coordinate 2,048,705,465 of OY728159.1, forward strand.
TACTTTATAGGATTTTTATGGTTTTTAGTGATTTTAGGGATTTTATGGGTTTTTAGTGTCTTTATCATTTTTTCGGGATTTTAAGGGTTTTATCATTTTTTAGATTTTTAGGTATGTTTATAGTTTTTAGGTTTTTATTACTTTCATATGTTTTTTCAGGGTTTTAGGGGTTTTTAAATTTTTATGTATTTTTAGTAATTTTTTGGGTTTTAAGGTTTTTAGGGATTTTTAGAGTTTTAGATCTATTGGATATTTTTAGGGGTTTATGTGGTTTTCTAGTTTTTATTTGTTTAATCGGTTTTATGGGTTTTAGGGTTTTTATGGGTTTTATGGTTTTTATTGATTTTGGGCATTTATCTTTTTTTATGTTTTTTGGGGTGTTATGGTGTTTTAATTTTTTTTCTTCTTCATGTTTCTGAGGTTTTTTATTTTTTTATAATTTTTTAGATATTTATAGGGATTATATTGGATTTTTCTGGATTTTTAGGCATATTTAGTGGGTTTAGTGTTTTTTAGGTATTTTGAAGATTCTATGTGTTTTTTGGTTCCTTAGAGTTTTTTTAGATTTTAGGGTTTTTATTGTATTTATATTATGTTAATGTTTCTATGGGTTTAAATTTTTTTTCTTGTTTTTAGTGAATCATTAGTCTTTTTATGGGTTTTTTGGGCTTTTATGGGTTTTGGGGTTTTTATGGGTTTTGGGTTTTTTCTGGTTTATAAGAGGATATTCGGTTCTTAGGGTCTTTTAGGGGTGTTTGGGGTTTTTATCATTTTTTATATTTTTATGTATTTTCAATGTAATTAGGTTTTTAATTTTTTTCTCAGGGTCTTTTAGTGTTTTAGTATTTGTCAAATTTTTATGTATTTTTTGGATTTTTAAAAACAATTACGAGTTTTTTGGGTTTTTAGGGATCATAAGAGTTTTTAAAATTTTTAGGGTTTTAGGGGTTTTATGGTTTTTAGTTATTTTAGAGGTTTTAATTGTTTATGATTTACCGAATTCATAGTAGTTTTCAAAGATTTTTTTGGATTTTACATTTTTAGGTTTAATGATTTTTTATGATTTTTATCTGTTTTTAGGGTTATCGGGATTTTGAGTGTTTTTATGGGTCTTAGGATTTTTATGGTTTTTTGGGTTTTAGGATATTTTTTAGTTTTTATGGTTTTTTATGTTTTTTAAATTTTAACATTTTTAGGGATTTAAAGGGTTTTTATAGTTATTAATTTTTTAGAGTTTTTATGGGATATTAGGGATTTTAAATTTTTTGTGGGTTTTATGGTATTTAAGGGATTTATATTTGTTTAGAGTTTTACGGGTTTTATGTGACTTTAGGTATTTTAGGTTTTTTTCAGGTTTTTTGGGGTTTTTTGGTTTTTTTGGATGTTTTAGGATTTTTATGGTTTTTTTGGTTTTTAAGGAATTTTGGGGTTTTTTACGGTTTTAGGGGGTTTCTATGTTTTTTTGGTATTTTAGGTTTCTTTTGAGTTTTTATATTTTTTAAGGGTTTTAGAGATTTTTACCATTTTAGGGGTTTTAAGTGTTTTATATTTTTTTGGTTTTTATGGTTTTATGTGTTTTTCGGTTTTTTCAAGGTTTTTACAAGGATTGTGGTTTTTAGAGTTTTTTGGGATTTATTAAACATTTTTTCGGTTTTTAGGGGTATTATGTGTTTTTATGTTTTCAAGAACTTCATTGGGGTTTTCATGGTTTTTAGTTTTTTATGTTCTTAAGGATTTTTTATGTATTTTTAGGATTTCAAAATGGTTTTTTGGATTTTTTGGGATTTTGAGAGGATTAAGGTTTTTTAGTGTTTTGGGGGTTTTTTTTCTCTTTTGGGTTTCAATGGTTTCTTTTGTTTTTAGGGTTTTAAAGGTTTTTTAGATTATTTTAACTTTTTAGGGGTTTAACAGGTTTTAATAGTTTTTTACTTGTGTTTTAAGGTTTTTATGGGTGTTTAGATTTTTTTTGGTTTTTAGGGGTTTTATGGGTTTTAGTGTTTTTTATATTTGTAGGGTCTTTTAGGGTTTTAAAAGTTTTTAGGAATTATGTATTTTAGGGGTTTTCCTTGTTTTTAGGTTTTTAATGTTTTCATATGGATTTTAAGGTTTTATATGGTTTTTACTGTTTTAGGGTGTTTAGAAACATTTTAGTAGTTTTTGGGTTTTTGGGTTTTTATGTATTTTGATGTGTTATTGGGTTTTTAGGTTTTTTAGTGTTTTTAGTGTTCTTAACATTTTTAAGGTTATATGGGTTTTAAGGGTGTTTATATTTTTTAGGTTTTCTTAGGTATTTTCAGGGTTTTTTTGGGGTTTTAAAAATATAAGGATTTTCAGGGATTCTTTAAGAATTTTTTGGATTTTAGGGTTTTGTGGGTTTTGTGGGTTTTTAGGCTTTTTATGATTTTAATGGGTTTTTTGGAGTTTTAGGTTTTTTTTAGTTTTTTATGGTTTAAAATATTTTTAATTTTTTTTAATGTTTTATGGGTTTAAAGGGTTTTTGGTGTTTTTATTTGATTTTATGGGTTTTGTGGGTTTTTATAATTTGTTATGGTTTTGAGGATTTTTTTGGTTTTTGGGGTTTTTAGGTCTCTTGTGGTATTTTTATGATTTTTAGGGATTTTATCATTTTTGGGTGTCCTAATTGTTTTATGTGTTTTTAGGTGTTTATTCATCCATTTGGGTTTTCATATTTTTTATGGTTTTTTACGTTTCTGGGGATTTTTTGGGTGTTTTAGAATATTTATGGGTTTTTAGGGGTTTTTAGTGTCTTTATGGTTTTTAAGGGTTTTTTGTTTTTTAGGGTTTATCATTTTTTTAGTTTTTCAGGGGTTTAAGTGTGTTTAGGTTTATAACGTTTTTATGAGTTTTACGGTTTTAGGGGGTTTAGACATTTTATGGATTTTTAGGGATTTTTAAGGATTTTTTTTGGTTTGTAGGGTTTTAGTGATTTTGAGGGGTTTTACGGTTTTGTAGGGTTTTTATGTTTTTTTTGGGTTTTTAGTGTTATTTTGAGTTATTTTTGGGATTTTTAAGAGGTTTTAGAGTTTTTTAACATTTTTAGGGGTTTGAAGGGGTTTTAATGTTTTTAATGGTTTTTACAGTTTTATTATTTTTTGTCAGTTTTTAATGTTTTAGAAATTTTATTGGTTTTAGGGGTTTAACGGTCTTTTGTGGGTTTGTTTTTTTCTATGTTTTTAGGTTTTTAAGTGTTTTAAGTGCTTTTATATTTTTATGGTTCTCTTATGGTTTTATGGGGTTTGAGGTTTTTTATTTTTTTTATATTTTTTTAAGGTTTTTTTCAAAATTTTTTGATTTTTTTGTTTATATAATGATTTTTAGGGGTTTTAGGGTTTTTAGTATTTTTTAGGTTTCTTACGGTTATTAGGTTTTTAGGTGTTTTGATTTTTCTTTGGTTTTAATTGTTTTATTAATGGTTTTCAAGATTTTTTTGGGTTTTTATATTTTTAGGGTTTTCCGAACTTTTTTTGGATTTTTATAGTTTTTGGGTTTTTAGGGATTTTGACGGTTTTTAGAGATTGTCAGGTTTTGGGGGCTTTAGGATCTTTTTTGAATTTTTAGTGTTTTTTGAGTATTTAAAAATTTTATGGGTTTAAAGGGTTTTTATAGTTTTTCGAATTTTTAGTTGTATTTAGGATTATTATGGGTTTTTAATAATTTTAATGTATTTTACAGTTTTATGGGATTTCAGTGGTTTTAGGGGTTTTAGGGTTCTGGAAGGTTTTACTTGTTTTTAGGTTTTAATGTTTTCTTACAATATTTGTTTTATTTTTTATTTTTCAAGTATTTTTCGATATTTTTATGATTTTTATGTGTTTTAGGGGTTTTATGGATTTTCTGGGTCTTTAGGTTTTTTTGGGTTTTATGGTTTATTGGATTTTTGGGTTTTTAGGAATTTTTTTATAGTTTATGGTTTTTTTTATTTTTCTAACATCTTTTTGGGTTTGAAGAGTTTTTAGAGTTTTTAATGGTTTTTTATGATTTTAGGGGTTTTTATTTTTTATTTTGATTTTTTTGGTTTTAAAGTTTTCTTAAAAAATTTAGCATTTTTGTGGTTTTTAGGGGTTTAAATAGTTTTAGGTTTTTATGGATTTCATATGGGTTTTTAGGATTTTTAGATTTTTTATGGTTTTAGGGATTTTTAGGGTTCTTAGGAATTTTATGGGTTTTTAGGGTTTTTATGACATTTTAGGAATTTTAGGGTTATTTAGGGATTTTAGGATTTTTATGTTTTTTTTTGTTTCTAGAATATTTAGAATTTTTTGGGCTTGTATTATTTTTAGATGTTCTTATTGTTTTTATGGGTTTAATGGGGCTTTATAGTTTATAGTTATTTTATATTTTTAGGGGGTTTTGGGTTTTTGAGGTTCTTAGGGGTTTTAGGGTTTTTATGGTTTTTAGGGGTTTTTCAGGGTTTAGCTGTTTTTAGGTTTTCTAGAGGTTTTAAGTATTTTAAGTTTTTAATGTTCTATTATGGTTTTCTGTATTTTTAGGGATTTTTAGGATTTTAATTGGTTTTTAGAGTTTTTATGGATTTTTTGGGTTTTTTTGGGTTTTTAAAGGTTTTTATGGGTTTTTATGGTTTATTATGTTTTAATTGGTTTTTTGAGTTTTAGGGGTTTTAAGGTTTTTTGAAGTTTTTAATATTTTCTGGGCTTTAAAGGGTTTCTATAATTTATAGTGGTTTTTATATTTTTATGAGTTCTTTGGGTTCCTTACGGTTTTAGGGGTTTATGGTTTTTAGGGTTTTATTGTTTTTTTTCACTACTACAAAAACTATTTATAACATCACCGATTTCATGTCATTTTTTTAATCGATGTAAAAATCTTTGAAAATTGAATTTTCACAATGTTTCTTTTATAAAAGATGTGAAAAATCCATTTTCACCGCTTTTTTACGTTGTTTATATAAGAACCTACGTGAAAAATCATTTTTCATGACCTTTTCATGTCAGTTATAAATAACTGACATTAAAAATTAATAATCATGACTTTATCAAATAGGATATTTAATAAAAAAACATGTAAAAAGTTTTAAAACATGTAGTTCATTTCTCAATATTCAATTTGAATGGTCTTGGAGCTCAAACGTAGTTACGGATCAAAATTTATTTCCATCCAATGTTGATCATCCATAAATGATATCTTAGAGAAGTCCATCTTCTGATGGCCATGCGTTTTTATCCATAACTCCATTTTAACACTATGACAAGTGAAATAAAATCTTATGAAATAAACTAAATTTTTGTAAAAAAACTTCAAGTTAGTTTTTTGAAATATAGTGTGAAAAATATCCTTTAAAATCGATTCTTGGATAAAACGATGTTACATCTAGTTTTCCACGTCGTATATCATTAAATCAATGTGAAAAACTAACATTTCATTTAATTTTTATGATAACCATCATGAAAAATTAAATTTTAATAAATTTTATATAAAATTATCATAAAACTGATGTGAAAGATAATTTTAATATCCCGTAAATACGAACTTCCAATTTTTTACAAAGAAACATCAAAATTTTAGGTTGCCAGCTAAAATTTATAATGCCATGTTATCTTTTACCATCTCATTTATATGTTATCATTTCAAAAATAATTTAATTTAATATTAAATTATTTCAACCATCATCATTTCACCAACTCAACTCAATTTGTCTTCATCGTGAATCCACAAATTATTCTTCCAGTGATCTCATCATGGTATTTCTAATTATTTTTCTTTGATTTATGTTTTTTTATGATTTTTTTTAATTGATATAAATATGAATGATTATAATTTTATTATAAATATGAATAATTCTTCATACAATGGTAATATTAAAAATCCTCATTACGATTCTAAAATTCCTTTTAAAATGAAGATTTAGATTCGTGATGATATCTTTCTTTAGAAAAAAAAATTATATTCAACTTCTGACAGTCATAACTTTGGATTTGTAACTTCATTTGAGCTATATGACCAGAAAAATCAAAGCATAGGAAATTATCTACAAGTTTAAAATCATTTTTCACATCAGTTTCTTAAAACAAACATTAAAAATAGTTATTTCACGTTGATTATTGAAAAAACAATGTGAAGAATATCTTTATAACAATGTATTTTAAAAAATGATATTAAGATGGTATTTCATGTCATTTTTTAAAAAATAAACATGAAAAATCATTAAAATTGCATTTTAAATGTTAGTTATTAAAACTGATGTTAAATAACATATTTAAAACATCTCCTTCAAAAAAGTCTCCTCAATAACTGACATTAAAAATATTAAAAAAAAAAAAACTTATTTTTGTACTAGTGTTAGTTTGTGGGGGTTAATTATTTTTAGTTTTGTAGGGTTATCATAGGTAGTTTCATGGTTTTGAGGGGTTTTAGGGGTTTTTACATTTTTATGGATTTTATGGATTTTTAGCATTTTTATGGGTTTTTGGGTTTTAAGGGTTTCAGTGATTTTGAGGGTCATTAGGGTTTTATGGGGGTATGGGGGCTTTTATAGATTTGTTAGGGTTTTTTTAGTTTTTAATGTTTTCATGGTATTTTAGTGTTTTTTGACATTTCAAGGGGTTAAATGATTTTTAGAGTTCTTAGTGCTTTTTAGTGGGTTTATGTTATTTTAGGGGTTTAGAGGTTTTTAGGTGTTTTATTGTTTTTAGGGATTTTTAGGGGGATTTCATGGTTTTAGTAATTTTTAATATTTCTAGAGGTCATAAGTGTTTTAATGTTTTTAATATTTTCAACGTATTTTTTTTTGTAATATAAGGTTTTTTTACATTTTAAGGGGTTTTATGGATATTTTTTGAATTTTATGGGGTTTTATTATTTTTATTGATTAAGGTGTATTTAGGGTCTGAATGGTTTTTTATGTTTTTAGGTTTATTTTAGGTTTTTATAATTTTTATGTGTTTTTTGAGTTTGTTGAATTTATTAGGGGTTTAAAGGGTTTTTAAAGTGTGTTGTTGTTTTTTCAATGTTTTATGGGTTTTTGGGTTTTTTACAGTTTTAGGGGTTTTATGGTTTTTATGGTTTTAGGTGGTTTAGGGGGTTTTTTCATTTTATAGGTTTTAAGGGTTTTTTATGATTTTTTTGATTTTTAGTGTATATTTGGAATTTGATTGTTTTAATGTGTTTAGGGGGTTTTTTAGTGTTTTTTAGTTTTAAGGGGTTTTATGGTTTTTTTATAGTTTTAACATTTTTATGGGTTTGAAGGGGTATTAGAGTTTTAGTGGATTTAATGGGTTTTTATTGTTTTTCATGGGTTTTAAGTTTTTAGAGGTTTATAGTTTTTAGGGTGTTTAAGGTTTTCAGTTTTTATAATTTATAGGTTTTTGGGTTTTTATGTTTTTTAGGATTTTTATGTTTTTCATCGAGGTTTTCTATGTTCTTTACATTTTTAGTGATTTTTTGGATTTTTAGGATTTTTATAGTTTTAGGTTTTTTAGTGATTTTGGAGGTTTTTAGGTTATTGTAGGGTTTTTATTTTTTTTTTGGTTGTTTTTTTTAAATGGTCCATAAGATTTTTTAGAGTTTGTTAATGTTTTTAGTATTTTAAAGGGTGTTTAGATTTTTTAGTGGGGTTTTATATTTTTAATGGGTTTTTAAGGTTTTATAAGTTTATTAGTGGTGTTATGGATTTTTATCGTTTATTTTGGTTTCTATGATTCTTATGTTTTTTGGGGGTTTTAATTTTTTTAGGGTTTTAAGGTTTTCATAGTTTTTTTAAAGGTTTTATGGTTTTTTCCTTTTTAGTGATTTTTAAGGCCTTTTAAGGATTATTGTTTGTGTTTTTATAGTTTTTCTGGTTTTAGGGGATTTAGGGTTTTAGCGATTTTAGAGAATTTAATGTTTTTATGGGCATTGGGGGTTTTAACATTTTTTATATTTTTAAGGGTTTTATGTTTTTAATAGTTTTATTTTCATTTTTATAGGTTTTAATTGTTTTTAGAGTTTTTTGTTCAATTTTTAAGGTTTTTATAAGTTTTTAGGTTTTTTAAGGTTTTAAGAGGTTTTAAGGGTTTTAGGGGTCTTTAAGGTCATTTAGGTGTTTTATTATTTTTTATGTTTATTAAGGGTTTTACGTGTTTTTAGGTTTAAATGGTTATATTTGTTTTTAAGGGTTTTCGTGGTTTTTGGGTTTTTTTACATATTTATTGATTTTTAGGTATTTTTTAGGATTTTATGGGGATTTAGGGTTTTATGAACTTTAAGGGTTTTTATGGTTTTTTAAATTTTCTATATTTTAGAATTTCTACGTTTTTTGGGGTTTTATGTTTTTTAGAATTTTATGGTTTTCTCAGTGATCTTCAGGTTTTTAGGTTATTTACATTTTAATAAATTTTTGAATTTTTTTATAATTTTATGGTTTTTAGTTTTTTAAATATTTTGAGGGTTTTAGGGATTTTTAAGGGTTCATATAGTTTTTTATGATTTTTATGAATTTTGAGGGTTTTTATTTGTCACATATACATTAACTGTATTTCTAGGAACACCCTTTATTCGAAATGGATTCCTTCAAATTTTCACCAATGAATGCCACAACTGATGCTCAAGCTGGATCCTCATCTGCTCGATGGGATGATTGAGGCTCTAATTCATTGGTCCAAGAGTACCATCAACATGGTACTATCCCGACCTTATAGGATTCCCGAAATGCCCTATAAATATAGAATAACACTCGATCATCCGGTCAAGGATGATCGGTACTCCATAAGCAGACAGTACCATCCACCTTCTTCAAATGTTTCAGGAGTTTATCCTCATAATGTAATAACCAAACACTCCCCTATTTGAGGGAGGTTGACCATGAGGCCACCCATGGCCTCGTCTTGAAGGAACATGTGTCATTCCCAAGGTCTCATATCAACAATCACCACCACCAACACTGCATGGAAGCAAACCCTCTACATGATGAGGGTTTTATCTTAGGCTATCCGGCCCAGGTCCCTCAGAACTAGGAAAGAAAGATGAACCACCAAGGAAAATAGTCATTCAAAAGGTAGGAGGTTCCTACCTTTTCCCCCTCTGGATAATTCCATTAACCCATCTTGGTGGAAAAAAACAAACATGGCTATACACACATCTTCCTTAACTCTGCTAGCCATCTGAATTGTCTAGCGGCACCCAAACAATCCCTCCATTTAAATTTGGTGGTGTACCGTTAGCAGGAACATATAACTGTTTAAAATCTATCAGCCAGTCAGAAAACTCATCTGTAAGCATTCATGGAATCCCGCTTACCAAATATGGGGGAAACTTTTAAGCAGAAACATACACCAATCTGCACTCACCAAGCATTCCATTAGTCTATCCTATCATTTTTTAAAGAAGTACATCGACTATTCTTGGATGAAAACAACTACCAGTCTCAAACACCTTCCAGTATTCATTAATCCTGCCAATAGACTCATTTTGAATCACCCTGAGAAATTAGTCAGAAACTTCTGATAACAAACCTAGGGAAGACCCAACTCTCTGCCCCCACACATGAATACTTTTAGTGTCCACTTATATGAAAGGTAGTATAGGAGAAGGTACATACACATAATCCAGATATATAATGGATATATATTCCCATTCCGACCACTGAAGTCCCCAAACACATTTTGGAAATGGTTAAAGGGAAGAAATATATTCCTTCCCATATCCTATAAGTCTTCGAGAATATCCTGATGGAAACATTATCATTACCAGTGGTATGAACATAAAATTTTATCCCCATACATCGGATGACTCATCCGCATTCCATCTCAGAGAAAATACACATCTTTGTTCTTATCTAGGAGGTTTACGGGGCACAATCCCCCTTATAATAGGAATAATAGGATCTAGAACATAAACCCATTCCAATTGGAGATAATATGCATATTACGATGTCCACTCGAAGTCAGGCACATACACTTCCCCATGATAACCAATTCTCCCAGCTAGTGGCCCCAACTTTGTGTGAGAAGGCGTCTAATAAGAAGTCTCACCAAGCACAGATGGAGAATCAAGATTTGATTTGTTACCTAGATCCTCTTAATGATGGATTTCATGAAGTCCTCAAAAATTTATCTATTAGAGCTCAAGATCCTACCCCCCCCCCCCCATTACCAAATTATTGAAGTATTAGTATTAATAATGATGTTCCTCATCAGACACTTCATCATGAAAAATTTCTTCATAATAATTTCATCAATCTCGAGAACCTATCTCTAGATAAGAGCCACAGAAACCCTCCATGTGTCCAGAAGACCAAGGATGAAGAGGATTTATCCCTTATTTTAATCCACCTTATTGTTCCTCCCCATGATGTCATTCACTGCAAATGTTATCTCCAAATTATTATTTTTTTGCATTTTCTAGAAAATTCTCCAACTGAAAATGTAGTGTTGATAAATCCATGTTATCTTGAGGAACATGAAAACATTAGGCCAGTTATATATTATTCCTTATTACTATAAGGTGAAATACCTTCTCATCCAGAAGACAGACCAAGGTGACAGTCATTTTCTGAACCTCCCTTGGGTCATTTTCTTTTTAATTTATTAGAGGAAACACTGACTAATCCAATTGCTTGTGATAAAGCAATCAAGAAGCATCCACTCTAGTCAGACCAAGTTAAGGACACTCTAGAAAAAGATGAAGTTGATATGTTGAATGTGGGAAAACAACTAGCTAAGGGAGAAATAGTAGTCATGTTGTAGCCTTTGGAAACATCTAAACACAACATTCCAGAGATGTGGTCAGAATATTTTATTCAAGATATCTACCGTAACATATGGAATACTATTCATCATCTAAAATCCAAAGTATTAACATATGATGAATATCAAGTTATTTCAATGTAATATAAGTGTTGTAGTTCCAAATTGACATAGGATCTCTCCATGTTTATCGACATCCTAAGATTGAGAAGCAACGGGATTCCCTTCAATGTGTATGCCTCAATGCATTAAAGAGGTTGCAAAAATTGATTGTAGAAAACCCATTTGGTGTTAATTTCAGAGGATGGTGTGAACATGGAGAATTACATTTTACTACATTCCAAAATCAGTAAAGTCTGTCAAAATTGGTCTCATGAAATGTTATTTCCCCATTCTAGCTACAAAAAAATTTCTATTCGTGGCCGAAGAGATTCTCAGAAAGAAATAGAATCGATCGTTTTTCACCAAAGTCAGGCCCAAAGAGATAAATCTATTGAGATGGTTCTACATCATGAATCTAAAAACATTGATAAGGATTCCCGCATTGAGTATTTCATCCAACATATCACAAAAATGTCTAAAATAGCACAATGGTCGTCCAAAAAGGTGATTTAATTGGGTCTTGGAAAATGCACCCGACCAATGTTCAGACCAAAAATCATAAAATTAGAAGAGAATCTATGCTGATATCATCCATAGAAGTTCAGAAACCACCATAGCCAGCAGGGCATGGTTCTTTTTTAATCCAACATTCAGAGTCATTATGTAGAGCTCGATGGGTTAATTAAGAAGAATAAGAAAAACCCCAACCTACGGGGATGGGGAATTTCTCACATCAGCAATCCTCTCCTCAGTGGATGTCAGTTGTCCCTAGATTGGGGAATAATACACAATGTGAACACACAACTGAACTATCCAAGGATTCCCTTCAGATTAATATCTTTCAAAGAGTTCCTAGGGAACCAACAAATCAGAGAATAATGTCTCGTGGAAGATGAATTAGAAGGTGATCTCACAAATATACTGATAGAATTACATCAAGGGATTATTCATCGGTTAATGTCATTAATACCATCATCGAAGATCCTCTAAAAAATGAGTCCAGTTCAGAGGAGTCGGAGGACGAAGTTCTTATTCATAATGTGGTACAGACCGAAGAAAATTAAGAAGTTGTACATGCCCGAAATCAGAGGCTTACCCAAAATCAAGGTGTTACCTAGAATAATCAACTTCCACAACTTTGAAAGGCACCTAAAAAGGGGAAATAAAAAGGTCATATCATGTATGACTTTCCCCCTAGAGAAGGTCAATATCTTTCCCTTGAAGAATTATTTTCCTAGCAAGAGGAGGGGATTATTGAGTTAAGATGACTCGATGTAATGTTACCTCGAAGAAGAATTCCTTCAAAACATGCTCCAAAATAAGATCCTCACCTTTCACATCAAGTAGGATTTCCCAAAAATAGGGTTTTTGGAAAATATAGATGTGGATAATGAATTCCCTCCATTGGTTACAAACTGAGAACAAGGTCAAGTGCATCTTTATGAGCCTATCCCCATGCATTATCCCAAAAAATACCAATAGTACCACCTCCAGTGGTCTTTCTATTCATTACAACTATTCAGGCTCCAGGTGACACACCTTTTTAGGTCACAACTGAGACGGATGTTTCTCAAAATTCATGTGAATGAAATTGAGTCATTAACAACTCGATTAGAAGCTATGTAATAATGGTGCACACTGGTACAACCAGAAAATAAGGCTTACCCAAAATGGGTATATTTGATTCCTCCCCAGCCAAACATTATGAATACCACATTTCCAATTTTTATCGGCTCAAGAGACATGAAGAAACAATTAATTAATTTCGTGTCTCATTTTGATCCCATGATGGGTACCCCTTAATAACAAGAATCAGTAAAGATCATATGTTTTATGAAATCACTGTAGGGATCGACCTTTTTCTGGAATACAAGTTTCTAGGCTCGATTTATTACTATATGGGAAGACCTCCATCAGATATTCCTTTTCCAATTCAAATCAATGTTGTAGATGACAACAATTTTTGATCTTAAGAACTAAAAAAAGGAGAATAAAAGAGTTTCATATTTCATAGCTCGATGGAAAGGTCTAACATATTCCTTAAACGTAACACTACCTCAAGAAGAGTTACTACCAATATGTGTGGAAATATCTGTGATGAGTTTCACACACCACTAATCCCTATGAAATACAAATTAGGGTTTCATGACCTTACTTCAACCATCCAAATTATGGATAATTCCATCACAGAAACTAAACGTAAGTCTCATGTAATCCCATAAACTCTATGAAGGAGAATAAGAAAAGTAGAGGTTTCTATAGATACACTCAAGCAATAAACTGTACCTACTTATACTTCAAATCCCTCTTTCTACCATAGGGATCCTCCTCATGATCATCAGCAAAAATGTATTCCTCATCAAGATGATCAAAAATATTAGAGGTGATGATAGTTTGAGGAGTTAAAAAACATCTTTTATTCTTCTTAGAATGGACTGGTTCTTGGTTACTTCATTTAGGCATTGGAAAAAACATAGTCCAGTTTCCAAGGCCCAATAAACTGAACAAGAAACCAAAAAAAGAAGGATATGAGGACCTACAAAACTACTATCCCTTCCATAAAATTTTGGGAACCCCCATCTAGGAGTGTTTTTTTCAAAGATCTCCTAAAAAATATGGTGAACTCTTGATAAGTGAAACTAAAAATTTCATCAGCCTAGGTAGCATGTGTTACTATTACCGATCCTGAGGAAGAAGGAGAATGGCATAAATTCAAAAGAAAGAATGCACGGAAGATTGATGATTGTATGGTCAGAAAAATGATCAATCAAACTCATGCCATTCTATGAACATATTTTAATCAACTAACTATGTCTCCTATCACATCCACTAAAACCAATCCACCTTCCTCAAAAGATGAGTGCCTCAAAGGCCAGTCCTCAAGGAAGTGACCTGGTAAGAATTATTTCTAGATTCTGCCCTAACACAAGGTCCATCTATATCTAGAGAATCAACTTCCAAGGCACCTATAAAACTGTATCCCAATGACATAAAACAGAAACCACTGGACCATAAGTATGATGTTTTGAATAAACTAACCCAACTACCAAACATATTATCAGTCCTGGATGCTCTAAATCTGTCAAAAGATCTTCGAGAAGCACTTATTGAGGCTTTATCAAGTTCTTAAGAGTTTGAAACCAAGTTTTCTACTACTGAGGTATAATCTATATATAATGATCTTGAAGAATGTCATGTAGTTATATCTTTCATGGACCAACATGAGGATGATTTTGTACATGGACACATTAGGCCCTTGTATTTATCTAGAAAGGTTAATTGTACAAACATCTGATGAGCCTTCAATGATAATGTCTTAGGAGTCACCCTCATTCTATTTTTCACACTTCTCTGGTTGGATCTCACTATATATGGATTATCTCCCTCTAATATGATGTTTCAAGGTTATAAAAAGAATGTACAAGAACCTCTAGGTGATATTACACTCAGAAATCAGTTTGGAGATCTTATATCTAATTCATTTTTCATGGTTGTCTGATAGGACTCATATTTAAACATTCTTTTGGGTGGGCCTTGGCTGTATCAACATGTCTTCATTCCTTCATCATAGCACTAATGTATTAATTATTTATTCAATGGTCAAATTGGAACATTTTATGGTGAGATGGACCTATTAAAAACTTGTGAATATTAGTATATTGAGGAATTGTTCTTTCATATAAATGGAACGTGGTCCATGGAAAAATATATAACAAGAATATATGCTTCAAATGGTCTAGAAAATATCCAAGATAACCCATTCAAGAATCTCAATGTAGATTACATTTCTACCTAGTAATAAAATTGATAGGGTAGACCCAAATACAAGCACTCATTTAGTGTATTTCACAATGTTATTTGTGGAAAATGAGCCTGACAATACAGGAGTAATTATTGATTTACCAAACATTGATGAACTCTTAAATAGAGATGACATCATTCCATATATTGGACTTCAGCAAGTCTCTGGTTCTTCAGAAAGGCTAGAATAAGATGTTACATTAATAGAGATAGATAGGGATGCTGAGTCCCATCCCATCATTTTCCCTTAAATTCTCCAAGAATACCCATCATCATCAGTAGGGTCATAAATGGTCGCCTCTTCTTCAAGATGTCCAAATACCGACTCCCTCCCAAGATGTGAAAGTCTTTCATCATCATCTAACATTAAAGTAGAGATATAAGAAGTGACACATGAAGAAGAGGAAGAATAGGAATATCACAAGGATTACCTCCATCAATTGAGGAAGGAGTCTCCACCACTATGAATGATATATAAGAAATAAATTTGGGTACATAAGAATATACATTCCCCACTCTAATTAGTGAGTCCATGAATTCTAAAGAGTAACAATGAATTATAAAGAGTAATATGAGTATACTTAATTTCTAAATAAACACCAAGATGTGATTTCTTAGAACTATATAGAAATTATAGGTCTTGACCCTGACATGGCCACCCATCAGTTGGGTTTTCTAAAAGATCATTGGGGATTTAAACAAGCATCAAGAAGAACACACCCAACTGATGCCTCCAAAATTGAGGTTAAAGTTGATAATAATATCAAATATGACTTTATCAAAGAGGTGAAATATCCAAAATTGTGGGCCAATATTATCCCTGTGAAAATGAATAATGGGAAAATTAGAGTTTTCATTGATTTGAGAGATCTAAACTGGCATTGTCCCAAATATGAATTTCTAGTTTCAATCAAAAAACTTTTTATTGATGCAATAACTGGATATGAATCTCTCTACTTCATGGATGGATACTCTGGGTATAACCAAATCCGATTTTCCTTAGGAGAAGAGAAATATAAAGATTTTGGATCCCTTTAAGGAATGTTTTTCTATCAAGTAATGCCTTTTGAATTAAAAAAAATCTTGTGCGATATATCAACATGAAATGCACTAAATTTTCAAACCCTTCTTGGGGAAATTAATTGAATGATATGTGGATGATCTAGTGTTTAATTCTAGACAATATTCTATTCACTTTTCTGATCTAAAGAAAATATTCAACAAGATTAATGATTATAATTTGAAGATGAACCCATTGAAATGTACTTTTGTGGTCACCTTGTAAAATTTTCTCGGTTTTGTTGTATTCCATCGTGACATCGATGTCAATCCCGATAAGATAAAAGATATCCTTGTCATGTTATATCCTTGAAACATAAAATATTTGATAGTAATTCAAGTACACTTAGCTTATATCTTGTTATTCATATCCAATTTGGAAGATAAGTGTTTTACCTTCATCAAATTGATGAAGAATAGTGTCATATATCAATGGGCCAATGACCGCTAATAATCATTAGATACCCTCAAGAAATTACTCTTGAAACCATAGATATCGATGCCACATGTTGAAGGAAAGCAGCTCATTATTTATGTGACAACCTTGGAGCGATCACTGGGAACCTTCCATGCACAAAATAACTATGATGAGAATGAAAAAAACCTTTACTATCATAGTCAAACCGTTCTCTATATTGAGACCCGATATTCAAATATTGAGATAAGTTGTCTAGAATTAATATTTGTAGTTCAAAAATTGAGAAACTATTTATAGAAACATGAGTTCTACTTGGTCTCTAAAAATAACTTTCTCAAATTTATATTTAGTATTCCTAGGCATACATTCCATTTGGAATGGTGGGAGGTTATTTTTCAATAGGTTTATATATATTTTATGCCACAAAAAGAAATAAAACGCCGTGTTTTAGCAGACTTCATTTCTAAGCACCCATCTGTGAAATAGAAATAATTTAATATTGAACTTCCAAATGAATAAATGTTATCTATTCAAGAAATTCCCCAAATATTAGAAATGTAATTTTATGGTTCTTCTATAAGTCTTATGGGGAAGATAATGGAAAACCCTAAATTAAAAAAATTTGGGTTATGAATTGTTCTTATCTCCCTAGAGAATGTAGTGTTTGAATATTACTTTCTATTATTAGAAGGTGGTACAAACAATGAGGAATAATATCAAGATCTCATTATAGGCCATGAATTATAACTCAAAGTACCAGTGGATTACCTGGAGGGGAAAGATGATTCAGAATTGGTAATAAAACAAATCAACATTGAATACACCATTAAAAAATAAAAACTAATTCCCTGTGTGATTATGCTCGAGGATTAATAGCAGAATTTCCCTCAAATTTGATATTGTCTTACGTCCTGCAGTCAAAAATTGCTCAAGATAATGCATTGGTAAATTCAGCCATAACCTTCACATATCCAAATCTGGATGAAATAATCATTATTATTTCTCATAATTGAGTGGTTTCACCTATTTTCCAAATAAAAATAGGGGAAATCTATGAAATCAGTCCCATTTTTGAGCCATATTCTCATACCACAGGATGGATGACACCCATCATGGAATATATCAAAAATGGAGTACTTATATTAGATAGAATTACAAGAGAATGGATATAATTACAAGTAGTTAATTTCACTCTTTATCACGGACCAGATCCCCAAAAGATGATTTTTATGTATGCATCTGATGGAATTATTATCACATGCATTGATGGGGATGAAACCACAGTTATCTTGGAAGAAGTACATGTAGGAGACTATGGTTCTCACCAGCCTGGTCATAGTCTTTCTGATCAAATCCAAAGTTTTGGATAATTTTTTCCTTAGATGGTGCAATATAGCACATATTTAAATAAGAAGTGTCATCACTTCCAGATGCATTCCAACTTCACTCATCAACCCATGGATTTTTTAAACACAGATAAATACTCCTGGACATTTTCTACATCGAAAATGGAAGTTGTACGACCCTATCCTCCCACTATGGATAACTTGTTCATGAATATTCTTAATGCTACTTATTTCATCTCTAAATTGGTTGAGTAAATACCTCTCTATAAAGTTAGGTCCAAAATCATTGTAATATTTTTCAGAGATAATATCATTACCATATTTGGTGTCCCTCATACCATATTGATGGAAAATGATACCAATTTCAGTTATGCTAAATTAAAGAAGCTATATCAGGAGAACAATATCAAATCCAATCATTCATCTCACTAAAATAGAGGGGAAAATCGATATATAGAGGATTTCAACTGGACCCTGTCAAATATACTCCAATATATGGTGGATAAATATAATGTGTATTGGATTGATATTATCTCACATGATTTGTGGGCTTATAATTTTGCTACTTGAACTGAAACACAGTCAACCCTGTACTCATTGCTATCTACAACAAATGTAGTCATGTATATTGTAATTCAATTTCCTTCACTCTAAGTTTCCATCTGTGACCAGTTATCTATTGATGAATAGTATCATAAGTGAATTTATGAGCTAGAACAATTAGATGAAAAGAGATTTCATACTTTGAATAGCTTTTTAGTATATCAGAACATAATATCATGCTCTTTTAACAATAAAGTTTACCTCCACTCATTTATTCAAGGATAATTGTTATTAATCCTCATGAATCTGATGATAACAGGAAATAAGCCTTCAAAGCTTGAGCCAAAGTGAGAAGTACCTTATTCTATACATAATATCCACTTTAATGGAGCTTATTACCTAATCTCCATGGATGGGGAACTTATTACAAATCAGACCAATAAAATATTCTGGAATAAGTACTTTGTATAATCGCATAGAGTTATGTCCTAGTTTCAAGACATTAAACTGCATAGCAACCATATGAGTCCATGTTTCACAATGTTAAAATGTTTAGAATCTTTGTCCTTCTCTCATGATTTTAAACTACATGACATCATTGTCCATATCCTTCATTTTATGTTTAGAAATCCCTCATGATACCAAAAATTGGAATTCCTTATGGTTCATTAAAAATTGAGTAGATTTTGTGAGAAATCATTACTTGTATAATTGTTACTCCCTAGAGGAACATTATCCCCTTTTATCCCTATGTTTGAATCAGATCTTCATAGGGACCCCTTATCAAGAACTATATGTGGCTTGATTCATTCCCCTAGTAAGATATGTTGTGACACTTAGGCCCTATCCCTTGGTCTATATGTAGTGTTTCTTTCACATAAGGTGAATTATGTCCTTTCCATAAGATGTTAAATTGCATGGTTCTTCCATAACTATAAATGAATTGATTCTCATTCCAATGGGATATGTAGGAATGCCCGGATCTACCATTTTGGGACCATCCATGACAAAATAAAAAGTCCACATTCCTTGTGTATATGAGTTAGATTTTCATTGGTAATACCATCATAAAGAACTATGTGTGGATTGATTCTCATTCTAATGAAATATGTAGTGATACCTTGATCTCCAATCTTGGTGTCAACCGAAACCATAAATAAATTTATTTCCCATTTTTTCCTGTATATAAACTAAAACTATATAGAGTACTCTACCAGAATACATGGTTTGATTTTCACACCATCATGTATCTTAAGCTTAACCATTATTCAGGAATGTATTAAAATACCACACCTCTCACATAAAACCCAATTACTGCAGGGAATGATCTTTTCAGTAACTACGTTTTTATTGATTCTCATTTCAATGAGATGTGTAGTGACACCCAGATCTCCATTATAGGGTCCATCCATAACTAAAAAACCCTTTCTATAATAAAAACTTAGTTGGTGTGAGGAACCTTATAAAGAACTACATATTTCTTGATTGTTATTCCAATGGGATACCTAGAGATGCCTAGATCTCCAATTTTGGGCCCAACCATGACAAAAAGACCCCCTTTATTCCATGTGTGTATAAATCAAACCGGCATAGGGAATGTTTCAAGAACTACGAGTGTTTTGATTCTTTCTAAAAAAATATATGTATAGAGTCTTAGGTTTTAACCGAGGCCTTGTCACAATATCTCTGTCTTTTCACTTCTTTTCATCTTCATCCTTATCACATGACATTAAACTGCATTAACATACAAACAACAATGTGTGGATTGATTCTCATTCTGTTGTGATATGTAGTGACACCCAGATCTACTATCTATGGTCAAAAAAAAATTAATAAATACCCCATAAACCCTATGTATGGATCAGAACTGCATGGGAAAACCTCTCAAGAATTACGTGTGGTTTGATTCTTACTCTGACAAGATATGTAGTGGCACTTGAGCTCTATGCCTTGGTTCAACTGCACTATCTTATTTCTATTCACATTGAGACAAATAATATCCTTGTTGTATAACATTAAATTGCACAACATAGTTTCCTTTCTGCATGAATTTAATCTATATAGTACCTACATGTGTCTTGATTCTCATCCTATTGAAATATATAGAGAAAACTAGGACTTAGATCGTAGTCCCAACCATAGGATAAAAGAAAATTACCCTTCTCCCACATAAAATTTAAAATATATGCACTCCATACTCATGGACAATACTGATCCAAATATTTCTATTATGCATTGAACATTGACCCTTTTTCATTTCATAATCCTAATCTTTAATACTTTCATTTATTCATCATATTTCTTTTATTATTGGTGCTGGAATATCTGAAACCTTAGATTTATTTTTCCGGACTAAGAAGTATGTCCCCATAGGTGGCCTTGTATAGGTCACTAATATAATGGGCCTGTCAGCAAAAAGATTCCACTGTTTGTCTATCCATCACATTCCCCCTATTGTCCCTATATAATACAACCTCTATAATGGGTTTTTCAAATAATGGTAACTTTGTTCTTGGGAGAAGACTCCTCTATCCCCTTAAATCATTGATGACGGTATGCATGAACCCATATTTTAAAGTGGTTATTCATTAAATATTTCACCTATATCCTTACTCCCAACTTGAAAGTATCTAATACGATTGTTTACATTTTTTCCATTCAGTTGTTGAAGGAATACTGAAATATCCTTGGATCATTTTTCCACATGTCATTAATTGCTCCCATAATATTTTGGTCCTAGTATTATGACCTAAAAACTATAGACACCATATTTAATATATTCGGAGAAAACCATTGTAGAAATTCTATTCCTCTGTTTCTTTGGAAATCATGACTGGAAATACTCTTTTTTGTGTTCTTATTATTTTCTCCCTAAACTAAACAATGTGCTTTAGAAAATTTGAATCTCCATAAAATTTCTTCGGCTTTTATAAATAGAATATATGATACCTAAGAACTATTTTTCCTGACTATGTAGTATGTTCTCCTAGGTGGCCCTGCATAAGTCGCCCTCATAATGTGCCTATCAGCCAAAAGATGTCACTATTTGGCTATGTTGCACATTCCCTAGTTGGACCTGTATAATACATCCCCCATAACTAGTTCGTCAAATAGTAGTAAATTCATTTTGGAAAAGACTTCCTATAATTCCATTAGACCTTTTACCATGTCATTCTCTTGATCTAAAAATTCCTAAATCAAATTTTACAATTCTTCCTTTCCATACCTGAATATGTTAGTATGTTTCTAGACAAATTAAATAGAAATGAGATATTCATAAACCTTTGTTCAAAGCTAAAGACCTTAAATTAAATCCCTATACATTCCTAGTAACATGACTGGAAACTGAATATACCACATAATGTCCTTGCCACATGACATTAATCTACACAAAATTATATTAGAAATCCCCTTTCTGAAAAATGTACCCTCCTTCAGACACCAAATTCATATAGGTGTGGTTTCACTATTCATGGACTATAAATGTAAAAAATTCCTCTTTATTCTCAAATACATTTCCATAGAAAATCCACCCACTATGGTCTTGAGACAACTAAATATTAAATTCCATCTTCTATCAGTAATAATTCATCAAAATTTTTAAGAATTCCATTCCCTGAATTTGCATTATATTCCCCAATTAGCCTTGCATAAAATCCTCCTACATAATGGGGCCTGTCAGTATAAGGATGCAACTGTTTTTATATACATCACATGCACTGGTTGGCCTTGAATAATTTAGTCCCATAACGAGTTTTCCATTATGATGTAACTTCGTTCTCGGAAGATACCTCCACTATACTTATACTTCAGATTTTAGATTTGGTGACCATAAAAATCATGAATCAAGATTCCCCATGGATGTATCTAAAGAATTATAGGACCTTTATATCTATCCAGCCTTGTTTGGGTATTTAATCTCAAAATTCATGGTCAAAAATATTTGACCTAAAATACTAGCAGTATGAGTTCGACATGCATGACTTTAAACATCCCTCCAAAAGATACAGAGCACTCACCATGCTGAAAACCTGAAAAGGTAAACCTATAAAAAATTCAATCTCATTTCATTAGTCCTACACTCTATATGGTTTAGAAAACATTGAGAAATAAAAAATAATTTAAAATGCACAAATCTTGTTAGGATAAAAACTCAAAAAGAAAATTTATTAGGTGGATCCCTCCGATAGCAGGCTATATCAAGGTCAACGTTGATGGCACTGGCATGGGTGTGTTGGGTCCTTCAGGATGTGTCGGGGTCTTTTGAGCCTCTTGAGGCGTTGTAAAAGGATGCTTTTACCACTTCCATGGGAGCGGTACCGTCTATAAGGATGAACATTGGGCCATCATAAAGGCAATTCAATATGCAACCCATTTCAGATGGAATAAGCTCTGGATTGTATCTGATTCATCATTGGTGGTGGAGGCCTTCAGAAAGCAGTCACGACTTGTACCATGGCGACTTCTCTAACACTGGGTCAAGTGCCTCAACGCTACCAAGTCTCTAACCTTGAGCATCTCACATGCATATAGGGAGGAAAACTGGGTTGCAGATGCTCTTTCTAAGAGATTTATTGATTAAGGGACTTCGGTATGGTCTTTCAGGACTCCAGACTTCTGTTTGTCTTCAGTTGACTCAGACATGAAGGGGACAACCAACACTAGGATATTCAAGCCTCCTTTGTAATGCTTTGTACTTTACTTTTATGTTCTTTAATAAATCATGGGATCAGCTTTGTCTGACCCCAAACCTTTTCTTCCAAACATCACATGATAAGTCTCCTCTATATTGAGTTTAGGAAAAAGTTATTCTGATAACTCAAAAGACATAATTTTTATATGGTTGTCCATACAAACCTAGTAATAGTTGAAATATGCTCTCCAACCCCATGGATTAGGAAAAAAATTTAGAATCATTCCATGCTTGTGGTAACTCCAAAGTCCATAAAATAATCTTAGAGAGTGTCAAGGTTCAATAATATTACCTTAGAAGCAGATTCTTTTCATTCTGAATGAATCTAAATCTGAGGGGGGTATTTTTTTGACACAAAATAATGTGTTTCATACAAATTTATGAAGAATTCATAGTTGAATTTCCATTTTATACGAGACTACTCCATAGTGAGGTATAAGCGGAAAGACCTCCCCCTCTATGAGTAGGTCTTAGATTTCCAAGATTGATGATAAAAAGGTGTCATTGCATCAAAATTCAATATATGAGTTTCTTATTAGAGGAAATGGGGTATTCAACATCACAAGAAGTGTATATATCTTTGAGATATTTGATTTGACTGGTTGTAGAGCACAGACAGATGTACTGATCAAAAGTTATGGGACTTGGAAGATGAATAAATTTTATAAAGGGATTTCCATCACCTATGCGGAGGACCTGTGTGGAAGACATGTGTGAAGGACCTATTCCAAAAGACATACATGGAGGACTTGTGTGGATGACCTAAATTAAGTAACTCATCTAACCATGGTTTCCTCGCCTATAAATAGGACCCTCAAGCTCCCCATTTGAAAGGTTGAAAATTTATAAGATTCCCTGAAGCTCTAATTGCACATCCCCCTTCACCCAGGCCCTCCAAAACTCTCACATAGATCTCTTAAACAATATTTAACAGAGAATTAAATGGTAAAGTTAGATCATAGTGACATAAGTTTCTAGAATATGATACCTGAGCCAAGGACATGATCCAAGTACCTGCACCAAGGTCCTATGTAGCGGACCTGCGCAGCGGACCTGTGCTACAGACTTTCACAGAGGACCTGCACTGTGGACCTACACTTTGGACCTATGTTGCAACCCTCATAATATAGTAACCTAATCTACCATATTCATCCTCTTTAGGCATAAGCCCCAACCAAATCTCAAATGGGAATCCTACTTAGGAGTAATCCCTGAAAAATGCTCAAATGGGAATTCTACCTTGAAGTAAGCCCCAACCAAATCTCAAATGAAAATCCTCCTTAGGAGTAGGCCCCAACCAATGCTCAATGGGAATAATCCTTAGGAGTAAGTCCCAAATAATAATCAATTGGGCATCCTCCTTAGGGTTAATTCCCAACCAAACCTCAAATGTGCATCCTACTTAAGAGTAAGCCCCAACCAATTCCAAATGGGCATCCCTCCTGGAGTAAGACCCTAGACTTTCGAGACGGACCCAATGACCTTCACATTAATTTCACATTGAAGGGTTTATTTTTACACACCCTTGTCTACCATTTCCTTGGCTTCATTCTCCATATTCCTGACCACTTCCCTCAACGAAGGAGAAAGTGTGCAGTTTTCTCAATCTTTCACATCCTCTTGTTTCTCACACCAAGCATGACTCACGTGGGCTTAGAGATTTGTGATGATCAAATCAGCCACAAAATCCACCTAAAATCTTGAACATTGAGAACGTTGATTTCCACCATAATTGGGATATGTAGAAAGATTTTACCTAGGGCTTGATCTCAATGGACATCCTCCTCATAAGTCCAAACCTAATTCCCTTAGTTTGGGAATCCTCCTTAGGAATAAGCCCTGAATTAAGATCCCCTTAATTCTCCATGAGTTAAGACAACTCTCATGGAACCTATTAAATGATATTATTATTTATGAGTAATACCCCAACCAATTTATCTAAAGGGCTATACTACCTTGTGAGACTTATCAAACTACATGGGCTTTGATTCCCATCCAAGTGAGATACCTAAAAAGCCTCCCTGAGGTTCAAAACAAACAATCTAAATCAACCCTTTTATTTCTATACCACATTCACTATAGGGTATAATCCATCTTGGAAACTCTTACACTTTATAGGTTCCTTGGTCTTCTTAAGCATAATTACCACACCGATATTTGACTAGGAACCTTCTTCCTAGATGTCCTCACTACATGACATTAAGGTGTACAGTTAGGTCCTTATCATTTGACCTTAAAATGTATGATGTGTCCCATTGAGTGACATTGAACTATGAGGGTTCTAATTCATTTCATGAGTATATGTTGGTACCCTATCTATGGGTATAATCCCAAGATCATAAAAACATTTGTCTCCCTAAGAGATGATAAATTCCAGAGTGCCCCACTGAGTGGCTTAAAAACCAGCATTATCGTAAAAATGAACAAAGAACATCTAAGTAGTATATCAGTGGATACCATTTATGGAGAAACTTGAATACATACATATATCTCAATTTATTAAGAAACTCGAATACGTAAAGATGATTCTAATTTCCATAAACGTTAACAATTGATTGAAAATTTCAAGGTAAACCAACATTATGCTTGGTAAATTAATAAGGATTCATGAACATATCTTAAATCTATAAGAGAGTCCCAGAGATTGAAATAATACCCCCCCCCAAAGTGGTGTAATGATACCTAAATCACATCCTCTTGACCGATGTTAGTTTTTAAGTATCATAGGTCAATAAACCTAAATAACACCTCCCTTTGGAATGTTGGTCCCTTTGGATACAAAAACCATGGGTGTTTCTTGTTCCATAAATAAATCCGATGGAAAATGTCTGGAAGTAGTGATTTCTAACTTGAAAACACATTTCGGGGGAAACATTGTTTAAAGGGTTTTGAGAGTTTTTAGAGAGATTTCATTGTTTTTATGGGTTTTAGTGTTTTTAAAGGTTTTCATGCGTTTAGGTTTTCTTTAGGTTATGTAGGATTTTTTTCATTCTTAGGATTATGGGGGTTTAATTATTTTTAGGTTTTTACGGTTTTATTAGTGGTAATTTATGGGTTTTTGGTTTTTTATTTTTTTAGGGATTTTTTGGAATATTTATGATTTTTAGGGATTTTTATGGGGTTTTATGGTTTTTTGGGATTTTATTGTTTTATGGGGTTTTTTTGGGTTTTTTGAGTTTTTAGGGGATTATGTTTTTTTATATTTTATAAATATTTTATAATTTTTAAGGGTTTTTTTGTTTTTTATAGTTTAGAGTGTTTTTATTTGTTTAAAATATATTTTTATTTATTTTAGTTGTTTTTATAATATTCAGTGGTTTAAGGGGTTTTTAGGGATTTTAAAAATTTTATGGTTTTTAGGGGTTTTAAGTATTTTTATGTTTTTAATGATTTCTTAGGGGTTTTCAATGTTTTTTATGTTATTATCGATTTTTAGGATTTTTTCATTTTTAGGGGTTTTATGTTTTTTTTACAATTTTTTATTTTCTTATAGATTTATATTTATTTTATTTTATAAAATATTTAGGATTTTTAAGGGGTTTATGAGTTTTTTGTGGGTTTTAGGGTTTATGGGGTTTTGTGTTTTTTTTATTTTTTTAGAGGTTTTTTTTGGTTTTCAGGTATTTTTAGGTTTTTGTCAGTCTTTTTAGGGGTTTTGGAATTATTTTTGTTTTTAGGGGTTTTCAGTGATTTTATGTTTTTAATGTTTTCATAGGGTTTTTATAAATTTTAGATTTTTTATGTTTTAGGAATTTTTATGTCATTTTAGTATTTTTATGGTTTTTTAGGTTTTAGGGATTTTTATGTGTTTAGGGTTTTTATGATATTTTTGGGGTTTTAGGGTTTTTTGGTGTTTTTAACGATTTTAAATGTTTTTAGAGTTTTTAATGTATTTATTTGTTTAAAGGGTTTTTATACTTTTAGTGGTTTGTAGGGTTTTTATTGGGTTTTTTGGGGTTTAAGTGGTTTTAAGGTTATTATGTGTGTTAATTATTTTTAGGGGGGTTTGGCCTTTTAGGGTCATTTGGGTTGTTTTCAATTTTTTAGGGTTTTTAGGGGTTTATAGTTTTTTTAATTTCTACTATTTTTTTAGGGGTTTCCATGTTTTTAGAGGTTTTACATGTTTAAGGATATTTATGAATTATTTGTATTTTTATTATTTTTTAGGGTTTTATTGATTTTGAGAAATTTTAGGTTTTTTTTATTTTCTTCGGTTTTTAGAAAATTTTATGGTTTTATGGTTTGAAGTTTTTTTAGGTTTTAATGAATTTGTTTTTATTTTTCTGGTTTTTTATGTGTTGTTATGTTTTTGGGTATTTTTAAGGGTTTTTATAATTTTTATTGTATTTTAAGTCATTCAGGGATTTTTAAGGTTTTTAGGGTTTTAGGGTTTTAGGGTTTTTAATGGTTTTTTCGGTTTTTATGGTTTTTGAGTTTTTTAGGGTTTTATTTTTTTCTAGAGTTCTTAATGTTTTTTGGGGTTTAAAGGGGTTTTAGATTTTTTAATTATTTTGTAGTGTTTTATGGGGTTTTAGGGGTTTCATGGGTTTTATGGGCTTTTATAGGTTTTAAAGTATTTTAGGGATTTTATCATTTTTTAATATTTTTAAGGGGTTTAATTATTTTTAGGGTTTTATGATATTATTATGGGTTATTAAGAATTTAGTGTTTCTACATTTTAGATATTTGTAGGTATTTTTTAGGATATTTTTTTTTAATTTTAGGGATTTTTAAGGGGTTTTAGGTTTTTAATGAATTTTTTCTATTTTAGGGTCTTAATGTTTTTTAGAGTTTTTAATGTTTTAGTGGGTTTTTAGGTTTTTCAAGGGTTTTTATGTTTTATGGTTTTTATGTGTTTTTAGTTTTTTTAGGGGGTTTTAGGGTTTTGTGTGGATTTTACTACATTTTAGGTTTTCAAGGGTTTTAAGTGTTTTTATTTTTTCATGGTTCTTAGGGGATTTCGTGTTTTTTATGTTTTCATGGATTTTAAGGTATTTTTAATATTTTTATTTTATATATTTTTTTTGGGTTTTGTGTGGTTTTTTAGTTTTTAGGGATTTTTGAGTTTTATCATTTTCTAGAATTTATGGTTTTTTGAGTATTTAGAATTTATAGAGTTTTTAGATTTTTTAATTCTTTTAGGGGATAAAGGTTCTTTATATTTTTTTAGTTCGATTTTAGGGGGGGTTTTTTGTTTTTTTGGGTTTTTATGGTTTTTAGGGTTTTTATACTTTTTATGGGTTTTAGATTTTTTTGGTTTTTCAGCGTTTTTTTTTTGTTTTTTAGGGGTTTATGAGTTTTTAGTTTTTTATCTTTTTATTAGTGTTTTTTAAATTTGGGGGGGGGGGGTTAGGATATTTATGGGTATTTTGGGGTTTTAGGTATTTTTTGGGTTATTATGTTTTTTAAGTGTTTTTATGGTTTTTTGGGGTTTTAGGGATTTTTTGACGTTTTTAGGGTTTTTATGGGTTTTTATATATTTTTTAATATTTTTTTGGGTTTAAAGGGTTTTTAATGTTTCTAGTGTTTTATGGTTTTTAAGGTATTTTAGAGTTTTTTATGGTTTTTAGGGTTTTTATAGATTTATGTGGTTTTATCTTTTTAAGGGCCGTTTTAGGGTTTTTAAGGTTTTAATGTTTTTAGGTTTTTAGGGTTTTAAGTGTCTTTAGGTTTTTACTGGTTTCATAGGGGGTTTTAGGGTTTTTATGGTTTTATATATATATTTTTTTGATTTTTAGAGATTTTTAGTATTTTAATGGGTTTTAGAGTTTTTATGGATTTTTAGGGGTTTTTTAGTTTTTATGGTTTATAGAGGTTTCATTGGTTTTTAGGTTTTTAGGGGCTTTTAATTTTTTTAGGGTTTTTAATGTTTTATAGTGTTTTTAATATTTTTAGGCATTTGGTAAATTTTTATAGTATTTAGTGGTTTTATGGATCTTATTGGTTTATGGTATTACGATATTTTGGGGGTTTATGGTTTTTTTGGTATTTAGCATTTTTAGGAATTTAGGATTTTAAGTTTCCTTTGGATTTTAATGGTTTCTTAGGTATTTTAAGGTATTTTGGTTTTTTAATGATTTTCATGACGTTTTGGGATTTTTATCACATTTATGGTTTTTAGGGATTTTATGAATTTTGAGGGTTTTTTGTGATTTGTTTTATATTTTTATTGTTTTTATGGTTTTTATCATTTTTAGTGGTTTTAAGTATTTTTATTATTTTAAGGATTTCTTATGGGTTTTCAATGTTTTAGGGTTTTAATGTTTTTCAGGTTTTTTCAGATTTCATAGAAATTTCATGGTTTTTTAGTGTCTGTAAGGATTTTGAGGATGGGTTTTACAGGGTTTTTAGTTTTATTTTTTATTTTTTGGGCGTTTAGTTATTTTTTTTAGTTTTCAAAGTATTTTACATTTTTTTATATTTTATGTTTTTCACAATTTAAATGGTTTTTAGTGTTTCTTAGGGTTTCATGGTTTTTATGATAATTTATGGGTTTTGGGGTTTTATGGTTTTTATGTATCATAGGGTTTTGTGATTTTAGGTTTTTTAATAGTTTTATATGTTTTTAGGTTTTTATGGTCTTCTTAAGGTTTATTTGAAAATTTTTGGGGTTTTATGGCTGTTTAGTGTTTGTTAATGTTTTTATGGGTATAAAGGGTTTTACATTTTTTTGGGGTTTTAGGGGTTTTATAGGGTTTAATGGTTTATAGGGTTTTTAGGGTCTTTTGGGTTTTTAGTGTTTTTAGGTTTTTAGGGTTTTAACGTTTTTTTATGTTTTTACGATTTTCTTAAGATTTTTTAGGGTTTTAGAGTTTTATACACATTTTGGGATTTTTAGGGTATTTTCGGATTTTTATTTTTTATGGTTTTCATGGATTTTTAAGGGTTTTTAGGGGTTTAGGTGTTTTAAGGTTTTTGGAATTTGGGGGGGGTATATGGGTTTTAAGTATTGTTAGATTTTAAAGGCTTTCATAGGAATTTTTAGGGATTTTATGTTTTTAGATATTTTTAGATATCTTTAGAATTATTATGGTTTTTAGAGTTTCAGGTTTTTATGGGTGGGTTTTAATGGGTTCTATGGTTTTTAGGGTTTTTAAGGTTTTTTGGGGTTTTAGGGTTTTTTGTGTGTTTTATGACTTTTATGGATTTATAGAGTTTTATAATTTTTTGGGGTTTAAAGTGTTTGTAGATTTTTTTAGTGTGTTTTAGGTGCTCTATGTGTTTTAGGGTATTCAAGTTTATTATATATGTTATGTTTTTTTTAGTTTTTAGGGGTATTAATAGTTTTTTGTGTTTTTAGGGTTTTTGGGGTTGTAAACATTTTTTTGTTTTTTTAGATTTCTTAGGGTTTTTTTGGGTTTCTATGTTTTTTGGGGTTTTAGAGTTTTTTTTATTTTTATGGTTTTTATGAATTTTACAGATTTTGGGAGTTTTTATGGTTTATTAAATGTTTTTAGTTTTTATGGTTTGTGGGGGTTTGAGTTTTTAGAGGTTTTACAATTTTTAGAGTATTTTACCGTTTTAAGGGGTTTAAAGAGTTTATAGAGTTTCTAGTGGTGTTTTACAATTTTATGGGTTTTAGGGTTTTTAAGGTGTTGAGTGGATTTATTGTTTTTAGGGGGATTTAGGGTTTTAGGGTTTTTAGTGCTTTCTTGGTTTTTAGGGGTTTTTAGGTTTTTTAGTGTTTTAATTTTTTTTAGGGTTTTCAGGATTTTGTCAATTTTTTTAGGGATTTCGTGTAATTTTTATAATTTTTATGATTTTATGGTTTTGGGTATTTAAAGTTTTTCGAGCGTTTTAGTGTATTTTAGGGTTTTTAATGTTTTTATCTTTTTAGGGTTTTTTGAGTTTTTTTATTTTTTTATTTTGTTTTTTTTTCTATCATTTTTAGTAATTTAATGGGATTTTAGTGTTTAATGGGTTTTTAGGGTTTTTATAATTTTATTGGGTTTTAAAGGTTTTTACGGGTTTTATGGGTTTTATAATTTTCAAGGGGTTTTTAGTCTTTTTAGTTTTTTAGGTTGTTTATTAGTTTTAAGTGTTTTTAGGTTTTTATGGTTTTCTTAGGGATTTTTATGTTTTTTAGAGAATTTTACTTTTTTTAGTTATTTTATAGAATTTTATAAATTTTATGGTTTTTTGTGTTTTTTTTGGATTTTGTGGGATCATGTAGTTTTTTATGGTTTAAGGGGTTTTATTATTTTTTTGGGGGTTTTAGTGTTTTTTAGTTTTTAGGGTTTTAAGGGTTTTTATATTTTTTTACTCTTTTTAGGGTTTAAATATTTTTTAGAGGGATTTTAAGTTGGAATGTGTGTTTAGTGTTTTATGATTTTTGGGGTATTTTTGTTTTTTTTGGGTTTTAGTTTATTTTAGATTTTTAATGATTTATAGGGGTTTAATGTTTTTTATGATTTTCAGGATTTTTAATGGTTTATTCAGGGATTTTAGGGTTTTCTACATTTTTAGGGTTTTTATTGATTTTTAGGAATTATTATGGTTTTAGGGTCATTAGGTATTTTTAGTGGTTTAGGATTTTTAGGTTTTTTATGATTTTTTTAGTTTTTTAGGGCTTTTTAGTTTTTAGAGTTTTAATGTAATTTAGATTTTTCTTAAGATTTTTAGGGTTTTAAAGGGTTTTTATTGTTTTAAGTGGTTTTTTTGGTTTTATGGGTTGTTAATGTTTTTATGGGTTGTTAATTTTTTATGGGTTTTAGGTGCTTTTATATATTTAAGTTATTTTATGGTTTTTAGGGATTTTATTGTTTTTTAGGTTTTTTGGGGTTTTATGTTATTTTTTGTTTTTAAGGTTTTCTGATGGTTTTAGGGGTTTTAGGATTGTTAAATATTTAGGGAATTTTAAATATTTTTAAGATTTTATTGTTTTTAGTGTTTTTAGGGAATTTGTTCTTTTTATGGGTTTTTAGGTTTTTTTTTGGGGGGGGGGGGGGTTGAGTTTTTAGGGTTATAAGGGTTTTCAATCTCTTTTAATGTTTTTTTGGGTTTCAATGATATTTAGAGTTTTTAGTCGGTTTTTTTATATTTTAGGGGTTTTATGGGTTTGAATGTTCTTATGATTTTTAGAGTATTTTGAGGCATTTAGGGGGTTTTAGGGTCTTCATGTTATTTAGGATTTTCTAGGGATTTTTGGGTTTTTATGGTTTCTTATAGTTTTTTTGTTCTTTAGGTTTTTAGGGGATTTTAATTTTTTTAGATTATTATAGTTTTCTTAGAGGTTTTCATGGTTTTTTTGGGTTTTTTAAATTTTGAGAATTTTTTGGATTTTTTGATATTTTTGGTTTTTAGGGTTTTTATAAATTTTGATGTTTTTTATATATTTTTTCGGTTTTTGTGGTTTTTTGTTTTTTAGGTTCTTAAGGGTTTCTTATGGCTTTTACGGGGTTTTAGAGTTTTTATGTTTCTAATATTTTTTAGTGATTTTTATTATTTTTATTTATTTTAATGGTTTTAGGGGGTTTTATTGTTTATAGAGTTTTCATTGTTTTTTTAGAGTAATAGGGTTTGTTTTTAGGGTTTTGATGGGTTTTATATTTTTTTAACATTTTTAGGGGTTTAAAGGTTTTTTAGTGTTTTTTGTGGTATTTAATGTATTTAATGTTTTAGGTTGTTTATGACTTTTAGGGGGTTTTAGGGTTTTTATCATCTTTTTAGGGATTTTATGGTTTTTTCTGTTTGTAGGTTTTTAAGGGTTTTAAGTATTTTTCTGTTTTTAAGGTTTTCTTAGGGATTTTCAGGGATTAATGGGTTTTTATGCTTTTAGGTATTTTTAGGGAATTTTTAGGATTTATATGGTTTTTGGGGTTTTAGGGAATTCGATGATTTTAGGGGGTTTAGGGTTTATAGTATTTTTTTGTTATTAGGGGTTTTGAGTGTTTTATATTTTTTATCTTTTCTAAGCATTTTCTTGTGTATTTTTGATTTTTTAAATTTTTAGCAATTTTTAGGGTTTTTAGGATTTTTATGGTGCTTTACGGTTTTTAGGTGTTTTAGGGTTTTCATATTTTTTTTATTTTTTTGATTTGCTTTTACTTTTCTATGTTCTATGGTATTTATATTTTTTAATTTTTTATTAGTTAGAAGGGTTTTTAGGGTTTTTAGAGGGTTTTTGGGGGTTTTAATGGGTTCTATGGTTTTATTAACATTTTCAAGGGTTTTATGGTTGTTATAGGATTTATTGTTTTTGGAGTCTTTTTAGGGTTTTAGGATTTATAGGTTTTTGAAGGGTTTTATGATTTTTATGTTTTTATAGATTTCTTATGGTTCTTTAGGGTTTTATTGTTTTTTATATTTTTAGTGGTATTCAGGGTTTTTAACAAAAATTATTTTCTTTAGGATTTTGGAGGGATTTTAGGGATTTTACAGTTTTATAGGATTTTAGTATTTTTTTTGGTGTTAGGGGTTTTAACTGATTTCAGTTTTTAATTTTTTCTTGGGGATTTTTAGGGGTTTTAGTGTGTTTTATGTTTTTAGGGATTTTATTGGATTTTTTTGTATTTTTATCATTTTAAGGTTTTTATGTATTTTGAGGGGTTTTAGTGGGTTTTTGGGTTTCTATGGGTTTTTTGGATTTTAGGATTTTTTTTTGATTTTTATAGGGTTTTAATATTATTTAGATTTTTTGATGATTTCAGTGGTTTAAGTGGTTTTTTTAGTTTTTAGTGATTTTGGGGTATTTTATGGGTTTTTTGTGTTTTCATGGATTTAGGGGCTTTATGGGATTGAGTGGTTTTGAATTTTAGGGTCATTTGGTGATTTTTGGGTTTTTTTACCATTTTTTTGTATTTATGGATTTTAATTATATATTTTTTTCATGTCTTTCTTAGATTTTTTAGGTTTTATATTATTTTTTACATTTTATGGGGTTTTGTGGATCTTTTAGGATTTTTATGGTCTTTAGGGATTTTGAAAGGTTTTAGGGATTATAGGGGATTTTATGGTTTTTTTTGAAATGTATTAATAGTTTTTTGGTTTTAGGGGTTTTATGTTTTAATTTTGTGTATAAGTTTTTCATAAGGGTTTTTTGGGTTTTTTGGGTTTTATATGTCTTTCAATGATTTCGGGGTTGTATATAAATTTTTAGGTTATTTTGTTATTTTGATGATTTTTTAGGGTTTTAGTGTGTTGAGGGTTTTTCTAGGGTTTTTTTGGGCTTTAGGTTTTTTTTTGAGTTTTTAGGGGTATCCATTTTTTAGTTTTTTAATCTTTGTAGGAGTTTAAAGGGGTTTTTTGAGTTTTTAGTCGATTTTTAGAATTTTATTGGTTTTAGGCTCTTCTAAGGTTTTAAAGGTTTTAAAAGTTTTTAGGGGTTTTATGGTTTTTAGGTTCTTTCTAGGTTTTATTCTTTCTTATAATTTTTTATTTTTTTGGGATTTTAAGTGTTTTTAGTTTTTTAAGGTGTTCTTAGGGGTTTTCATAGTTTTGGGTTTTTGTAATTTATAGATATTTTTAGGGATTTTTGAAGACTTTTATGAGTTTTTAATGTTTTTGGGATATTTTGTGTATTTAAATTTTTTATGGGTTTTTAGGTTATTGAAATATTTTAATTTTTAGGGGATTTAAATGATTTTAAATTTTTATGGTTTCCATAGGTTTATTCATGGTTTTTAAGATTCTTTAAATTTCAAGGTATTTTAGGGATTTTTAGTAATATTTTGGGTTTTAGTGGTTTTTTTGATTTTTGGGGTTTCTTTGGATTTTATGATTTTTAGGGTCTTATTAGTGTTTTTATAATTTTCTATGTTTTTATGAGTTTTATGTGTATTTAGGTTTTTATGTTTCTCTTATGTATTTTTTTCGATTTTATGGGTTTTTTAATTTTTAGGGATTTTTATGGTTTTTTAGATTTTTTATTGTTTTTATGGTATTTAGGGATTTTGAGAGTTTAATTTTTTTAAGGGGTTTAGAATAGTTTATGTTGTTATTTTTTTCATTGTTTTTGGGTTTTTATGATTTTATTTTGGAATTTCATGGTTTTTGGGATTTTTATTTTTTTAGGTATTTTTTTGGGTTTTTGGAATTTTTATGGGTTTATTACGGTTTTTAGGGATTTTTAGGATTTTTAGGGGTTTTACGAGTTTTTGGGGTTTTAGGGTTTTTTTAGTTATTAGGGTTTTCAAGGGGTTTTTAGAGTTTTTAGTGTTTTAGGGGTTTAAAAAGGTTTTAAAGTATTTAGTTATTATCATATTTTTTAAGGGATATTAAGTTTTTTTTAATGTTTTTAGGGGTTTTATGGTTTTTAGGGGTTTTAGGGGTTTTAGGGTCTTTTTAGGGTTTTTTGGGTTTTTATAATTTATAGGTTTTTCTGGATTTTAAGTGTTTTTAGGTTTTTATAGTTTTATTTGGTGTTTTCATGGTTTTTATAGATTTTTAAATTTTTAGGGATTTCAATGCCTTTAGGGTTTTTTATTTGTACATTTTTTAGTGATTTTAAGGGTTCTATGGTTTTTGTGTTTTATTGGTTTTACTATTTTTAGGGTTTTATGATTTTAAGGGTTTTTTAGGTATTTGAGGGTTTCTTAAGGATTTTCATTGGTTTTATGGGTTTTTACCTTTATAGTAATATTTAGGGATTTTTAATGATTTTTTTGGCTTTCAAAGTTTTTCGGGATATTGGGGGTTATAAGGGTATTTGGTATTTATCGGGTCTTAAGTAAATTTTTGGTTTTTGGGGTTTTATGTTTTTTTAGGTTATTTAAGGTTTTATTATGTATTTTTATCGTTTTAAGGGTTTTACCTTTTTAGTTATTTTTAAGTATTTTTTAATATTTTTATGTTTTTTTAGGTATTTTCAATTTTTTTTGGATTTTTTAGGTTCTTATGGGGTTTTTTTATGGGGTTTAATAGTTTTTATGTTTTTTAGAGAATCATGGTCTTTTATAGTTTTTTTAACATTTTTATGGGTTTGTGTGTTTTTAGAGTTTTTCATGGTTTTTATTGGTTTTAGGTGTTTTTAAGGTCTTTTAGGGGCTTCTAGGGGTTGTAGGGTCTTTTAAGGGGTTTCGTGGGTTTTTAGCATTTTTTAGTTTTTGAGGGGTTTAATGTGTTTATATGTTTTTAAGGATTCATTAAGGGTTTCAAGAATTTATGGGATTTTATGGTTATTTATGTTTCTAGGGATTTTTTGCAATTTTTAAGGTTTTATGGGTTTTTAGGTACTTTTTGGGTTTTTAGATTGTGTTTTTAGGTTTTTATAGGTTTTTAGGGTTAATAGGTTATAATGTTTTCTAAAGTGTTTTCTAGGTTTTTAGGACTTATTGTTTTTAGGGATTTTTAATGTAATTTATGATTTTTATGGATTATATTGATTTTGAGAGGTTTTCGGTTTTTCAGATTTTGGCTTTTAGGTTTTTTAGTGTTTTTATGTATTTGATGGGTTTTATGTGTTTTTAGTTTTTAATATATTTCTTAGATATTTTAGGGGTTTTTGGGGTTTTTACATTTTTAGGGGTTTTTATTGAATTTTTATGATTTTTATGGTTTTTATTGATTTGGAGGGTTTTAGGGGTTTTATGGGTTTTATGGGTTTTACGGTTTTTAGGTTTTAGGGGTCTTACATGTTTTTAGGTTTTTTTGGTTTTCCTGGGGGTTTTTTATGGTTTTAGGGTTATTTATCTTTTTAGGGATTTTAAGGATTTCTTGGATTTTTATGGGTTTTTAGGTTTTTAGGAATTTGAGGGCTTTATGGTTTTTTTGGTTTTTAATGATTTTACTAGGGTTTTAAGGCATTTTGGATTTTTAGGAATTCTATGGTTTTTAATGGTTTTTAATGTTTTATCGGTTTAAAGGGTTTTTAGATTTTGAGTGGGTTTATCCTTTTTTTGGGGTTTTCAGTTTTTAAGGTGTTTAGGGGATTTTATCTTGTTTTTGGGGTTTTGGAGTTTTTAGGGATTATTATTATTTTTATGGTATATAGAGTTTTTAGCATTTCTTTGGTTTTTAGGGGTTTTAAGTGTTTTTTGGTTTTTATGGTTTTCATTGGGATTTATGGGTTTTTTGTGGTTTTTAAATTTTTAGATATTTTTAGGGGGTTGTTAGTATTTTTATTTTTTTAGGGTTTTTGGGGGTTTTGGGGGAGTTTTAGGGTTTTTACGGGTTTTGCGGTTTTTAGGGGTTTTAAGTGTTTATAGATTTTTATGGTTTTGTTGGATTTTTTCAGGGTTTTTATGATTTCCCAAATTTTAATGGATTTATAGGGATTTTTTAGGACCTTTATGTTTTTAGAGGTTTTAGGGATTTTGAAGGTTTTTTGGGTTTATTAGCATTTTTAGGTTTTTTGAGTTTAGGGTTTTTATATTTTTAAGGTTATTGTATATAATTTTTAACATTTTTTGGGATTTAAAGGGTTTTTGATGATTTTTGTGAGTTTTAATGGTCTTTATTGGTATTTATAGTTTTTAAATCTTTTTAGGAATTTTATGGTTTTTAGAGTATTTAGGGTTTTTAGGATATTTTGTGATTCTAGGGTTTTTAGTTTTTTTAATTTTTTTAGGTTTTTATAGTTTTCTTAGTATATTTCAGAGTTTTATGTTTTTTATGTTCTTAGGGATTTTTAGTGATTTTTTAGTTTTTATGGTTTTTAATAACTATATAGGGTTTTAGGGTTTTCTTGGTTTTTTAGAGGTTTTTGGGGTTTATTGGGGGTTTTAGGAATTATTAGGATTTCTTAATATTTTAATTATTCTTATGTTTTTAATATTTTCTTAGTGGTTTTTAGTGTTTTTTATATTTTAGATATTTTTTTCATTTTTGGATTTTATAGGGATTTATGGTTTTTTTGGTTTTTTGGTTTTATTGTTTTTTTAGGTTTTAAGGTTTTTTCATGATTTTTTAATGTTTTATGTGGTTCAAAAAGTTTTTATATTTTTTTAGTTTTTATACTTATAAGTATTTCTAAAAGATGTAAAGTTTTATGGTTTTTGGGGTTTTAGGGTCTTTTAAAAGTTTTAGGGTTTTTCTTGTTTTTAGGTTTTTAGGGGTATTAATTTCATTTAGGTTTTCAATGTTTTCATAAAATTTTTAGGGGTTTTCAGGTTTTATAATATTTAGGGATATTTTGTGTTTCTTTAGTATTTTTATGGTTTTTATGGTGTTTAGAGATTTTGAGGGGTTTTCGGGGTTCTAAGTATTTTTTGAATTTTAAGGTTTTCTTAGGGTTTTTATGGTTTTTATTGTTTTTAGTATTTCAATTTATTTTAAGGGTTTTAGTGTATTTTTGTTTTTGTGTATTTTTTGGTTATTCAGTTTTTTGTGAGTTTTTAGGGGTTTTAACAATTTTTAGCATTTTTAACGTTTTAAGGGGTTTATTGGGCTTTTAGAATTTTTTTACGGTTTTCTAGGGTATTTATGGGTTGTTATTTTTTTAAGGATTTTTGGGGATTTTTGGGTTTTTATATTTTTGTATGTTTTTAGGGGTTATGGGACTTTTAGGTTTTAATGTTTGGGGTTTTAATGGTTTTTCGGTTTTTTCACATTTTTAAAAATTTTCAACGATATTTCTTGATTTTTGTGGTTTTATAGAATTTTTAGTGATTTGGAGGGTGTTTGGGGTTTTTTTAGAGTTTTAGGGTTTTTATGGTTTCAACATTTTTCAGGTTTTTAGGATTTTAAAGTGATATAAGGTTTCAAGATTATCTTTGGTTTTTTTAGGGTTTCTAGGGTTTTTTACGATTTTTGTGGATTTTTAGGGATTTTTAGTACTTGTATGAATTTTAGGGTTCTTAGAGATTTTTAGGGTTTTAAGGTGTTTAGGGATTTTATGTTTTTTATGTTTTTTTTTTGAGTTTTTTTAGGGGTTTTAGGTTTTTCTGTGTTTTTATATTTTTTTGCGGCTTAATGGGTTTCTACAGTTTTCAATTTTTTAGTTTATTTATTGGGTGTCAGGGTTTTTAAAACATTTTAGAGGTTTTTATAGTTTTTAGGGTTTTTTGGATTTTCAAAGTCTTTTTAAGGTTTTTAGGTGTTTTAGTGATTTTTAGATATTTAGAGGTTTTAATTTTTTTGGATTTTAAAGTTATCTTATGAATTTTTAGGGGTTTTATGGTTTTTATATTTTTAATGATTTCGGGGTTTTTTAGAATTTTTTTGGTTTTTAGGGCTTTAGGGGTTTTGTGGGTTATTAGGATTATTATGTATTTTTTAGGGTTTTTAACATTTTTTTAGGGGTATTAAGTGTTTTTGGGTTTTTTATGTTTTCTTAGGTATTTTCAAGGTTTTTAGGGATGTTTATGTTTTTAGGGGTTTTAGAGAATTTTTAGGATTTTTGAGGGGTGTTA
The DNA here is from genome assembly GCA_963277665.1 of Viscum album. NCBI lineage: Eukaryota > Viridiplantae > Streptophyta > Magnoliopsida > Santalales > Viscaceae > Viscum > Viscum album. The sequence goes on from OY728159.1 coordinate 2,048,744,416, forward strand.
GATTTTATGGTTTTTAGTGTTTTTTAGAAATTTTATGGGTTTTAGGGTTTTTAGGGTTTTAGGTTAATTTTCATTTCTTGTATTTATATGGGTTTTAAGTGTTTTAGGTTTTTATGGTTTTTTTAGTATTTTTCAGGGTTTTATATTATTTATGTTTTTCGGTATTTTTTGTGATTTTTTAGTTCTTATGGTTTTTAAGGACTATAAGGGGTTTTAGGATTTTCTTGACTTTTGGGGTTTTTGGAGTTTTTTCTGGGTTTTAAATATGTTTTATGTTTTCTTGGAGTTTTAGTTATTCTTACGTTTTTAATATTTTCTTATGGGATTTTAGTGTTTTTTATATTTTAGGTATTTTTAGCGTTTTTGGATTTTATAGGGGTTTTATGGTTTTTTTGGTTTTTTAGATTTTTTTAGGTTTTTACGGTTTTTTCATAACTTTTTTAATAGTTTTAGGGGTTTAAAGGGTTTTTATAGTTTTAATGGTTTTTAGTCTTTTATGTTTTTTAAGGATTTTCGATTTTTTATGGTTTTTTGGGGGTTTTAGTGTCTTTTTAGGAGTTTTAGGATTTCTCTTGTATTTTGGTTTTTACGGGTACTAATTTCTATTAGGTTTTTAATGTTTCCGTAAAATTCTTAGGGGTTTTTAGGATTTATATTTTTTGGGGTTTTTTGTTTCTTTAGTGTTTTTATGGTTTTTATAGATTTTGAGGGGTTTTAGGGTTTCTAGGTGTTTTTAGATTTTTAATGTTTTCTTAGGTTTTTTATGGTTTTTAGGATATTTAGTGATTTTTAGGGGGTTTTAGGGTACTGGTGTTTTGTGTATTTTTCAGTTTTTCAATTTTTTTCCATGTCTTTAAGGGTTTTAATAATTTTTAGATTTTTTTAACGTTTTTAGGGGATTAATGAGTTTTTATATTTTTTTGCTATTTTCTAGGGTGTTTATGGGTTGTTAATTTTTTTTTAGGATTTTAGGGGTTTTATTGTTCTTAGGGGTTTTAGGGGTTGTATGTCCATTTTACGGATTTTTTTGTTTTTATATTTTTTTGTTCTTAGGGGTTATAGGAGTTTCAGTTTTTAATGACTGTGTTTTTATGTGTTTTTAGGTTTTTTACATTTTTTTGGATTTTTTGGGATATTTTAATATTTTTTTGGTTTTATAGAATTTTTTGTTATTTGGAGTGTGTTTAGGGTTTTCTATGGTTTTATGGTTTTTATGATTTTATAACTTTTTAGGGTTTTAGGGGTTTAAAGTGACTTAAGGATTTAAGATAATCTTAGGTTTTTTAGATTTTCCCAGGTTCTTAAAGTTTTTTGTTGAATATTAGGTGTTTTATGACTTTTATTGTTTTTATGGTTCTTCGGGATTTTGAGGGGTTTTAGGTGTTTAGGGTTTTAATGTTTTATATTTTTTTGAGTTTTTAGGCATTTTATGTTCTTTTGTGTTTTTAAATTGTTAAGGGACATAATGGTTTTTTAGAGTTTTTCAAAGTTTTTAGGTTATTAAATGAGTTTTAGGGGTTTTAAAGATTTTTAGAGGTTTTTATGGTATTTATGGTTTTTAGGATTTTTAATGTCTTTTAGGGTTTTAGGGGTTTTAGTGATTTTTAGATATTTAGAGGTTTTAATTGTTTTTTTGGGTTTTGATGTTTTCATGGGGATTTTTAGGGGTTTTTTTATTATTATATTTTTATTGATTTTAAGGTTTTTTAGGATTTTTAGGGGTTTTAGGTTTTTACGGGTTTTTTGGGTTTTTTGGATTTTAGGTATTTTTAGGGTTTTTATCATTTTTTTTGTTTTTATGTGTTTAAAGTGTTTTAAGGATTTTTATGTTTTCTTAGGGATTTTTAGGGTTTTAGGGTTGTTTATGTTTTTAGGGGGTTTTAGGAATTTTTTAGAATTTTTATGGTTTTTTTGTTCTTAGGGATTTTGAGGGTTGTATGATTTTATAGTATTTAGAGTTTTTTTGGAATTTTGTGGTTTTAGTGTTTTTAGGATTTTTAGAGCATTTTGCGTTCCTGTGGTTTTTAGGGGTTTTAAATGTTTTAGGTTTTAATGGTTTTCTTAGGATTTTTCAGGGTTTTGTTTTTTGTATGTTTTAGGGGTTTTTAGTGATTTTTATGTTTTTTTGGTTTTTAAAGACTATAAGGGGTTTTAGGGGTTTCATGATTTTTTTAGTTTTTTTAAGGTTTTTTGGGGTTTTTAGCATTTTTAGCATTTATTAAGATTTTAATAATTCTTAGGTTTTTAATATTTTTCTCATATTTTTAGTGTGTTTTATATTTTAGAGATTTTTAGCGTTTTTGTATTTTGTAGGGGTTTTATGTTTTATTGATTCTTTATAATTTTTTAGGATTTTATGGTTTTTCATAATTTCTTTATGGTATTTAGTGATTCAAAGGGTTTTTATAGTTTTAGTGGTTTTTAGTATTTTAAGTATTTTTAAGGGTTTTAATATTTTCTATAGTTTTTAGGGGGTTTTACAGTCTTTTTAAAAGTCTTACAGTTTTCCTTGTTTTTAGGTTTTTAGGGGTATTAATTTCTTTTAGGTTCTTAATGTTTTCTTAAATTTTTTAGGGGTTTTGAGGTTTTATATTTTTTAGGTATTTTTTTGTATTTGTTTAGTATTTTTATGGTTTTTATGGTTTTTTAATATTTTGAGGTGTTTTAGGGTTTCTAAGTGTTTTTAAAATTTTAAGGTTTTCTTATGGTTTTTATGGTTTCTTTGATTTTTAATATTTTTAGTGATTTTTATGTATTTTTAGGGTATTTTTGTTTTTGTTTATTTCTGTTTTTTTCGTATTTTTTGTTAGTTTTTAGGGGTTTTAATATTTTCTAGACTTCTATAACGTTTTTAGGGGTTTAATGGGGTTTTATAATTTTTTTGATTTTATAGGGTATTTATGGGCTGTCAGAGTTTTTTTAAGTATTTTAGGGGTATTTATAGTTCTTAGGGGGTTTAGGGGTTGTATGTCGATTTTAGGGGTTTTGGGGGGTTTTATATTTTTGTAGGTTTTTAGGGGTTATAGGAGTTTTATGTTTTAATGTTTGGGGTTTTAAGGGTTTTTAGGTTTTTTCACATTTTTAGGGATAATCAGGGATATTTTATGATTTTTATTATTTTATAGAATATTTAGTGATTTGGAGGGTGTTTATGGGGTTTTTGGGTTTTTGGGTTTTTTTTGTTTTAGCATTTTTTAGGTTTTTAAGTGTTTAAAGTGATTAAAGGTTTTAAGATTATCTTAGTTTTTTAGGGTTTCCCAGGTTTTTTATGTTTTTTGTAGATTTTTAGGGATTTTTATGACTTTTATGGTTTTTAGGGGTTTTAGGGATTATGAGGGTTTTTAAGAGTTAGGGATTTAATGTTTTTTATGTTTTTTTGAGTTTTTTAGGTGTTTTATGTTTTTTTTGTTTTTAAATATTTTCAGGGCTTAATTTTTTTTTAGAGTTTTTCAATTCTTTCAAGGTTTTTTTGGGTATTATGGTTTTTATTTATTTTTAGAGGTTTTTATGGTTTTTAGGGGTTTTTAGGATTTCACTAGATTTTTAGGGTTTTAGGTGTTTTAGTGTTTTTTAGATATTTAGAGGTTTTAATTTTTTTGGGGTTTTAAGGTTTTCTTAGGGATTTTTAGGCTTATTATGGTTTTTATTGTTTTAGTGATTTTGTGGGTTTTTAGGATAGTTATGGGTTTTTATGGTTTTAGGGTTTTTAGATATTGTTTAGGGTTTTTAACATTTGTTGTTTTTTAGGGGTTTGAAGTGTTTTAAAGATTTTTATGATTTATTAGGGATTTTGAGGGTTTTTAGGGTTGTTTATGTTTTAGGGGCTTTTTGGAAATTTTTAGGATTTTTATGGTTTTTTGGTTTTTAGGGATTTTGAGGGGTGTTAGATTTTATGGTTTTTAGAGTTTTTAGGTTTTTAGGGGTTTTATGTGTCTTTATATTTTTTAAGGTTTTATTAAGGATTTTTTAGTTTTTTAGAATTTTTTAGGTTTTAGGGATTCTTTGGGATTTTTATTTTTATGGTTTTATGGGTTTTTAGGGATTTGTGGGTTTTATAGTTTTTATGCATTTTAGGGGTTCTCTTGTTTTTTTATTTTTATGTAGTTTTTATTTGAGATTTTCGGGTTTTTGGGTTTTTTAATGCTTTTAGGGGTTTAAAAGGTTTTTAGTGTTTTTAGTTTGATTTTATGGTTTTATTGGGCTATAGGGATGTTTAACATTTATGGGGGTTTTAGGGGTTTAGGTTCTTTTAGGGTTTTTGGGTTTTTGTGTTTTTAGGGGTTTTAATTGTGATAAGGGTTTTGATGTATTTCGAGGGGTTTTTAGGGTTTTTAGGGTTTTTGTGTTTTTATTGTTTTTTGAGAATTTTTATGATTTTTATGGTTTTTAAGGTTTTTATGGATTTTAAAGGATTTTAGGGATTTTTATGGGTTTGAATTTTTTTTGGAATTTTTACTGGTTTTTACAGTTTTTAGTGATTTTTTATGTTTTTTATGGATTTTACATGTTTTTTAGGTTTTTAGGTTTTCTTAGGGATTTTCCATGGTTTTAGGGTAGTTATGTTTTTATGGAATTTTATTTATTTTTTAGTTTTTGTATTGTTTTTAGTATTTTTTTGGATTTTTATGGATTTTAGGGATTTTTAGGGTTACGAGAGTTTTAATGGTTTTTTGGATTTTTAGGGTTTTTAAATTTTTTTTGGTTTTTATGGTTTTTAGAGTTCTTTAATGTTTGTAGGGTTCTAAAGGGTTTCTAGATATTTTACTTGGTTTTATGGTTGTATGGAGTTTTAGGGTTTTTTTGTTTTTTAATGGGTTTATGGGTTTTAAGGTTTCTTGGGGTTTCAGGGTCTTATAGGGTATTTTGGGGTTTTATCATTTTTTAGGATTTTTATGGGTTTCAATTGTTTTTAGGTTTCTTAGATTTTCTGATATTTTTTTAGGGTTTTAGGGTTTTCTATGTCTTTGGTATTTTTATGGATTTTTTTAGCTATTTATTGTTTTTTGGGTTTTAAGGATTTTTAGGGGTATTTCTTTTTTAGGATTTTTAGTGGTTTTAGAATTTTTATGTTTTTAAATAATTTTTAGTTTTTAATACATTATTTGGGTTTTTATTGTTTTTAGGGGGTTTTAATTGTTTTCTGTGGTTTTTAGGGTTTTAGGGTTTTTGAGGGGGGTTTATGGGTTTTTAGGGTTTTTTTGGTTTTTTTGGTTTTTATGGATTTAAAAGGGTTTTAGATTTTTTGAATGATTTTAGGAGTTTAAAAGGTTTTAAACGGTTTTAGTGGATTTTATGTTTTTATGGGGTTTTTGTGGTTTTTACAATTTTTAGGGGGATTTATAATTTTTATGTTGTTGTGGGGTTTTAAGGTCTTTTAGGGCCTTTTAATGTTTTTAGGGTTTTTAACATTTTATGGTTTTTAGGGTTTTATTTTTTTATATTATTATGGTTTTCTTTAGGATTTTTTGGATTTTTACGAGTTTTTATGATATTAGAGATTTTTAAGTATCTTTTTCCATTTATTATAGTTTTTATGTTTTTAGGTAATTTGATGGGTTTTAGAGTTTTAAGGGGTTCTCAATGTATTTAGGATTTTAATGTTTTAGGGATTTTTAGGGCTTTTTAAGAATTTTTAGGGTTTTGTGGTTTTATGGATTTCGAGGGGTTTGAAGGGTTTTTATGGGTTTTTAAATTTATAGGTGTTTTAAGGGTTTTTAGTGTTTCTTTAACTTTTTTAGGGGTGGAAATGGTTCTTATATTTTTTAATGTTTTTAGGGGTTTTAAATATTTTTAGGGGTTTTATGGTATTTATTAGTTCAATTGTTTTTTATGTTTTATGTTTTTTTTGTGGTTTTAGGGTTTTTAACATTTTATGGGTTATCAGGTTTTTAAGTGTGTTTAGGTTTTTCATGTTTTCTTGGGGATTTTAACGGTTTTTTGGGGTTTTACTTTTTTAGTGATTTTTAGAATTTTTATGAATCTTAGGGTTTTTTGGTATTTTGGGGGATTTTGTAGTTTTTAAGGTTTTTATGGTATTTATGGTTTTTAGGGGTTTTAAATTTATTTTGGTTTTATAGGTGTTTTACTTGTTTACTAGTTTTTAAGTTATTTATAGGAGTTTTTAGGGTTTTTTGATGTTTTTATGTTTTTAATTATTTTTTGGAATTTTTGAGTGGTTTTAGGGATTTTAATGTTTTTATGGGTTTTTGTGGTTTTAGGGGTTATTTAGAGTTTCTATGGTTTTACCGTTTTTCAGAGTTTTTAATGTTTTTAGGCAATTAATAGGTTTTTTTCTTTTTTTTAGTTTTAGATTTTTATGGAAATTTAGGGGTTTTAATGTTTTATACTGTTTTATGGTTTTTAGGCATTTCTAGGGTATTTAGGATTTCAAAATTTTTTAGGTTTTTAGGGGTTTTATTTTTTTTAGGTATTTAAGGTTTTCTTAAGGTTTGTTATGGTTTTTAGGATTTTCTATGTTTGTAAGTATTTTTAGGGTTTTTTGGTTTTTTATTGTTTTTTAGGGTTTTTAGTGATTTTGAGGGTTTTTAGGGGATTTACGTGTTTTTAGGGTTTTTATCATTTTTTGAGTTTTTAGGGGTTTTAAGTGTTTTTAGGTATTTATGGTTTTCATATGGTTTTTTATTTTTTCTAGGGTTTTTATGTTTTCAGGGATTTTTATGGATTTTTAGGATTTTTATGGGATTTTTAGTTTTTTTAACTACTTTAAGGGGGTTTTGGGTTTTTTTTGCTTTTTTGTGTTTTGTGTTTTGGGTTTTTTTAGTTTTTATATGTTTTTATTGGTTTTAGGGATTTTTAACGTATATAAGGGTTTTAAGGGTTTTTATAATTTTTAGGGGGTTCTAGGTAAAGATGGTGTGGGGCCAAGCATGCTCATTCCCTCAAAATATATTAAAAATAAGTAATTGCATAATGTTACAAGGATGGTTTAAAAACACAGCTGTGTAGTTCACCCTTCATATCTGAATCCATAGAGGTTGAAAAAATTTGTGGAATAAAAATGGACCACATCGAACTCCTTTCCACAATTTCCTTTTTGGACAGTGCATCTGCAACCAGGTTCGCCTCCCTATAGGCATGTATGACATTAAGAGTGAGACCTCAAGAGACATTGATAAATTCTATCTATTGTGGAAGGATTCTCCAAGATACTCTCCTAGATTTGTTCTTCAAGGCCTCTACTACCAACATCAAATCATACTCAATCCAAGGTGACTTCCACCCAAACTAAGAAGAAAAATTAACCGTCTTCATCATTTCCCAATGATGAGTCTTGTATGCACATCCATTCCCAATGATGTGACAAAATTACCCTTTCACAAATACTTTGTGTGTGCGGAAGACACCACCACACCCAGAGGGGCCGAGTGTTCCCGTAGCCACACTGTCAACCTTGATATTGATCAATGATGGAATTGGGGGAATCTGTCGTATGAAATTTATAACCTATGGTTTTTTACTCATACTAGAAATGAAAATCATATTCAAGATAATAAATTTAGATACATCATCAGCCATCAATCATGTTTGGATACTAGATGCCTCATGAACAGTTTGGTGGATGTCCATAACTCCACCATGAAAGGATGTTATTTTATTGTTAAATACTGTAGCATTTCAAGCATCCCATATATAGGCAACTACCATGGAAGCTGTTGTGAGGAGAAAATTCAGAACCTTCTCACTGAGGACCATCACTAAAATACACCATAGCAGTTCCACTGGATGGTCATCATGGAAGAGTGCAACAGTGAACATATATCATAAATATTTCTATAGTTCAGCTAAAAACTTGCATCGAACAAAGGTTTTATGGGAATTTTCCTCATCCTACAGGCATAAGTCGCACACGGAGGCCCAGTGTCAAATGTATTTCTTCAGATTTTGATTAAGTGGTAACATGTTCTTCCAAATCTTCTATAAAAATCAAATATTTGCTAGTGGAATGAAAGTATTCCTGAATTTGGAGAGTTGGGTTGGAGCAATAGTTTCCAGTGAACATTTGTGCCAGTAGAATTATCTTTCAAGGATCTTCCCAACAAGATTATTATTCCAGATGAGAGAATCAATGTCAAAAAACATATATCTATGAATTTCCAAAATGATGTTAATGGGAATAATCTCATCAATTTATCCAATCCTCTAGTTGAGATCTGCAATGGACATGTAATGTCTATTATGGGGAGGAAATACCATTTCATCCAGTGGTCTGTCCATCTTAGTGGTATTCCAAAAATTGGGGTTCAATTTTCTGGAAACATCCCATTTCTAGTGGTACCTAATTCCATGAAATGAGGATCTAATGGAAAACCAAACTTGGGAAGGAATGTATCAAAAGTACCCATTACAAATCCTATGAGTGAACCTATAATTCAAAAAATATAGAATTCCGTCCTGTGGGTTAAACAAATTCCGGGTGAATTTTTCAAGAATCACTTTATTGAGTGTCCTACAATCCTTAATTCCTAGACAACCCATGTAAATATTTTTTCTTCTTTCCTTCAAAGTGACTTTGACCAGTTTCCTTTCACTAATGTAGCTTTTATGGGAAAAATTCATGATCTGGGCTTATAGGATTTTGAAATGACTAATGGGACATCTATAAATAGATATCAATTGAACATACAAAGAGGTGATAAAAAAAATTAATCAGGAAGTCCCTTCCCTCCTGAGATAAAAATTTTCCTTTCCAATTGGCCAGTTGGTTAGTGATTTTCACAAAAACTCTCTCAAGATGATATCTTCTTGCCTTTCCCCAAAATAGGGGGACACCCAGACACATATTGGGTAGTGAAACCCTCTTCACACCGAGGGATCTTACAATCCAATTTTTTTTGGAATCATGGTCCCCTTTTCCGAAAATAATAGACTATTTTTCATTGATAATGGATTGCCCTGAAACTTTTTCATAGTGTCGAAAGATCATTTTAACTGAATATAAGGTTATCTTATTGGAAATTCCAAATAGAAGGTTTTCATCTACATACAAAAGGTGATAAGTCACATGAATATAAATACCTACCTTTATTGGGATGTAGATATCATCTTGTAAAATTTTATTGACGTAATAACTTAGATAATTTTATGCAATAAAAAATTGGAGTCTCAATAGAGGATCCCCCTACTTGAATCTATGAGAGAATTGGAAGATTTATTTTAGGGATCCTTTGATAATAATAGACATCTTGAAACCTCTCAAATTTGAGGAAATCAATTTAATAATATTTGTAGAGAAACAATACTTTCTAAGGACATTGAAGATGTAACTCCACTAGATAGTGTCAAAGGCCCTGAAGATATCCATTTTGTGGGTAAAGTTCACATTCTTAGTCTCTTTATGCATCATTTTAATTCCTTCCACTGATGTAAAGAGGAAATTTTGTATGTTTCTTCAATGAATGAACCCAAATTGATTTTGGGTGATAAGGTTCCTTCCAAGATTCCCCATCTTCATAGTTAGAATATTGTTAACAATATTTGGAATTGTGTATGAGGTCTCAACTGGCCAAAAATCTCATATACCAATCGTATTTTCATTATTTGGATTCATAGAAATAAAATTATAGATAGATCAATGTGGTATTGGGATAGATATAGATAATTTCCTAATTTAATATGTAAATTTCAAATGCAATATATCCTAGTAAAACGTGAATAACATGTTTCTAAAACCTTTTGAGCCCACTGCACTTTCCATGTTCAGAGAGAACGTGGAATATTTAACTTCCTCTTAAAAATGGATAGTGGTTAATGATTTGTTTTGATGATATTAAATTAATAGTAAAATTGAATATTCCAATTGATTGGTTTCAAAAATACCATCATCCTTATAGAGAATATTAAATTAATCTAACACATAATTAGATAGGTCAGTCCCAGTTGTTGGGACTGAGTAATTAAATTAAATGGTGGATGGTACTTTCTTAAACATTTTCTTCTTATGTTGATGCTGAAATAACATGGACTTCCTTTCAATATATTTTATCCACTTAATATTTAATTGGTTCCTTTTCATCTTTTCTTTTAGAAATTAGAGTTCATTCATCTTGGATTGAAGCTGTCGCTCCTCTTGGACAAGAATTTCCTGTTACTAATTATTAATTTGGCATTGAGAAAGATGGGATTCATCAGACTTTATGTCATCATCTAATCTTAAAAAGGTATTCTTGGTTCATTAGATCAAAAGGCATTTTATTTTATTTTTGATCTTGGAGGCTATAATAATGTCGGGAATACCTTAAAAGGTTATATTCTAGCCATTTATGACCACTTCCTTGCATCCAGAAATCGTAAGACATGGATTATTGAATTTATAAGGTATAGATAATGACATATTGGTGTGTATGATAATGTAAAAAAATATGGGGGTTGTGTTCATAGTTTAACTTGGGGAGAGTGAACCTAGATAGTTTAGTGGTGATGGTTCTATTGTTGATATAGAAGAATCATTTGTTATGTTTACTTTCCTGTCTACAGTTGATAGTGAACCTGGCCTATGTAAATTCAGCTCCAAATATAGGGACATAAGTGAGGATAAACTTATTCATGTTTCATGAGAAGTCCTCAGTAGTAGTTCAAGAGAAATTTGATCCAATATTTTCATTTTTCCTCAAAAAATTATTTAAGTGTCCAATTGTTTTCTAATTTTCTACCATTTCATCATTCATTTGCATCATATCCCTCCATATATCCCTTCTTTTGGTGTATAGGAAAGAGGAATATATGAAGGAGAAGATAAGTGTAGCACCGTGAAAATGAATTTAGAGAGAGATGAGTTGAGAGCTCATCTCATGTGAACATATCGAGACATCATCATGGTTTAAAATCCCTAAGGTTTCCAAGGATGTCTTATTCAAGTTATGTGATACAAATGGGTAACTAATGGTTTCCTAGTTTAAACCCATCCAGTTCTTAAAATTCATCTTGGGCTAAGTAATTCCAACTAGAATTGGCCTATTAGATGTAAGAATGTTCCTAACTACTGATGTTGTGGGGGATTTCCAAATCCATTCCCTGTTACAATACACGATCCTCATTAAAAAGGGTTGTATTTCCCTAAGAATAGGGAATGATGTGTTATACTGACTTAGGGTAGGGATTAAGGATCTTCCCTTTTCCTTTTTCCCTTATTCTTGGACCTTACTATTGTCTTCTTAAGGAGATAGGGGAATTTTCCTTTATCTATTTGATAACCACCCTTAGGGGCGATGATTGTCCTCAATATTATCGGTCCAATATCTTTTACTGATCTGGGTGAATTTATTGGTAGAGCATAGACTTTCTATAGATGGTTTCCCACCTAGTTTTATTTTGGAATCTTACCTTATAGGAACCATTGTGAAATGTTCCTCAGTCATACCAAGCCAGGACGAAATTTCAGGTTTGTCAACCTAGACCTAAGGGAAGTATGCTACTATGTCTTACTCCACTTTATTGGAATCCTCAACAGGGATAGAGGGCTCAGGTGATCTATACGGGTTGAGAGGTGTAACCAGCACTGCATTCCCTGTTTTATACACTTTCTAAATAGATTCAGTATGGTTTGAAGTGGTTTCCCTCTCCTCATCCAGAATTAGAGCATACATTCTGGATTCCATAGTACTAGTGAAATAAGCTAATAGATTCGAGAAGGGGTGGGGGGTATCCATGACTATATCTACACAAATAGTGAACTATTCTATTGTAGAAGCAACAAAGGGTTATGATTTTTTTCTTCCCTCAATATTCTATATAGTAGACCTTCTAGGAGGATGGTAAGACAAGTCATCCTCATCCATAATAGTGTGTAGTTCCATGGTGGTCACCATGTACCAAGACTTATCAGTAGAGAACATATAAAGATCCCTCCCCTAAATTAGAGGGGGGGGGTCCAAGTCAGTGGGGTGAGAATAATCAAGAACAAGTATGACCAGTTGATCATCAGATCTATTAGGGGGAGTTTAATCAAAATTAGTTCATAATTTGGGAGTACCAACATGTTCCTTATCATAGGAGCATTTCCATGAGATACTAGACTCTATCCCAAGTGGAATAGGGTCCTGAGGGGGTGCCTTAGTGACCAGATCCTATAGAACAACCTTGATCTAATCACTAGAGGTATGATCCACATTGTTGGCCCATGAATTCATAACGAAGTAGGGATCTGATATACCTTTATCCTCTAATGGAGGGTTTCTAGCCTTCATATTACCAGATGGGTTATTATGGGTGGAGGGGTCAAGGACCATCTCTTTACCCTTCCTACAATTCTTCTATCACATGATATCATCATGCTAATTTATGTTGTAGATACTACATACATTGATCATTCTACATTCAAAGAGAGAATGACCAAGAAAACTACAGTTGATACAAAAACTAGGCCTTATTTCATTTTGGATTTCTAGGGTGATACTTTCCTTTAGAGTGGTAACAACCGCCTCCTCAATAAGTGTGTTCTTCAAGTCATCTTCGATAAGTGCTCTGGCATAATGCCCAAATCTGGGATCATCTTTCTCCCTATCAATTATGATGTGGAATCCAACCAAAGAGGCAATGTCTTACAGAATCAAAGGGTTCCAATAAATCTAGATCAATATACATATATGAATCTAAACATGATTGAAGGCCTTCTTCACATTGGAAGGGTTTAAATTATATCCCCAGTCTTGAATGTTTATGAGGCTAGGTTTGAGAGAAATCGAGTCAAAACTCTATGACCTCCTTTCATTCATCCAAAGGGAATATAAATTGACAATATCCTTTTCCCTTGGATATAATATTCCATTTATCAGACCAATAAATATTAGCAATTCACTTATCTAGATCTTCTAATTTGAAAGCCTTACCCCTTGGTGGTTAGGACTCTCACGATGATAGAGAACAATTATAAACTAATCCTTTCCTCCACTACCTCTTGATTTTTAGAGACATGTAAAACACACTCCTTGATAATGCATCCAGTAGAAGGGATTATGAAATCAGAGAAGCAAAAAGACACAACTGCTTTCACTACCACTTCAATGTTCCTCCTCGTCTCAACTATCCCTAGGACTGTGTGATTATCATACATCTTTGGATTATTAGATTTATAGAGATGAAAAATTTCCCTGTGGTCGACCAATTCTAGGTTTCCTATTACTAGTTTTGTGACCCTGGGATATTGGGGTTCTAGGATCTAAAATCATGTGTGGTCTCCATTTTCACTAGGGTTCCTTGTTTACTCCACCATCGAGACTTCTTATCATTTTTAGATGGTTTTACGAATTTTGTAGTTTTTAGGGTTTTTAAAAGGTTTTAGGGGGTTTTATGGTATTTAAGTGTATTTACTGTTTTTATGGACTTCATAGGAATTTTTATGGTTTTAGCATTTTTTTAGTTTTTAGGGGTTTTATGTGATTTTGGGTCTTAAGGTTTTCTCATGGGTTTTCAAGGCTCTATGATTTTTTTAGTTATTTTTAAGGATTTATTAGAATTTTTATTGTCTTGAGGGTTTTTAGGTAATTTGAGGGTGTTAATTTTTTAGGGTTTTTATCATTATTTCAGTTGTTAGGGGATTTACACGTTTTTAGGTTTTAAATTTTTTTCTTAGGGGTTTTCGAGATTTTTATGGTTTTGTATTTTTTTTATTGATTTTTATGGCTTTTTAAGGATTTTTATTATATTTTTAGGTGTTTTAGGGATTTTTAGGGGTTTTAGGAGTTTTTATGGTTTTTAGGGTTTTCATGGAATTGGGGGGGGGGGTTAGGGGTTTTCTGAGGTGTTTGGGGTTTTTAATGTTCTTATAGATTTTTAATGTTTTTCGGGTTTGAAGCATTTTTCTAGTCTTTGGTGGATTTTTATGTATTTATGAGTTTTTAGTGTTTTATGGTTTCTTTTGGTTTTATGGTATTTATGTAGTTTGAGGGGTTTTATAGTGTTTAGGGTTTAGTGGTTTTAGTGTTGTTAGGTTTTTATGGTTTTTTTGGGTTTAGGGGTTTTTAATGTTCAAAATGGTTTTTACGATTTTATAGAGTTTTATAAAAAATTTATGGGTTTAAAGGTTTTTTTGGAGTTCTTAGTGATTTTCTAGGTTTTATAGTATTTATTTGTTTTTATGGTTTATTAGGGGTTTTTATTATTTTTATCGATTTAATGTGTTTTTACAGTTTTTAGTGACTCCGTTGGTTTTTATGGGTTTTTAGTATTTTTATTGTTTTTTTGGATTTTATGGTTTTTAGTATTTTTAGAGTGTTATAGTTTTTTATGGTATATTTTGGATTTTTAGTGTTTTTGAGGTTTTTAGGGTATTAATTTTTTTTCAGTTTTTTGGGTTTTTTAGTTTTTATGGTTCTTTAGAGTTCATTAGAGTTTGTAAACATTTTTTTGGAATTTGATGGTGTTTTAGAATTTTTATTATTTTTATGGTTTTTTAGTTTTTTAATGTTTTTAAAAAAATTAGTTGTTTTTATGTTTCTAGTGGGTTATACGGTTTTTAATGTCTCTTTAGTGTATTTTAGGGTTCTTAGAATTTTTAAGTTTTTAGGGGTTTTAACTGTTTTAGGATTTTTACAGTTTTCTTAATGGATTTCATGGTATTTAGGGTATTTTAGGTTTTTAATGATTTTAGGGGGTTTAAGTATTTTTACATTTTCTAGGGGTTTTAGGGATTTTTATATTTTTCGGGTTTTTCTGGTATCTAGGTTTTTTATGGTTTTAGAATTTTTAATTTTTTAGGTATTTTTAAATTTTTCTGGATTTTAATGTTTTCTCAAGGTTTTCTAGTGTTTTCGGGTTTTTAAATTTTTAGATATTTTAGGTAATTTTTATGATTTTTATGATTTTTAGGGTTTTAGGGATTTTAATGGGTTTAGTTTCTTTTTTAATTTTTTTGTTTTATGGTTTTTTTTGTTTTTTAGGGATTTTTTTTGTGTTTTTAGGTGTTTTATGTTTTTTAGTTTGTTTTATCGTTTTTAGTGGTTTAAGGGTTTTTATAGTTTTTAGGGGTTTTTATAGTTTTTAGAGGTTTTAATAATTTTTATGTGGTTTCAAGGTTTTTGGGGGGTTTTATGGTTTTTAGGTGGTTTTTGGGTTTCTAGAGTCTTTTTAGTGTTGTTTTGGGTTTTCATCATTTTTTAGGTTCTTTAATGGTTTTAAGTGTTTTTAGGTTTTAAGATTTTCATATGGGTTTTTTTAGGGTTTTAGGGTTTTTATAGATTTTTATGTTTTTTGTATGACTTTTATAGTTTTTTAGGGTTTTTATTAATTTCTATGGGTTTTAGGGGTTTTAGGGTTTTGAGGGTTTTTATCATTTTTATGGTTTTATGGATTTTAAGTGTTTTCATGGTTCTATGGGTTTCATAGGGGTTTTCAGTGTTTTTAGAATTTATACGTTTTTTATTGTTTTATAGAAAATTTAGGAGTTTTTTGGTGTTTTGGGTTTTTTGGAATTTTGAGGGTTTTGGGGGGTTTTGGGTTTTGGGTTTTTTATGGGTATGGATTTTATGGTTTTTATGTTTTGAGTGTATTATGGATTTTAGTGTTTTTAATTTTTTAGGGATTTGGGGGTTTTTTATATGTTTTAGTGGAATTTAAGGGTTTTTTGGCTTTTTAGGGGATTTTATGAGTTTGAAAATTTTTAAGGGTTTTAGGGCCTTTTAGGGGTTTTTAACATTTTTTAGATTTTTAGGGGTTTTAAGATTTTTAGGTTTTTATGGTTTTCTTAATGGTTTTCAGGGTTTTTAGGTGTTTTTACATCTTTAGACATTTTTATGAATTTTTTATGAATTTTATGGTTTGTTATAATTTTTTGGGATTTTAAGGATTTTCTGGATTTTTTGGATTTTAGGGTTTTTTAGGGTATTTATCATTTTTAGGTTTTATGGGTTTTAAGTGTTTTTATGTTTTAAGACATTATTTGGATTTTTCAATTGTTTATGGGTTTTTCAGTTATTAGGGATTTTAATAATTTTTCCGTAAATTTATTATTTTGAATGTTTTTGTTATTTTTGGGAGTTTATGGTTTTAGGTTTTTTTTATTTTTATGGGTTTTTCGGGGTTTTATGGTTTTTTTTGACATTTTTAGGTTTTAAGGGTTTTTATATATTTTGTGAAAATGTTTGGGGTTTAAACGATCTTTAGATTTCTTAGTGGTTTTTATATGTCCTATGGATTTTTAGTGTTTTTAAGGTTTTATGGGTTTTATGATTTTTAGGGGTTTTAATGCCTTTTTAGGGAGTTTTAGCATTTTTAGGTTTTTATGGGTTTTATATTTTTTGGTTGTTATGGTTTTCATAGGGGTTTTTAGGGTTTATATAGTTTTTACATTTTTAGGGATATTTTGAATTTTTATGGTTTTTAGGGTTTTTAGGCATTTCTAGGGTTTTTTGGTTTTTATGTATTTTATGGTTTTTATGGTTTATTGGGGTTTATAGTGTTTTTTAGAGTTTTAGTGTTTTAAGAATTTTTTTAGTTTTATAGTTTTTATTAGGGTTATTACAATCATAGGGATTTTAGAGATTTTTAGGTTGTTTTTATGTCTATTAGGGTTTTAGGTATTTTTAAAGGTTTTAGGGGTTTTAGGGTTTTTAGGTGTTTTTGGGTTTTAGGTTTTTTGGTACTTTTGGGGTTTTAGGTGTGTTTAAAATTTTAAGGTTTTATTAAGGTTTTTAGGGGTTTTAGGGTTTTTTATGTTTTAAGAGATTTTTTGGGATTTTTAAATATTTTTATCTTTTTGGGGTTTTTCTAGATTTTAAAGGGTTTTGGGAATTTTAAGGGTTTTATGGATTTTTAGTGTTTTTAGTGTTTTTTAGGTTTTTAGGGGTTTTTAGTCTTTATAGTATTTTAAGGTTTTCTTAGGGATTTTTATATTTTCAGTCTTTTTGGGGATTTTTAGGATTTTTCTAGGTATTTAGAGTTTTGGGGGTTTTGTGAGTTTTTTGGGGTTTTATGGTTTTTTGGGTTTTAGGGTTTTCTTGTTTGTAATGGATTTTATGGGTTTCCAATGTTTTTTGACTTTTTTGGCGTTTAGGGGACTTTTACTGTTTTTAGTGGTTTTTATGGTTTTGAGGGGTTTCTAGGGGTTTAAGATTTTTAGGGGTTTCATTGTGTGTCTGGGGGGGGGGGTTAGGTAATTATAGTGTTTTAAGTTTTTAAGGGTTTTATGTTTTTTTAGGTTTTTTCAAGGTTTTTAGGGTTTTTTGAGATTTTAAATATTTTTTTTGTTATTTAGGATATTTAGGAATTTTTATGAAATTGTATTGGTTTTTTGGGTTTTTAGGGTTTTTATATTTTTTAGGGGTTTTATGTTTTTTAGTTTTTTAATGTTTCTTTGGGATTTTCTGTGTTTTAATGTTTTTTAATTTTTAGGGTTTTTAGGGATTTAATATATATATTTCTTTTTTTTGGATTTTTAGGTGTTTTTAGGGTTTTCAGTCTGTTATTATTTTTTTGGATTTAGGGTTCTTTTTTGAGATTTTTGGGGTTTAAAGGTTTTTTAGAGTTTTTATTGTTTTTAGGTGTTTAATGGGGTTTTAGATGTTTTTATGGTTTTTAGGGTTTTTTGGATTATAGGTTTTTTAATGTTTTTTGTATTTTTATGGTTTTTAATAAAAATTAGGGTTTTAGGGCCTTTTTAGGGGTTTTTAAGTTTTTTTAGAATTTATTTATGTTTTTTCATGGAAAAAAGAAATATATATCGAAATAATTAGTATTGCTATGTTTTTCTAGGATTTTAGTGGTTTTATATTTTTAAGGTTTTCTGAGGGGTTTTTAGGGTCTTTCGGTTTTTTACGTTTTTATGGATTTTATGGTATTTAGGTTTTCTATGGGTTTTATGTTTTTATAGGTTTTTATGGTTTTCTTAGGAGTTTTTAGTGTTATTATGTTTTTAGATATTTTCAAAGAATTTTTTGGATTTATTTTCATTTTTTATGGTTTTTAGTGATATTGATGGATTTTAAGGGTTTTCATGGTTTCTAGAGTTTTTATGGTTTTGGGGGTGTTTGGATTTTTTTTGAGTTCTTATGATTTTTATGGTTTATTAGACTTTTAAACCTTTTTAGTGGTTTAAATTGGGTTTATATTTTTTTAGTTATTGGGGTACTTATGGGATTTTAATGGTTTTGGGGGGTTTAGGAGTTTTAGGGGTTTTTTGGGGTTTTAGAGTATTTATAGGGGTTTTAAGGTTTTAAGAGATTTCTTATTTTTTTCAAGGGAAAAAGAAATATATATCAAAGGAATTGGTACTTTAAGATTTTTTATGATCTTAAGTTCTTTATGGGTTTTAAGTTTTTATTAGGGATTTTAAGGGTTTTTAGGTATTTTTAGGATTTTTTATGATTTGGTTGTTTTTTGGGTTTTTAGGGATTTTGAGGGTTATTATATTTTTTATGGTTCTTATAGTTTTTAAAAAGTTTAGATATGTAAGGTATTTTTATGTTTTTTTAGGTTTTAATGTTTTATTAGTGGTTTTCATGTTTCAGAATTTTCTATGTTTTTATGGAATTTTAGGGGTTTTTATTATTTTTATGGGTTTTTAGAGGTTTTCAATGTTTATAGTGTTTTTATGGTTTCTTGGGTTTATGGGTTTTCTTTGAAATTTTTAGGGTTTTAAGTGTTTTTATAGTTTTTTTCATTATTGGGTTTTAAAGGGGTTTTAATGTTTTTGGTGGGTTTTAGGGATTTTAATGGGTTTTTTGGGTTTTTAAAGGTTTTTTGGATTTTTTATGGTTTTTAGGGTTTTGTTGACATTGTTGTGAGTTACTCACATGATCTATCAGGTGGGTAGCTCAAAAGAGAGAAGGGTGTGATTGCACCCTTCATTTGTCTCTACTCCACATATCTGTGTTGGTTGGAGAGGTACTCTGACACATTGTGTTGTCCAGCGTGGTGCAACATCTTGGCAGAGGGGGTGATGCATTTTTCAGATTGAACTCATTTTTGTAATGTCTAGAGAGGGGGAGATGAGGATTTATTTGGTGTTTTCATTGATTTTTTCTTCACTATACACTTTTAGATTCCTAATGACATTATTTTCGTGTTTTTAATGAAATTTCCTTTTGATTTTAATGGGTTTCCTCTATCCCAGTTGTAAATAGGTCTTCTTCTTGTTTTGTCCAATAAATGAGGTTTGACCCCCAATCTATTCCAAAAAAAATTGTTTTTAATTTTTAAGTAATTCTTAGGTTTTTAGGGTTTTTTAGTTTTTTAAATTTTAGGATGTTTTTTTATTTTTATGGGTTTTTATGGTTTTAATGGTTTTGAGGGTTTTTTGGTGTTTTTCTGGGTTTTTTTGGTTTTTTTTTGGGTTTTGTGGGTTTTTTTGATTTTTTGGGCTTTTAATGTTTTTTGGAGTTTTTAATATTTTTATGGGTTTTAAATTTTTGGTGGGTTTGGGGGGTTTTATGGGTTCTTAGGGCTTTTTAATGATGTTAGGGGTTTTATGGTTTTTAGGGGTTTTTAGTGCTTTTATATTTTTTTATATTTTTAGGGGTTTTAATTGTTTTTTTATTTTTATGATTTTATTTTCTATTTCAAGGGGATTTAGGTTTTTTACATTTTTATAGATTTATAGTATTTTTTTAGTATTTATATAGAATTTTGGGGGTTTTAGGGATTTTGAGGGATTTTGGAGGTTTTTGGGTTTTTTAGGGCTTTTAGAATTTTTTATTTTTCAGGGTTTTGAATTGTGTTTATGTTTTTATGGTTTTCTTATGTATTTTCATGGTTTTAGGGTTTTTATTTTTTTCGGGATTTTAATGGATTTATTAGTAATTTTATTTTTTTTATGTTTTTTAGGGATTTTGTGGGGTTTAATTGTTTTTAGACATTTCAAGGGGTTTTTTAGTTTTTAGGGTTTTAAATGTTTTTTTTGTGTTTTTAACATTTTTAAGGGTTTATATGGTTTCAATAGTTTTTATTGGGGTTTAATGGTTTTTACGAGTTTTAGGGGTTTTAATGGTTTTATGGGGTTTTATGGTTTTTAGGGGTTTTGATGAGAACTATGGTAAAGGCACCGAGTCTATTTTTTGGGTGGAGGAGTTGTATTTACAATTCCCAATGATGTGAAGGATATTAAAGAGGGTGAATTCTATAATGGGCACCCATATCACTTTATTAAAGGACCAATGGCTCTTACCTTATATGGATGGGTCAAATGGGCCTATTATATCACTTATTCAATACCAAATATGATGTTTTATGATTTACCACATGGTTGTATGAATTTTGGATGCCTTTCCCACATTGTGATTCAATACCGTCATCTTTGGAGACTTAAGTCAAACTCGGTGGGTTGGGTATTCAAACTAAAATCCATTAGTCTATCGATGGAAATAAATGTGCTACTTTTCCAAAAATGTATTTGTTATGATTTATATTTTTTCTTTAAGGGAAAAGGGTAGGTTTAGGCTTTATTACTATAAGTTATTATAACATTGACTATTGTATCCCACCATGACTATAAATAGCCACCCAAGAAACTTGTAAGGCATTCAATATTTTAATAGAGGAACTATGGTTTGTTTCTCTTCATTGTGTGATGATTATTCTAAGTTTTCCACTTACTCTTATAGATTCTTTCCTTCACAGTCTATAAGTTATATTGGTGGTCCAAGATCAAAAATACCCCAATTTCATTCTCAACAAAAATGTGTTATTGTATGGATTGGCCACCATATGCATACCTTGACTATCTTCTCTAATTATTAGGTCACTCTCGTTTATAGAGTTTATTGACTAATTTCATCCACTATCCATATCCATCATCCACCACCTGTCCCTGAACTACATACTTCATCCAATGATTTACTTCATGAATATAAGTACACCTCGAGAATCTCACATCAGTTTGTATCAGAGCTCGGATTGAAACCATAGGAATCTATTATCCTTTTATCCTATATATTTGTTTCCATTTTTATCTTCCCATATTATCCACCCATCAGAAAAATGAAAATGAACTTTTTTTCTTTAAAAACCTTTAAAATTTTCCTATGTTGGGGAATATTGAAATATTTTAAATTGATCCAATAATTCATCCATCTTATTTTTTACATTTAATTTTCTATAATATGTGAATTTATCCATAAAAATAAAAATGTCTCACCTCATAATTTTGCGCTTTTTAAAAATAATCACATCCTTTCTTGGATATATTTGAAAAAAAATCATCATACTCCCCGTTTATCATATTATGAATAAAAACACTATGCACAAATCTTTTGACGATATTTTACAAAAAAATATGAAAAAAGTAGATACAATTACTTCTTCTTTTTTATTTACATTATTAGAAAATTCTAACTCCATACACCACTTTATCCATTATTTTACTTCATCACTATATCATATTTGACTCATATTGTTATTAATTTTTTGTATCTTTCAAAACATAGTAAAACCTCTTTATTAAGCCCGACTAGCATTTACCGCCATTTACCCATATTTTCTACATTATTTTCCAACCTCTAATATTTTGTAACCCTTTAACACATAAATGGGTTGTTTTAAAATACCCCCAACACAATATTGATTTGGGAAGGATTTTAGGAAAGTGATCGCTCTCAACAAGGTACTATCTTTCATTACATATTGGGATATGAATTGAGTGTTGAGAGTGGAGAGAAATATGAAAAAATAATTATGAGTGTTTATCCTTATGTTCATTGGTGTGTATATCTTGAATGCATGAGTTTGTATCCTTGTGTGCATGAGTGTGCATATCTTGTTTAGGGGAGTGTGTATCCTTGTGTCAATGAGTGTACATATCATGTGTTATTGAGTGTGTATAATTTTGTGCATGAGTGTGTAAATATTATTTTCTTAAGTGTGTATATCCTATGTTTGTGGGTGTGTGTCTTCACATGTGTGAGTTATTGTGTGTCATTGTGTGTGTTTATCCCCATGTGTGTTTTTGTTTGTGTTGCATATCATGGAAGATGATCGTGGGAATATAATTTCTCATGTTAATGACGAAAGACTTCAAAGTATATCTCATACACAAGAAGCTATTCCAATCCAAATTAAATACTTGGTGATCCATTTCTAAAAGCTTCTTAATAGAAAGATGGAGGTTTTGTATGATATTATTGACAACCTGGAGAATCAACCATGCCTAAGGATGATCAATGATAACATAAATCATGCTCCAACTCCACATCACCCCCATAATATGGAGTAGGAGATGCATAACTATGATGATGATTTTGATGATGTTTCATGGATGATTAGGAGGTTATAAAAACATATATAAGGCCAAAGTATATCAAATAACGATGATGTAATTTGATTTATTAAGGGTATGGTTCACTATTTTAAAGGGAAAAAGCGATTGAGAAACATACTTGGAGTGGGAGAGGCAGATTGAATGGGTTCTTTCATGCCATGGATATTCTGAGGTGAAAAAGGTCAAGCTTTCTTCCCTTTAGTTTTATCATAATGCTTTAATTTAGTGGGATATAATTAAAAAGGATAGGCCTAGGTATAGAGGATATCACATCAACACTTGGATCAATATAATTATTTCCATGTAGAAGAGGTTTGTTCAGTCACATTACCATTGATATCTCTACAAAAAAAATTAAATGCCTCACCCAAGGGAGTAAGAGTGTTGAAGTTTACAATAAGGAGATCAAAATTTCCATGATTAGAGTAAACATTGAGGAGGATCTGGAGAAAACCAGGATGCTATTTTTACATGGTAATAATCATGATATTTGTTGATCAAGTGGAGATGTACCACCATGTAAAGATACAAGACATTATATATCAAGCCACCGAGATGAAGAAACAAATCAAAAGTAGGTGAAACATTAGGAAAACCTCTACTCTTTTCACTACATGGATAAATTCAGGGAATGATATTGGATAACCATCAAAGGAAAAATAGATGATTGATTAAAAAAGTTACTAGGTAATTCTTTCACATAAGAAACCCACTGTTGAGACTAACCAAACAAGGAATCAGGATAGTCGATGTATCAAATCTCAAGGAAGGGGTTACATTTCTTGTGAATGCACAAACCATTACACCATGACCATAAAAAAATTTAGAGAATGAGAGACTAATGGAGAGATCTCGGAGGAGGAATAGGGGGAATCCTGCAAAATTGGAAATGGATAATTTGTATAATATGAATAGATTCTTGTAACTAAGAGAGTTCAAATCATATAAATGACCATTATAGAGAAGGAACAATGAGATACCATTTTCTATATATGGTGGAATATTCTTGGGATGGTATGTGGTGTTATTATTGATAGAGTATGTTGTAGAAATGTAGCAAGCACTAAGTTGGTGGAGAATTTGGGACTTCCAACTTTGAAGCATCAACATCCACATCATCTTCAGTGGTTGAATTTATTGTTGAGAGATGATGGTTACACAACAGGTGAATGTATTTATCAACATTTATAACTACAAGGATGAGGTATTGTGATATTTTATTCCTTTGATGGAATTCCACATTCGGTTTGTTCAACCATGATAGTACGATCGACATGTTACTCATGATGGGTTCTTGAACCGTTATTATTTTTTACTCTGAGGGGAACCTATAATCATCAACCCCATGGAATCCAATAACATTTTGGAAGTTAAAATTTTTAGAAAAAAATAATAAATGCATGATGTGGAAAAAATAGGGAAAATTAAAAAGGATAGAATGAGGGGAAATAGAGAATAAGAGAAGAAAAAATAAAGGAAAAATTAAAAAATTGAGGGAAAATATTTTAGATGAGAGAAAAGTATGATGTTTAATAAAAGATTAAGGTTAAGAAAGCTTTTATTTTTCAGAAAAATGTTTGAGTACTTATGTCTAAATAGGGGATGTTGAACACTAATGGCTTAATATCTCCATTTCCACATGTTTTTGAGTATTTGTTTAGTGAATTTAATGATGTGTTTCCTAAAGAGGTTCCACCTAGTTTTCCACCCAATTGAGGTATTGAGAATCATATTAACCTCATACCCATAGAATCACTACTGAACCACCCATCATATCACCCAAAACTAGAGGAAAAAAGATAAATTAAATGGAAAGTTCAGTATTTTTTGGATGTGGTCTATATCAGAGAGACCCTTAGACTTTTTTTAGTAACAATTATTTTTGTTCCCAAGATGGACGGAATGTTGAGAATGTTAACTGAATTCAAATAGTTCAATAACATCATGGTTCAGTATCTCCACCCTATCTCTAGGTTAGATGACACGTTAGATGAGTTAAATATCTATAATATTTTCTAAAGAATTTATTCAAGAAATGGATAACCTCATATTAGGATGAAATAATGATATGAGTAGAAAACTACATTTAAGAAAAAAACATGGACATTATGAATTGTTAATCATGCCGTTTGGTCTCACCAACATGCCTAAAACATTTATGAGGTTAATGAATCATTATTACATGAATATATTAGAAACATTATGGTATTTTACTAAGATTTTATTTTAGTGTATAGTAGTTCATTATAAGAACATGTAGATCACTTAAGAAAAGTCATAGAGGTTGGACGAGATGAATTGTTTTCTGAAAATATTAAAATTGTAAATTTTTTATTTATAAAATTATTTTCCTTATATTTTTGGTAAGTGGTGATTAATTTTTGGTAGATATTGACAAGATGAGGCTATTTAGGATGGGATGACTCCCATATATTTTAGACATGTAAGATGTTTCCATCTCGTTGTAATTTTTACAGGAGATTTGAAAAGGACATTAGAATATTAGCAGAGCTGGTAAATGAGTTGGAAAAGAAGAATGTTTCATTCAAATGGGGGGAAACCCCAAGAAATGTATTTCCAATATCTCAAATAGAGACTCACCCATGTACTCCTCATTTATCTCCCATAATTTGGTAAGACCATCGAATTTTAATGTGATGTAAGTGGAATTGCAAAAGGAACGTACTCACGTAAGAAATAAATCATGATGTTTTCCTTAGAGAGAAGTTAAATGTACCAAATCTAAACTATGATATATATGATAAAGAGTTTTATTCACTGTTTGGAGTACCAAAAAAATGGAAGCATTATCTATGTACAAAATAAATTTTTATCCATTCTGTTCACGAGGCTCTTAAATACCTTAGGATCAAAGAAAAACTAAATTGGAGACATGAAAGATGGTAAGAATTAATTGAATCATTACCATATGTTATCACACATAAAATGGGTATAGAAACTACTATTATAGATCCAATTTTACGTAGATCTTCTATTTTGTCATTTTCATGTTCTAAACTCCTTTTCTTTGAATAAATTAAGTATTTATATACCACTAATAGTGATTTGGTTCATATTTATGGTCATTATAAACCTAGAGTTAGTTGGTAAATATTTTGTTTACATGATGGATTATTATTCCATACTGATAATATTTATATTCCAAATTTCCCTATCCATTCACTTTTACTAAAGTAGTTACATTCTTGTGGGTTAATGAGACATTTTGGAGTTGAAGAAAATATTAGTGTACTTAGTGAGAATTTTTATTATCATAGTATTTTTAGATATGTTGAAATATTTATGGGAAATTTAATCCCTACCATAAATCCAAATCTAAACTATTCTAACATGGAGTATATCCTCCTCTCCCAAACCCCAACCCCCCTTTGGAAGACATATCAATCGATTTTATTATGGGGTTACCAATGATCATGAGGGGGATAAATTCCATTTTTTATGGTGGATAAATTTTAAAAAATTTAATATCTTATTCCTTTTTCAAAAAACATATGATTTCACTAACATTAAAACTCTTTTATTTTAGGATGCAGAAAAAATAAATTGAATTCTATGGAATGTTTTGTCATATATAGAAAAAAAATTCATCAGTTACATTTGTAAGACTTTATGGATAAAACTATGAAAAAAGTTGCTATTCTCCTTTACTTGTATTATACAAAATGATAGGAAAATAGAGGCGGTGAATCAAACAATGGAAACCATTCTATGGAAAATTGTTATGAATAATATAAAGAATTTGGAGGATTATTTTACACATGTGGAATTAACATATAATAGGGCCTATCATTTCCATTTAATTTTTTTAATTATTTTACCCCCTTTATCATATAAATCTAGTTATATTAATTATATAGGAATCAAATAATATGAATGTGAAAGGGTGTGTAAAATTCATCAAGAAACTCTATGAAATGGAAAGGAAAAATATCAAGCCAATGACTCAGAAATATGTGGACCTAGAAAAAAATGGTCATAAGAAAGTGTTGTTTGATTTTGGTGACTTATATAAATTCATATTAAAAAGGAAATATTTCCTGACTATCGGAAATCAAAACTCATTCCATTTGGATACAAACCATTTTGGGTGCATGAGAATATTAACAAAGATACTAACAAGATAGATTTCCTTGGTGAGTATAGTTTTAGTGCCACTTTAATTTTTTCTTATCTTTATCATTTTTGCGTGTGGAAGATGGAGAATCAAGGGATAATCCTTTCCAAGGTGGGGAGGACGATGAGAACCATATTAAATGGGCCTATTATTTCACTTATTCAATCTCTAATAAGATTTTTTATGCTTGGTCGGCATGGTTGCATGAATTTTGTATCCTTTACCACATAGGGAATCTAGAATGGAATCTTTAGACACAAAAGTAAAATTTGATTGGCTAGGTACTCAAAGTTTAATCTGGTGGGATATAGGTGGAAACATGCACTATTTTTCTAAAAGATGACTTTACTAAAAAATTATATTTTCAAAATTAAGGGGACACGATAGGTTTAGCCTTCATGACTTTAGGGTATTAGACAATTGACTATTTTATCACCCCTTGGATATAAATAGAAACTATATGGAACTTGTAAACAATTATTGATTGTAGTAGAGATATAATTCTTTGTTTCTCTTAGTTTTCTGAAGATTTATTATGTTATCCACTTTCTCTTGTGGATTCTTTCATTGTCAAAATACAAGTTAGACTGGTGATCTGAGATCAAAGATCCTTCAATTCTATTCCTCAACCCATGTGCCTTGTTGTGTGGATTTTTCATTAAATCCCTCACTTGAGTGTGTTTTCTATGTAGTAATTCACACCCTAAATAAATTTGATTGAATAAATACATCCACTATTTAAACCAATCATTAACTACTTATTCATAAACCACATACTTCATCTACATCCACATTCCATGAAGATTGGGCCACCCCGAGCATCTTCCATCAGGTTTTTAATTTCATTATGGCCTTTTATGGGTTTTATAATTTTTTGGGTTTTTAGGGTTTCTAAGTGTTTTTAGGTTTTTAAGGTTTTATAAGGGTTTTTACGGTTTATAGGGGTATTTATGTTTTTATGAATTTTTAGGATATTTATTGTTTTTAGGGTTTTAGGTATTTTTATTGTTTTTAGTGGTTTTAGGGTTTTTATCATTTTTAGGTTTTAGGTATTTCAAGTGTTTTGAGTTTTTTATGTTTTCTCAAGAGTTTTTAGAGTTTTAGGGGGTTTTATATTTTTAAGTATTTTTTATTTTCAGATTATTTAGTATTTTTATGGTTTTTTGGGTTTTTAGTTATTTTGATGGTTTTTAGGGGTTTTATGGGTTTTAAGGGATTTAGGGTTTTTATTTTTTAAAGGATTTAAGTTTTTATAGGTTATTACGATTT
Source organism: Viscum album (assembly GCA_963277665.1). Taxonomy (NCBI): domain Eukaryota; kingdom Viridiplantae; phylum Streptophyta; class Magnoliopsida; order Santalales; family Viscaceae; genus Viscum; species Viscum album. The sequence goes on from OY728159.1 coordinate 2,048,772,021, forward strand.
TCATAGGGGTTTTCATTGTTTTCAAGGATTTTCTCTTTTTTCTGGATTTTTAGGATTTTTTTTGAGATTTATAAATTTTTATCATTTTTAGAGATGTTGAGGGGTTTTAAGGTTTCTATGTTTTTTTTGTTTTTTGGGGGGTTTATGGGTATTTTATTTTTTTGGATTCCTTCTGGGTTTTTAGTGTTTTTTATCATTTTCATGGGTTTAAATGATTTTTAGAGTTTTTAGTGGATTTTAGTGTTTTGTTGTTATAAGGTTTTTAGGGTTTTTAGGGGCTTTATGGTTTTGATGTCTTTTATGGTATTTGGGGTTTTTTGGGGTGTTAGTATTTTTTGGTTTTTTTGGGTTTTAAGTGTTATTAGGTTTTAATTTTTTCTTAGGGGTTTTCAACTTTTATAGGGGTTTTTACTTTTTTTTTGTATTTTTAGGGTGTTTTTTTTATTTTAATTGTCTTTTAGGGGTTTTAGGGATTTTGATATTTTTTAGGGCTTTTAGTGTTTTAGGTTTTTCATTATTTATTTTTTAGGGGTTTTAATTTTTTTTAGATTTTTAAGGTTTTATTAGGGGATTTCAGATTTTTTACATTTTAGGGTTTTTATGCTTCTTATGGTATTTTAGGGTTTTTAGGTATTTTGACGGTTTTTCTGGTTTTTCTAGTTTTTTGGGTGTTTAAGGGTTTTGGGAGTTTTTAGGGGTTCTAACTAGTTTAGAGGTTTTTAATGTTTAAGGGGTTTAATGATTTTCTAGATTATCATGTGGGTTTATAGTTTTTATTGGTTTTTATAGTATTTAAGGTTTTTAGGATTTTTATGGGTTTTTAGGGTTTTTAGAGTTTTTCATGTTTTTAGGTACTTAGGGGTTTTAAGTGGTTTTTGGTTCTAAATGTTTTCTTATGGTTTTATTTGGTTTTGCTTTGTTTATTTCATTTTTAGTTATTTTTAGCTATTTTAGCACTTTATGGTTTTTAAGGTATTTAGGGAATTGAGGGAATTTAGGGGTTTTAAAGTTGTTAAGTGTTTTTATCAGTTTTTAGGTTTTTTAGGAGTTTAAATGTTATTAGGTTTTTATTTTTTTTCTTAAGGTTATTCAGGGTGTTTTGGGTTTTTTACATTTTTAGGGATTTTATGGAATTTTTTGTGTTTTATTGGTTTTTATGGTTTTAGGGATTTTAGAATTTTTTGGGTTTATTTCGGGTTTTAATGGTTTTTTTAGTTTAATGGGATTTTTTTTGCTTTTTAGGGTTGTATGTATTTTATATTTTGTAAAATTTTGGTGTTTAAAGGGTTTTTACTGTTTTTAGTGGTAATTTAGTGTATTCATGTGTTTTTTTGGGGTTTTAGGGTTTTTAAAATTTTTACGTTTTTATGGGTTTTAAGATTTTTTGGGTCTTAAGGATTTATTAGAGGGGTTTTTGGATTTTATAGTTTTTTACATTGTTAGGTATTTTAAAGATTCTTTATGATTTTAGTGGTTTTAAAGGTTTTTTGGATTTTGAGGGCCTGTGGGTTTCTGTTGTTTTTCAGGCTTTTGGCTTTTTAGCATTTTTATGGTTTTAGGGGTTTTAAGTGTTTTTTAGTTTTTAAGGTTTTTTAATGGTTTTAAGGTTTTTTGAGTTTCTTATGATTTTATGGATTTTATGGTATTTTAGGAATTTTATGGGTTTTTGGGTTTTTAGGGATTTTTAGTGGTTCTGTGGTTTTTAATGGTTCTATTGGTTTTTATTGTTTTTTGGATGTTAGGTTTTTTTTGAGATTTTTATTTTTTTAAAACTTTTTTTATCATTTTTAAATAATTTTAGGGGTATAAAGGGATTATATGTTTTATTAGGGATTTTTTTATGGGTTTTAAGGGATTTTATGGGTTTTTGGGTGTTTTTATGTGTTTCAGGGGTTTTTTGTATTTTTTTGTGACTTTTTTGGGTTTTTAGGGTTTTTAGAATTTTTTGGTTTTCTTTCAAGGGAAAATATATATATATATCAACAGCTTTCAATTTATTTTAAGAGTTTTATGTGTTTTTAGTTTTTATGATTTTCTATCGGTTTTTCATGGTTTTAGGGTTTTTTATGTTTCTAGGTATTTTTAGGACTTTCTAGCATCTTTATGTGTTTTTAGTGTTTTTATGAATTTGGATGGGTTATAGGGGTTTTAGTGTTTTATGGTTTTTATGTTTTCTCGCGTATTTCATGATTTTAGGGGTTTTATGTATTTTTAGTTTCTGACTGTTTCATTAGGGGTTTTCAGGGTTTTAGGGTTTTTATGTTTTAGGTATTTTTTATGGATGAGTTAGGATTTTTATTATTTTTTTGGGGTTTTAGGGTTTTTAGGGTTTTTGGGGTTTTTTTGGGGGGGGGGGGGTTTAGGGTTCATTTCAATTATTATTGGGTTCTACAGTTTTTATTGGTTTTTTGGGTCTTAAGATTATTATGTTTTTTATGGTTTTAGGGGATTTAGGGGTTTAAGGTCTTTTTTAGGGTTTTTAGGGTTTTCATTATTTATAGGTTTTTAGGGGATTCAAGTGTTTTTAGTTTTAAAAGGTTTTCTAAGGGGTTTTTAGTGTTTTTAAGGGTTTTATTTTTTAGTTAGTTTTTGGGACCTTTTGATATTTTTAATTTTTTTTTTGTTTTTTAGGGATTTTAATGGTTTTTGGGTTTTTAGGTTTTTTAGGTTTTATTTTTTTGAGGTTTTAATTTTTTCTTAGTTTTTGTGGGTTTTAGGGTTTTTTATGTGTTTTTAGTGATGTTTAGGGAATTTTATGGTTTTTTTTATTTTTTGGGGTTTTTTAAGATTTTGAGGGTGTTTTAGTTTTAAGGATAATTTTTTGTTTTTAGTGTTTTTGTTTGTTTTTAGGGTTTATTAAGTCTTATTTTTTATGTTTTTAGGGGTTTAAAATATTTTTAGGTTTTTTATAAGATTTAATTATTTTTATGGGTTTTAGGTGTTTTAAGATTTTTAAGGGTTTTTATGATTTTAGGGGTGTTTCTAGTTTTAGGAAATTTTTAGGGCCTATTTACGGCTTTTAGGGGTTCTAGAGTTTTTTTATGTTTTTAGGTGTTATTAGTGTTTTTAGGTTGTTAATATTATATTTTTGTATTTTTTGTGTTTTTAGGGTTTTTTATGTTTTAGGGGTCTTTTAGGATATTTATGGTTTTTAGGTATTTTTAGGGTTTTATAGGTTTTAGGGGTTTTGAGGGTTTTTACAATTTTTTTTGGTTTTTAGTGATTTTAAATATTTTTAGGTTTTTAAGGTTCTCATTGAGTTTTTTAGGGGATTTACATTTGAATGAATTTTTAGAGTTCATTATTTTTATGGTTTCTTAGTTTTATAGGGATTTTGATGGTTTTTGTGGGTTTTTAGGGGCTTATGGTTTTTTATGTTATAAGGATTATTTGAGTTTTTTGGGTATTTAATGTTTTTTAATGTTTTTAGGGGTTTAAAGTTTATATATATATATTTAGTGGTTTTTAGATATTTTATTGGGTGTTAGAGTGTTAAATGTTTTTATAGGTTTTTATGTTTTTATGGTTTTTAGGGTTTTTTAATGTCATTGTCATTTTTTAAAAAAATTGGGGTTTTTTGTATGTTTTGGCTTTCACAGTTTTCTTATAAGCTTTTAGGGTTTTGGGCTATTTTATGTTTTAAGGATTATTGGTCTCTTTTTTCTTTTTATGGTTTTTAGTGATTTTATGGTTTTTATGAAGTTTAAATTTTTTTAGGGTTTTTAGTGTATCTTTGGATTTCTAGAGTTTTAAATGTTTTATGGTTTTTAACTATTTCTAAGGGATTTTTAAAGTTTTATATATTTATGGGTTTTAGTTTTTTTACATATTTTATTTTTTAAGTTTTATGGATTTGGAGGGGTTTTAGGGTTTCTTTAGCGTTTTATGTATATTTATGTTTTTTCGGGTTTTAGGGGTTTTGTTTTTTTATGGTTTTTATGGGTTTTTAGAGAGTAAAGAAGGTGTTTAAAGGGTTTGTATATTTTTTAGTGGGGTTTTATGGTTTTATTATTTTTAGGGTTTTAAGGTTTTCAGGGTATTTTTAGATATTTTTAGGGGTTTTAAGGTGTTTTTTGGGTTTTATGATTTTTAGTAATTTTTTTTGTTTTTAGGGGTTTTAATCATTTGTATGGATTTTTAGTATATTTAGTATTTTTATGTTTTTTTGGGTTTTAGGGATTTTGACGATTTGGGGGGGCGGGTTTGGGTTTTTTAGGGGTTTTAAGGGTTTTTGTTGGTTTTTATGTTTTTAGGGGTTTTAGGTGTCTTTAGGTTTTAATGTTTTCTTAGTGTTTTTCAAGGTTTTAGGGGTTTTTGTATTTTTAGGAATTTTTAGGGATTGTTTTTTGAATTTGTGGGTTTTTAGGGATTTTGAGGGGGTGTAGGGTATTTTGGGGTTGTAAGGGTTTTTCTTTGCATTTTTAGGGTTTTTTAGTTTTTTATAATTTTAAAGGTTTTTTAGAGTTCTTTAACATTTTTCAGGTTTTAATGGGTTTTTAGAATTTTTAGTGGTTAATAGTGTTTTTTGGGATTTTAAGTTCTTTTAATGTTTTAGGATTTTATATGGTTTTTAGAGGTCTTAGGTATTTTTTTCTTTTAAGGATTTTTACTGTTTTTATCATTTAATTGGTTTTTAGGGGATTTATGTGTTTCTAGGGTTTAATGGTTTTCATATGGGTTTTCTTGGTTTTAGGTTTTTTTACATGTTTAGTGATTTTTAGTTTTTTATATAATTTTTATATTTTTAGGGTTTTTATTGATTTTGAGGTTTTATAGGGATTTTAGGGGTTTTAAGGTTTATTTGGGGTTTTAGAATTTGTTAGGTTTTTTGTGGTTTTAAGTGTTTTAGGTTTTTAAAATTTTGTTTACTTCTTTTAGGGCCTTTTTGAGCTTTTATGTTTTTAGGTATTTTATGGAATTTTCTTTGAATTTTATGGTTTTTAGTGTTTTCAAGGATTTTGAGGTGTTTGGGTTTTTTTTGGGATTTTAATGTTTTTTTAGTTTTTATAACCTTTTAGGGGTTTAGATGGGTTTTATAGTTTTTATTGCTTTTGGGGTTTTATGGGTTTTAGGGGTTTTTATGGTTTTAGGGGTTTTTTTGTTTTTAGGGGTCTTAAGTTCTTATTAGGGGTTTATGGAATCTAGAATTATTGTTGTATTTAGGGGTTTTTAAGTGTTTTATCTTTTTAAGGATTTCTTAGGGATTTTTTGGTTTTTATGGGTTTTCTTAAAGTTTGAGTGATTTATAATGATTTTTATGATTTTTTTGTTTATATGGATTTTATGTATTTTGATGGGTTTTAGTGGATTTATGGTTTTCTAGGGTTTTATGTTTTTTATGATTTCAGGGCTTTAATATGCTTTTAGTTTTGTAAGGTTTTCTTAGGGTTTTTTGTCTTTTGTTTTTTTATGTTTTTAGGGGTTTTAGTTATCTTTAAGATTATTATTGTGTTTTAGGATTATATGGGTTTTGAAGTTGTTAGGATTTTTAGAGTTTTTAGGGGGTTTTTTGTTTTTTTTTATTTTTTGGAATTTTTTGGACTTTTTTGAGTTTCTAGGGTTTTTGGAGTTTTCTTATAATTTTTGGTAGTTTGAAGGTTTTTAGAGTATTATTGGTTTTTAGTGTTTTTATGGGTTTTAAGGGTTTTATGGATTTTAGTGGTTTTATGGTTTTAAGGGGTTTTAAGGGTTTTAGGGTCTTTTAGGGATTTTTTAGTTTCTTAGGGGACTTATGTGTTTTTAGGTTTTTATGGTTTTCATAGGGGTTTTCAGGGTTTTTAGTGATTTTTACATTTTTTGGGATATTCATGTATATTTTAGGGGTTTTATGGTTTTTAGAATTTTTAGGTATTTTAAGGGTTTTTAGGATTTTATTGGTTTCATTTTTTTTAGGTTTTTTAGTGATTTTTAGGGATTTTGGGTTTTTATGTTATTTTTATGGGTTTTCATATTTTTCATGTTTTTTATGTTTTTATGGATTTTTGGGATTTTTAATATTTTTATGGGTTTTACATTTTTAGGGATTTTTTAGGGTTTTAAGGGGTTTCAATGGTTTTTTGGGGTTTATGTATTTTTTATGGGTTTTATGGATTTTAGATTTTTTTAACATTTTTATGGGTTTAGTTTTTTTAAGAATTTTTATGGAATTTTTTGGATTTTTATGTTTTTTGGGTTTAATGGTTTTTAGGGGTTTTAGTGTTTTAGGGTCTTATTAGGGTTTTTAAGGGTTTTAGAATTTTTATATTTTTAGGGGTGTAAAGTGTGTTTAGATATTTATGTTTTTCATAGGGGTTTTCTAGGTTTTTAGTGGGTTTTAATTTTTTATGGATTATTATAGCTTGTTTAGAGTTTTATGGTTTTTAGTGTTTTTAAGGATTTTGTGGGTTTGGGGTGTCATGTTATTAATTTTTTTGTAGGTTTTTAGGTATTTTAATTTTTTTATTATGTAAGGATTTCAAAAGGTTTTTCTGGGTTTTTAGGGATTTTAAAATTTTATGGAATCGTAGGGGTTTTTAGTAATTTTTTAATATTTTTAGGAATTTTGAGGCTTTTAGTGTTTTAGGGGTTTTAGTGTTTTCTAGGGTTTCTAGAGTAGTTTTAGTTTTTAGGTGTTTTCTGTTTTTTATGTTTTTAACATTTTTATAGTGTTATATGGGATTTTAGGGTTTTTTATGTTTTTATAGATATGTAGGTAATTTTTGGGATTTTTATAGTATTTTGAGTTTTTAGGGAAAAAAATATGTTATACCCTGCATGTTCGGACCCCCAAAAATTATTAAAAAAATTTAAAAGAAATTCATCACAAGGAAGGTTAAAAAAATTGTGTGTGAAGTTCAACCTTCATATCCGAGTCCACTACGGCCATACACCAGTGTGGGGTGGTAAAAAACCACACTAAGCTCCTCTCCACAAGTGCCCTCTTAGAGAGTACATCTACCACCATGTTCACTTCCCTATAGTCATGTAAAACATCAATAGTGCGACTATGAGATTGAATGAGGCATTTAATCCAGTGTGGAATAATTCTCCAAGGAACTCTCCTAGAATTATTCCTAAGGGAGTCTACCACTAACATCGAGTAAGATTCAATTCAGAGAAAGTTTTACACAAATTTAACTGAAAACTTAACGACCTTCACCAATTACCAGAGTTCAGACTCATAAGAACCTCCATTGACAATGTAGTAGAAGGAGAACCCTTTCAAAAAACACCAATTTTTGAGAAATACACAACTACGTCCTAAGGGACTGGGTACACCTGAGGCCCTTTTATCTACATTGACTTCAATCCATGATGAAATCAGGGGAATTCATTGAATAAACTTCCACATCTTTGGATTTTTTTCTCCTACCAGAAACACCATCTATAATAAAAGTGATTAAATCATAACATAATTATCCCTGAAAACTATTTGAATTTAGGAAGCTGCATGGATATCCTTGTGGATGGCCACAAATCCTTCATAAAATGAGATCCACTTAGTGTCAAAAGTAGCTGCATTATGAGCTACCTAGATATCTGTAAAAGGTGATGTATTGGCAGTAAGTGGTAGGTTATAAACCTTCTCACTGAGTTTAAAAGCAGTAATACTACACATTAGGTCAACCGGTTGACAGTAAATTTGAATCACAATGCCAAACACGACTTTAAAAAGTGCGCAAAGATCAGAAGCATACTTGCAATGCATAAACATGTGTTTTGAACCTTCCTCATCTTTCATGCAAAGATTGAAAATCTAAGAAAACCATAATCCATATTTTTTCAAATATTTATGAAAAGGAATATGGTTTTTCCATTTCTTCCATAGTAGAAAATTTTTATAGGGTTGAATGAATGGATTTCTAAATTTAATCAGCCATGTTGGGGCAATGTTTCCATGCAGATTCTTATACATGTAGAAATACCTTATATTAAGATTTCCAATGGGATTGTGATTCCATATAAGAGTATTAGTATCAATTAAATATCACATTTGAGCATCCATAATTACTGGAGAAGGAAATATCTCAAAAAACTCTGTAATTCTTTAATACAATTAGTAATGCACTTGTGATAAATATTGTGTGGTGACACCACCAACTCAGCAAGAGGGCTATACAAACAGGTTTTAGTCTATTATTTGAGAGTATAGTTCTTTGAAACAACCCATTTAGAGCAGAACATGATGTCATTTAGAATAATTCTAATAGAAGCCTATGTAGAAGATTGAATTTATCCATAGAATCCACCATAAAGCTTTGGAATAAATCCATCCTTTAGAAAATCCATGCCATCATCCTATGATTTCATCAAATTCCAGTTAAACTTTCCTAGTAGTGAATCATTGAATTTTATGATATCATTGATTCCAAGTCCACCCATGTCAACTATCTTGGTGTATTCCTTCCAATAAACATTAACATGTTTCTTTCATTAATACTTCCTTCTAGGAAAAGTTCCTGATCTTGGTCTGATGATATCTAATGAGAGGGACAAGCCATCTATAAATATAGAAGTAGTGAACACACATTGAGGTGATGAATTAATTAATCATGCATACCCTTACTACATGAGACGTATTTTTTCCCTTACATTTAGTCAATTGATTGTTAATCTTGATCGAAATATTCTCAAGGTGGGAGATTTTGACTTTTCCTCAGAATAGGTCTATAAAAAGCAACTAAAAGGGTAATGATCCAATTTTCACCCCAAGGCCTCTGTAAATTCAAATTTTCTTGGAGACTAAGATTCATTTTACAAATACCATCAAGGATTTTTTCTAGTTGATAGATTTCCCTCCCACTTTTTCGTATTGGAGAAAGATCATTCTAATTGATACAAGAGTTACTTTTGTGTATTTTCAAACAAGTGGATTTCATCCTCAAAAAAGATGTGAGGGGGAACATGGAGATACCTTCCTTCCCTTATCATCTATTAAATTCGAGCATGGGAGAGTTCTGTGATTCAACGACAAAGATAGTCCTCAAAAAATTCAAAAATGAGGTCTGAGATTGGGTCTCCCTGCCTAACACCATAGGATAATTTAAAAAACACTTCGGTGATCCATTGATAAGAACTAAGACACTAGAATTAGTCAAGATAGTAGGTATTATATTGATAAAGGGGGATGATAACCCATATCTACCAAGGTCTTTGAAGATAAAACTCCACTTTATAGTATCAAAAGGCTTTGAAGTGTCCAGAATCAAAAAAAGGTCCCATCCTTGGATTCATATTGCATGATGTTAATACCTTCTAAATAATTATAAAGGAAGTTATGGATTCTTATTCCAAGAACAAACACAAAATGGTTGGGTGAAATTAAATTCTATATAATCTTACCAAATATCATTGTAAAAATTTTGTTAATGATTTTCGGAAGGGTTTTTCTAATAGAAATTGGTCTTAATTCACTAATATCAATAGCATTTTCAGTATATAGAATTAGGGAAATAAAGTGATAATTAATTCCATAAGGTATGGAGGTGGAAATGAATAATTACCTAATAGAATTTGTGATCTTCACAAGCATAAAATCCCAGTAGGACATGAAACACATGTTTCTAAAACCATCTGGACCTACATCACTATCCATATTCAAGGAATACATGGAATTTTTGACCTCTTCCTTGGGGGGTGGGGGCAGTAAGGTCAGTGTTCTGATGCTCCTCAAAACAAGGTAATATAAAGGTAGTAAGATGGGTGTTGTCTCTATAGCCAACATCATTGTATAGTTCCTTAATGTATTCCACCATGGAACATGATATGTCTATTTAATATGTGAGAAGAGAACCAATAATGAAAATGGAGTCTGGTCCTCTCTTGTATTTCCTATCCTTATAAAATCGGTGAAAGAATTTAGAGTTTTTATCACCATTAGTGAGCCATTAAATGTTGAGCTTATATTTCACAATCCTTTCCTTCTGAGATAGAAGATCATCCAGCTTAGCATGTATCTAGAGATCTTCACATGAGATAAAATTATGTATCTGGTTGGAATTATGGAATATGAAAAGTTGATTCTCAGTAGCTTTGATGTCCTCATCCATACTATAAAAGGAATTTTGAACCCATTCTCTCACGAGAGCTTTAATTGTTTGAGTTTGGAATATTCTATGTGAAGGGGGATTCCAACAATGATGGAATTATATACATTGATCACAACCTCCCTACATCCAGGAATAGTGATATAAGAACTATTAAATTTAAAAGGAAGAAGGGCTGGCCCCATGTTGTCCATCTTGATATCAACAATGAGAGGATTATGATCCGAGTTGAATTTGGGAAGAGTGAGTCCAGATAGATATATGGGGGATCCAATTTCATTTAGTTGACTGAATCATATGCCAATTTAACTCTCTTGCCATCTGTTAATGGTTAATATACCACATGTTATGTTTTCACTAGAAATAGGGACCTCGGTGAGGATACAATGATCAATGCATTGAGAAAACTCATTAGTAGCAGTTATTGAGGAGAAGGAACCAATATTTTTATCTGATTTTGGAACGGTATTAAATTCACCAATAATAATCAAATTTTTATACATATCCTCATTCAACAGAGTAAATTTATTCCAAAGGTCTCTTTTAATGATATACGAGTGGGATACATACAAAAAAGAGAGGGTGGCAGCGGCAGCATACAATTGGATTGAGAGGGAAATAATTTGAGACATAATCTCTTATAAAAGAAGATGAATGTCATCATACTTAAATACCCATATGGTTTCGAAGGAAACATCATTCCTATTATTAAAAACAAAGGAATATCCCAGAGAAGACCAATTGAAATCCTTTTAGTTCTCAAAGTTCAGCATAGGTTCAGAAATTCCAACAATCATCGTCTTGTTAGAAACAAGAAAATGCTTAAGGGTTGGGACCATGGTGGAATTATCAAGCCCCTGAAAATCCCAATACAGGATCTTAATTAGTTATGAGGGGAGAATCTAGGGTGAGGTAATCCAAAATTATTTACCCTGTTATAGGTAGAATTACCCTTCTTTTTTATTTTTTTTCTTTTTTCATGTGCCTGCCTATAGGGTTCAAGGTTGTCTGGGATTTAATGGCATCATCAATCCGGTCACCACCCTCAGGGTCTTGGGTGTACTCATTCTAATCAAACTTTATAGAATCATCCCAAAAAACTTCTACTGATAGGATTTAATTTATTGGAGGAGGAAATACCTTCTTTATGTGGATCCACATACGAGGTCCTTTTAGTATAATTGTCTGCATACACAAAAGTGAAGGATTCCTCACTAGATTTATTCATAGCGGAGCCCGCTGCCAAGTCTAGGCATGCCCAAGCTGAGGAAATAGGGGAGGTAGCCTTCAATTGGGACTAAGGGGATTCAACCCCAGTAAGGTAATGATTTGTGTGATGTTGGTGAATACAGAAAATATCATCTTCAATCATAAAAATAGGAAGGACTAGATGAGAAACCTCCATGATGGGGGAATAACCCATGGTGACAGATTTTGAGACACTAGAAACATCGAGAATAACATTTTTTCAGGAACTCCTCAACATGAATCCAAGATTCAAGACCTCCTTTTAGGTGAGAGGGTGTGTCTAGAATAGAAAGATCTGCCCTATCAGATGAAACCAGATAAGGGGTGCCTATCCTCTCTTCAAATAGTAGAGGGATTGTTCCAGTGAAATTTACACGGGTTGTCTGCTCCTTAGTTATATTGGAAGGGGCCACCATAGCCTATTTAGAAGCAGGCATAGAAGAGAAAACCTAAATATGTCCATTATGGGATGATTAAGAGGCCATGGGATTATAAAGATAGTCCTTAGGATATGAACCCTTAGGCTGGAAAGGTGGGGGTTGGGAGGAACATGATTCCACTACTAACCATTCCAACAGTGTCACTTGGAGGCGCTAGAATCATGCACATAGAAGTTGGAAACACTATACCCTTTCATATATCTAAATAAAGAAAGTAGATGGCCAAAATAGTTTCAATTAGATCATAATTTCATCCTTATTTCATACTGTATATCAAGAGAGAGGTTGTCCTAATGTGTGTTGAGAAAAATTCCTCAACTAGCATACTTTCCATGTCAACTTCTAGAAGAACTCTAGCATAATGCCCATATCTTAGGTTGTCTGCTTCCCTATCAATTTTTATAGGGTATACAACAAAGGATGAAATCTACCTTGTGATCTCGATATTATAGCATAGGAAACTCGACTTACAAATATGAATACAAACATGAGCGAAAGTTTTCTTCATGTTGGAGGGGTCAAAATTCCAATCCTAATCGAAGATTCAAAGAAGGCCTGGTTTGAGATTAAGCATTCCAAAAATCCATGACCTCCTCTTTTAGCCATCTAAAGGATGGAAAATGTGATATTATACTATTCTTATGACTGTCATTTTTCATACATCAAACTCTAATGTTTTACCAATTAACTTAACAAGGTCACTAAATTGCCACTGCTTGTCCCCTTTCTTAATCATCACTCTAGCAATGATGGAGAAGCGACACAATCTCAAACATTCTTCAACATACTCATGGTTTGCAGAGACATGGGCCACATTCCCTTTATTGATAACATTCCCTAGATATGGAACACTAAATCTGAGAATGAAAACAAAGCCATTTCTTTCACAACCTCGATAAAATTATTCCTCACACCGACCGTCTCTAGAGCCAGATGATAGCCAGTTGGCTTCAAAATTTTGGGATTATAGAGTTCAAAGTGATCCATATGTCCAACCAAATCCAACTAATCTGATAGTGGATTTGACTTCCTATATTCTGATTCCAATGTATAACATTGTACACCATCCTCAGGCTTACCAGAATTCGCTCCAAACTTATAATGAAAGATCAGAACCAGATGAGAAGAGATCGGGATTTCAATCTTACCATCAGAAGGAATCAATAGCTTGGAATCCACATAACCCTTGATATCTCCTGATCCCTTTCTATTATCCACATTCATTATTTTTATTAGTTATTTTTAATGTTTTTGTGTTTTAGGTATTTTAGGGTATTTTTATGGTTTTCTGGGTTTTTAGAGTTTTTTAACATATTTATGGGTTTACAGGGTTTTTTAGAATTTTAGTGGGATTTTTTTCCTTTTAAATGTTTTAGAGAGTTTTAAAGTGGGGTTGGGGAGGGTGGTTAGGGTAATTTTAGAATTATTCAGAGTTTTAGAATTTTTTTTAGGCGTATTAATTGTGTTTTGGTTTTTATTTTTTTTCAGGGGTTTCATGGTTTTTAGGTATTTATACGTTTTTAGTTATTTTGAGGGGTTTTAAGGATTTTTATTGTTTTTAGGCATTTTGAAGGGTTTTTTGGTATTTTAGAATTATATTTTGTTTTATAGGGGTTATAAGTGTTTTTATTATTTAAAGCTGTCTTAGGGATTTTAATGGTTTTAATGGATTTTAGGGATTTTGAGGGTTTTTAGTGTTTTTAGGTTTTTATGGGGTTTTTGGTTTCCTGAGAATTTTTAAGGGGTTTAAGGGTTTGTATATTTTTCACGTGTTTTGGGGTTTAAAGGTTTTTTTACAATTTTTTTGGTCTTAGGGTTTTTTGTGTTTTAATGTCCTTAGGGGATTATTTGGTTTTTAGGGGCTTATGTGTTTTTAGGGGATTTTATGTTTTTTTGTGTTTTTAGAGTTTTTGAGGTTTTTTGGGGTTTTTTGGGTTTTTATATTCTTAAATTTTTCTTAGGGGTTTTTGGGTTTTTAGTGTTTTTTATATTATTAGGTATTTTTAAGATTTTTATTGATTTTTTTTGGCGATTTTTTTTAATTTCTGGGGTCTTAGGGTTTTTTGTGGTTTTATGGTTTTTTCAGTGTTTTTAGTTTTTCTAGGGCTCTTAAGTGCTCTTAGGTTTTTAAGGTTTTCTTATGGGATTTATTTTTTTTTTATGGTTTTTACATTTTTTATGGATATATAGGCATTTTTTAGAAATTTTATAGGTTTTAAAGGTTTTTATGGAATTTGAGGGGTTTTAGGGGTTTTAGGGTATTTAGTGTTTTTTGATTTTTAGGGGTTTTATGTTTTTTTCGTTTTTAATGGTTTTATTTTGGGTTTTATTGGGTTTTATGGTTTTTTTACATTTCTATGGAATTTTTTGGATTTTATGATTTTTATTGTTATTATATTTTTATGGATTTTGAGGATTTTTATTGTTTTTATGGTTTTTGACTTTTTTTGTTTTTTTATTTTATAATTTTTTTTGAGTTTTTTAGGGTATTAAAGATTTATATAGTTTGAAAAGTTTTTAGTGGTTTAAAGGGATTTTAGTGTTTTTAGTGTGTTTGTAGGGTTTTATATATTTTTAGGGGCTTCTAAGGTTTTTTTGTGTTTTTATGCCTTTTATTAGTTTTATGGTTTTTTGGGTCTTTTCATGGTTTAGAGTTTATATATATTTTTTAGTTTTTTTAATTTTTTTATGTTTTTAGGGTTTTGAGGTTCTCTTAGTGGTTTTTAGGTTTTAAGGTTTTTAACATTTTTCCGGATTTTTAATGGATTTTTAGGATTTTTATGGTTTTTAGGGATTTTTAGGGTTTTTATGGTTGTTAAGGTTTTATGGTTTTATATATTTTTTATATTATTTATGTTTTTTAAGTTTTTTTAGTTTATTGAGTTTATCTAAGTGTTTTTAGGGGTTTTATGGTTTTTTAGTTTGTTAGGGATTCTTAGGGTTTTAATGTTTTTTTTGTTTTTTAGGGTTTTTATGGACTTTTTTTGGTGTTTAGGGATTGCTGAGTTTTTTAGGAATGTAATGTTTTTAGGTTTTTAAACATTTTTAAGGGTTCCAAATTTATTTAGAGTTTTTAGTGGTTTGTTGGTTTTTTATGGTTTTTAATATTTTTAAGGGTTTTATGGGGTTTAGGTGTGTTATTTTCTTTTAGGGGGGTTTAGTTTTATTGGTTTTTTATGTTATTGACGGGTTTTATGTGTTTTTAGGTATTTAAGGTTTTATTTGGGGTTTAAATGGGATTAGGGGTATTTTTTTGTTTTTTTGGGATTTTTACATCATTTTTGGGATTTTTATAGTTTTTATGGTTTTAAATGATTTTTATTGTTTTATAGTTTTTAGGGTTTTAGGGGTTTTAATGTTTTGAGGGGTTTTAAGGGTTAATGTAGTTATTAAATTTTAAGTCTTTCAAAGTGGGTTTCTAGGTTTTTTTTTATAATTTTAGGGATTTTAGGTTGGTTTTTATTTTTATGGTTTTTAGGTTTTTTATGGATTTGAAGGGTTTTTAGGGGTTTGAGGGGTATTTTTGATATTTTATCATTTTTATGTTTTAATATTTTGAATTTTTAAAGGTCTTTAAAGTTTTCATTGTATTTTTCAAGGGTTTTAGAGTTTTTTTGATTAATTTGATTTTTAGTTCTTTATTATGATTTTTTGGTGTTTTAGGATTTTTAAAGATTTGTAAGGTTTTTAGGGTTTTATGGTTTCTTTGTGGGTTTTAGGGTTTTTCTAGGTTTCTTGAGGTTTTAAATGTTTTTAATTTTTAACCTTCTATTAGTCTGAGGAGTTTTTAGAGTTTTTAGTTGTTTGGGGGGTTTTATGGTTTTTAAGTTTTATAGTTTTTAGGGGTTTTATGGTTTTAGGGACTTTTAATAGTTTTTTGGGTTTTTATAAAAAAAATTTTGGTTTTTATATGTTTTTATTATTTTTAGGTTTTTAATATTTTCATAGTGTTTTTCAGGGTTTGGGGGGTATTTATGTTGTAGGGATATTTGAAGCATTTTTCATATTTTTAGGGGTTTTATGTTTTTTATGGATTTTGTGGGGTTTTATCATATTTTGTTGTGTTTAGGGTTTTTAGCGTTTTTATGGTTATTAATTTTTTATGTTCTTTAGGATTTTAGGATTTTTAGTTTTTTTATTTCTTATTGTTTTTAAAGGTTTTATAGTTTTTATTTTTATCGAGATTTTGAGGGATTCTTCGATATTTATATGTATTTAAATGGTTTTATGGATTTTGAGGGTTTTATAGGTTATTTAGGGTTTCAGGCTTTTATGGCTATTTTAGGGTTTTATGTTTTTTTAGATTTTCTTAGGGTTTTTATGGGTTTTAGAGTTTTAAAAGTTTTTTTGGGACTTAAAGGATTTTTTAGAGTTTTTATAGGTATTTAGGGATTTTTGTGTTTTTAGGGTTTTAGGGGGTTTTAGGCATTTGAGGGCACTTTTAGGGTTTAGGCTTTTAATGTTTTTAGGTTTTTAGGGATTGCAATTTGTATCAAGTTTTAAGGTTTTCAAAAGTGTTTTTATGGCCTTTAGTGTTTTTACCTTTTTAGTGATATTTGGGGCTCTCTAGGATTTTTAACCATTATAGGTATTTTTAGGATTTTGAGGGGTTTTTTTCGGTTTTAGGTGTTTGAGAGATTTTTATGGTTTTTATCAATTTTAGGTTTTTAGGTGTGTTAAGTGTTTTTATGTTTTTACCATTTTCATAGGGGTTTTTAGGGTTTTTTAACTTTTTAGGATATTTAAAGATTTTTTGGTAGTTTTTATAAATTTTTAGTGTAATTATGGATTTTGAGGGCTTTTAGGGATTTTAGTGTTTTTATTATTCTTTGGGTTTTTAGGGATCATTTTAAATTTTTATGATTTTAAATGTTTTATAGATTTTAATGTTTATAGGGTTTAAAGGGTTTTACAGTTTTTATTTTATTTTAAGGTTTTTATGAGTTTTTTTTAATGATTTTAATGATTTTATTGTTTTTGAATTTTTAAGGATTTTTAGGCGATTTTACATTTTTATGGGTTTTATCATTTTAGGGGTTTTAAGTGTTTTTTGGTTTTTTAAGGTTTTCTTAGTGAGTTTTGGGATTTTATGGGGTTTTAAATTTTTTTTATTTTTGTGTAATTTTTTTATATTTATTGTTTTTTTGGGTCTTATTGATTTTGAGGGTTGTTAGGGGGTTTTGTGGTTTTACAGTTTTTAACAATTTTACAGTTTTTAGGTTTTAATTGTTTTTATGTTTTTTAGGTTTCAATAATTTCTTAATGTTTTTCATGGGTTTTATGGTGGTTTTAAATTTTAAGGGAATTAAAGGGGTTTTTTAGGTTTATAAGGAATTTTAGGGATTTATGTTTTTAAGGTTTTAGGGTGTTCAAGGTTTTTAGTAATTTTATTGTCTATTGAGTTATTTATGGCTACAAAGGTTTATTAGAGTTTATTAATGTTTTTTTGGGTTTAAAGGGTTTTTAGAGATTTTGGTTGGTTTTTTGGGATTTTATGTTTTTAGGGGTTTTTACAGTTTTTAGGGGTTTTAGGGGTTTTAGGGGTTTTAGGGTCTTTTAGGGTTTTTAGGTTTTTATTATTTTTTATATTTTTAAGGGTTTTAAGTGTTTTTTGATTTTTAATGTTTCCATAGGGTTTTCAAGGTTTTTAGGGATTTTATGTTTTTAGGTATTTTTAGGGTTTTGAGGATTTTTTTGGTTTTTAGGGTTTCTATAGATTTTGAGGGAACCTTGGGGTTTTAGGATTTTAAGGTTTTTATCATTTTTTTGTGTTTTTAGGGAGTTTGGTGGTTTTAGGTTCTTCATATTTTCATAGGGGTTTTGGAGTTTTTAGGGTTTCTTTTCATTTTAGGGATTTTAGGCATTTTTTAGTATTTTTTTGGGTTTTAATGTTTTTAGGGATTTTGAGTAATTTTAATGTTTTTACGATTCTATGGTATCTTTTGGGTTTTATGGTTATTATAATTTTTTTATGTTTTAGATGATTTTTTATAGTTTTAAAAAATTTTATGGGTTTAATGTGTTTTTTAGTGTGTTTAGTGGTTTTTAGGGGTTTTGGGTTTGTGTGGTTTTTATGAATTTTAGTGGTTTTATGTTTTTTTAGGATTATATGTTTTTCTTGGGTGGTTTTAGGGTTTTAGTATTTTTGAAATATTTAGTTTTTTATGTATTTTCTAGGATTTATATGGGTTTTAGAGGTTCTCAGGATTTTAAGAGTTTTTATGATATTTTAGTGTTTTTAGTGTTTTTTAGGGTTTTAGGGGTTTTAATTGTTTTTTGGTATTTTAATTTTTACTAGGGTTTTTCATGCATTTTATGTTTTTTATGTTTTTTTGGATTTTTTTTGGTTTTAAGGATTTTTATTTCTTATGGTTTACATGTATTTTTGTAGTTATTTGGATTTTTTGGTTTTTTTGGTTTTTTTGGGTTTTATGGTTTTTTTAGATTTTTAATATTTTTCTAGTTTTATCGGTTTAAATGGTTTTTAAGGATTTCTATAATTTTTTTTGGTTTATAGGGTGTTTATGGTTTTCAGTGGTTTCTAGGGTTTTTATGGGTTTTTAGGGTTTTTATGTTTTTAGGGTTATTATGGTTTTTATGGGGTTTTAGGGTTTTTAGTTTCATTTTAGGTTTTTAAAGGTTTTTTTTATTTTTTATGCATTTTAATGGTTTTAAGATTTTATAGGTTTTAAAGTATTCTTAGGGTTTTCAGGGTTTTTACGTTTTTTGGGATTTTATGCATGTTTTTATGTTTTTAATTTTTTATTTAGGGTTTTTGGGATTTTATGGATTTCTAGGGTTTTAGGGTTCTTAGGGTTTTTGTAATTTTTTGGTTGTTATCGGTTTTAAGTGTTTTTATGTTTTTATGTTTTTCTTATGATTGTTCAAGGGTATTAGGGTTTTAATATTTTTATGTATTTTAAGGATTTTTAAAATTTTTATGGTTTTCTAGGATGTTAGGGATTTTAAGGGTTTCTAAGGTTTTTAGGATTTTTAATATTTTTATTATTTTGTGGTGTTTTTTTATTATTGTTTTGGTTTAATGTTTTCAAGAGTTTTATGGTTTTTAGGAGTTTAAGGGATTTATAATTTGTTGGGAGTTTTTAGTGTCATTATGGGTTTCTTGGGTTTTAAAAGTTTTTACAGGTTTTATGGGTTTTATGGGTTTTAGGGTCATTTTAGGGTTTTTAAGATTTTTATCATTTATTATGTTGTTCATTGTGTTTATTTATTTTATGTTTATTAATAATTACATAGGGGTTTTTGGGTTTTTTAGGTTTTGATTATTTTTTAAATTTTTTGGGATTTGAATAGTTTTTAGGGATTTTAGTGATTTTAAGGGTTTTAGGGGTTTTTAGGGTGTATAGATTTTTTAGGGGACTTATCATTTTTAGGTTTTTTGGGGTATAACGATTTTTAAGTATTTAATGTTTTCTAAGGGGTTTTCAGGGTTTTTATTGTTTCAATTTTTTTATAGATTCTTAGGGATTTTATAGGATTTTTATGGTTTTTTTGTTTTTAGGAATTTTTAGGGGTATTAGAGTTGTTAGGGTTATTATGGTTTTTTCGGGTTTTTATGGGTTTTAATTATTTTAAGGGTTTTATGGTTTTATTAGGGGTTTTTAGTATATTGGGGGGGGGGGGGTTAAGTTATGTTAAGTATTTTTTAAGGATTTTTTTGGTTTTAGGGGTTTTTGATTTTTTGGGAATTTTTAGGGTTTTAGGGGTTTTAATCATTTTATGGGTTTTTTGGGTTTTTTGGGTTTTTTGAGTATTTAGTGGATTTTAGAGTATTTTTATTTTTATTTAACATTTTAGTGGTTTAAATGGTTTTATATTGTTTAGTGGGTTTTAAGGTTTTTTGTGTATTTATGGTTTTTAATATTTATATGGGTTTAATGGGTTATATTGGGTTGTAGTGTCATTAGGGTATTTTATGGTTTTTTGGGGTTTTATAATTTTTAGGTGTTTTGGGATTTTAAGTGTTTTTAGGTTTTTTATGTTTTCTTAAGTTTCTTCTTGTTTTATTATTTTTTATGGTTTTTGGGATTTTTAGGTATTATTATATTTTTTATGGTTTTTAGGGATTTTATGTATTTTGAGTGAATTTAGGGGTTTTTAGGGGTTTTAGGGTTGTTATAATTTTTTATGTTTTTTGGGGGTTTTAATTATTTTTTGGTTTTTAAGGGTTTCTTTTGGTTTTAAAGGTTTTTAGGAGTATTTAAATTTCTAGATATTTTTTAGGATTTTTAGGATTTTTATGGTTTTTAGGGTTTTAGGGGTTTTAGGGGATTTGTGGTTTTAGGGATTTATGGTTATTGGTGTTTGGAGGGGTTTTTTGTGTTTTTAGGGGTTTGATATATTTTTAGATTTTTTTTGTTTTTAGGTGATTAAATGTGTATTACTGTTTTAGTGATTTTTAGGGTTTATGGATTTTTAGGATATTTATGGGTTTTATGGGGTATAGTGTTTTTAGGGTTTTTTAAAGGTTTCAGGGATTTGAATGTTTTTTGGGGTTTTTAGGGTTGTTATGTGTTTTTTGGGTTTTATTATTTTATTGGGGGTTTTCAGGGTTTCTATGGTTTTTTTGGTATTAGATATTTTTAGGGAGTTTTTGTAATTTAATAGTTTTTTGTGTCGTTAGGGATTCTAAGGGTTTTTAGGGTTTTTAGATCTTTTGGGTTTTAGTGTTTTAGAATTTTTTAGGTTTTTAGGGGTATTAAGTTTTTTCTATTTGAATTATAATATTTTAGAATGGTGTTTTATGGTATTTATGGGTTTTTATGTTTTTAGGGAATTTTAAGGATTTTTAGGGATTTTTATGATTTTTATGATCTTTTTGGGGTTTTAGGGATTTTGAGGTTTTTTATTTTTTTGGTTTTTAGGGGTTTCTTGAGTTTTTTTGGGTTTTAAAGATTTTTAGAGTATATAATGATTTTCTGTCTTTAAGGGGTTCCCATAATTTTTGAAGGGGATATAGGGTTTTTATAGATTTTTGGGGGGTTTTATGGTTTTTAGGATTTTTATGGTTTAGGGGATTTTAGGGATTTTAGGGTTGCTTTAGGGATTTTCGGGGTTTCAGTGTATTTTAAATTTTTACTGGTTTTAAGTGTTTTTAGGTTTTTATGGTTTTCTTAGAGTTTTGGGTGTTTTTATCTTTTTTTTGTTTTAGGGATTTTTAGGGATTTTTTAGGATTTTGATTTTTTTTGGGTTTTTTATGATTTTAAGGGTTTTAGGGTTTTTAGTATTTTTTCTTTTTAGGTGTTTTATGTGTTTTTAGGTTTTTAAGATTTTTTTAGGGGTCTTAAAGGTTCTTAGTTTTTTACATTTTAGGTATTTTTTCCTTTTTAATATTTTTAGGATTTTTTTGGGATTTTGTAGGTTTTTTTGGGTTTTTATGTTTTTTGGTTTTCTAGGGGTTTTATGTTTTTGGGAGTTTATAACTTTTCAAGGGGTTTAAAGGATTTTCAGAGTTTTTTAAGGTTTTATATAGTTTTCTTGGGATTTTAGTTTTTTTTTATGTTTTTATGGGTTTTTAGGGTGTTTAGGGGTTTTTAGTGTTTTAGGGTCGTTTTAGGGGTATTTTGTTTTTGTAGTTTTATTAGGTTTACAAGTGTTTTATTAGTTTTGAGGTGTTTAAGGTTTTTTTAGGTATTTTTAGAGTTTTCAGGAGGATTTTATGTTTCTAGTAATTTTAAGGTTCTTTTCATGATTCCTATGGTTTTTAGGGTTTTTAGCACTTTTAGGTTGTTTATGGGATTTAAGTGTTTTTAGGTTTTTAATTCCATCCTAGGGGTTTTCATTTTTTAGTGGGTTTTTAGTGTTTTTATTGGATTTTAGAGTTTATTATGGTTTTTGGGGGTTTTATGGTTTTTAGGGGTTTTGTGACATTTAGGGTATTTTTAGAGTTTTTATGTTTTTGGGGGTTTTATGTGTGATAACGTTTTTGAAGTTTTATTTGGGTTTCTCAGGTTGTTTTGGGGTTTTTATGGGCAGAAGTGGTGTAGGACTAGGGTATTCCAAGTCCCCTAAAAATTTATTAGAAAAAAAGACACCTCAGACCAGGTAGGGGTGGGGTCAGAAAACCCACACCTGAAAACCCTTTACATCCCCAAACACAAAAGACCCCAAAAAAAGAAAAACCAAACAAGAAACACACAAAACAAACAAAGCATAAAACTGAAATGTCCCCAACATCATCTCCCAACCAATCATCAACTAGTATCTAGTAGTATCAAAACCATCAACATCAACTTCAACAACTCAACTTTAGCACCTCCCAACTAAGCAACATCCAACATCCAACATCACAATCCAACAGCTCAATTTCTAGCATCCATTTTCTTCTTTCTAAGAAATTACACCACAAGCACATAGGACTACTCATCTTTCAGCAATTCCCAACCAAGTAGAAGGCGGTACCCAACATCACCAGCTCCGGTGTCCAGCGCCTCCTGGCCTTTCAGCGCGCAACATTCCACACCCAGCTTCCACATCATCCAGCACCACCACACTGGGAAGTTCTATCTCTAGTAGAATAGAATCACCAGCACCAAAGACAGATACATCATTTTCAAAATATCATAGCCAAGTAACAAACAATATCCTAGCATATCACACCCAGCAGCACAAACAAGGAAAGAAAGCTGCCAGCCCTGTAGCCCAAACAACTCTTCCAGCAGGCCAAAAACCACAAAGCACGACTAGTACGTAGCACCTCATATCAGATCCACTAGACAACACCATCATCATGGGACCAAAAAGACAACATTGACACCGCGTGAAAACATAAACCAAAACCAGATCGCAGTAGAACACAAAACAACCAGGATCGTCAGCAAGAGTCAAGATGCAGCCAAGGACTCCAGCAGGATACCGGGGACCAAAGAAACCAATTTGGCATCCCGAAGAACCACATACCAGCATATCAACAAGATCCCAGCACAACTTAAGCCACCCCACCATAACAACATGAAACGTAGACAAATCCATGGAACCAGAGAACCAAACTTGTAACTTCAGCGCAAGCCATTGACCATGAGATCTGAAATCCCACACCACCAGACCAAGTATGCCATCAGAAAAACGAATCAACACCCTCTGTATCTTCCATCTTCCATCACGAATCTCAAAGAACCCAAAAACCACACTGGATTTCAGATCAAACCGAAGATAAAGTCATTACTGATGGAACATCCAGATCTTCACGCCACAACTCTGAAGAAGCATGTCACTGCAACAATAAATCTTCCAGGAGGAAACCCTCACATGGAACCCTGTATAGAGAACATGTGAAACAAAACCCAAACCCTCATCACTGCATATGAAGACCCCTTCCTTGATCGATTCACAATGCTCCCACAAAGGGGGGGAAATCAAAAAGGAAACAACCGAAGAGGAGCAGAAGATCTCTAGGATGGATCCACCATAGAGGATTTAGAGAGGAATCTGTAGTGAGAGCAACACCAAGAGAGAGACCAGGAGAAATTGGTTCCATCTTCCATTTAGGGTTTGTATAGATTTTTTGTTTTTTTTATTTTTTTAGCAATTTTATGGGTTTCATTGATTTTTAATATTTCTAGGGGTCTAAAGTATTGTTATCGTTTTCAACTGGTTTTTTGGTTTTATTGGTTTTTAGGTTTTATAGGGTTTTTTATTTTTTTTGGTTTTTTTGGTTTTTAGGGTTTTTACTGTTTTTAGAATTTTATAGATTTTAAGGGGTTTAATTGTTTTAGGGTTTAAAAGTTTTCTTAGGGGTTTTAGGGTTATATATATAGGTATGTTTTCATACTTTTATTATTTTTATAGTTTTTAGGTATTTGGAGGGTTTGTAGTGTTTTTAGGGTTCTTAGGTTTTTTAGGGTTTTAAGCATTTTTATGTTTTAGGGGATTAAGTATTTTTTTAGTTTTTAAGGTTTTATTAGGTGTTTTAATGGTTTTATGTTCTTTTATTATTTTTTGAATTCTTTGTTATTTCGTAGGTTTTTGATAATTTTTTTAGGTTTTAGGGATTTTGAGGGGTTTGGGGTTTTAGGGTTTTAAAATGTTTTTTGATTTTTGGGGTTTTTAGGGATTTTGAGTTTTTATAGGATTAATTTTTTGATGGTTTTAAAGGGTTTTTAGATTTTTTGTAGTTATTTTTTAGTATTTTTGTGGGGTTTTTTTGTTTTTAATGTTTTTAGGGGTTTTACGGTTTTTATGGGGTTTTGGGTATCACGGGGTTTTAAGGTACTTAGTGTTTTTTAGGATTTAGGGGTTTTGATTGTTTTTTATATTTTTATGGTTTTCATAGGGGTTTTCAGCGTATTTAGTGTTTTTTATTTTTTTTGGGTTTTTAGATCTTTTTAAGGATTTTTATGTGTTTTAGGGATTTTAGGGGTTTTAAGTGTTCTTGGGTTTTTAAGGTTTTCTTAGTGGTTTTTAAGTATTTAGGGTTTTTATGTATTTTGTTGGTAATTTTAAGATCCTAATGGTTTTTAGTGTTTCAATAGATTTTGAGATTTTTTAGGGTTTTTAGGTTTTTACAGTCTTGTTTGGTATTTCGGGTTTTTGAGTTTTTTTGTGGTTTTAATGTTTTTTGAGTTTTTAGCATTTTTAGGTGTGTAAATAGATTATATATTTTATGTGGATTTTAGGGTTTTTATTGTTTTTTTTTGGTTTTTAGGGGTTTTATGGTTTTTAGGGGTTTTAAGGTTTTCTTAGGGTTTTTAGGGTTATTAGGGTTTTTATTTTTTAAGTAATGCTTAGGGTTTTTTAGGATTTTTAGGATATTTATGGTTTTGGGTCTTTAGTGATTTTGAAAGTTTTTGGTATTTTATGTGTTTTAGGGGTTTTTAGGGGGTTTATAATTATTCAGGGTTTTTAATTTTTTTTGTGTTTTTAGGTTTTTATGGGTTTCTTAGTGGGTTTTAGGGTTTTTTATGTTTTCATGGATTTTTTAAACTTTTTTGTATATTTATGGTTTGTGTCATTTTTATGGATTTTATGGATTTTTGGGGCATTTTAGTGTTTTTATATGTTTATGGGTTTTCAGGGGTTCTTTTATTTATTTTTATTTTTTAGGGTTTTCTAGGATTTTTAGAATTTTTAAACATTTTTATAGGTCAAAAGGTTTTTTAGTGTTTTAGTGGTTTATAGGTTTATAGTTTATTTGGGTTTCTTAAAGTCTATAGGGGGTTTTATAGGTTTTTAGGTTTTAGTGTTTTATTTGGGTTTTTGTGTTTTTAGGGGTTTTTAGTGTTTTTATGTTTTCAATGTTGTATTAGGAGTTCTGAGGGGTTTTAGGGTTTTTTAAATTTTTAGGGAGTTTTGTGGATTTTTTAGATTTGTTATGGTTTTTATGGTTTTTTGGGTTTTTTGGGGTTTGTAATTTTTTAGGTTTTTAATCATTTTTATGTTTTTATGGGTTTTACTGATTGAAAATAACCATTTTTATTGACCTTTGATAGAATACACACAGGTACAACAGTCATGGAGGTCTGAAAAAATTCAAGCCAAGGGCGTCATTAACCACATGATGAATCCCCACCCTTGGGAAGTACCCTAAAGTAATGAAACAGGACATAACATGATCTGGTGAAGCCAAGGATGCCAATAAATCCACAACCCTATTCCCCTACCACCATGTGTGGATGATCTCAATGTGATTGCCCAAAATATGTCTGAACCTTCTAATTAGATACTCAATTTTCCATTGATCAGACCCTATTCCCAAGAGATCTTGATGAAAAATGAGGGAGTCCGTCTCCACCGCACTAAGATGAATTTGCCTCTGCTGACACAACTCCAGACCAGGGACCATTGCCTATGCTTCCGCCTGTAGTGCATCACCCTACCATAGAAAGCCGTAAAGGCTGTAATGACAGCCCCCTCGTGATCTCTGATAACACCTCCGCCTCTCATATCACCCCCAAGGAGCGACCCATTCGTATTCATTTTCAACCCAGTGCACGGAGGGTTCCAGCGAATCCAATGACCCTCTCCTGAAACATAAGTTCGATTGAGAATGGAAGAGTTTGGAATAAGAATTTTAACTGAAGTAGCCTCTTGGCATGCAATGCACAGTCGAACCATGTCTTGAAGAAGGTTTCATGATTTTAAGATGAGATTAGTCTATGATGCTTTCATATTCTTATGCCTTGCCTCATTCTTAGCCATCCAAAGAACCCATCACCCTACTAGAAAGAATATGACACTCGCTTTCCTCTCGGGCCCCTTAACTCCCACTCCTTGAAAAAAATCGATGAGAAATGCCTCCAGAGATCCCCCTACATATTCCACCTAGCACCATCCCCTAAGGCCATCCAGACCCAATTTTCCCATTCACAATCAAAAAAGAGATGATCCACTGATTCTGTATTAAGATTGAAGCAGCACCAACACTTGGAGATAAAACTCACTCTTATACACTGGATATTATCCTCAGTGGGTAAAGCTTGGTTCCTCACTCTCCAATGAATGAAATTGAATTTTTCCAGGATCTCCTTACACCACAGCGTCACTCCCCACGGGTCTTCCGTAAAAATACCCCTCCTTGCACGGTTAATGTCCTTAATAGAGAACCTCCATGACATAATATCCA
The DNA here is from genome assembly GCA_963277665.1 of Viscum album. Lineage (NCBI taxonomy): Eukaryota > Viridiplantae > Streptophyta > Magnoliopsida > Santalales > Viscaceae > Viscum > Viscum album. The sequence continues at coordinate 2,048,798,316 of OY728159.1, forward strand.
TAAAAGTATGTCTGTCTGAATATTCATTGAACACAATATTATTTACAGAAGAGTGATGATCCTCATAAAGAATGGACAAAAGTAACACAGGATTATGACAAGCCTCTTTAAGATAATGATTCGGAGTGGGGCAGCTCGGAAACCACAAACTTCCAGCCCCCCCAGTTTTGGATCCATAAATTGAGATCCCCCCGTCCCACAATCCAGATTGAATGTTGAAGAAGGAATTCCAAATACGGTTGAACAAAACTCTAAATATTATAAGGCCTCAACCTTTGACACTCCACATTCAGCCCATATCTTCCTTGCATAGTCCTGCCACCAAACTTTTCTCCCTTCCAAATCCTCCCATGCAAGTTTGGTGTGAAACCCTTGCATGGTCATTGATACACTCCTCATGATGATGCCCCCTCTGCTAAAAGGTATGTCCAACCACTTCCCTGATGCCCAATGATGTCGACATTCCATTTTCCCATCCCAAATAAAGAACACAATGATCCTCTCCAAATTTTCAACCAAATATTTTGGAACCTTCACAGGGGACAAGATATGCATGGGAATGGACACAAGGACGCTATTCACAAGGGAAATTCGTCCTCCAAAGGAGAGAAATTTTTTCTTCCAATTTAAAATGCACCTGGAGATCTTGCTTACTAGTTTGTCAAATTGAAGGATTCTAAGAGATAACGGACTCACATGATCCCAGAGATACTCCATTTGAAACATGCCCCTTCTCATAGTTAGACCCGCTTCCAGACCCATGTCCCTTCTCTCCGAGACATTTCTAGCAGCATAGAAAAGGCTCTTTTCCTTATTAACCACCTACCCACTCCACTTACAATACTCCTCAAGGAGTCCTAACATCCCCTACACCGACCTTTGACATCCATTTAAAAACAAAATTGTATCATCCGCAAACATTAAATGATAAATGTCACTGATACTATACGTAGTCCGAAATGGAAGGACCATACCCACACGAAGACCCAAATTAATATAATAGCTGAGAACATTTTGGGACATGATGAAAATAGTTGGGGAAAGGGGACCCCCTTTCTGAGTCCATGACAAGCCTTAAATAACCCCAACTACTTTCCCATGAACAAGGTTGAGATCCAAGCTGAGCTGAAGCAACAGAATAGGATATCACTATTCCAATTAGAGAATCCCATACAAGCTAATACCCTAAGGATAAAATTCCACTCTATTTAGTCTTATTCCTTACTCATGTCCATCTTAACCACCAGATTACACCAAAAGGACATGTTATTAATATCATTGATCAATTCCTGCACCATGCCAATTTCCCCAAAAAATAGACCTCCATTTAAAAAACTTGTGTTGCTTTAGGGCCACCCATGAATCTAGTTGAGGGGACATCCTCTTATTAAGGTTGCTGGATAGAACCTTATAAGGTATATTGCACATGCTGATCGGTCAGTATTGATCAATGGACTAGGGGCTGCGCACCTTGGGAATCAGAACCATCTTCGTTGCAAAAGCAATTTAGGGAAAATTCCCACCTATGAAGAAATCTTGGATTTCCCACACTAAATCTCCCTTGATAATAACCCATGATGCCCTATAAAAAGACCCTAGGAAGACACCATGTCATGGTGCACTATCCGGGTTCAAAGTCTAAATAGCCTCTCGCACTTCATCCCCCTCCGAAACCCTACATAAAAAGGAATTAAAATCCTCTGAGACACTGATTGGGATCTCCTAAAATAAATCAGAATTACCGCTCGGAAATCCCCTGACAATGCCAGAAACATGGTATGCTAACAAGGATTTGATACTCTCATTTTCCATTCCACCAACTTCATCTGGATCTCTAGAAAAGGACCCATCATACCTAATAATATTTGGCCTTTGGACACATTGCCTCTCGTTAATGAAATCATGTAAGTAACCCATATTGCGGTCCCCCTCACGCAGCCAGTGAACCCTCTCCCCATCTCGGGCCACACGCTCTTTCCTTATAAGAGAGTCCGTGAGAATATCCTTCTTATTCCTTAACTCAGCAAAGGTGTTCTCATCCCACCCTTGCTTCAGATCAGACTCCAGTCGATCAACCTCCAAATTGACCTCCATCAAATCCTTGTTCCAAGAGGGGAAGGCCTGCCTCCAGTGCCTTAACATAGACTTTAACTTCCTATGTTTATTGTGAATGGTGATCCAAGGGTTTCCCCGGTGATGTATACTCCAAGCCTCCCAAATCACTTCAAAGAAACCTGGATCATCCACCCATGTTGCAAAAAAACGAACCTAATCCCCCCTTGATAGCCCTACATTTAAACCAAGATAAAGAGTGGAATGATATGAGAGACACCTCACAAGATGGATGACTTTGGAATCTGGAAACAAGGATAAGGAAACCTCATTCATCAAACAATGATCCAGACCACACCACATATGCCTCCCACCATGCTGATTATTACACCAAGTAAAGGCATATACCTCATATCCCATATCAAGTAGTCCATTCCTGGTCATGAAATGAACAAAAGATAGACTTATCTCCTTGTAAAAGTATCGCCCCCCTATTTTTTCATCAGGACTTTCTACTACATTAAAGTCATCGGTGATAATCCATGGATCATTACCTAGGTTTATTCCCTCTAGATCCCTCTATAAGACCCCTCTATCTTACTCATTACAATTTGCATATATGAAGGAGAAATGAATCGAATGGGAACCTACCAAAATATTTGTGGTGAGGAACTGATCAGACACTCTATGAACATTGACCATAATATGGTCCTTCCAAAACATCCAAATATGTGAATTAGGGGGGGTCCCTATGTAAGAAACCACAGACTCTCAGCCTCTAAGCATAGTACTTAATCTTGAAAGACATTAGTTCTGGTTCATGAATCACTACTATGGAAACTGAATTGTTCCTAATCTCGTTAGAAATGAAATATGATTTCGCCCAGGCCCCAAGACCCTGGGAATTCCAAATTAAGGCATTAAACATAGATACGCCCACGCCTGGCTTTGGCCCCAGACATCTAGACCATAAGAAAAAGAGATGATATTGGGGAAAGGCCCTTACCAATCCTATATTGAGACCGAGTAAGAATTTTACTTTGCACCAGCGAACAGACACCTACTGGGGATCATGAACTTGCAGGAGTTCCCTTGTGAACAATCTCTAGAGAATCACAACTCTATTGGTCCAAATTTCTCTGTCGAACCCCATGCGATTGATGATATTCTTGAGGGGACAAGGGAGAATGAACCATGAAAGGTCATGACAGTAGAGATGACACCACAGGTATCACAGAAGAGACCCTAGACAAAGAAGTCATGGAAGCTCCACATACCTCACTACCTTGATCCAACAAGCAAACCTCCAAAATCTGAATGTAGAAGTGAGGCCCAAAATCCATAAATATAGAAACAGTGGGACAAGGAACGCTCAGATTCTTCCCTTAAAATAGAAATATCCCCTCATACTATAGAGAAACAAATGATCCCTTCCTACCTGCATTGAATAGAACCAACTCGTGACAAGGAGAAGCAGACCCTTCGAGCTAGGGAGACTTCTTGGACGAGGAATCCACGGAAGCCAAGACTAGAGATGCCACACCTTTACCCATATCTAAACCAGCCAGTACTGTAGAATAAGAGCCAGAATACCTTACAACTGAACTCAAAGACGCCTGGGGTTAAGATTTTCCCACTCGAGCCTTGCGACACACCTATAGAGTATGGACTGATAGATGAGAAAAGGAACATAAACATGGAAAGACTGGATAAACCAGGGGTTGACGACGATCTGACTTTCCTTCAATACTAATGACCATGTGATCTTGCAGCTATTGAGAAATGTACATATCCACACAGATCCACACCATAGACGCCTCCACCAAGCTGAGCAGGCTCTCATCCGTGCAAAGAAAAAACCCCCAAAGAGTCCCCAATAACTGATAGGAAGCCCTCAGCCATTAGCGGGAGCGGAATCCCTGGCATGGAAACCCAAACTACCAATCTAGAACTATCAATACCATAATGTGAATCCATTGACCATAGAGATAGAGAGAACCTCCACCGACCCACACACCACGGGCTCCTACAACATACTTTCATGAAATCAGCCCTTGAAGCTAGAATGATGTAAAATGCTTCTCGATCCAAGATTGAAAAAGTAGCTGGCATATCCAAGACCCAACAGTGAGCACAATCCCGGAACACCGTAAGAGGGTGATTATTGGAACTGAAGCATGCAACCAAAGTCCATTGAAGATATAAGGCTGCTGCTGTGAAGGAAGCCACTGAGATCTCTAGTACAGGACAACCATTCTCCGAGAAAGAGATCGTAAGAGCTGCTGCTGTAACCTTCAGATTCGAGACTCGAACCGGAGTATAGTGAAAAGAGCATCCTTAAAGGTAGGCCGAGGATGCCGTTCTAGGACATCAGCAGCCACCAGAGATCTGATCGTAAACCCTTCGATGAGAACCAGAGCATCGGGCAGAACAGGTTCGTTTGAAGCCATCTTTCATCCCACCTCCTATCTTTATGGGTTTTAGGTTTTTAGGTTTTTAAGGTTTCATCAAAGAATTTGAATGTTTTTAAAGGGTTTTTATTTTTTATGGACTTTTATTTATTTCTAAAATATTTATGTTTTTAAGGTATTTAGGGATTTTATGGGTTTTTATTTTTTTTGTTTTTTGGGTTTTCACTTATTTTTTATTATTTTATTGGTTTAATGTTTTTTAATTGTTTTTAACAATATTAGAGGCCTAAATTGTTTTTATAATTTTTAGTTGGGTTTTAGGGTTTTAATATTTTAGGTTTTATTATGGTTTTATGGTGTTTTTAGGGTATTTAGGGTTTTTGATGTTTTTAAGGGTTTTCTCGTTTTTATGTGATTTAATTATTGTTATGTTCTCATGTTTTTTAAGGGGGGGTTTTATTTTTTTAATTATTTTTAGTGAATTTTAGGGTTTTTTGTGATTTTTAGTGATTTTAAGGATTTTGAGGGTTTTATGGATTTTAGGGTTTTAGGTTTATTTTGGGTTTTTTGGGTTTTATTGAGTTTTTTAGGGTTTTTAAGGTCTTTTATAGTTCTTTAACAATTTTTGGGGTTAAAAGGGTTTTATAGTTTTTATTTTTTTTAGGGTTTTACGAGATTTTCGGCTCTTTTTTAGGTTTTTAGGGTTTCTATGGTTTTAGGGGTATTATGTTTTTTTGGGATTTTATGATTTTTAGTATTTTCTATAGTTTTAACGTTTTAAATTATTTTTAGGTTTTTATGGTTTTAATTGGGGTTCTTTTAAGATTTTTAATCTTTTTTACATTTTTTTATTATTAAGGATTTTTTAGGAATGTTATGGTTTTTTGGGGTTTTAGTGATTTTGTGGGTTTTTAGAGTTTTTTAATGTTTTTACTCATTTTAAAAAAAATTCATGTTCTTAGGGGTTTTATGTGTTTTTTGGTTTTTAAGGGTTTATATGGGGTTTCCGGGGTTTTAGTGTTTTAGCATTTTTTGGGAATTTTCAACCTTTTTATTTTATTTTTACGGATATTTAGGTGTTTTTGAGATTTTGAAGTCTTCTGGGTTTTATGTCTTTTTAGAGATATTATAGTTTTTTGTGGTTTATGATTTTTTAGTTGTTTTAAGGTTTCAATATTTTTTATATTTTTAACATTTTGGGAGGTTTAACGGGTTTTTACTAGTTTTTAGGGTATTTATGGGGTTTTGGGTTTTTAAGGTCTTATGGTTTTTAGGGTTTTTATAGTTTCTTTGGGATCATATAATTTTTATTGTTTTTAGGATTCAAAGTAGTTTAAGTATTTTTAGGTTTTTATGTGTTTATTACTGTTTTCAAGGTTTTAGGTTTTTTATGCTTTTATGTTTTTAGGAATATTTTGGATGTTGTTTCATTTTTATGGATTTTTTTGGGGTTTTTGGTTTTTTGGGGGATTTTTTGTTTTTTGGGTTTTTGAGTTTTTTAGTGTTTTATGTTTTTTATAGTTTTTTAGTTTTTTTAGGCTTTTAAAAGGTTTTAGAGTTTTTATTTGTTTTATGGTTTTTGGAGTTTGGGGATTTTTTGAGGTTTTTATGGGTTTTTATGGGTTTTAGGATTTCTTAGGGGTGTTTAGGTTTTTAGAGTTTTAATTATTATGGAATTTAAATGTTTTTATGTTTTTAATGATTTCTTATGGGTTTATAGGGATTTTAGAGATTATTATGTTTTTAGGGAATTTCTATGATTTTTATGGTTTTTATGGATTTTTAGTGTTATGTGTGTTTTCATGGTTTTTGAGTTTTTATGGAGTTTTTCAAATTTTTAGGGATTCTATGGTTTTTTAGAGTTTTTAACATATTTCAGTGGTTTTTAGGGTTGTTATGGGTTTTATGGTTTTTAAATATTTTTGGGGTTTTATGGTATTACAGGATTATAGGGTTTTTTGCATTTATCTAGTGTTTTAAATATTTTAAGCGTATTTGGTTCTTTATGATTTTTTAGGGTTTTACAGGTTTTTTAGGGAATTTTATATATTTATGTTTTTTAGATATTTTAGTATTTTTATGGGTTTTTAGTTTTTTATGGATTTTTGGGTGTTTTTGGAGTTTTTTGGATTTTTGTAATTTAACAGTTTTTCTATGTTTATTAAGGTTTTAATGTTTTTCTGTTTTTTAAAAACATTATGGGTTTAAGTGCTTTTTAAAGATTTGAGTGGTATTTTAGTGTTTTGGGTTTTTTGGGTTTTTTATTGTTTGGAGGGTTTTTTATGGTTTTTATATGTTTTAGAGTTTTTGGGTATTTTGGGTTTTTAGTGATTTTTATGTTTTTTGTGGTTTCTATTTTTATGTTGAATCTTATAGCTTGTTTTTTGGAATTTTTATGGGTCTTAAGGGTTTTGAGGATTTTTTGGATTTTTTGTTTTTAGGGATTTTTGGGTTTTTTTGGGTTTCTAACATTTTTCATATTTTAGCATTTAAGTGTTTTTACGTTTTTTTGGTTTTATTAGGGGAATTCTGTGTTTTTAAGGGTTTTTATGCTTTTAAGGATTTTTAGGTATTATTTAGCATTTTTAATTTTTTTAGGTTTATTAGAGATTTTATGGGTTTTTAGGGTTTTTTTGGTTTTTTAGGGTTCATATTCTTTTTAGGGGTTTCGGGTTTCTGTTGAGTTTTTAGGGGTTTTAGGTTTCATTATAGTGTTTTAACATTTTTAGAGGATTAATGGGTCTTTATAGTTTTTAGTCATTGTTAGGGTTTTTATGGGTTTTTAGGCAAGGAAGATGTGAGGGTCGGGCTATCCCCCCCCCCCCCCAATTTATTAGCAAGAAAAAAGGAGACACAACAGCCAAGGGAGGGGAGGGGTCAAACGACCCGCACCCAAAAACCCCTTACAACCCATGCCAAGAAAAGTAAAAAAAGAAAGAAAAAGTCTCAAAAACAGACACAATAGTGGCATCATCACGTCACATCCAGCCAGTACCAGCATCCATCAACACCACATCCAATCATCATAGCAACACAACAGCAGCAATACATCCAAACCATCCATCCCCAGCAAACAAAAGCACCAAATCCTGCATCACAGCCAAACACAACCAGTAGCATCAAACCACCGCACAAGTGCAACCGAACGCAGCAAACATCTCCTTCCAACAAACAGCAACCATCAACTAGTAGCACAACAACAACCTCATCCGCAACAGTATCAACAACCAAACAACCACACATCATCCAGCATTCACCAGCAACCAGCAACTCAGAACCAACCAAACACCCACATCCAATCTCACAAGGTCTAGCACCCAGCAACTTCTCACCAAGAAGGTCCCTCTCCAACAACATAGAACCATCAGCATCAACAGAACAAAAATAAGCACCACCCAACAGAACTGATAGCCAGCATCCACATAGAAACCAAAACTGCAGCCAAAACGCATTAAGTAGAAACATAAACTCAAAACCAACCCAACCACCGGTCAAAAACACGCAGACCAGCAAATCAAAGTGAACACAACACAATGTGACCATACATTCATCAACAACAAGATCTAAGAACAAGAAAGTATAACGAGAAGAGAAAACCTGCATCCGTGGCCTATGCATCCACCAAGACCCGTCGAGAAGCCAGAGAAGCCAGCAAGACCTTCCTCGGGTCCGGACAAGCAGCGTAGAACCGAGCGCATAGCCGTAAATGCCAGCACAAAGAAGACGCAAAGCCTGTCGAACCCGCATATCACCAAGGTGAAGCCAGAGCTCCCCCTGGAAAATCCACCAGAGCGTCTTGTCGCACCAAAGATCTATTGGGCTGATCACACCTCTATCCATTGGTCGAAGCATCCATCGCACCTGTGTTGACTTCACCATCAACCTCTTCGACTTCATCCAGATCACTAGAAAGGCATCACCGCCGCCTCTAAGGAATGAAGAATCCAGATCTAGAAAATGCAATCCAAATCGAAGAAAAAACCAGACCATGTCATCACCACCACAACCTGAAACAACCGACCAGAACTCAACATCGTCAGTCATCTGCCTCTAAAACCACCATCGCGTTAGGGGAGAATGCCTCTCGAACAGCAAACCATCTGCATCATAAAGCCTAAAAAGGAAGAGATTAACGGTGCCTCTAAAGAGGATTCCAAGATGTTTTTAGGGTTATTTCATTTTTAGATATATATTTGATATTTTGTTTTCATAATTTTTTGGATTTTTATATTTTTTAGGGTTTTTATAGATTTTTAGGGTTTTTAGAGTTTTTAGGGTTGTATGGGATTTGGTGTTTTTTGGTGTTATGGTTTTCTAAGGGATTCTATGATTTTTTTATGTTTTTGAGGGATTTTATGGATTTTTTAGGATTTCAATGTTTTTAGTGATTGTAGGGATATTAATGGTTTCTAGGGCTTTATTGTTTTTTGGAGGGTTTTGAGCGTTTTAGTGATTTTAAGGATTTTGAGGTTTTTTTTAATGTTTTTAGAGGTTTAACAAATTTTTGGTGTTTTTAGTGTTTTATGGAGTTTTAGGGTTATTAGGGGATTTTATGGTGTTTAGGGTTTTTAGTGGTTTTAAGTGTTTTTATGTTTCTATGATTTTTGTATGTGTTTTTAGAGTTTTTAGAATTTTAATGATTTTTTAGGTATTTTTATGATTGTTAGGGTTCTTAAGAAATTCAATGTTTTTTTGGTTTTTTAGGGTTTTTATTATTTTTGTTATTTTTGGGTTTTTATGGTTTTTAGAGTTGTTATGGGTTAGGTTTTTAGTGTTTTTAATATTTTTAGGGGATTAAAGTGTTCTAGAGTTTCTAGTGTTTTATGGTTTTTATGGGTTTTTAGAGTTTGTTACGTTTTTAGGAGTTTTTAATGGCATTGATGGGTTTTAATGGTTTTTAGGGATTTTTAAAGGTTTTATGGTATTTTTTTGGTTTTTATTATTTTTATAGTTTTTATATTTTTATGGGTTTTAAGTGTTTTAATATTTTTACGGTTTTACTTGCGGTTTTTAGGGGTTTTATGGGTTTGTATGTTTTTAGGTGATTTAAATTTTTTGGATTTTAGGGATTTTTGAGTATTTTGTGGGTATTTATATGGATTTTTTCAATTTTTATGTTTTTTAGGGGTTTAACATGTTCTTTTATTTTTATGTTTTTCTTAGGGTTTTTAGTGTTTTTATTTTTTTTATGGATTTTAAGGGATTTTTTGGATTTTTATTGTCTTTTAGGGGTTTGGGGTTTTTATGGGTTTTAGATGGTTTTATGGGTTTTAAGTGTTTTTCTGTTTTTTAAATATTTTTTATGGGTTTTCAATACTTCTAGAGTTTTTTATGTTTTTAGAGATTTTTAGGGATTTTTAATTGGGTTTTTTTTCATTTTTAGGGTTTTTTTTATGATTTTTATGGTTTTAGGGTTTTTAGATATATTTTGGATTTTTATGGTCTTTTAGGGGCATTGTGTTTTTACAGTTTTTAGTGGGTTTATTGGTTTTAATTGTTTTTATGTTTTTATTATTTTTATGGGGTTTTAAGGGTTTCTAGAGTTTTTTAGGCTTTTAGAGATTTTTAGGGATTTTTTTATTGATTTTTGTTTCATTTTTTGTTTTTTTGATATTTATGGTTGTTAAGGTTTTTAGGGTTTTATGGGTTTTATGGTTTTTTTAGGAGTTTAGGGTTTTTTAGTTTTTTAGTGTATTCAAGGTTTTTATAGTTTTTCTAACTTTTTTTGGGGTTTAAGGAGATTTTATAGTTTTAGTGGTTTTACGGTTTTTATTGATTTTAGGGGTTTTAAGAGATTTCAGGTCTTCAGGGTCTTTTAGGGTTTTTAGGGGTTTTCATGTTTTTTATTTTTTTTGGGTTGTATTCAGAGTTTTTTGGGTTTTATGGATTTCATGTGGTTTTTAAGGTTTTTAGGGTTTTTATGTATTTATGGACATTTTGGAGTTTTTTATGATTTTTATGGATTTTTAGGGTTTTAGGGTTTTTATTATTTTTAGGGGTTGTAAGTGTTCTGTTTCTTTTTAAGGTTTTCTTACGGTTTTAAGGGTTTCAAGGGTTTTTATCTTTTTAGGGATTTTTTATATTTTTTGGATTTTTATGGGGTTTTAGGGTTTTCGGTTTTTTAGGTATTTTGAGGGTTTTTAGTGGTTTTAGGGTTTTTGAGGTTTATTTGGTGTTTTAGGGTTTTTTTTATGGTTTTCATGAGTTGTAATAGATGTTAATGTTTTTAATGTTTTGAAGGGTTTTTAGATTTTTAGTGGGTTTTAGAGTTTTTATGGGGGTTTTTATTTTATTTTAAGGTTTTAATTGTTTTTAGGGTTTTTATGGTTTTTACAGTCTGGAGGGTTTTTCGCATTTAATTGGTTTTATAGGTTTTAAGTGTTTTTTGGTTTTTAAGGTTTTATAAGGGGTTTTTCTGGGTTTTTTTATGTTTTCAGTTATTTTTAGTGTTTTTAGGATTTTTATGGTGTTTAAGGGTTTTTAAGGGTTTTTAGGGATTTTGAGGGTTTCTATGGTTTTTAGGTATTCCTAGGGTTTTTAGCAATTTTATGTTTTTGTGGGGTTTTATTTTTTATATTTTTATGTATTTTATGTATTTAATGATTTTTAGGTTTTTAGGTTTTTTTTATTTTTAATTATTTAAATGGTTATTTGGGTTTTTAGGGTTTTTTGATATTTTTTTTTAATTATTAGGTTTTTTATGGTTTTTCATAGTTTTGAAAAAAAAAATTAGGAATTTAATAGGTTTTTATACTTTTAGTGGATTTTTAGTGGTTTTGTGGGTTTTAAGGATTATATTGATTTTTATGATTTTTAGGGTTTTATGGTTTTCAGGATTTCTTATAGGTTTTTTGCATTTTTATGTATTTTAGGGGTTTTATGTATTTTATGATTTTTAAGGTTTTTTGGGTATTTCAAGTTTTTTTAAGTTTATATGTATATTTAGGTTTTTTTCTAATTTTTATGTTTTTTTGGATTTTTAGGGATTTTGAGGGGTTTTAGATTTTTTAGGGGTTTTATTATTTTTTTGTGTCTTTTGGTATTTTTTGATTTTTGTTGGTGATTTATGGGTTTTTTTATTTTTTTAATAATTTCAAGGGTTCAAAATGTTTTTATAGTTTTTAGTGTGTTTTAGAGGGTTTAATGGGTTTTTATGGAATTTAATGATTTTTATGGGTTTTATGGATTTTTGTATTTTTAATGTTATAAGGATTTTAGGGTTTTGATGGTTTCTTAGGGTTTTTTCCATTTTCAGTTATTCATCGACTTACTGTTTTATAGTATTTTAAGTTTTTCTTAAGTGGTTTTAGCTTTTTTGGTTTTTTATTAATTTTTAGGGATTTTAAAGGATTTGTTATGGTTTTTTATGGTTTTTAGTGTTTTCAGTTATTTTGGTCGGTTTTAGGTTTTAGGGTTTTTAGATTTTTGTGGTTTTTAGGTGTTTTAGGGGTTTTTTATTTTTTAAGGTTTTTATGTTTTTTAGAGCTATTTAATAATTTTTGAGGTTTAAAGTGATTTTTAGTTTTTAGTGGTTTATAATTTTTTTAAAGGTTTCTAGAGTTTTAAGATTTTTATCTATTATATGGTTTTAAGGGTGTTTTACGCAATTTTCATTTTTTAGGTTTTTAAGGGTTGTAATTATTTTTTTTTGTAAAATTTTCATAGTGGATTTCTGGGTTTTTTTACATTTTTATGGATTTTTCGTTATTTTTTTGTATTTTTATATATTTTAGGGTTTTTATGGATATTGAGTGTTTTAAATATTTTCAACATTTATAGGAGTTTTATTTATGTGTTTTAACATTATTTAGGATTTATAATCGTCTTAATTATTTTTATGATTTTAATTTTTTTTCATAGTGTTTTGAGGGTTTTTATGGTATTTAACATTTTTAGGGATTTTTAGGTATTTTTTAATTATTTATCATTATTAATGATAGTTAGTGATTTTGAGGGTTGTTTGGGTGTCCATGGCTTTTAGGATACTTGTGGATTTTTTTTGTTTTTAGGGTTTATTTGATTATTTTAAGGGTTTTATGTTTTTAATCATTTTTATGGGTTTAAAGGGCATTTAATTTTTTATCGGTTTTTATGGTTTTAATTGGGTTTTTAGTTATTTATTGTTTTAGGGGTTTTATGATTTTTAGTGGTTTTTGGGTTTTTAGGGGTTTTATGGGTTTAAAGTGTATTTTTGTTTCTATGGTTTTCTCGTGGTTTTTAGGGGATTTTAGGTTTTTTTACACTTTTAAGTGTTTTAGGGATTTTAATATGTTTTTAGGGATTTTGATAGTATTGATGGTTTTTATGGGTTGGGGGGTTAAGGGTTTATACATTCTTTTGGGGTTTTAAGGTTTTCTAGTGTTTTTTTAAAAAATATAGGGTCTTGAGTGTTTTAATTGTTTTTGGTGGTATTTTACTATTTTCAACAGTTTTTGTGATATTTTGACTTTTTATGGGATTTTAACATTTTAGGGGTTTTATGGTTTTCAGGGTTTTAATGATTTTTTCGTTTTTAAGGTTTTTCGGGTTTTTATCATTTTTATGTGATTACAGATTTTTAGGTTTTCTTTTTGGATTTCTACTTTTTTATTGATTTTAAGGGATTTTTTATGGTTTTCATGATTTTTAGGGATTTTGAGTGTTTTAGAGTCATTGTAGTTTTTTGTATAATTTTAGGGATTTCTTTGAGTTTTTTTGGGTTTTAAGGTTTATAGAGATTTTTAATGTTTTTAGGGTTTTAAAGTGTTTTAGAGTTTTTAGTGGGTTTTTAAACATTTATGGTTTTTAGGGGGTTTTATGGTTTTTTAGTGTTATTTATGGTTTTTAGGGGGTTTAGTGGTTTTTGAAGTTTTTATCATTTTTTAGTTTTTTTGGGATTTTTTAGTGATTTATGTTTTTTAGGTTTTATTTAGGTTTTTAATAATTTTTTGCGGTTTTTTTATCTATTTTTATGAGTTTTAGGATTTTTATATTTTAGGGTTATTAGGGATTTTGATGTGTTTTTTTTGGGTTTTTAGGTATTTTAGGGTTTTGGGATTTTAGTATTTTTGAGCCTTTTAGGGTATTAATGTATTTTTATTTTTTTAACTATTTTATGGGTTTGAAGGTTTTTTATTGTTTTAATGATTTTTATGGATTTTTACGTGTTTTAATGAGTTTCAAGTTTTTTTTTCTGGATTTTTGGTGTTTTCGAGGGTTTTAGGGTTTTTATCATTTTTGATGTTTTAGATGTTTTTATTGTTTTTAGTTTTTAAGGTTTTCTTAGGGGTTTTTAGGGTTTTTAGTGTTTTTTAGTTTTTTTGTGATTTTAAAAGTTTTTGATGATTTTTATGGTTTTTAGGGTTTTATGGATTTTGAGGGTTCTTAGTGTTTTTTGCGTTTTTATAGGATTTTATGGTTTTTACCATTTTTTGTTTTTTAGGGGTTTTATGTTTTTAATTTTTTAAGGTTTTCATAGAGTTTTTCCTGGAATTTTGGACTTTTTTACATATTTTTATATTTTTAATGATTTATTATGTTTTTATGGGTTTTTAGGGGTTTGAAGGTGTTTTATATTTTTAGTGATTTTAGTGATTTTATGGGTTCTTAGGATTTTTACGGTTTTGAGGTGTTTTATGGGGTTTGATGTTTTTAGGGTTTTTAGAGTTTTTTAGGATTATTTGGGGTTTTAATTGTATTTAGTTATTTAATTTTTTCTAAAAAAAAATCATGGTTTTATGGTTTTTACATTTTTTGGGATTTCTGGGGCTTATTTTAGATTATTATTCTTTTTTATGGTTTTATGTATTTTGAGGGTTTTATGTTATTTAAGGTTTTCCCATTATTTAGATTTTTAGGTGTCCTAATTGTTTTTGGGTTTTTGTGGTTTCTAAGGGTTGTTAAGTATTTTTAAGGGTTTTTAATATTGATTTTGATTTTTTAGTTTTAATGATTTTTATTTATTTTTAGGGGTTTTAGGTATTTTGACTGTTTTTAGTGTTTTTTATTATTTTTAGGGTTTTTTGAGGTTTTTTGGTTTTTAAGGTTTTTTGTGTTTTTTCATGTTTTTAGGGGTTTTAAGGATTTTATGAGTTTTTTGTGGTCTGGGGTTTTTATATATTTTTAGGGTTTTTAAGGTTTGTATGGGGTTTAATGGATTTTTAGTGTTTTTTTGTTTTTAGGGTTTTTAACATTTTTTAGGGTTTTATATGTTTTTAGGCATTCAATGTTTTATTTGGGGATTTCATAGATTTAGGTTTCGTATGTTTTCATGGATTTTTAGGGAATTTTAAAGATTTTTCTGGGGTTTTAGGGTATTATATATTTTTATGATTTTTTGGGAATTAATTATTTTTTAGTTTTTTGGGTTTTTTGGGTTTTTGGAGTTTTTTGGGGTTTTAAGGTTTTTATAGTTTTTAACATTTTTAGGGGTTTAGAGGGTTTTTCTATTCTTAGTTTTTTAGGGGTTTTTGTTTTTTTGGGGTTTTGGGTTTTTAGGGGTTATTACTATTATTATTAGGGTTTTTATAGTGTTTAGGGTTGTTTAGGCTTTTAGCATTTTCTGGGATTTCCAGTGGTTTTAAGTGTTTTTAAGGTTTTTATGGTTTTCTTAGGGTTTTCATGGTTCTTAATGGTATTTATATTTTATGTATTGTTAGGGATTTTTTGGATTTTTTTGGGGTTTTATGGTTTTTAGGGATTGTGTGGTTTTCAGGAGTTTTATTATTTTTATGGTTCTTTTGGGTTTTTAGGGTTTTTTAAGGATTTTTATGGATTACATGGTTTTTTTCTAATAGATTTAGGGTTCTAAAGGGGTTATATAATTTTTTGTGGATTGTTAGGGTTTTTATATATTTTTGTGGTTTTTAGTGTATTATTGGTTTGGGGTTTTTATGTTTTTAGGGTATTTTAGTGTTTTTATCTATTTTAGAATTTTTAGGGGTTTTAAGTGTTTTTAGGTTTTTTATATTTTCATAGTGGGTTTAATTTTTTTGGGGTTTTTTTATATTTTTAGGTATTTTTAAATATTTTTAGGATATTTATGGTTTATAGGGGTTTTATTGTATAAGAGGGTTTTATGGGATTTTATGGTTTTATGTTTTTATTGTAACTTTGGTTTTTATTGTTTTTTTAGTTTTTAAGGTTTAATAATTTTTTTATATTTTTATATTCCTTAGGGGATTTGAAGGATTTAATTTTTTTAGTGGTTTATAGTTTTTAAGGGTCTTTTGGGGATTTTAATTCCTTTTAGGGTTTTTAAGGTTTGTAGAGAAATTTATGGTTTGTTGGGTATTTTTAAGATCTTTTAGAGTTTTAATCATTTTAAGGTTTTAAGGTGTTTTTAGTGTTTATATAGTTTTAAGGTTTCTTTTGGGCTTTCCGCATGTTTAGGGATTTTATGTTTTTAGGGATTTTTATTTCTTTTTTAATAATTTTAATGGTTTTTAGAGTTTTAAGAATATTGTGGGTTTAAAATCATTTTTATGTTTTTTAATATTTTTTGGGGTTTTCGCATTTTTTATGTTTTTCTGTGGGTTTATGTGTTTTTATGTTTTTATGTTTCTTGGTATTATCAAGATTTATTTGGTTTCTATGTTTTTGGGATTCGGAGGTTTATTTTTATATTTTTAATGATTTTAGGGTGGTTAAGGATTTGTAGATATTTTAGGGTTTTTAGGGTTTTTATGTTTTTTTAGTTTTTAGGGGTTTTATGGTTTTTATATTTTCTTAATGTTTTAAGGGTTTTTATATGGTTTTATGGGTTTTTAAAGTTTCTTAGGGGGTTTGGGGTTTTTATGGCATTTTTAGGGTTTTTAGTGGTTTTATATTTTTTAGGTGTTTTGAGGTTTAATGTGGTTTTGGGGATTTAATGTTTTATTAGGGTTTATTTAGGTTTTAGGTTTTCTATGTTTTTAGGTATTTTTATGGATTTTTAGGATTTTTATGGGTTTTATGTGTTTTAGGGATTTTGAGGGTTTTAGGGTTTTTAGTGATTTTGGTGTTTTTTCATTTTTAGCATTTTTAGGTTTTTTGGGGTTTAAAGTGTTATTAGGTTTTAAATTATTTCATTGGGTTTTCTATGATTTTCAGGTTTTTTATGTTTTTAATGATTTTTAGGGCCTTTTATGCTTTTTATTGTTTTTAGGGTTTTAGGTATTTTTAGTGTGTTTAGGGTTTTTATGGTTTTTTTGTATTTTTTTTTATGTTTTTTGAGTTTTTTAGGGGTATTGATTTTTTTATTGTTCCTTAACATTTTTATGGGTTTGAAGGGGTTTTTATAGTTTTAAGTGGGGTTTAGGGGTTTTATGGGTTATTTCAGATTTTTAATGTTTTTAGGGGTATATGCTTTATTGGGTATTTTGGGATTTTAGGGTTTTTATCATTATTTAGGATTTTGAGGTGTTTTAATTTTTTTTATGTTTCTAAGGGTTTCTTAGGTATTTTCAAGGTTTTTAGGGATTTTAATTTTTTAGGGATGTTTAAATATATTTAGTATTTTTCTATTTTTAGGGTTTTTGGGGATTTTGAGGCTTTTAGGGTTTTTACTGGTTTAGAGTTTTTATGGATTTTTTGGGGTTTTTGGGTGTTTAGAGTTTTTAGGGATTTATTGTATTTATTTTTTTTTATATATTTCTAGGAGTTTAAAGTGATTTTAGATTTTTTGGTGGTTCATTACGGTTTTTTGGGGTTTTATGGTATTTAGATATTTTTATGGGATTTTAGAGTTTTTTAGGATTTTTAGCTTTTTCAAGTTTTTAGGGGTGTTAAGTGTTTTTACGTTTTTATGGTTTTCTTAGAGTTTTTACATATTTATAAATTTTTAGGTATTTTTAGGGATTTTTTAAGATTTTTAGGGGATTTAGGGTTTTTAAAAAGTTGTGGGGTTTAGTTTTTTGGGGTTTTATCATTTTAGTATTTTTGTGGGGTTTGTGTGTTTTTAGGTTCATAAGGATTTATTAGGGTTTCTCAAGGTCTTAAGGATTTTTTACATTTTTAGGAATTTTAGGGAAATTGTACAATTTTTATGATTTTTAGGGGTTTTGAGGGGGTTTTGTGTTTTTTGGGGGGGGGTATGGTTTTTTAGGGTTTTCAGGGTGTTTATGGGTTTTTTGGGTTACAGAGGTTTTTTGAGTTTATTAGGGTTTTAAGTATTTTTATGTTTTTTTAAAAAATTAGCAGTTTAAAGGGATTTTAGAGTTTTTAGCAGTCTTAGGGTTTTATGGGGTTTTAATTTTTTTATATGTTTTAATTTTTTTGGGGGTTTTTCACGTTTTTAGGGCTCTTAACTTTTTTATGTTTTAAGGAATTTTAGGTGTTTTTATATTTTTAAGGTTTTTTATGGGTTTTATGGAATTTAGGGTTTTTATGTTTTTAGGGATTTTTTGATATTTTTTATGATTTTTTTTGTTTTGGAGGGATTTGGGAAATTTGAGGTTTTTAGGGTTTCTAGGGGTTTTATGGTTTTTTTGGTTTTAGTGTTTTATTATTTTTTAGGTGTTTATATTTTTACAGTTTTTAACTTCTTTATGATTTTAAAGGGTTATTAGAGTTTTAATTAGGGTTTTAGGATTTTTATGTGTTTCAAGGATTTTTATGGTTTTTATAGGTTCTTATGGAATTTAGGTTCTTTATGATTTTTTTTATTTTTATCATTTTTTTTGGATTTTATGGGTACTAATTATTTTCAGGTTTTTTAGGGTTTTTACTATTTTTTAGGGTTTTGGTTTTTTATGTTTTTAGGGATTTTTTTTTTGATTTTTGGGATTTTAATGTCTTTTTAGGTTTTTAGGGATTTTTACGGTTTCAAGGGTTTTTTTTTATTTTATGTGTTCCTATGGGTTTCTGGGTTTTAATGTATTTTTTGGGTTTTTTAGTGTTTTAAGGGTTTTATAGTTTTAAATGTTTTAGGATTATAAAGTATTTTCATATTTTTATTTGTTTTTTAAGGTTTTTAGGATTTTAAGGGTTTTTGGGGTCTTGGTGGTTATTAGGGGTTTACGGGATTTATTGTTTTTTAGTATTTTTAATGTTTTTATGGGATTTATGTGTTTTTTGATTTTAATGTTTTTCAAGGCTTTTGGCTTTTTTGGGAATTTAGTGTAATTTTTAGAAATTTTATTATTTTCAGGGTTTTGAGTGTTATTTAAAAATTTTAAGGTTTTTTAGTGGTTCTATGGTTCTTTCTATTTTTAGGGGCGGGGTTTAGGTTTTATAATTTTTATGGATTTGTTGTGTTTTTAACATTTTTAGGTGTTTAAAGGGTTTTTGGAGTTTTTAGTGGGGTTTTAGGGTCTTTATGAGTTTTCAGGGTATTTTATGGTTTTAGGGGTTTTATTGTTTTTTATGAATTTTTATGTATTTTAGAAGGTTTTTATGGGTTTTTAGAGTTTTTAGCGTTTTCGAGTTTTTTCGTGGTTTTATGCATTTTTAGTTTTTTAATGTTTTCGTAGGGTTTTTTGGGGGTTCTTTGGTTTTTAGTTTTTTTGGTAGGGATTTTTTTAGGATTATTAGGGTTTTTTGTGATTTTGAGGTTTTTAGGGTTTTTTAGTTTTTTTAGGGTTTTTAGATTTTTTTGGGTTCTTAGGGGTTTTAAGGGTTTTTTAGATTTTTATGTTTTTCTTTGGGGTTTTCAGAGCTTTTAGGGGTTTTTACATTTTTAGTGCTTTTTAGTAAGTTTTAGGATTTTTTATGGTTCATAGTGTTTTTTTTGCATTTTTAGGATTTATTGTGTTTTTTATGGATTTTATGCTTTTTTGGTTTTTTGGGTTTTTGTTTTTTTAGGTTTTTAGGTATTAAGGGTTTTTTGAAAATTTTAATGTTTTAGGGGATTAATGGGTTTTTAGAGTTTTTAGTGATTTTTAGTGTTTTTATATGTTTTCAGTGTTATTAAAGGTTTATGTGTTTTTTGTGGTTTTTGGGGTTTTATGTCTTTTGGGTTATTTTTAGGGTTTTAGTGTTATTCTGTTTTTTAGCATTTTGAACTATTTTTAAGCATTTTAGGTTTTTATGATTTCCATAGAATTTATCATTGTTTTAGGCTTTTTAATTTTTTTAGGTTTTTTAGGGATTTTAGGATTTTAAATTTTTTTAGGGACTTTTGGGATTTGGGGGGGGGGGTTAGGGTTTTTATAGTTTTTGGGTTTTGGGGTTTTTAGGGTTTCTCATCTTTTTTGCGATATTTAGGTTTTTAGTGGTTTATGTGTTTTTAGTTTTTTTAAACATTTATTAGGTTTTTATTGGTTTTAGGGGTTTTTACATTTTAGGGGGATTTATTAAAATGATTATGGGTTTTAACGGTTTTAGGGGTTTGGAATTTTTTTTATATGTTTTCTTGTCTTTTTGGGGTTTATGGGTTTTGTTTTTAGTTTATCAGGGTTTTCTGGTTTTTTTGATTTTCTTTATATTTTTGGGCATTAAAGGGGTTTTAATGTTTTTATTAGGTATTTACGGGTTTTATAGGCTTTAGGGATTTTTTTGTTTTTGGTTTATTGGGTTTTTTTGGGTTTGTATCATTTTTAAGTCTTTTAGGGGTTTTAAGTGTGATTAGGTTTTTAAAGTTTTATTTGTATTTTTTTGGTTTTTTAGTTTTTTATGTTTTTTGGAATTCTTAGGATATTTTTAGTATTCTTATGGTTTTTAGGTATTTTATGGTTTTTAAGGATTTTGAGGGGTTTTGTGGGTTTTTTAGGGTTTTATAGCGTTTTAGGGATTTTGGGGTTTTTTATTTTTTATAATTTTTAGTTTTTTTAGAGTTTTTTAATATTATTAGGAATTTTAAGGGTCTTTATATTTTTCTAGGGGTTTAATAGGTTTATGGGTTTTATGTTTTTTATAAGGTTTTTAATTGTTTTTATAATTATTATGGTTATAGGGTTTTTAGGTTCTTTTTATGGTTTTTATGATTTTTATATTTTTAGGTTATTTAGTGGTTTTAAATATTTTTAGGTTTTAATTTTTTTCTTAGGGTTTTCGAAGTTTTTAGGGTTTTACATTTTTAGGGGGTTTTGGGTCGTTCTTGGGTTTTTTGGATTTTAGGTAAAGAAGGCGTGGAACCAAGCGGGCTTGGTCCCCAAATTTAATTAAAAAGAATAAAGTTACATGGGATTATAAGGAGGGCCTACAGAAACAGGTGTGTGTATCACACTTCATTTTTGAGCCCACAAGGGACGTACAATAAGGTATAGTGACAAAGGACCACATGAAGCCCCTATCTTCAATTTCTTTCATTTAAAGAGTGTCTTCCACCGTGTTCACTTCTCGAAAATAATTCTTGTTATGTAGTGTCAGATCTTGTGAAGCTTTGAGGTAGTAAATACTTTTTGGTAGTAGCCTCCATGTTACTCCTCTTGATCTTCTTCTTAGGGCCTCCACCGCCAGCATTGAGTCAAACTCAATCCATAGAAGCTTCCAATAAAATTGCGCTATGAACCGTACTGCCTTGATGATGGGACAATGTTCCGAAACATAGGAGAATCCACTCCCTAGGAAATGGAAGAAGAATCCCTTGACGAAGGCTCTATAAGTGTGGAATACACCTCCGCATCCCGCGAGACTGGGTGCTGCTGATGTTGTTCCATCCACGTTGACATTGATCCAACCTAAAATTGGGGGTATCCGCCAAATGAATTTCATGGGCATTGGTTGATTTCACCTTCTAGAAACACCAAGAGTTCTCAAAATTATTAAGTTATTCATGTTGTTATCCATTGCTCCAGTTTAAATGTGGGATTCTGTATGAAAAGCTTTGTGGATCTCCAGGATTCTGCCATGTAGGGAGTTGATTTTTGAGTAAAAAATAGCATTATTCTGGGTTGTCCACACGTAGTTTGAAATGGCTACGATTGCAATGATCATAAGGTTCTTAATCTGCTCATTGATGTCCACACTGAAGATGCTATTAAAAAGATCTTCCAGAGTGTTGTCCGGGCGGAATTTTTTACTGAAAAAAAATTCTGCACATAATCCCAATGAGAGACTGTGAACCTGAAGTTAATGAAAGTTTGATGCACATTTTCCTCTGCTCGCAGACAGGTAGGTCAGGCCTAGGCTAAGCTCCATCTAGCTTCCTTCAATTGCTCCTGCACAGGCAGTCTGTTCCTCCACACTTTCCACAGAAGAATGTAATTCGATGGCGGGATGAAGGTTCTCCTGAATTTGGAGATCCATATCGATGGTTGGGTTCCTTGGTCATATTTATACCAGTAGAACTCCCATGTGCACAACTATCCAACCAGGTTGGGTTTCCAAATGAGGCAATCAGTGGTAGTGAAATGATAATTCTACATTTGCTGGATGATGTTTTCAGGAAGGGTCCCATCGAGCTCCCCCATCCTGTTGTTGAAGTCAACAATAGAGAGGTGTTACAGGTTGGGGGGAGGCTGTACAAAGTCGTTCATTAGCCTCTAAATCTAGGTAGTTCTCTATAAGTTCAAGTGTAAGTGCCTCGAGATTATCCATTTTTGTTGAGAGATGATGTCTCTATATGAGGATCTGATCATAGTCCAGAGCGATGAAGGGATGTCACCAGTAAAGCCATCACAAAGTTTGGGATTGAACCTTTCCCTTAGGATGTCCAGGACCCCGTCTTTTCGGTTGTCATTTTTTTGTGTTTTTTTCATTTTTTGTGATTTTCATGGATTTTTTAGGTTTTTTAATATTTTGGGTTTTTAGGGATTTGAGGGTTTTAGGGGTTTTCATGATTTTTATGGATTTTATAATTATTTTTCTTTTTTTGGGTGTTTTTAAAGTTTTTATGGCTTTCTTAAGATTTTATGGGTTTTATGGATTTAAGGCTTTATAAAGGTATATCAGTTTTTTAGAATTTTTATGTGTTTTTAGGTTTTTATTTTTTCTTTATGGTTTTCATTGTTTTTGAGTTTTTGGTTTTTTACATTTTTAGGGATTTTTGGATTTGTTTGGATTTTTATGGTTTTAATCGTTTATACAAATTTTTTAGGATATTAGGTTTCATAGGGTTTTATGTTTTTTTCATATATTTAACGTTATTACATTTTTATTGGATTTATGTTTTTTGGTTTTTATGGATTAATTAGGGTTTATCAGGGTTTATAGGATTTTTTGGTTTTTTTTTTGTGAATTTTTGGTAATTTTATGATTTTTATGTTTCTTTATGGTTTATAGGAATTTTGATAATTTTAGGGTTTCTAGGGTTTGTATGGTTTGTATGGTTTTTTTTGCATTTATAGGTTTGTAGGTGTTTTAAGTGTTTTTAGGTTTTTAATCTTTTCTTAATAGTTTTCGGGTTTTTAAGGATTTTTAAGTTTTTAGGTTATTTTAATGTTTTATATGTTTTTTAGGGTTTCTTTGGATTATGAGAGTTTTTAGGGTTTCTAGGGTTTTTATGGGTTTTTAGGATTTTATGTTTTTTGAGGTTTTAGGGGTTTAATGTTTTTTAGAGTAATTTACCATTTAAAGGGCTTTAAGGATTTTGGGATTTTATAAAGTTTTTTAAGGTTTTTAAGGTTTTTTATGGGTTTTATGGTTTTTAAGGGTTTTCATGGTTTTTAGATTTTAAGTGGGTTTTTGGGTATTTTATAATTTTTTTTAAATGTTTTTAAAGTTTTTATGATTTTTTAGAGTCTTTATGGGTTCTATGGTCTTTTATGGTTATTTTGGGTTTTACCAATTTAATTATTTTATGGTTTTGATGTTTTTTGTGTTTTTGAGTTTTTATTAGAGATTTTTTTGGTTTTTTAGTTTTTAAATTTTTAGGTATTTTAGGGATTTTTTATGATTTTTAGGGTTGTAGTTTTTTAGGGATTTTGATTGTTTCTATAGTTTTTAGGGTTTTAGTGTTTTTTAGATTTTTTATGTGTTTTAAGTGTTTTTAGGTTTTAAGTATTTCTTTGTGTTTTTATGAGTTTCTTTACATTTTTGGAAATTTTAATCCTTTGTAGGATTTTTATGGTTTTTAGTGGATTTATGGAATTTGTGGGTTTTATGATTTTTTTCGGGTTTGTAGAGATTTTATAGTTTTTGGGGGATTTTTTAGTTTTAAGGGGGTTTTAGTGTTTTTATAATTATGTATCGTTTTTATTTGTATAATGGGTTTATATATTTTTTTAGTTGTTTTATGGGTATTTATGTGTTCTTAGGGTTTTTAATATTTTTATGGGTTTTATGGTTTTTAGGGAATTTAGAGTTTTTATATTTTTTAATGGTTTTACGTGTTTTTAAGTTTTATGGTTTTCTTAGGTTTTATCAGGTTTTTAGTGGTATTTAAAATTTAAATGTTTTTTAGGAATTTTTATGGTTTTTAGGGTTTTAGGGATTCTAAGTGTTTTTAGGGGTTTTATTTGGGTTTTTAGGGGTTTTATGATTTTTATGGGTTTTGGAGTTTGTTTTTTGAGTTTTTAGGGTTTTTAAGATGTTTAGTTTTTTAACGTTTTTAGGGTTTAAATGGGTTTTTTAGTTTTTAGTGATTTTTTAGTCTTTTAATGGGTTTTTATATTTTTTATTTATTAGCGGTTTTTATTACTTTTTGGTTTTATAGGTTTTTATGGGGTTTTATCATTCACTAGGATTCAAGAGATTTTAAATTTTTTATTATGTTGTTTCTTTTTTTTTATTTTTTATATTTTTATGGATTTTTAGTGATTTATTCATATTTTTGTTTGTTTTTTAGGTTTTTATAGATTTTGCGCATTTTGAGGTATTTCGGGTTTTAGGGTTTCTAGGTTTTTTTATCAGTTTTTAGGTTTTTATTTGTTTTAAGTATTATTCGGTTTTTAAATTTTTCTTAGGTGTTTTTAGGGATTTTAGGTTTTTTTACATTCTTAAGTATTTTTGGGATTTTTTAGGATGTTTTTAGTTTTAGGGTTTTTACGGAATTTGGGGGTTTTATGGTTTTTAATGGATTTTAGGGTTTTTATTGTTTGTTGGGTTTTTGGTCTGTTTTTGATATTTTTAAGGTTTTTTAAAAAGAAAAATGTTTTTAGGGGTTTAAAGGCTTTCTAGAGTTTTTTTGGTTATTTTTTTTGGGGGGGGGGGTTATGGTTTTTTTGGGTTTTCATTGGTTCTATGGTTTGGGGGGAGGGTTTAGGATCTTTTTATGGTTTTCAAGGGGTTTTAAAATTCTTAGGTTTTTAGCAGTTTTAATTTTTTTTAGGATTTTATATTTTTCTTAAATATTTTCATGTATTTAATGTTTTTTATATTTTTATTGGTTTTTAGGAATTTTGTAGGATTTTTATGGATTTTTTTTTATTTTTATGGATTTTCAGGGGTTTATGGTTTTTAAATTTTTTATGCTTTATCATTTTTTAGTTTTTTAGAGATTTTGAGTGTTTATAGGTTTTTACGATTTTCTTACTGTTTTCAAAATTTTGGGGGGTTTTTACATTTTCTGGGAATTTTAGAGATTTTTTAGTGTTTTTATGTTTTGGGGGGTTTCAGATTTTATTTTGATTTTTTTATGGTTTATGATTTAATAGTTTTTGGGGGGTTTAGTTGAGTTTTTATATCTTTAAAGGGTTTTTACTTTCCTTTAACCTTTTTTAGAGTGTAAATACTTTTTTATTATTATTGGGTTCTATGGTTTTATGGGTTATGAGAGTTTTTTAGGTTTTTAGAAGTTTTAATGTTTTTTATGGGATTTTATGTTTTATTATGGATTTTCATGTCTCTTATGTTTTTAGGGGGTTTAAGTGTTTTTAAAGTTTTCATAGGGTATTTATGGGTTTTATGGTTTTTTATATTTAGGTATTTTTTAGTATTTGTATGGTCTTAAAGGTTCTTAGGGGTTTTGAGGGTTTATTTATTTTAAGGGCTTTGTAATGTCTTTCAGGGTTTTATGGACTTTTATGGTGTTTTTGAGTTTTTTAGGGTTTTAAGGAATTTTATATTTTTTAAATAAATTCAGTTGTTCAAAGGGTTTTTAGAGTTTTTACTGGGATTTTCGAGTTTTTATGGGTTTTAGTTTTTTATGGTCTTCATGGGGTTTTTATTTTTTTTAGGGATTTGGGATTTTTGGGCAATTTTCAAGTATTTAGGGTTTTTATCATTTTTTTATTTTTAGTGGTTTTATGTGTTTTTAGGTTTTTATGATTTTCTTATGGTTTTTATCATTTTTATATTTTTTAGGGGTTTTAAATATTTTAGGATTTTATTATTTAATTTGGGGTTTTAAGTGTTTTTTAGGATTTTAGGTATTTGTATCGGTTATTATGATTTTTATGGGTTCTTAGAGATTTTAGGGATTTTTAGGGTGTTTGTGGTTTTTTCCGGTTCTTAGAGATTTTATAGGGTTTTAGGGTTTTTTGAGTTTTTAGGGGTTTTAATGGTTTTTAGATATTTTAATGTTTATATGGTTTAAAAGGGTTTTAAGCTTTTTTTTCGTGTGTTTTTAGGGTTTTATGGCGTTCTTGGGTTTTTTATAGTGTTTAGGGTACGTTATTTTTTAGGAGTATTCAAGGCATTTTTATGGATTTTTAGGGGTTTTAATGTTTTTTAGGATTTTAGGGGGTTTAAGTGTATTTTGGTTTTAAGGTTTAATTTGGGATTTTCATGATTTTTATGGTTCTTAGGTTTTTATGTATTCATAGGGTTTTTCAGGATTTATATGTTTTTTAGTATTTTTGATATTTTTAGAGGTTTTATGGGTTTTTAGGGGTTTTAGGGTTTTTTCTGCATTTTTTGAGTTTTTTGGGGTTTTAATTGGTTTAAGGTTTTTATGTTTTTCTTATTATATTTCAATATTTTAGGGTTTTTTTACATTTTAGGTATTTTTAGTTATTTTCAAAGATTATTATGGTATTTTGCGTTTTTAGGGACATCGAGGGTTTTTATGGTTTTTGGGGGTGTTTATTTATTTAGTTTTTTAAGATTTTTTATGTTTTAAGGAGTTTAAAGGTGTTTATTGTTATTGAACAAATTTAGTGGTTTAAAGCGGTTTTAGAGTTTTTAGGTGGTTTTAGGGATTTTAGGATTATTTTTGGTTTTTACTAGTTTTTAAGGTTTTTATAGTCTTTGAGGGTTTTAAGGGTTTTTAGTGTTTTTTATATTTTTATTGGTTTTAAGTATTTTTAGCTTTTGAATGTATTTTAGGGTTTTTAGGGTTTTGTAATTTTTAGGTTTATAGGGGTTGTATAGATTTTTAGGAATTATATTGTTTTTAATTTTTTTTTTTGGGATTTTAAGGCTTTTAGGGTGTTTGGATTTTTTTTTCATTTTTTAGGTTTTTAGGTGTTTTAATTACTTTTAGATATTTAAGTATTTCTTCGGGGTTTCAGTTTTTTTGTGTTTTTCAGGTTTTTAGGGATTTTAAGGTTTTTAGTGTTTTTAATGTATTTATTGGTTTAAATTTTTTTAGAGTTTTCATGGTTTTAAGGTTTTTTATGGGTTTTAGGGATTCTTAAGGTTTTTCAGAGTTTATGGTTTTTAGAGGTTTTAGTGTTTTTAGGGTGTTTAGCATTTTTTTGGTTTTTAGGTGTTCAATTGTTTTTAAGATTTTAAGGTTCTTTTTTGTTTCTCTTTCATATTAGGGTTTTTACATTTTTAGGGATTTTAGGATCATTTTATATTTTTATAGTTTTTACGGATTTTGAGGATTTTTAGAGTTTTTTAGGGTTTTTAGGGGGTTTATAGTATTTGATTGGTTTTAATGGTTTACTGAGTTTTTTATTATTTTTATGGTTTTGTAGTGTTTTTGAAAATTTTAAGGTTTAAAGGGGTTTTAGGGGTTTTAAGTGGATTTTAGGGGTTTAAGGGATGTTAATATTTTTATGGGTTTATGGTTTTTAGGTTTTTAAGGTTCTTCTAGGGTCTTTAGTGCATTAGGAATTTTTAAGGGTTTTTTCATTTTTATGTGTTTTCAGGTTCTTAAGGTTTTCTTATGGGTTTTCAGGATTTTTGGATTTTTATGTTTTTCGGTATTTTTATGTGTTTTAAGGATTTTTATTGTTTTTTGTTGTTTTTTAGGATATTTGGGGTTTTATGGGGTTTTAGGGTTTTCAGGGGATTTATTGGTTTTTAGGGTTTTTAGCATTTTTTAGTTTTTTAGTGGTTTGAATTGCCCTTATGTTTTTAGGGTTTTCTTAGGGATATTTAGGGTTTTTAGGGTTTTTAATATTTTTATCAATATTTTGTGAAATTTTAGGATTTTATGTTTTTTAAGGTTTTCTCGGGATTTTTTTTCGGTTTTCATGGTTTTTAGTGGTTTTATGGTTTTTTCGGTTTTAGGGATTTTTTAATTTTCATTGGGTTTAAATGGTTTTTAGAGTTTATTTTCAATTTTAGGGGTTTAAAAATATTTATATTTTATTGTCTTTTTAATGGTTTATATCTGTTTTTATGGTGTTTATGGTTTTTAGGTGTTTTTATGGGGTTTTTGGGTTTTTGTGGTTTTTTATAGTTTTTTAGGATCTTTAGAGTTTTTAGGTATTTTTAGGATTTTAAGTAATTTTAGGGTTTTAAGGTTTTCTTAGGGATATTTAAGGTTTTAGGGGATTCTATGTTTTCAAGGATTTTTAGTACCTTTTTATGACTTTTATATTTTTTTTATGGTTTTTAGGGATTTTTTATGTTTTAAGAATTTTAGGGGTTTAAGGGTTTTTATTATTTTTTGGGGTTTTATGTTTTTTTATCTTTTTTAAGGTATTTAGAGTTTTTTTAACATTTTTAGGTATTTAAAGGGTTTAAAGGGGTTTTAGTGGTTTATAGTTTTTATGGTTTTTAGGGATTTTTAGGGTTTTATGGTATTTTAGTTTTTATAATAAAAAAAATAGGTTTTTGGGGGTTATATGTTCTTTGGGTTTTAGTGTTTTCTTAGGAATTTTCAGGTATTTTTATGTCTTTTGTGTTTTAATGGATTTTAGGTATTTTTATGTATTTTTGGGTTTTTAGGGTTTTAAGGATTTTGATTATTTTTATATTTTTTAGGTTTTTATGGTTTCTTTGGGTTTAGGTTTTTTTTGTTTTTTAGAGTTTTAAGGTCTTTAATGATTTTTACTATTTTTAGGGGTTTAAATGGTTTTATTGTGTTTTGTGTGGATTTTAGAGTTTTATAGGATTTTGTGTTTTTAGAGTTTTATTTTTTTTATGTTTTTTATGGTTTTTTGCCCTTTTAGGGTCTTTTGGGTTATTAGCAATTTTTTGTTTTTAGGGGTTTTAAGTTTTTTTATATTTTTATATATTTATTAATGTTTTTCTAGGTTTTATGGTTTTTATAGTTTTTGATGAATTTTTACGATTTTTAGGATTATTATTGTTTTTAGGGTTTTTAGGGATTTTCTGCATTTTTTGGGTTATTAGTGTTTTTTGTGTTCTTAGTGTTTTTATGTTTTTCGTGGTTTTAAGTATTTATTTGTTTTCTATTGTTTTTGTAGGGTAATTATGGGTTTAGGATTTTCTATTTTTATAGGGTCTTTTTGGAAATTTTAAAAAGTTTGATGGCGTTTTAGGGTATTTAAGGATTTTGAGGGTTTTTTTGGGTTTCTATGGTTTTAGGGTTTTTATGGGTTTTGGGGTTTTTTTGAGTTTTTTTGGATTTCATGGTTTATAGATTTATTTTATTATTTTTAGGGGATTAAAGGGTTTTTAGAGTTTTTAGTTGGGTTTTGGGGTTTTTATGGGTTTTATGTCTTCTTATGGTATTTAGGGGTTTTATGAATTTTAGGGGTTCTTAAGGTTTTAGGGACTTTTTATGGTTTTTTGGGGTTTTATATTTTTTTATATTTTTTAAGGGTTTAATTGTTTTTAGGTTTTTAAGTTTCTATTTGGTTTTTTTGGGTTTATTTCAGGTTTTTATGTTTGTATGGGTTTTTAGGTCTTTTTAGGATTTTTATGGTTTCTTAGGGGTTTTTTAGAATTTGAGGGTGTTGTGGGGTTTCTCGGGGTTTTAGGGTATTTTAGGTGTTTTGTGTTTTTTTGTTTTTATGGGTTTTGAGTGTTTTTTGGTGTTTAAGGATTTCTTAGTGTTTTCTAGTGTTTTTGGGTTTTTTAAATTTTTAGGTATCTTAGGGATTATTTATTATTTTTATGGATTTTTAGGATTTTTAGGGTTTTTATGGATTATGTGGGGTTTTAGGGTTTTTAGAGTTTGTAGGTTTTTTATGATTTGGGGGGGGGGGTTTAGGGGTTTTTTTTATTTTTTTGGTTTTTAAGGTTTTTTAGTGTTATTTAATATTTAGGGGTTTAATAGTTTCAACAGTTTTCATGTTTTTTAATTTTAATGGGGTTTTCAGGGTTTTTAAGAGATTACAGTTTGTTATGTATTTAATTGTTTGTATTTTTATGGTATTTTTTGGGTTTTTAGGGGTTTTCAGTCCTTTTATGTTTTTTGTGGTTTAAAGTTTTTTTAGGTTTTCCTACAATTTTTATGGGATTTTAGTATTTTTTTTACATTTTTAATGATTTTTAGGGATTTCTATGGATTTTTATGGTTTTTAAGTTTATTATGGATTTCGAGAGTATTTTGTGCTTTTTGGATTTTTTGGATTTTTTTTCAATTTTTTTGGTTTTTAGGGGGTTTAACGTGTTTTAGACACATAAGTTTTTTATTATGGGTTTTCATGTTTTTTGGGTTTTTTTAGCTTCAGGGGTTCTATGTCATTTTTAACAGTTTTATGGGTTTTTATAGATTTTGAGGGTTTTTAGGCTTTTTTTGTATTTATTGTTTTTTTATTATTATGTTATTTTTTACATTTTTTGGGTTTTATAGGTTTTAAGAGTTTTTTTATAGTTTTGGGTGTTTAAATGGGGTTTTAGATTTTTAGTGGGGTTTAGGGTGTTTTGTTTGTTTTTATAATTTTTATGGTTTTTAGGGATTTTTAGGATTTTTAATGTTTTTTGGTATTTTAGGGTTTTTATGGTTTTTAGCATTTTTTAGGTTTTTAAGGGTTTTAATTGTTTTTTGGTTTTTAAGGTTTTTAGGGGTTTCCAGAATTTTTAGGGTTTTTTATGTTTTAAATATTTCTTGGAATATTTTGGATTTTTTTCATTTTTGGGTTTTTATGGATTTTGATAGTGTTTAGGGATCTTAGGGTTTTTAGGGGTTTTAGGGTTTTTTTTAATTTTATATTTTTAGGGGATTTAGGAGTATTTAGGATTATATGGTTTTCTTAGAATTTTTAGGGTTTTTATGGTGTTTTTTAGTTTTTTAGGTACTTTTAGGGATTTTTATTATTTTTTATGTTTTTTAGGGATTTTAGGGATTTTGAGCGGTTTTACGAATTTTTAGGGTTTTATGGTTTTATGTTTTTTCAGGAGTAATTTTGAGTTTTTAGAATTTTTATGGTTTCTAGAGTTTTTAACATTTTTAGGGGTTTAATGGGTTTTAATATTTTTAGTGGCATTTTAGGGTTTTATGGGTTTTTATGGGTTTTGTAAGGTTTTGGAGAGGTTTTAAGGGTTTTATTGTCTGTTAGGGATTCTAAGATCATTTTTGGATTTTATAATTTTTAGGTTTTCTGAGATTTTGAGTGTTTTATAGTTTTTTAGCGTTTTTATGGTTTTTATGGTTTTTTTGTGTTCAGGGTTTTTTTTTATTTTTTTAGGTTTTTAATGTTTTTTAGAGTTATTAAGAATATTTTAAGGGTTTAAATATATTTTTAGATTTTAGTGGTTTTAGGGTTTTTTTTGTTTTTTGGGGGTTTTGGAATGTTTAATGACTTTTAGGGATTTTAGTATTTTTAGGGTTTTATGGTATTTATTTATTTTTAAGATTTTATAATTTTATTAGGTGTTTTTATTTTTTTTATGATATTTTATGTTTTTTGTGATTTTAAGGGGTTTTTAGGATTTTTATGATTTTTATTGATTTCGAGGGTTTTGGTGTATTCTGTGGATTTTAGGGTTTTAGGAATTTTATTTTTTAGGTTTTTTCAATTTTTAAGTGTTTTTATGTTCTTAAGGTTTTCATCGGGGTTTTCAAGGTTTTTAGCGTATTTACGATTTTCATGATTTTTAAGGATCTTTTATATTTTTATGTATTTTTATTGTTTTTAGGGATGTTGATGTTTTTAATGGGTTTTTATCATTTTAGTGTTTTTTGGATTTTTTGGATTTTTTGAGTATTAGGGTTTTAATATTTTTAGATATTTTTCACTTTTTTAGGGGTTTAAAATAGTTTAGAGTTTTTAGTGATCTTTTACAGTTTTCATGGGATTTTAGTTCTTATGGGTTTTAGGGATTTTTAGATTTTGGGGTGGGGGTTTGGTTTTATTTGGGTTTTTAATATTTTTTAGTTTTTTAGGGATTTTATGTATTTTTTGGTTTTTAAATTTTTTTCTTAGGGGGTTTTTTGGTTTTTTGGTTTTTTTACATTTTTAGGTATTTTTTTGGTTTTTTTAATTTTTATGGTTTTAATAGTTATTAATTCTTTTTAGTAGTTTTAGGGATTTAAATGTTTTTTGGTTTTTTTGCATCGTTGTGCTTTTATGGGGTTTCTTAGTTTTTTATGGTTTATAGTTTTAAGTGTTTTTTCAAAATTTTATGGTTTTATTGGGTTTTTAGATATTTTAGTTTTTAGGGCTTATAGGGTTTTTATGTTTTTTATGGTCTTTTAGGGTTTTAGGTTTTTTAGGTTTTTTATGGATTTTTGAATTTTTTGGGGTTTTAGAGGTTTAAATTGCAATAACATTTTATGGGTTTTCATAGGGCAAAGAAGGCTCGGGTCCAGGCTATTCCTGGCACCCCCCAAAATTTATTAAACAAAAATACACAAACACTGCAGACAAGGGAGGGGAGGGGTCGAACGACCCACACCCAAAAACCCTTACAACCCACGCCAAAGAAAGAAAAACAAAGAAAGAAAAAGACACAAAAACAGACAAAACCGCAGCATCATAACGTCACATCTAGCCTGTACCAGCATCCAACAGCACTACATCCAGCGTTAACCAGCATCCAGCAACTCACAGCTAACCAACAACCAGCTTTCAGACTACAGCAGCAAACGACATCCTGCAGCAGCAAATACCAGCATCTACAACAAACTAGCAACCAGCATCCTCATTTTCAGACAGCCAACACCTCTTTCGACCACCAAACATCTCCCAACATCCCACTTCCACTCCAGCAGCACAACAACAAACTCATCCACCGCAGCAGCAAATACCAAACAGCCACACATCATCCAGCATTTACAATACACCATCCACTCAAAACCAACAAAATACCCACATCCAGCACCCAGTACCTTCTCACCAAGAAGGTTCCTTTCCAACAGCATAGAACAAACAACATCAACAGAACATGAATCATCGCCACCCAACAGAACCGGCAGCCAGCATCCACAAGAAAGCAAAAAAAACCATCCAAAAAGAAGCACCAATCCATCTCCCCAACAACATCTTTGGGGGAGGCCACGAATGATAAATCCATTCAAAGTCTAGCCAAACCAGCAACACAGAACCAGTCCAGCCACCAAACAAGAACACGCAAGCCAGCAAAATCAGTCGGACACAGGACATAGCGACTATACCTTCTTCAGCAGCAAGATCAATGCGCAAAAAGCCTGCACCTTTTCAGATCCGGACAGACAGCGTCGAACCAAGCGCAACGCCAATGCTCGCGCAAAGTAGATGCAAAGCCCGATGAACCCGTTTGTCACCAGGACGTGGCCATACCTCCCCCTGACACCATAAATTCTCGTCTCACCAAAAAACCAGCAAGTCGAACCCTCCTATTCGGCAAAGCAACCATCTTAATGTTTTCAAGGTTTATAGATTTTTTTTTGTGATTTTTGTGATTTTTTATGGAATGTTTGTTCATTTTAATGGGTTTTTTGGTTTTTAGGGATTTTAATGGGTTTTAACGTTTTTATATAGTTTAGAATTTTTATGGTTTTTTGGGTTTTTACGGTGATATTAGGGTTTTTATGGTTTTTAGAGTTTTCTAAAAAAATTAGTGGTTAAAATTATTTTTATATTTTTAGTAGGTTTTTGGGATTTTATAGTTTTTATCTATTTTCATGTTTTTAGTGGTTTTTATGGGTATTAGGAGGTTTTTTGGTTTTTAGGATTTTTTAGGGTTTATAGAATTTGTAGGTTTTTTATGGGGGTTTAATTTTTTTTTTAGTTTTTTAGGATCTCTTAGGTTTTTTCTTCAATTTTAGGGTTTTTTACATATTTAGAGATTTATACAGATTTTTAGGACTTTTATGGCTTCTTCAGGTTTTTAGGGTTTTTTAGGGTTTTTTGGTTTTTTAGGTTTTCTATGGTTTTTAGTGTTTTTAAAGGGTTTAATGAGTTTTTAGGTTTTTTATTTTTTATTTGGGTTTTTAGGGGTTCAAGGGTTTTCATACATTTTATGGTTTTTAGTGATTTTTTTATTTTTATGGTTTTTACGGTATTTTCGGATTTTGAGGGTTTTTAAATTTTTTGGTTTTAGGGTTTTTTTTATATTTTTTATGGTTGTTATGGTTTTATTAATTTTTTTAATGTTTCTTGTGGTTTAAATTTTTTTAGAGTTTTAGTGGTTTTTAGGGTGTTTTATAGTTTTTAGGGAAATTTTTGGGATTTTAGGGTTTTTATGGTTTTTTATGTTTTTTAAGGGTATTAAGTGATTTTAGTTTTTTTAGGTTTTCATAGGGTTTTTTGGTGTTTCAGAGTTTAGTACGTTTGGAATTATTTTTTGGTCTTTCTTTGGATATATATATTTTTTAATGTTTTTAGGGATTTTGAAGGTTTTTGTGGTTTTTAAGATTTTAGGGTTTTTACTGATTTTTATGTTTTTAGGGGTTTTATCTATTTTAACCTCTTTAAATTTTTCTTAGGGTTTTTAGGGTTTTTAAGGTTTTTATAGATTATTATGATTTTTAAGATTTTTTAAGGTTTTAGGGTTCTTATGTTTTATGGGTTTAATGGGTTATTAGAATTTTTAAGGTTTTAAGAGGTTTAAATTGTTTTTAGAGTTTTTAGAGTTTTATAGTTTTTATGTAGTTTTAGGGTTTTTTTGTTTTTTAGGGATTTTATGTGTTTTGGGGGTTTTTAGTGTTTTTTAGCATTTTTTTGTTTTTTAGGTTTTAGGGTGTCTAAGTGATTTTCTGTTTTTTATGTTTTATTAGTTTTTATTCAAGGTTCTTATGGGGTTTTATATCATTATGGGTTTTTTTTCTATTTTAGGGTTTTTATGGTTTTTATCTTTTTGGGATTTTTAGTATTTGTTGGGTTTTTTGGGGATTTTAGGATTTTTATTATTCTTTGGGACTTTAGAGGGTTTTTGAGATTTTAGGGTTTTAATGCTTTTAGTTTTTTAATTTTGTGAAATAATTAAAGTGTTCTTAGAGTTTTTAGAGTTTTTTTATCATTTTTATGCATTTTTAGAGGTTTTAGGTGTTTTAGGGGTTTTAGGGGTTTTTATAGTTTTATAGATTTTAGGGTCTTTTAGGGGTTTTTATTGTTTTTAGTGTGTTTTAGCTTTTTAAGGGTTTTTATAATTTTTATGTTTTTATGGTTTTGATGGTGTTTTCAATATTTTTTTGGGTTTCTTGTGTTTTTAGGAATGGTTAAGGATAATGTTAAATTTTTGTGGTTTTTAGTGTTTTTAGCATTGTTATCAATTTTTAGGTATTTTTGGGGTTTGAAGTGTTTTTTGGTTTTTAAGGTTTTCGTAGGGGTTATTATTAATTTTTATGATTTTAGGGAATTTTTATGATTTTATGGGTTTTGGCTTTTTAGGTATTTTTTTTGTTTTATGGTTTTTTTATGTTTTTATTGTTTTTTTGGGTTTTTTTATTTTTTTGGGATGAAATAATTTTTATAGGTTTTTAATGAATTTAGGGGATAAAAGGTGTTTTTATATTTTAGTGTTTTTTAATATTTTTATGGGTTTTAATGGTTTTTAGGGTTCTTTTTTAGTTTCTATACTTTTTAGGAGTTTTACGGTTTTTTAGGGTTATTTTAGATTTTCAGTATTTTTTAGGTTTTTTAGGGTTTTAACAGTTTTTAGGGTTTCATGTTTTTCATAGAAATTTTTAGGTTTTTTATGGTTATTTACATTTTTTATGTATTTTTTATGATTTTTATGGTTTTTAGGGGTTTTGTGGATTTTTGTGGTTTTTATGGTTTTTATTTATTTCATTAGTTTTTAAGTGTTTTTTGAGTTTTTTATGTATTTAAGGTTTTTTAGGGTTTATTTATATTTTTAGTTATTTAAGGGTTTTATATTTTTAGGTGTTTTTATGGTTATTAAGGTTTATAGATGTTTTTTTTTGTTTTTTTGTTTTTAGGTTTTTATTGTATCTTTTAGTGTTTGATAATTTTTTAAGTTTTTAAGGGGATTAATGTAATTTTTTTATTTAAGGACTTCTTATGGTTTTTTAGGTTTTTTAAGGAATTTAATTTTTTTGGGATGTTTAGATATTTTTAGGATTTTTATTACTTTTAGGGTTTTTAAGTATTTTCAGTTTTTTAGGGTTTACAAGGTTTTTGGCATTTTTTTTGGTTTTAAAGGTTTTTTAAATTATTTTTGGTTGTTAACATGTTCATAGATGTTCTAAGTGTTTTAGTGCTTTTTCGTTTTAAAATATGTTTTCCCATTTGAAGGATTTTTATGGATTTTTGGGGTTTTAGGGATTTTGAATGTTTTTTAGTGTTTCTATGGATTTTTTTTCAGGGGGGGGGGGGTGGGGGGGTTCGGGTGGTTTCTTTGTTTTTTCAGTTTTTTCAATGGATTTTTATAGTTTTCTACTATTTTAGGGTTTGAAAAGGTTTTTATATTTTTAATGTTTTTTAGGTTTTATGGTTTTTAGAGATTTTATGGTTTTTTGGGGTTGTTTGTTTTTAGAGGTTTTTACGGTTTTAGGAATTTTTTGGGGTCTTTAAGGGTTTAAAGTGTTTTTAAAATTTTATGGTTTTATTAGTGTTTCTCAGTGTTTTTAGGAATTTTTACAGTTCAAGGTTTCTAGAGATTATTTCTTATTTTTATGGTTTTTTAGTGTTTTTAGATATTTTGAAGGTTTCTTGTGTCTTTTAGGGTTTTACAGTTTTTTAGGTTTTTAGACTTTTTTAGAGTATTAAAGTGTTTTAGGTTATTAAATATTTCTTATGGTTTTTGATTTATTTTTTGTTTTTTAAATTTTTAGGTATTATTATGGATTTTTATGGATTTTAGGGTTTTTAGGTATTTTGATGGGTTTTGGAGGAATTTTATGGGTTTTAGATTTTTTTATACGGTTTTTTGTGTTTTTAGGATTTCATGAAATTTTTAGGTGTTTTAATGTTTTCTGGACTTTTTTTAATGCATTTATAGGTTTAAGGTAATTTAAGTGTTTTTAGTGATTTTTAGGGTCTTTATGTGTTTTTGGGTTTTTTAAGCTTTTGATGATTTTTAATGGTTTTTAATGGGTTTTAGTGTCTTTTTAGGTTTTTTTTGGGTTTCGATCATTTTTATGTTTTTTACTGGTTTTAACTTTTTTTAGGTTTTTAGGATTTTAGGTTTTTAATGTTTTATTAGGGGTTTTTACGTTTTATGGATCTTTAGGGTTTTTTTTGGATTTTTTGGTTTTTTAGTGTTTTTAGGGATTTTGATGATTTTTTAATTTTTATGCTTTTTAGGGGTTTTTTAATTTTTAGTGATCATTATATTTTTAGGGGTTTTAAGTGTTTTTAGGTTTTTTTTGTTTTCTTAGTGGTTTTCTAGTTTCTTAGGGGTTTTTACATTTTTATGGATTTTTATGTCCTTTTTATGATTTGAATGGTTTTTAGGGTTTCTAAGGATTTTGAGGAATTTTAGGATTTTGTAAGGTTTATTGATATAAGTATTTCTAGTGATTTAATTTTTTTTTGATTTTTATGGTTTTGTATGGTTGCTTTGGTTTTTAGTGTTTTTAGAGTTTTTTTAGTTTTCTGGGATTTTAGAGTTTTTCAATGATTATAGGGGTTCTTAGGGTTTATAGAGGGTTTTTTGGGTTTTTAGGGTTATTTAATGTTTTTTGGGATTTTTTTGGATATTATGGGTTTTAAAGATTTTAATGAAATATTCAGGTTTTAGGGGGTTTAATTTTTTTTTGTTTTTATGGGGTTTTTGGATTTTTGGATTTTTATGGTTTTTAAGGGTTTCTAGGGATTTTTTTGGGTTTTTAGGGTTTTGGGGGGTTTTTTGTTTTTTGTGGTTTTAGGGTTTGTTGATTTTTAATGGTTTTTAAAGGTTTTTATATTTTTTTTTCTTTTTAGGGGTTTAATGGGTTTTTATCATTTTTAGTGATTTTTAGGGTTTCCATGGGGTTTTAGGGTTTATGGGTCATTTTTAGTGGGTTTTAGGGTTTATGTGTATTTTTTATTTTTTTATGGTTTTTAGTTTTTATGGGGTTTTAATTTCTTCTAGTATTTTATGTTTTTTTGTGGGTTTTTAGGTTTTTTAGGGTTTTATATATTTTTAAATATTATTTGGGATTTTTTAGGATTTTTATTTTTTTTTATAGTTTTTTATTGTTTTTAGGGATTTTCATGTGTTTTAGGGGATTTTAATTTTTTTAGTTTTTTAGGATTTCTTAAGGTTTTTTAGGTTTTTTAGGGGTTTTTCGTTTTTCAGGATTTTTTGGGATTATTTGGGTTTTATGGTTTTTTATGGATTTTGAGTGGTTTTAGGGTTTTTTTGGTCTTTTTAGGATTTTATCGTCTTTGTTGAGTTTTCCTATCTTTTTGATTTTTTTGGGTTTTTATGGACTTTTAGAGCTTCTTAACATTTTTAGGGGTTTAAAGGGATTTTAGAATTTTTAGTGGTTATTTGGGATTTTATTGGATTTTACTATTTTTTATTATTTTAAGGGCTTTTATAGGTTTTATGGTTTTGATAGGTTTTTTGGTTTTTACAGTTTTTTGTGTTTTTATTTGTTTTTATGGGTTTTTAGTGTTATTAGGTTTATAATGTTTTATTAAGGTTTTTCCAAGGTCTATTATGTTTTTAGTAATTTTAAGATTTTTTAGGATTTTATGGGGTTTTTTTAATTTTAAGGATTTTGAGTGTTTTTAGGGTTTTTTGGGTTTTTTGGGTTTGAATGTTTTCTTTTGGAGTTTTATAATTTTTTTGCGTTTATTAGGGTTTGAAATTTTTTTAGAGTTTTTAACATTTTTATTGGTTTAAGGGTTTTTAGAGTATTAGTGGTTTTTAGTTTTTTACGTGGTGTTTCTGTTTTTAGAGGACTTTTAGGGTTTTTTATGGGTTTTTTAGACTTTTTATGATTTTGAACGGTGTAATATTTTTTAGGGTTTAATGTGTTCTTAGGTTTTTATGGTTTTCTTAGGGGGTTTTTATTTTTTTTCAGTTTTTTATTTTTTAGGGATTTTTAGGACTTTTTAAGATTTTTATACTTCTAAGGGTTTTTTGGGATTTGGAGGCATTTTAGGGTTCTTGGGGGGGGGGGTGGAGTTTTTTCATTTTTATGTTTTTATGTGGTTTATTTTTTTCAAGTTTTTAATGTTTCCATAGTGTTTTAAGGGTTTTTCTAGTTTGTTTTACATTTTTAGGATTTTTGAATGACTTTTTATGATATATATGGGCATTACAGTTTTTAGGCATTTTGAGGGTTTTGTGGTTTTTAGGGTTTTTTCGGTTTTTTTTGGGTTTTATGGGTTTTTTGAGTTTTTAGGATTTTTAGTTATTTAGGGTTTTTTGGGTTTTTAGGTTCTTTATGGTTTTTATAGGTTTCTATTATTGTAGTGGTTTTAGGTTTTTTAGTGACTTTTAGGGGTTTTGGGGATTTTAGCATTTTTTCGGTTTTAGGGGTTTTAAGTGTTTTTAGGTTTTTAATTATTTATTAGGGGTTTTAAGGGTTTTAGAGGATTTAATGGATTTTAGTTTTTTTACATTTTTAGGTATTTTGGGGAATTTTTTTTTGGATTTTTATGGTTTTTTAGGGTTTTTAGGGATTTTGAGGGTTTTATGGATTTTGAGGATTTAATTGGTTTTTCTTGGGACATATTACATTCAAATGTTAAACTTTGACTTAATGTATACATCGGGTAAAGGGAACAGTGTGGTGGATGCATTAAAGAGAAAGTAATTTATTTAGTTGGTGAAAGATTATTCAGATAAATGGATGCTAATATCGGTGATTTTCGATATGTACTTTGATTTTTAATATCGAGGAATTATTGTTGTTTTATTTCTAGTTTTTTTATTTGTTATAGAAGGGTAAATAGGGACACACATATAATTCTGAATGTGTTTTTATGATGTCAAAACTCAATGGTGGGGAGACCATTAAGGGATTTAATCATGAAAAATATAATTTTTGTGGTTTCGAGGATCATATAGTCGTACCATGGGTATGTCGGGAACAACTCCTTCATGCTTATTAGCATTTTAGATGGACTGTTCATCACAGAATAAAAAATCAAGGCACTAAAAGCAAATTTTTGTGGGCTACCGTGATAATAAAGGTCGATGAGTTTGATTTGAGATGCCTCACCCGTGAGTAGCTTAATACAGATCACTGACGACTAGTGGGTATACTAAAATATTTACAAATTATTGTGTTGAAATGGGAGCGGATAACTATGGATTCTGTAATAGTTATACCATGGATAGTTGGGAAGCATGATTTCATATGGGTTATAGTGGATTGACTCAACAATTAGGCCCATTCCACCCCTATTAGTGAATACAATAGAGTGTATGTGTTCTCAAAAATCTATATATGATAATTTTTAAAACAACATGTGTTCTTGTCTCAAATATATCTAATAGAGACACCATGATTTTGTATAATTTTTGGAAATATTTGTAGAAATACCTTGGGACTCAGTTGACTGGGAGCATAGCGTATAATACTCAATTTTATGGACAACCCAAAACGGCGATCCAAAAATTATAGGACACGATTAGGGATTGTGTAAGGGATTTTGGTGGCTCATGGGAGGAGAAAATACCATTAGTGGAGTTCTCATGCAATAAAATTTTATAGCCTCGATACATATGGATCATTTTGAATAATTTTATGGGAGTCCTTGTCATTCTCTACTTTGTTGGGTGGAAACATGTGAGACTTCAATAGTTGGATGAATCCTTGTGCAAGATATAATGGAGAAGATTTAGTTCATCATAAAGAGGATGGAGAGAGAAGAGAGTCATCATAAATTGTATTTGGATCATCATATATGGCCATTTTTATTTGATTTTTGAGACCATATGTTCTTGAGAATATATCAAAGGTTCGGGAAAAATCATTTTAGTAAGTAGAGAAAGTTATCTCCTCGAAACATAGTCATGTTTGAGATACTTGAATGGGTAGCTATGGTGGAATATTAGTTTTCATTTCCACTAAGGTTTAGTTCAGTGCATAATGTGTCACATGTATATCTATTTAAGAAGTATCAAACTAACTCTGACCATGGGATTCTATGGGATCATATTGTCCTAGATCCAGAAGTTGCAGTACATCCTGAGCCGATTCAGATTATAGATAGAAAAGATAATGTATTTCATGGAAAAAGAAGCGGTCTAGTGCATGTTTTATGGACACACGGTTTATTCAAGATAACATTTGGAAGAGTGAAAAGTAAATGATAGAACAATGTCTACAACTCATCAGGGACAAATATTTTTTTCTAATTTGTTATTATGGAAAGACTAATTATGTGGATAATGTAGTACCTCCAATTTTAGGTATGTGGCCCTTTATTTATATAATTTCAGTATATTAAATTATTGGGTTATGTTTTAGGATGTTCAAAAGATCTTTGTCTTGTTTTTATACTTTTATAGATGCGCACATTTTGGTCACAGTTAGTAGAAATCGTGCAATACCTCCAAAAAACCATTCAACTGAAATAGTTGACACTGGGGAGGCACACTATTAGGCACAAAATTTGGCCAAAACGTGATGATTCCAAGAATAAAATATTTAATGCTAGATAATGGTGTATAACATTTTTTTCACACAAATTTTTATCCATGCGAACCAATTAGATGAGACATGTTTTGAGGTAGTGGCTAAAGCACATTTAGCACATATTTTCCCTAATCATGTTCCCTAACCATGCACTGTGGGAAATTAGATCCTAAAATCATAGATCTAATATGATTACATCCTAAACCAGATGTTTTCCCCTAAACATTCCATAATAAGAATTCCTCTTCATCCCAAGGTGGTGGAGATAGTTCCTTTCGATATATGAGTGATTCTTAGGTGAATCCAAGTGTGTTGGAGACATGGATTCATCTTTAAGTTCACATTATTCGTACTTTTCCTTCGATATTTTCTCCTCACATCTTTTGGAATCATAGATCTAGTTAATTTGGGATATATCCATGTTGTACGATGTCAATATTTATGGGATATTATTGTTTTGATTTAAGTTAATAATATCTAAGTTGAAATCTTGATTATTTAAGCCGGTTTATTAAAGATGATTCATTTTTCATTTTTTGTCTAAGTTTGAGAGGTAGGGGATTCTCACAGAACTCCAATTTGTTATAAATTTATGGAATGATTTAAAATTTATTTAATTTCATGATATATTTTTGAAAATCATGGTGTGATTTAATGTAATTATCATTTGAATTATGGTTTTGGGAATCATGGGAATCTGATAGATTTTTGGAAAACCATTTTTTATGATTTTAAAATGATAATTTTAAAATTATGTTTTACTGATTCAGATAAATAATTTTTTTAAATGATTTTATTGAAAAGAGTTGATATGATTTTTTCATAAACGTTGGACATGAGTTGAATGGGATAGATAATGGTTGTGAAGTATCACCATCAAAGGGACGGAGTACAAACATGAGGTTACACTATCAATGGAAAAACCAATATATTGTATGTGTTTGTGTTTTGGATGTATGTGTACATAGAAATGTTTATTAAAAATCATAAATTGAGAAATATTTTAAATATTTATTGATGTTACTCGAAAAATCATTGTTTTAGTTGTTGATGTATTGCTTCAAAAATAATGGTTTTGAAGGTTAGTTTGATTTTATTCATTAGAAAACTATTTTTGTTGGATATAAACTTCTTAAATTTTTTAAAACTATTTTATATAATTTTTCTAACATGATAAATCCTTCTATATTTATGTGGGAATTAATTGGGTAAATCCTTTTAATTTTTATACATACCCCCTTATTGGGCACTATGGTGTATTTTTAGGTGATATATATCGAGACACATATAAAGACAAGGTATCCCAGTTCATTAGTGATGATTCTTGATTCCTTTTGTTAACAATAAAGATTTGTATATTGAAGAAAAATTGGAGTTTATGTTGGTTTCTTTTTTATATTTTGGTTTTTATATCATTTGGTTCCAATAGTTATGTCACATTGATTCCACTTGTACTCTGATATTCTCTTATAAGTTTATTCCTGTACTGGCTTGCATTTTGTTACTCATGTATCATTAAAAAGTTTGGTTGTTATGTTTATAATTGGTTTGGTCATTTTATCCTAAAATGTAAAATCATCCCACAACTATTAATGAGAGCCTTGGAATTTATTTTCAAACATTAGTGTATTGGGGATGTTACCTAAGGCCTAATACATCCCCCATCACTTATCAAGACAATGGATATGGGTAGGCGTTTATAGTGAAACTCTAAACATGTTTCTATTTGTTTTTTTAATTATTACTTCTCTTATATTTTCATATTTAAATTTCATCTTATTTCATGTAAATTTATTAAAAAAATGTTTCCAAAAATAAAGAAACAAATTAAAGGCTCAAAAAATTGCAACATCTTGTGTCTAACATCCATATATCATTAGTAGTCATCCATTATCTTCCCCTTCCCTCATTTTCATCTTAAATATATTTTGAATTTTATCAATGAATTATAATTTAGTATTTTCCACTCTAATAATACATTATATTTTTTTAGAATGGGGTATGAACACTGTATGAATCAAGTTGAGTTGTAAATGTAATGATTGTTATATTTTATAAAAAAAACCAAAATTGAGTGAAACATGAGTAAACATAATATTTTCGAGTGAAAACATGTGAGGGAGTGTGTAATATTCATATTCACTTCTCATCAAATTTTCTTGTAGGATTCTTAAATGTTGTAGGAGAGTAACACCACCACCACAATATAAATTTTTATTTTAATGAAACGTTAAGGGAGTAGTGGGAAACCATATAAGATAAATAAAATACACAAAATACTAAAAGATCTCAAAAAATAATTAAATCCTAGACTAATATTGCTAGAATTGGATACCATATATAATTCCTACTGGGTAGTAGTTACCTATATATCTAGGTCATTGTTGATAAGATCTCCAAAACAGTTTCTCATTCTGTCCAATGTTTTTCTGAATTCCACTGTGTTTATTTTCCAATTATTTAAGACTCAAGACAAGATTTGGTCTTCTTTATAGATACATGGCTCTTTATCATCCTTAATATCAACTTGATTAAATCTATCATAAATTCTAAAAAAATCCTCTCTTGAAGAATTGATTCAAATGAAACATTCAAGAATTTCTTCCTCTGAGTGAAGAATAAGTTCCAGATACTCCCCCTTTTTATCTACCAATTCTCCTTAAATTAAATTTTTTTCTCAACTAATAATAGATTCCTGATCAATCGTAGTGATTTCTCAGTAGATTTCTCTTTTAGCTGCTTTCTTGCCCACCAATTTCTGAACCATTATTTCACCTTCTAGTGCCTTGCTGCCTGTGATTGGAGGCTAATTGTCCAATGTACTATAAATTTTTTTACCATTTCAACCATAGCTAATTCCCCCCATTTTGATTTTGTATTGTTATACTTTTCCTTACCTAAATATAAAGTTAATGTTGTATTTGAAATGTTTAAAAAGTCTTAGCAAGGTCCATTTTTCTCCCCCCTTGTGAATGAGGAAAATCCTATAAAGGATATACCTTGTTTCCCCTTCCTCGAAAGATACCCAATTATTATTTCCCCTTGATATAAATGCTCAAAATCAATCATTGGTCGTGATTTAACTTCTTGGTCACTAGTCTCATTATCTTCCATGGACCATGATCTGACCTATTTCTTCTTCCATATTATAATATAAGTTTTTCATCTTTTAGGA
The DNA here is from genome assembly GCA_963277665.1 of Viscum album. NCBI lineage: Eukaryota > Viridiplantae > Streptophyta > Magnoliopsida > Santalales > Viscaceae > Viscum > Viscum album. The sequence goes on from OY728159.1 coordinate 2,048,842,726, forward strand.
TCATCATTCTCCATTCCATATCTTGTAAATGTGTTGAAACTATTTTTGGATTTTTATTTCCTTTGATACATCATTTTATTCAGACAAACCTTATCTCATATATAGAACTATATTCCAATCAGGAGTTTCATATTTCTCTGTAAGTACCCTTGCCTTAATAAGGATGTTAGAACCACTGGAAGCAGTCGAATGAGTTGACTATCCATTATATCTAGTTCACTATCCTTGACAGAATCTATAAACGAAGGTACCATAGCATATGTGGCGGAATAAAATTTTCTATTGGTCCCCTCATTCCTCGTTCTTTCCACATTCATGTCCCCCAAATCATGTCTTAAGGATTCAAACACATCTACAATTTTCGACTCTAATAGTATGGTTTTCACATATTTATGGATGGTAGGAGGGAGGCATACCTCATTAGTTCCCATATAATCCACCTCAAGGCATTTTAAATATGAGTTATCAATGGAGGTGGTCTTTCCACCACCTCGTTCATCTTAGAGGGGATGGCCATTTCATAAAGAAACAAAAAATAGGTGCCTTAAGAACCCCCATCGATCTATTCAAGAAACTTTAAGCATCATTTTCAATATGAAAATAGGGAAAAAAGTAAAGGTAACATTATTTATAAAAAAAAATTTATACCATTGATTCCCACATTAAATATCTATGCTTATATTGTCCATTGTTTACATGGAAACATCCACTTAAAAAAAATTCTTGGAGAAATCGGATGAAAAAATATGTTTGACCGTTTGTCCGAGAAGATGAGTTGACCCACTAGTTTTCCAATCAAGTTCAGGATCACTGGGTTTTAAAATGGTGTGGGGATACAAGGTAGATAGATATATAATGATGATATAGGGGGATCAGACTTCATGTAAAAAACAAATGAAAACTGAAATAAGGAAAAATGTAAGCATGAGATATCACACAATTTTTTTTCCCAAGAAGTGATTAGATCTTCATTCGATGATAAATGAACCAAGAGGTGTCTCGAATCTAGGATCCCTACTATCTCCATATCTTAAAGCTTCTATTTTTTGAATAATAATCTATCGATGATCCCCACATATGGATGTCTCTTACCGAAGTGGGAAACCAGAAAAAGATCTACTAATGCAGAGGCCTTTGTAAACTCTTTGGAAGAAAGCGAGACCACCATAACTCGATCAATGTAAAATTAAACATTGGATCTTATATGAATGGATTGGAAGCTATGGAGGGAGTAAGGATACATGAAGGGTGTAAAATTAGAAGATAGTGAAGGAGATGGAGGAGGAAGAGGGTTCTCCTCACTCCCCCTGCTGGGAGGACCAAGGTGTGGAGACAAAGATACCTTCATCGCATAGGGAATGCCGAGAAGAGATACAACACACTGGGGAAGCATTAATTTTTATTATTTATATATTTTAATTCCAATAAAATTGAAATTATGTTATTAATATGGGTTATAAAAGAAAAAAATCCAAACATTCATTGTGATAATGGATGAATTCCTATCCCCTTACAATTCAATAACACCACCAAAGAGGAGAGGCGTTGAAGAAGATGAGGAGTTATCCAATTTTCATGATTCAATCATTTATATAAAGAAAAATCAGCTCAGGAAAACCAATTATCTTAGAGTAGTAAAGATGATTATCCCTTTATTCTATGGTAATAGTGATCATGAAACATACTTGGAATGGGAATAAAAGGTAGAGAATGTTTTTCGTTGTTAAAACTCTTCAATGGAAAATAAGGTAAATTTGATTATTATGAAATTAAAAAACTTTTATTTTAATTTGTGGGACAAACAACAAGTGAGTTTATATAAAAGTGGATAATGACCCATCCACACTTTTTAGGAGAAGAAAACTGTATTGTTTAAGAGGATTATTTCTATCCATTATTATCATGATTTTTTTCTTTAGTTTGTAGGGTCTGAAACAGGGAGCTTTGAGTGTTCATGATAATCATAAAAATATGGTGATCACCATGATTTGGGACAATATTGATGATGAATGAGAGTCCACCATGGAAAATTTGGTGAGATTCCTCAACCAAGACTTTCAGAACATAGTGTATATTCACAACTATTTAGATATAGAGGATATTCATCACAAGGGTACTAAAGAGGAGAGGAAATTAAATACAATAAGTATATTACATGAATATTATGGTGAGTAATATCAATATTCTATCAATTTTAAGGATTACAAACCATAGGAAATTATAAGGTAAAATTTGATTCAATAGAGGTAACCAAACTAAAACCATTAATTCAGAAATCGAAATGTAAAATGGAGGTTAAAGTTTTTTTCAAATAATGTGATTCATTTTAAATGTCAAATATTTGAACAAATTTCCTCAAAATTCCCAAATAATAGGATCATGGTTATTTATTGTGATGGATATTTTTTTAGTGCTAGCTCAAGTGAAGATGACATTCCACCACATGGGGATTGTTCAGATATGGAAATAGAGAGCCTCATACATAGATGAATTCTTATGTAAAGGCATGATTTAAGTGATCAACCCATGTGAGAACATGATCAAGAGAAACGGGAGAACATTTATTATACCATATGACTCATCAAAGATAAGGTATATAGTATGATCACTGATGGGGGTAGTTTCAAAAACGTAGCAAGTGGTTTGACAATTGATAAATTGGGTTTAATTATAACCATAAATTCTAGGACTTATTGATTATAAGGGTTATTTAATAATGGAGATGATAAAGTGACTAAGAAGATACAAGTTCTATTTTATATTTGGAAGGATGATGATAATGTGACATGTCATGTTTTACCATAAATTATAATCATATCTTATTGGTAAGGCCAAGGAAATTTTATAAGAGGGTCACATATGATGGATACACCAACCACTATTATTTTGAGTGCAACAAGAGGACTATTATACATACACCCTTATGGAAATTTCAAGCATATCAGTACAAAGTAAGATTTATATAGATTATGAAAATAGATAAAAAAAGAGAAAAAAAAGATGGAATGGAAAAATCATGAGTTAAAAAGGAGTGATGTGTATCATAAAAAATAAATTAGGGAAAGAAAAGAGTTGAAAACACTAGTAAAAATTAAAGTGAAAACAAGATTGTTAAGATAAAAGTGAGATTATTTTTAGGAAACTCTCATTATTCTATGAAAGGAATAATATATTACCAATATCTATCTTAACCCATAAATTCCTACTTGTGTTTCATATTTATTATTGGAATATAGTGATCGAGCAAGGAAGTGTTGGAAATGTGCTACATTTGATCCAGGTGGTTTGGTATGGAAAACCATGTCAAAATATATGTTCTTAGAGAACCAAAAATCAAAAATTAATCCACAAGGAGTTGAGTCTTTTTTGGTCTTAGATAAGTTTAATGATAATTACAATAATATTAAGTTACTAACAAGTATGAAAATGTTAGTGTCACCTTTAATGTTACCAATATTTCTCCCTTTGAATTTCCAGACTTGAGGATGAATCCTTTTGAGGAGGGAGGGGATGATGAGGATCATGGAAAACATGGGAATAAATGGGCTTCAAGAAGACATTATGATGGGGTAAGAATTGACAAGATTTCACAAGACTCATTGCGAGGAGTTGGTGGACCAATAATAAGGGATCAGACGAAGATAATGAAGGATTCCTTAAATGAGTTAATCATGTAATTCAATTTGTAGGCCCAATACCGTTGCATGGGGGAAGAAAATGGTTCTATATATACATTAATATATTCCAAAAAAGTTATTTTGATGACCCATCCCATAGTGTGATAAGAATTTCAATCCCACCCCACCATGGAATCCTTAAAATAAAAAGTGGGGGGATAGTTTTCTATACATTCCAAAAGGGTATGCTATAAGTCCCTTAAAGACAAGGGCATTTTCCAAAATGTTCACAACAATAATTTAGTCTTTTTGACTTATGGAAACTAGGTGTTAGACATTGTTATCACTCTTTGGCTATAAATATCCAGCCCTTGTACTCTTTGAACATCACAAATGAAGTTAATGTTATTATAGTGAGTTTTTCGTGAAACCTCTATGTTATTTTTTAATTATTGAATTATCAAATAATTTATTATCCTCTTTGGTGTATTTTGGATATAATTATAAGAGAAGTTCTCTCTTTTAATTATAGCTTGACCAACTCTATCATTTCTTCCTTATTTCCCCCATTTATATCCCTTCACACTTGTCTTATTATGGGGATTCAGGGGCTCAACAAGAGAACGTTGAACAAGGTTCATAGAGAGTCTTTGATCACATATCATGGTATTTCAAGGATATTAGGGGTTTTTTTTGTTTTCACTGATTTTTTGGTTTTTTTTATTATTATTATGGGTTTTAAGGGTTTTAGGTGATTTTTGGGCTTTTAATGTTTTAAAGGTTTTAATGTTTTTTGATTTTTATAGTTTTTTTGGAGTTTTAAAATTGTTATAGTTTTTAATGTTTTATGGGTTTAAAGGATTTTTAGAGGTTTTAGAGGTTTTTAAGTTTTTATAATTTTATTAGGTGTTTTATAGTTTTTAGGGGTTTAGGGTTTTTTTGGTATTTATATTTTTAGATTTTTAGGGGTTTTATGGGTTTTCGAGTTGTAATGTTTTATTAGGTATTTTTAGCGTTTTTTTCAGTTTTTTATGATTTTAGTAATTTTTGGGACTTTCTAGGAATTTTATGTGTTTTTAGGGTTTTTAGAGATTTTGAGGGGATTTAATATTTTTATGATTTTTTAGGTTTTTAGGATTTCTTCTATTTTTTAGGGGTTTTAAGGGTTTTAGATTTTTTTAAAAATTTAAGGGGTTTAAAGGGTTTTTAGAGTTTTTAGTGTTTTCGGTTTTTTGTTCTTTTGAATGTTTTGAAGCGTTTAATGGTTTTTAAGGAGTTTTAGGGGTTTTCAGTGTTTTTTAGGTTTTTAGGTTTTTTATGTGTTTTTAGGTTTTTTTGTTTTTATTAGGGGTTTTGGGGTTTTTAGGTTTTGAGGGACTTTTAGGGATTTTTTAGGTTTTTTAGGGGTTTTTAGGGGTTTTATGGAATTTGAGGGTTGTTATGGTTTTTAGGGTTTTTAAGGTTTATTGAGATTTCTTGGGGTTTTATATATTTTTAGAGTTTTTAATGTTTTTTTGGGTTCAAAGTGTTTTAAAATTTTTAGGGGGTTTTTAGGGTTTTTATTAATTTTTTGGTATTTTTGTAGTTTTTAGGGTCCTTTATGGTATTTAGGGGTTCGGGGTTCTGAGGGAATTTTAGGATTTTTAGTTTTTTTTTGAGTTTTTAGGGGTACTATTTTTTTAGTATTTTAAGATTTTCTAATGGATTTTCATGTTTTTCGGCGTTTTTATGGTTTTAGGTATTTTATGGTTTTTTACGGATTTTTATGATTTTTATGGTTTTTAAGGATTTTGAGTTTATTAGGGGTTTTAGAGTTTTTATATTTTTAGGGTATTTGGGGTATTAACGTTTATAGGGGGGTTTTTTTAAGATTTGTTAGTGTTTTTAGGGTTTTAAAGTTTTTTTACATAATTATGGATTTTTACCTATTTTCTATTATTTTTATGTTTTAACAATTTTACTGTTCTTTAGGGTTTTTAGGGTTTTATGGTTTTATGGGTTTTATGGGTTTTTGATGTTTTTAGGGTTTTTATGTTTTTTATTATTTATAATATCATTAGGAGTGTAAATGTGTTTTATAGTTTTAGTGGATTTTTAGGGCTTTTAGGTGTTTTAAGGTTTTTTTGGATTTTTTTGGTTTTTATGTATTTTTAGGGTTTTTAATGTGTTTAGGTATTTTAGGGGTATTTAGTGTTTTTAGGATTTTAAGATTTTATTAGTGGTTTTTAGTGTTTTAAGGTTTTTTAAAATTTTAGGTGTCTTAGGTTTTTTAGGATTTTTATGGGTTTTTAGGGCTTTTAGAGAATTTAATGGATTTTAGGATTTTTAGAGTTTTTTTTATGGTTTTTGGTGTTTTTATATTTTTAGTTGGTTTTATGAGGTTTTAGGGGTTTTATGGTTTTTTGAGCTATTTAGACTTTTTAGATGTTTAATGGGTTTTATAGTTTTGTTAGTTTTTAGGGATTTTATGGGGTTTAAAAGTTTTTTTGGGTTTTATGGTTTTTGGGATTACAGGGTGTTTAGTATTTAAGGGTTTTTAAGGGTTTTAACTATTTTTAGGAGTTTAAGGTTTTTTAATGTTTTTTATGGGTTTTTACTATTTTTATATTTTTTAGGTTTTTCAATGGTTTTTAGGATTTTATTTTCTTTTAGGGTTTTTGTAAATTTTGAGGTTTTGTGGGGTTATTAGGTGCTTTAGGGTTTTCTGGTTTTGGGGGGTTTTAAGGATTTTTTGTGTTTTTTAGGGTTCTAATTTTTTTCAGATTTATTAAAAAATTTAGGGATTTAAAGGGTTTTTATAGTTTTTTGTTGGATTATAGTTTTATGGGTTTCAGTTTTTTCAATATTTTAAGGTTTTTTTGCTTTTTAGGTTTTTTGGGGTATATTAGGATTTTTGGGGTTTTCAACATTTTTTAGGTTTGTATGGGATTCACATGTTTTTACGTTTTTAAGGATTTGTTAGGGGTCTTTAGTTTTTTTTGGGTTATCTAATTTTTTGGGGATTCTTATAAAATTTTCATGGTGTTTATGGTTTTCTGGGATTTTAAGGGTTTTTAGGGGTATTTGTGGTTTTTAAGGGTTTCATTTGATTTTGTTTTTTTTCTTTTTTTTTTGAGTTTTTATGGGGTTTAATTTTTTTAGAGGTTTTTTGACATTTTAGGGGTTTAAAGGGATTTTAGATTTTTTAGTGTGTTTTTTTTTGGGTTTTATGGGTTTTTATTGTTTTTTGAGTATTTAGAGCCTTTTAGGCTTTTAGAGTTTTTTAGGGTTTTTAGGGATATTTTGTGTTTTTTGTTTTTAATATTTTCTTTTTTTTTATGTTTTTTATGGGTTCTTATATTTTGAGGTTTTTTAGGATTTTTATGGTATTTTGGGGTTTTAGAGTTTTTTTGTTTATAAGGTATTTTAGAGTTTTTAATGTTTTCAATGATTTAAAGGTTTTTATAGTTTTAGTGTTTTTTAGGTTTCTATATTTATTTTGAGTTTTTAAGGTTTTTATTGGTTTTTACGGGTTTTAGGGGTTTTCAGGTTTTTTAGGAATTTTACAGCATTAAACGTTTGTTAGGTTTTTAGGTGTTTAAAGTGTTTTTTGGGTTTTTAAGGTTCTATTACGGTTTTTAGGTTTGTTGTTTTATTTTCATTTTTAGTGGTTTTAGGCCTTTTAGTATTTTTATGGGGTTTTGGGATTTTTGGTATTTTGGGGCTTTTATGGGGTTTTAGGTTTTTATTGTGTTTATGGTTTTCTTGTGATTTTATTATTTTTTATTTGAGTTATTAGGGGTTTATGGGTTTTTAATGTTTTTAACAATTTTATGGGTTTAAAGTGTTTATATATTTTTAGTGATTTTTTTTGATTTTATGGTTATTTATGGTTATTTATAGTTTTTAGGGGTTTTTGGATTTTAGGGTTTTTAGCATTTCATAGGTTTTTAGGGGTTTTATGTATTTTTAGGTTTTTTAATTTTTCCTATGTTTGTATGGTTTTTTAGGTTTAATTATATTTTTAGGGATATTTTTTGGATTTTTAGGATTTTTATTGGTTTTTAGTGATTTTGAGGGTGTTTAGGGTTTTTTTTCGTGTTTTAGGGTTTTTATTGATTTTAGGGGGTTTTTTGTTTTTTTGTTTTTTTATTATTTTTAATGATCTGTATATATTTTTTACCCCTTTATCGGTTTATGGGGATTTTATAGATTTCAATGAGTTTTTAGGGTTTTCATGGGTTTTTATGGTTTTTTGGGGTTTTATGGACTTTAGGGGTTGCTATGGTTTTTAGGGTTTTTTGGATTTTTTAGTGTTTTTATTTTTTTAAAAAGATTTAAGTGTTTTTAACTTTTTATGGTTTTCCTATTGTTTTCATGGGTTTTAGGGTTTATTAAATTTTTAGTCATTTATAGGTATTTTTTATGATTTTAATGGTGTTTAGGATTTTTAAAAAAAATTATGGGTTATTTTGGGATTTTTGTGTTTTTATGGGTTTTATGGTTTTTTATTTTTTTTTGGTTCATAGGGCTTTTAAGTGTTTTAAGGTTATTAAGGTTTTCTTAGGATATTTAGGGTTTTAGGGTTTTTTATAAGGATTTTTAGGGACTCTTTACCAATTTTATGGATTGTTAGGGTTTTTATGGATTTTTAGGGTTTCATGATTTTTACGGGTTTTATCATTTTTTTTGGGTTTGTATGGGTTTTTGAGTTATTATGGTTTTTAAGGTGGTCATGAGTTTGTTATTGTTTATAGGGATTTAAATGGTTTTTTAGTGTTTTTAGTGTTTTTAGGGTTTTTAGGGTTTTATGGGTGTTTATGTTTTTAAAGGTTTTTTAGGATTTTCATCATTCTTTTTGGTTTTTAGGGGTGTTATGGGTTTTTATTTTTATAAGGTTCTTGTATGATTTTTTAGGGTTCTTGGATATTTTTACTTTTTTAGGGATTTGTACAGATTTTTTTAAGATTTTTGGTTTTTAGTATTTTTAATTATTTTTAGGGGTTTTACTCATTTTATGTTTTTATGGTTTTTAGGGTATTTATGCGTTTTTGAGATTTTATTGTTATTTATTTATTTTTTTACGCATTTTAGGTCACTTAGGGTTTTTAAAATTTTTAGAGTTCTAAAGGGATTTTAGATTTTTCTAGTTGTTTTGGGGGTTTAAGGAGTTTTAGGGATTTTAAGGTTTTTAGTAGTTTTATAGTTTTTAGGTGTTTTAGGGATTTTATAGCCATTAATGGTTTTATCATTTTTTTTTTGTTTTTAGGGTTTTAGTTTTTTTTATATTTTTAATTTTTTAAGTGTTTTTTGGGTTTTTTGTTTTAGATATTTTAAGGTATTTTTTTGTATTTTTATGGATTTTTAGTTTTTTAGGGATTTTGAGAGGTTTTGTGAATTCTATGGTTTTTATTTTTTTATGGTTTTAAAAGTTATTTAGGTTTTTATGGGATTAAAGGGTTTTTAGGTTTTTAATATTTTCTATGTTTTTTAGGTGTTCTCGCCTTTTTTACATCTTTATTTATTTTTTGGAATTTTATATAATTTTTATGGGTTCTTAAGGTTTTTAGAGATTAATAGTTTTTTACGGGTTTTATGGTTTTATTTGGTTTTTATAGTTTTTTTTTGAGTTTTTAAGGTTTTAAGGATTTTTTGGGGTTTTTCACATTTTTAGGGATTTAAAAGGTTTTTTGGTTTTTTTTGTGGTTTTTAGGGGTTTCTAAGGTGTTATGTTTTAAAGGTTTTTATGGGATTCAACATTTTTAATGTTTTTAGGGGTTTTATGTGTTTTATGTTTTTAGCAATTTCATGGGGGAATTCAGGGTTTTTATATTTTTATGGATTTTTTAACGCTTTTTAGGATTTTTATGGTTTTAGGGTTTTTAGTTATTTTTATGGATTTTGGGTTTTTTAGGGTTTTTGGTTTGTTAGAGGTTTTTGGGTTTTAGGGGATTTAAGTGTTTTTAGTTTTTTATAGTATTCTTTAGGGTTTTTAGGTTTTTAATGTTTTAAAATTTTTTAGGGATATTTTTTTAGGATTTTTATGGTTTTTAGGATTTTTAGCGATGTTTGAGGGGTTTTTAGGTAATTTTTGGGGTTTTAGGGGTTTTTTGGGTTTTGGGGTTTTTAGTTTTTATTGATATAAAGTTTTTTAGTGATTTAAATTTTTTCTTGGGTTTAAAGGGTTTTTAGAGTTTTTGTGGGGTTTTATGATTTTTATGGGTTTTAGGGGTTTTAATGATTTATAAGTGTTTTAGGTTTTAGGTGTTCTATGTGTTTTATAGTTTTTATGGTCTTCATTAGGTTCTTGAAGGATTTTATAGTTTTTTATGTTTTTAGGTATTTTCAGGGATCTTTAAGATTTATATGGTTTTTTGGGTTTTTTGGGTTTTTTAGAGAATTTGAGGGTTTTTAGGAATTTTTGGGTTTTTTGGGATTTTTAACGTTTTTAGCTTTTTAGGGGTTTTATGTGTTTTTATGTAATTTCCATGACGCGGTGGCCACTATCTGATTCCCCGAGTTGGGTCGATAAATAACCATATGCATGCCTCCCCATATGCTAGAGTCTACCTACTAGTTGTGCGGGTCTATGGAGAAATGTTGGGTAGACTATACCCACTTATCAGAGTAATGCGACAATAGAAAAGATATCAACAGATATAGTAGCCTGTAGAAAAAAATAAAATGACAAGATGTAAAAATTTCAACAAGTAACCAAGTACCCTGTGTTATAATATCATGATGAATACACTACATGTCAAGTAGTCATACAATATAAACCAAAACCAAAACCACTACAAGACCCCAAACATAGACCCAAGTCCCAGCCCGATCCTAGTCTCCCACACTCGAACATGCCATCCCATTAACAACTAAACACCATGTCTCTATCCTAAACCCATGCCTGAAGAAAAGTAGTATCTTCTTGGGTACACAATTTCCGTGGAGGTCAGAACAGTGTGTGAGTATAACGTTATAGGATATAATCAATAGTGTCTAAGGAAATAACCAGTCTATACAACATTATATGTAAGGAATTAAGTGAAATAAAAAACATGAAAATAATGAACATGTTTTACCTTTAACAATTACCCATTTAACCAACTATTACAAAGAAACATTCTTCACTAATAAAAATTAAAAATTAATCATCTATCATATGTCCCATAGGTTAGGAATTTACACCAAGAAAACTAAAGACTATATCAGTCAATTACTATTCATAAGGGAATTAGTCAAGCTACCTATCTCAATGCAGATATAAATTTCATAAAAAAATTCATCACACTAAACATGAATCCTCAGTCTAGGTAGTCTCATCAAATTAAATCGTTAGGGGCATAAATCCATAGTCCCCTTCCCTAACCCTTGAATTTTAGGGGTCAAGTTTAGAGCCTCAATCTAACATAACCCATGGGTATGGATGCTCAAATCCAATACTCTTCAACTACAAAGTGATGTTCACATGCTTCTTTGAATCATTTACCACATATACCATTTCACAAACTATTCTAAAAAATACACATAATATCATTATTTCATATTTCATTCAACAAATAAATAATCTTCATGACTTAACCCATTAACACATTTACCATTTAAATTTCATAACCTTTTAACCCACTTTCCATATAAAAAACACTCTGTTATTCACTGTTGTCAATTATACACTGTTTCCCTCTGGAATTGGGGATGACCTCCTTGATTGAAGGTACAAACATTCCAATCGGTTTCTAACGGGTTTGTTCATATAACCGAAAACATCCAATGATTCCACATCCATTTGGACCTACTTTACAATGGTTGGAACTCATTGGTTGTGGACTGATGAGGCTTAGTAATTTTCATTGGTCGAGAGGATGGGATGTCGGACTCATCACACCTTTTCGATGGGAATTATTGTCTACTCTGGGACTCTCTATATAGATTTAAGTAATGTTCATGAATCCTTATTACATTACCAAGTATAAAATGATATTTCCTTTAGAACTGAAAATCAATGATTGATATATAGGCAATTTATAGAATCTTTTATATGTATTTGAGGTTCATCATTGGTAGAGAATCATCTGTATTTGCTTGAGATTCTTAGTCAATGGTATCCTTTGATACGTAAAAGTCTATTGGTCATTATTATGACCATACTGGTTTTAAATCCATTCAGTGGGGCACTTGATGTTTATTATCATTCAGATGGACATGAATTATTTCAATGTTGGGATCGTACCTGTTGATGGGCTGCCTACGTATCCTTTATTTTGGAAAAGGAATCAGAACCCACATAGTTCATGTAAGGGAGTATGACGTTTATGATTGATGGCTCAAAGAAGGATGTCATAATTACTTTTACACTCTAAGCTCACGTGAGTCATGCTTCATGTGAGAAACAAGAGGTATTGGTAAAAACCAGACAATTGTTCCATGAAAGATGCAATCATAAGAAATAATGTGGGGCTTATGTATGTATGACTACCCAGATAAATTAAGATTAGGATTTACCTCAGGGAAGAAATCTTGTAACAGGGTCCATAAAGGTATATGTGCTTGAAAGAGATTTGAATACTCTAGCTTGGGGTTTACTCCTGAAAAGGAGGCCCAAATTAGGAGAGGACTTATGATTGGGTTTTACTCCTGATAAGGAATCCCAGATCAAAGGTAAATTAGGACTGGTTAAGAGAAATTATGACTAGGGCTTACTCCTGAGAAGGAGGCCCAGGTTAAGGGACTTGAAAAATTAAGGGACTTGGGGCTTACTCTTGAAGAGGATGCCCATATTTGAGACTGGGGCTTACTCCTGATGAGGATGCCCATATTTAAAACTGGGGATTACTCCTGAAAATGAGGGCCAGGGTAAGAGAATTATGGTTGGGGCTTACTCCTAAGATGGAGGCCCAAATTAGGGGACATGGGGCTTACTTCTGAGAAGGAGGCCCAATTAAGAGAACATGGTCTAGGGATTACTCCTGAAAAGGAGGCCCAGGTTAAGAGAATTGTGGTTGGGGTTACTCTTGAGAAGGAGGCCCAAATTAGGGGACTTGGGGCTTACTCTTGAGAAGGAAGCCCAATTAAGAGAACTTGGACTGGGGCTTACTTTTGAAAAGGAGGCCCAAATTAGGAGAATTATGTCATCTTAAAGGATGAGGTTGAATGAATAAAATCTCAATCGTTAGTGACATAAAGATGTGTAAATCACTAGGTTTTGAGAGATATTCCACAGAGTTCCATTCAGATAAGGAAGTCAAATCAAGAAATCATGCCATAAATAGCTTTGAAGAGTGTCTTGAAGACTTAATCTTGAATAGGAGAGGTGTAACGACATAAGAGGGGTTAATTGGGCAATAAAGGCACCCAAAAAGGCAGGGGCGTGCAAGTCCTGGCAGGTGCGCAAGTACTGCATGGGCGCGCAAGTCCTGGTCATGCGGGTATACCAGCACGACACATGGGTACTTGTGCATTTGTAAACCATCATGGTAATACTTGGGAGATCCTTGACCAATGCCTTTAGAATCATCCTGAGGTACTTCCATAAGAGAGAGCACACAAGTTTTGGTGAGGAAGTAGGGTGGCGCTCAAGTATGTTCATTTCCCTTACGTGTAAAACACCTTAGGCGTGCAAGTGTTTGTGAATTCTAACACTTAGACCTTACTTATCTTGTTTGGACCTTCCATTCTAGGTAAAGAATTACCTCATAAGTGTTCGGAATACCTGAAGAAGAGACTTGGGCGTTCAGAGCTCTAAATCTGAATTCTGGAAAAATTCCCCCCTCAACTGGGGGACCCACAGGGTCTATTTATAGGCTAGAGAAGACCCCGAGCAGTTATCACTTGGGGCGCGCAAGTCACTTACGTGACCATTAGGCATCGCGCAAGTGGACTTGCGCGACCGTGATGAAACTTGCGCGGCGCATGTGCTTTTGAAGCCTTGTTCATGCCTTTGTCAATTTTTGATATTTTCTTCAAAGGCCGAATCAATTTGTGCTAAGTCATTTCCCTTTCCATTCTTTTAGACAATGTGACGAAAACGAGTGTAAAAAAAAGTCCCCCCTCAGAGTTGTATCTGAAAGAAATGAGGATGTGACTCTGAGGAAAAGAAGAAAACCAAAGGAAAAGCGGCACGCAAGTGTTGATGGCGCAGAGGGTGGCGCGAAAGTGTGAGTCGTGCAGGGCTAGAGCGTGCGGGATGGATCGCATTGTCTGTAGGTGCGCAGGTGGGTAGCCTGACCTATAAATACGTGGTCATTTTCCGCACATAGCATCTGATTTCTGGATTCTCGAGCTCTCGCCGCGCAGGTCACCTTTGCCTCGCAAGTCTCTCATTTCCCAATGTTTCTTCGCTATCGCGCTGCTGTCAAGGTAATAGGACTTGCGCGGTGATACTTGCGTGATAGAAACTTGCGCGGCACATTAACACTTGCACGACACATCCTTACTTGCACGCCAAGTTTTAGACTTGTGATCCTTAATGCCTTTTCCATTTTTTTGAAATTCCTTGACAAATGTTATGAAAAATCAACATACTTAAAAGTTAATTTACTCAAATTTTGTGAACAATCTATGCCTCTTAGAACCAGAATAGCTGATGAACTGGCTATCAAGTGGATTGATGTTATGATGAACATCATTGGCCATGATTATTATACCATCAAAAGTAGAACTCTTCCGGATTTGGATAAGTATCTGAAGAAATATCATCACGACTTCCCCCAAAGCATTTATTTTCCTTTGTATGACTACAGTCATCTGCGAGAAGTTACTCTTCCAGAAGCAAAGAACTATCTCCCATTTTCATGGTTTCAGAATTATACCAACTTTGCATCAGGAAATATCTCAGGGGGAGGAGTATTTCTAAGTGCTGGAACAGTGGAGAAGGCCCACATGATGCATCATAGCCCTTGTACGCCAGATCCGAAACCTCATACGCCGGAGCTGCAACCACATTGTCATCCTTCAATCTTCCTAAATGCTCAGATGGATCAATCCAAAGGTTGGAAGAAAAGTTGGGACTTCCGTCCGGGTGGATGCGTGAAGCCAACTTGGATGTGGGAATACTGGGTGCGACAAACCTATGCAGAGTTTGTCAAGGATCTGAAAGGAGTGGCGATATACGAAGCTGTCTGGGTTTGGCAAACATATGTTTATAGACATGATAACTTCGTGCCGGAGATACTCAGCCACTGAAGCCCAACAACTAATTCTTTCCATCTAACTCATGGAGAATTAGGTATCAGTCTGTGGGATGTCCATGAGATCTTAGGGGCTCCAATTTTGGGTGACATGTATGATGAATTCATTCCACCCAAGGTGACTTGGAATGATTCATAGATGACTCATGCTTTATCTTGAGAATTATTTAAGACCTTCCATAGGCTCAAGAGTTCGGAGACCTCATTAACTCATTCTATAAATGATATTCATCTCGAGGAGTGGATGAATATATTTCTTATTGAGAAGAAAGAGAGGGAGCCAAAGGAGAAGGAGCCGAAAGAAAAAGGATCTAAGAAAAAGAAATCCAAGGATAAGAGGCCCACCCGTCCTACCACCTTCCCAAATCCTGAGAAGAGGGGTGCTCCTGGAACATTCTGGATAACTCTAGAAGAAGAAGAGTTTGAGAAATGGGGATATGACGTGAATCAAAGGACCACGAAGAAGACTCGTCTGAAAGGATTATTTTCATTGTGGATCAGTGTTTATCTCTTGCCGGTCAGGGATTTGAAGGGAGGCTTCAAGCCAGGGACCTTCGTCATTGAGGAAAAATTGGAAGAGGGAAAAATGATTTGGTTGGCTACACCCATTTTAGCAAATATTCACATGAGTTTACTTCATGTCTTCGTGGGTAAATATCCTTTAAGAATAGTGGGACCATTACAAATTTTATGGGGATGGGTCGCCACTCACTTCAGGATTTATAATGTACAGAATGGATTACAAATTTCTATAAGTTCTTTCAGGATGTCCGTGAAAGAATTCTATGGAGTTTCTACATTAGATTTTAATGCCTATGACATGAAAGTGAGGATGAGAATGTTTAAGTAATTTAACTTCTTTCCCTATGGAAATCCGCCAACCAGGCAGTTTGTTGATGATGGAACAGCCCACTTGGATTTGAGGGCATACATGCTAGCTTGTAGGGATGGTGTTCTACTTTCCAGGATTGAAGGAGAAATTATATGCAAGGCCTATGATCCATATAGATTTTCACTTCAGTTCAAATGTCTACAACAGATTGCTATATCTCCTCCAGTACATGTCAGGTTAGAGCAACATCTGATGGTTGCTCGGCAACTATGGTTGCTGACGTCAAGGGAGAATACTGGGGTAGTATTTGATCTACCAGTTGAAAAGGCGTCACATAATTTGACTACATATTATGCTGAACACTGGATAACATCATACCCCAAAGGGGTGCTTAATCACCTAGTTTACCAGGTGGGGAAAAGGAAGAGGACTGTAGAGAAAGAAACCCTTCCTCATGAAGGTGATTCTTCCCCACCTAAAGCTGATTCTCTAGATTCCTCCTCTAGAACTGATTCACCGGATTCCCATGATGGGGATGATGAGGTACAACCAGTGGAAAAGTGGTTTCGTGCCCGATATAATCATCCGGTCAGAATTAAAATACCCACTCCATCAACTCCTGGTGAGTTACTTCATTGGGGTAATTTAATCACTGCTACTTTATAAAGAAATAATTCCGATTTTCTTATTATCTATTTGTAGTTACAGAAGCTGGGAAGAAATTGAAGTCAAAGATTGTAGGACCTTCCTCGCAGCCTTCATATCTATAACCAGAGGTTGTCCAGTTATGGCAGGGTTTATACTATGGTACTGAGACCGCCTGGCTGGTTTTTTGTAAGGGCCTACAACTTCCTGGAATAGGGAATCTTCTGGATTCTAAAAATATCCAATACGAGGATAACCCCAATGAAGTGTGGGCTTACAACAGAGAGCTGGAAATGCTCATATATGCCACTGATGAATCCATTCCTATCACCAGGCGGGTGAAGGAATTGATTGATCATGGCACTGTTGAGGGGACTGATGATGAGTGGCACGATTATGTGGCTCCTAAAGATGTAAGTTTTCTTTCCTTATTTGATTTTCAACTTGATTTCAGTCAAAGCTTTGTTACTTAAGGAAGTTATTTTCTTCATCTTACATCTTGCAAAGAAAGGAACTATGGATGTCCATTCATCATAGTATAGCCCTGGTGGTACTGCCATCGAGGCTGCTGATGAATCTCCTCGCGAACCGGGCAAGATATCTCCGGGTCAGCAGGCCATGAATGAGGAGCTAGCAACGACTTTTCATTCTCCAATCCAATAAGAGAGACTGCTGATACTCCCAAAAAACAAAATAATTAAAGGCAACAAAGGAGGAAGTCCACAGCTAAACACTTCATTAGAAGCAGTAAGTCCTTTGTGTAATCATGAGCCTATACCCATGAAAAGGTTGCTCATATTTCTGGCGATTTCAGGGGCTTCTTCAATTTCCCCCCTGAGGGAAAGGACTGATCCTCCTTCAAGGACCACAAAGGGTGTTGTGGAACAATCACAAATTCAAGCTGACTTGGCTGCTCCCAGAGAAGAGCCAGTATCAATTCCCATTGTCCCTCCTGCTGCTATTGCAAGAAGATAAGAACCTATTTCTGGTAAGTTAACAATGCTTCATAAAAAAAGTTGAACGAAACACTGACTCACTTCCATTCTGTTACACCTTAGGTTCAACTCCTACATTAGAGATTCTGGAGGCTGTTGCAACTGATGCCGTTATTTTATCCGAAGATGTCGTCCAAGGTCAGGGGCCATAGGACGTAAGTCACCAAGAAGACACATCCAACACTCCTACCGGTGAGACTAACCAGGATTCTGAAATATCATTGGATGAAATGATGAATCGTGGCATGTCTTTCGAAGAATTTTTTGATCATGCTAAGTTATCATGTGACTTAGAAGACCCTGGGCGTGAGTGTTATCCTTTTCCCAGTAAATTTTCATATAATTTACACTTCTAATCATGACTGAAAATAATATTCAGTTCCATCCATAGAAGTTGTTGAACTACTAATGCCTGAAGAGGGTGTGAACATTTATGTCAACCCTACTATTGCAGAAACATTAGCTCAAGTAGATCTAAACCCAGTAAAACATCTTGAGACCCATCATGAAGATCCTGTTGAGACTGAGAAATATTGGGAGGAGTCTTCTCAGGTGGCTGATCTACCGTTGGGTAAGGGATAACAATATTTGTGATTGTACTTAATTTTCAAGACAATAGATTCTTTTGTTATCCTTTGAAACTAACCAAAGCTTTCAATTAATTATGCAGGGCCATCAACTATAGTGGCTAGATCTGGAGGTGAGGCCCCAGCCTCTTCCTCAACGGGAATTGAAAGCGAAGAGGCACAAGTCCTGGGGGAAGGAGTAGAATAGGAAACTTCCTTAAGTGCATTAATCCCAGATTTCATGCCCACCTGTGATGATGATATTGAATCAGACCCAGAGGTGCTTAAGGTACTCAGCTTCTCACGACGCAAGGCATGAAACAACATATGGAAAATAAAATCTGAGGTTCCTTTAGAAGATCTATCATCGAAGATCCCTCGATTGTAGTCCCAGTTTATCATGATAGGACTTGGCGGTTTTGGATACCAAGAGATCCATACAGCGGTGAAACAAGTCATCTTCAGGAGGGAGAAGGAGAAAAAGTGTCATGAAGATCTTACCAGGGGGAAACTGTTAGTCAACATCAGCGAATTTGACGTTGCGGTATCTAGAGCTGAGGCTGACTATGCTGCCAGGATGAAGGAGCTGAAGCATAAGATCAAAGAAAAAGTCGTCCAAAAGATGCACCTTCAGCAACAGTTAGATGCTGTTACTGGGGAACATGACCAACTCAATAATTCATTAGATGGAGTTCAAACAAATGGTATGAAGACCATTTTGGATGCCAAGAAAGAACTTCATCAGGCTGAAAAGAGTGAAGTTGGTTGAGTGCATGAGCTTCAAGTAGCTACTGATGAAGCTCGGGATGCGGTTCATCAATTGAAGACTTATGTTGATATTCTTTTTTAATATCCTGAAAAAGAGAAGAGACTCCAATCTATGGATGTCCTTCTAATTCTTGCGCATCAAATGGAAATAATTCTTTCATCTTCAATCACTTGTGCATGTATTTTCATGTTACCTGTTTTAAATTTTACCTAAGCTAATGGGCCTAGTAAGCATAGTTTGATTTTTACTAAGATTAGTGTAAATAACCCTAAAAACTTTGAATCTTTTAATTTCTCAATATTACCTAAATCATACAAAATGTATGTTTAGTGAGCTGTAAATTGACTTTTATTCAGAGTTCCTTTGTCTTTTGTGGGCAGTTTAAAGTCATGAACGTCGTACATAAGGAGGCTAATGTTTAAGGTCGAAATAGCTTTGACTAAAATGTATTAAAATTGACTCAATTCCTTGACAATTTATCTGAAAATATATTACCATACTCAAGTATGAGGGAAAATATGTAAACCATGACTTATGAATATTTGGATCTGAGGAATGATATGAAAAAGAGCTAAAAAGACATTAGAAGAAGTAGATCCCAATAATGAAGTTACAATTATTTAACAAAACCGTTAGGGGGTTGAATTATGTAGGGCCACCTAAGGGCATTGGATGCATAGTCAAATAAATAATATCTTATGGCTAACAAGTCTGCTATGTAGACTGTTTATGCAAGGCCGCCTAAGGGCACATGCTGCATAGTCAGGAAAAAGAACTCTCAGAAATTTACTTTCCTATTGCTAAAAATCCAGTGAAAGTTTATGGAGATTCAAATTTTCCAAATTATAGAGTTTACTATTTGGAAAGAGGTACTTGAATATGGAGAAGATATTTTCTAAAAAAGATTATCGAAGAACTGGATGGATATCACTCCTACGAAGGTCTGATCCAAACGTAGGTAAAGGGAATATAAACCATAGACTTGAATACTTTCAGATCATGAAAAAGGATATAGGACAAATATGTTAAGGATGGATATTTTTGCAGATCCCTACATACTGTCATTTCAGACCAATAAGGAAAAAAGAGGCTTTCTTCCCAAGAATGAAGTTACCATTATTTAACAAACTCGTTAGGGGGTTGAATTATGTAGGGCCACCTAAGGGAATTGGCTGCAAAGTCAAATAATAGCATCTTTTGGCTGACAAATCTGTTATGGAGACTGTTTATACAAGGCCGCCTAAGGGCACGTACTGCATAATCAGGCAAAATAATTCTCAGAAGTTTGTCATTTTTGTGACTAGAAGTCAAGAAAAGGGTTATGAAGATCTGAAAATATTTAAGGTTAGGATTATGACACATAATGATGGGTATTGTCCAATGTATGCAAAGATACAAAAATCAATACTAACCATAATCATCTTGTGGCTGGGTCCTGAATGGAAATGTTGGAATTCACTACGTATCCCATAAGGATGGGAATCAGGCCATACGTAGTTCTTGAACTACAGTTTAACGTCGTGTGGTACAAAAGGATTGGAGATCTTAGTTTAGGGTCATAGAGCTTTGACCGTTATAAGAAATACACAATGTGTGTTTTCATGGGGACTTTTCAATCAAGGAACTGAAAGTGAAATTTATGGATAGGCCCAAAAGACTTGGGGCTGCATTAGAGGGACACTCCAACGTTCCTATGTATCCCATAAGGATGGGAATCAAGCCCATGTAGTTCTAGAAATACCCTCTGTACAGATTTGGTTCGTACCTGTGAAGGGTGAAAGGGGACTTTAGTGTAATGATGGTTTAACCTAAGATAAAAGGTTCGGGCATTGCCATGTATGCACGTAGTCTTTGGAATAAAACATGATTGAAAATCAATGTAAATAATGATTCCCTCTTAGGTGAGGGTGTCAAAGAATATTGAATTTTATTGTCATACTTGACAAAAGTGTTGTATAGTTTAACGTCGTATAGCAAGGACGAAAGTGAACCAATGTAAAGATATTGATTCTGGAGGCGGTTTCACGAATCAACATCGTATGAGATGGAGGTGAACCAATGTGAAGAGATTGGTTTTGGGCTTGAACCATGGGAGGTTGCCTATGTACCCATCCTAGAAGGCAAGGATCAAAGTCCGCGTAGTTCAATTAAAGAATGAAATAGTGATCAAGTTGTTCTTGGGGAAAATGACCTAAAATGTGGTGCTCGGACTTACACATGGTTAGTATCCCAGAGAGATTGTTATGGTTGAAGTTTTCTCTAAGCTCACATGAGTCATGCTCGGTGTGAGAAACAAGAGGCAGCAGCAACCCTAACGATAAACAGTTTAATGTCATGTAGGACATCTAAAGGGACTATGTAGTTTAATGTCTTGTAGTTAGGACTATTGGTGCTGCATAGTTTAGTGTCATGTAGCAGGGACAAAGAAAAGTTTAATGTCATGTAGTTAGGACGTCACAATTTAACATCATGTGGGACGAAATGATACAAACAGTTTAAGGTCATATGTATGGACCGTGGATGGTGCAGTTTAACGTCTTGCGAGACATAAGGGACTTGAAAATAGTTTAGGGTCATATGCTAGACTGTGGTGCAGTTTAAGGTCATACTGGACCGAGGTGCAGTTTAAGGTCATACTAAACCGAGGTTCCGTTTAAGGTCATACAGGACCGTGGTGCAGTTCAAGGTCATACTGGACCCAGGTGCAGTTTAAGGTCATACAGGACCGTGGTGCTATATTTTGTGTTTATACAAAATACTTCTTCAAAAATCTGGCATTGGTTGGAGTAGTGATGAGTTCTCCATCCATCGAGATTAATGAATAAGCTCCATTGGAGTAAACCCTTATGTATTGAGTAAGGTCCTTCCCATTTTGGCTCAAGCTTGGGAGGTTTCTTTCCTGGCATCATTGGAGTTCTGAGAAATAATACCAATTCTCCCTGAGTGAATGAATGAAGACGAACTTTTTTGTTGAAATCTCGTGTTATTCGATTCTGATAGACATCCAAGTGGTGAAAAGTGCACAATATTTTTTCATCTAATCGTTCCAATTCATTAAATCTCTTTTGAGATTGTTCATCTGTAGATGACTTATCACAAATGGCTACTCTGAGCGAGGGTCGTTGAACTTCAATGGGAATGACTGGTTTCGTTCCATATACCAATGAATATGGAGTTGACTGCGTTGCAGTGTGGGTGGTAGTCCGATAAGCCCATAAAGCATGAAAGAGTTTATCAGGCCATGACTTCTTATCTTTATCCACCTTCTTTTGCAGTATATTGGAAGGAGTCTTGTTTAAGGCTTCTATCTGGCCATTGGCCGCTGCATGATACCGAGATGAATGGTTGGATTTAATGTTGTATTCATGATACAATTTCATCACCTCGGATGAACAGAAGTTAGTGCCATTGTCCGTCAATATGGTATGAGGGACACCAAATCTGGTAATAATGTTAGACTTGATGAACCTAACAATGCATTTAGAAATGACTTCTTTGAGAGGTATTTCCTCAGCCCATTTGAAAAAGAAATCAGTTGCAGTAAGAATATACTTAAACTGCTTACTCGTAGCTGAAGGGTAAGGCCCCACCACTTCCATTCCCCCTGTGGCAAATGGCCATGAGTATTTAGTTGTATGAAGCAACTCTAGAGGTTGATGAATGAAGTTGGAATGTACTTGGCATGAAGGACACTTCTTTGTGAAATCAACACAATCTTGTATCATTGAAGGCCAAAAGTATCCAAGCCTTCGAATCTGATCAGACATTCTATGTCCAGACTGGTGGGCACCACAGATTCCTGTATTCACTTCTTTCATGATAGCCATTGTCTCTTCGCCATCAATTCATCTGAAGAGAACTCCATCAATACCCCTTTTGTAGAGAATTTTCTCTAGGTGATCTGTAATATCATAAAGAGTAAAATTGACCACACGTTGCCAGATTTTTTCTTTCTCGGATCTATCAGGTGGAAGTGTTCAATTTTAAAGGTATTCCCTGATAGGTGACATCCATCCTGTAGTATGACCATACGGTTCAGGAATGGGACTAATTTCATTAATTTCCTCTATTCTGATTCGAACATAAGGTGAAATTGCATGACGGTGGGCAATACTGATGGTTGTCTCGTCCCGATTTGGATCTGCCAGAGCTGTGGCTATATTAGCCAGTGCATCAGCTTGAGCATTTTGTGATCGCGGGACATAAGAAAATGTCAGTTCCAAAGGGAATTCTGCCATTAACTCTCTGACATAATCATAAAAAGGGATTAGTTATTCTTTTCTGATGGCATAATCCTCATTGACTTGTTTGATTACCATGTCTGAATCACCTTTCACCTTTAAGTGATTCACTTGTGCTTGAAGCGCCAATTCCAAGCCTACGATGAGAGCTTGGTATTCTGCTTCATTATTGGTACCACCTTCCCATAATACGAAGGAATAAGTTAGCACTGCCTTTTCTGGAGAAATGAGCACAATTCCTAAGACAACATTGTTGAATTTAGGATTTTCCATTTTCCTCCCTATTGGACTTCTGGAAGCACCATCAAAGTACATTTCCCATGTTTGAGGACTATCCTGAATAGAGAATACTTCCTCATCATGGAGTTCACTATCTGAAGATGTTTCTTCCACTGAAGGGTGTTTAGCCAGGAAATCAGCCAGAGATTGGCCCTTTATTTCCTTTTGAGACACATACTGAATGTCGAATTACTGCAAAATAACTGCCCACCTTTCTAGACGTCCTGTAAGCATTGGATAACTAAGGATGAATTTGAGCAGGTTATTACGAGATACCAATTGGACCTCGTGATGTTGCAGGTAGTGTCTCAACTTCTGAACTGCAAATATTAACGCCAGGAAGCACTTCTCAATACTTGAATACTGGGATTCTGCTTCAAGCATAGTCTGACTAAGGTAGTAGATGCTATTTTCATTCCCAGCATCATTCTTCTGAGCAAGAAAGGCACCCAATGATCGCTCTAGATATTTCACGTAGAGGATAAGTGGTCTTCCTTCAATAGGTGGCATGAGTACCAGTGGACTCAAGATGTATTTCTTGACATTCTTCAGTCCACTAGTAAGTGACTCCCTTCTTTATCAATTTGGTGAAGGGTAAACTTTTTCCTACCAAATTGGTGATGAAACACCAAATATAGGCTATGCTTCATTTAAGTCCTCTCAATTCATTCAGATTTCGAGGAGGTGACATACCAAGGATTGACTTGGTCTTCTCAGGATCAACTTCATTACCACGATGGCGTACAACAAAGCTGAGAAATTTTCCTTCTATTACACCAAAAGCACATTTTAGGGGTTTCATCTTCAAATTATGATGTCGAAGCTTTCAGAATATGACTTCCAAATCATCCAAGTGATTAGAATGTTTTTTGGATTTGACCACCAAATCATCCACATAGCATTCAACAAACTTACCTAAAAAGGGTTTAAAGATACGATGCATGGCATGCTGATATGTTTCACCTGCATTCTTTAAGCCAAAGGGCATTACCCGGTAGCAAAACACACCCTGAGGGGCTCTGAAGGCTATGGATTCCCCATCTTCTGGGGCCATTCAGATCTGATTATATCCAGAATATCCATCCATGAAGGAAAGTGCTTCATATCCAGCTGTTGCATCAATTAATAGTTCTGTAATCGGAACTGGAAAATCGTCTTTGGGATAATGCCGATTAAGATCTCTGAAATCAATGAAAAATCTAATTTTTCCATTCTTCTTTTTCACTGGGACAATATTAGCCAACCATTTAGGATATTTAACTTCTATGAAAGAATTTAGCTTTGATGAGCTTATCCACTTCAGCTTCAATTTTGGAAGCATAAGTTGGGTGTGTTCTTCTCGTGGCTTGCTTAAATCCTCGATGTTCTTCTGGTAAACCCAAATGATGAGTAGCAACATCAGGATCAAGCCCAGGAATTTTTGTATAGTTCCAAGAAAATATATCTCTATTTCACTTTATAAAGGAAATATACATCCTTTTCTCGTCAAGAGTCATGGATGCACTGATTAAAGTGGGGCGTGGATCTTCTTTTGTACCCAGATTTATTTCTCTGATTTCATCTATAGTGGTAGAGATACCCTCTTCAAATGCTGGAGGAGCATCTCTGAGATCTTCCTCTTCTTCTTCATCATGTGTTATTTCTTCCATTTCTACTTGCATAGTAGATGATAAAGCAGAATTTTTATGATCATAAGAGATGTCAAAATTTGCACATCTTGAAGAAGAAGCTTCCATTTCCGACCCGATTGATGATGAAGCGTCTTCTTTGGGTAATAAAGAGGAGATGATCGTTTGATAATTGACATCATTGTTCACCTCCGATGTTTCTATAACTTCTTCTGGCCTAATTTGTGAAGTATATACTTGTTGGATTTCAGCAGATGAAATGAAGATGTCACCATTTGTGCTTTCATCACTGCTTGGTGGGTTACCAATTTCTCCCATGTTGTCTGGATCGATTGTCGTAAATGACATTATGGATCTTTTCATAAGAGTATTTTTATTTGGGTCTATCTTGTCAATTTGACTGATATTCAACACATAATATGTACTCACATGTGTAAATGGATTTACTGAAATCTTCTCCAAACCATATGGAGCATTAACTTTGGTAATCTCCTCTGTTGTGGATTTCTCCCTTCCCTTCATGTGATAGAATTCCGCTTCAATTTATTGAGACTCACATGTCTTGAATGGGGCCTTATCACCTTACAGTGTCCCAACTTGACCATCAAAACAATATTTGAGACATTGATGGTATGATGAAGGGATAACCACATGTTGATGTAACTAGGGTCTTCCAAGAAAGATGTTGAAGGCTGAGTCTTGATCAACAACCATGAAATCTAAATTGTATACAAGATCTCCAAACTGAGTTCTGAGTGTAACTTCACCCAGTGTTTCTTGTTCATTTTTATCATTTCCTTGTAACATCATGGTAGAAGGAGATAAATCAGATTCCATGAGTCCCAATCGATGTAGTGTACGAATGGGCATGAGGTTGACTCTTGAACCATTGTTAATGAAAGCTCTTCGGATGTCTATGCCATTGACCATACTAGATAAGTACAAAGGTCTAATATGTCCATGCACGACATAATCTTCATCTTCATCAGTGAATGATATCACTGCATGGCATTCCGTAGGATTATTCTCTACGTGATAGACTTCAGCTGCAGAAATTTCAGTTTCAAACTCCTGAGGACTTGACAAAGCCTCGATGAGTGCCTCCCGAAGATCCTTTGACAGTTTCAAAGCATCCAAAATTGATAAATTGGCCGGTACTTGGGCCAGCTATTTCAATACATCATACTTTTGATCCAGATGTCTGCGTTTCCCAATAGGAACATGTGGTTTAGCAGGTGCCTTGGAAGAAGATGCTTTGGAAGTTGATGCATCTTGTATCGGGATAAGAGTTGGCAATATTCCTTGTTTTGGAAGATTAGACCTATTAGATCCATTTACTTTCTGAGAAGAAGAAGTTGTAACCTTCAACCGGTCTTCCAGAATAACTGTGCTAGGACATAATTTTCTATTGGTGGAAGAACATGCTTGTTATTGTTGAGCTCGCTGAAGGGCTCTGTCATGAGTTTCTACTACGTACACAGTTGTAGTAGGGGTAGAATTGGAATAGTGGCTTCTGAAAGATCCATGTCTTCCCCTGTATTTTGAGCCTCTAGAACATCCTCTGATTCCTCTATTTGATATAGGGAATTCGGACACATTGTAATAGAAACTAAAACTGGAATACGGATCTTATAATTGAATCATATTAACAGAACCGAAAATCAATTCTTCAACCGATGAAGACTCTGCCTGACTAGCCAATTTAGGTTGTTCTGTTTGATGGGGCGGTGCCTGTTTATTTGAAGTAAATGGAATGAAGTCTCCCAAGGTCAAAGAAAACTTAGGCTTTGACACGTACTCCTCTTCTCCTGATTCTTTTTCCTTCTTTGAATCATGTTTTTTCTTTGAGTATTTTCCCTCTAATGAAGAGGGTTTTGCTGCAGTATTCATAGTAGAAGGTACAATTGGTTTCTTCAATTGTGTTCGCAAAATATCATGTGTTCGGTTGATCGTCTTTCTGACCATCCAATCATCATTTTTTTTGCATTTTTTCTTTTGACTTCTTTCCACTCACCTTCCTCCTCTAGAACTGTAGCAGTTACAAATGCTACCTAAGATAAAGAACCTTTCAGTTTGACTTGTCTTGATTCGACCATCTTTTGTAGGAGTTCTTTGAAGACAAAACACTCCTGGATGGGATGTCCCAGCATCTGATGAAATGGGCAATAATTGGGACGGTCTTCATCTCCTTCCTTGTTTTTCCTTTTGAGCCTTGGAAACTAAACCAAATTATTTTCCAGAGCTTAAATGAAGTAGCCAGGAACTTTTTCATTTCGGAAAAAGTATGTTTTGAATTTTAGATCCTCAAATTGTTTTCATCTCTGATCTCTTTGATCATCTTGACAAAACGGACTTTTTTTTCTCTCAGGAGGTGGAGCCCTTCGAGAAGATGAAGGTTTTGAAGTAGAGGCATGTACATGTTCTTGTTTAAGCATAACTGTAGAAGTCTCTGCTTTACCCATTCTCCTTTCTGGAGCTGATGGAATTAC
Organism: Viscum album; assembly: GCA_963277665.1. NCBI lineage: Eukaryota > Viridiplantae > Streptophyta > Magnoliopsida > Santalales > Viscaceae > Viscum > Viscum album. The sequence continues at coordinate 2,048,869,949 of OY728159.1, forward strand.
ATGAGATTTATCCTTAGTCTATATAAGAGAATCTTTAATTTGTTGAGGGATTGAAGTAAGGTCTAGAAACCCTCCTATGTATTTCACAGGGATCAACGGCGTGCGTAATTCATCACACAGATTTTCCAAACATATTGGCAACCGTTCCTCTTGAGGGAGTGATAGGCTCAGGGAATATGTTAACCCCTTCCAGCGAGAAATGAAATCAGAGACTCTTTCATTCTCCCTTTTCATACAGTTTGTAAGATCAAAAACTATTTTCTTTTGGAAAAGTTGAGCTTAATTGAAGAAGAAATCTTTGACGGAGATCTTCCCATCTATTAATTGACCGGGATTTCAAGCATGTATACCAGACAAAAGCTGGTCCTTGCAAGGTTCACATGAAAAATATGAGTTTCACTGCTTCTTGCTGCTCTGGAGTTCCCATCATAGGATCACAATAGGACACGTAATGCGTCAAATGCTATTTAGGATCACCTGAACCAATGAAAATAGGGAATACATGGTTCCCAAAATTTGATGGGGGAGATATTGAATCTACCCATTCAGGGTAAGCTTTCTTTTCCGGTTGAACCTGCGCACGCTTTCCTTCCATATCATCCAACCGAGATGTTAATGACTCAATAGTAATTATTAACATTTGAGAAACATCCAGTTGAGCATGAATCTGAACAGGTGCACTGACTAGAGCTTGGATAGGTATGGCAGCTGGTACTGCAACTGATGGCAGCACTGCCAATTTTTGTTGCACTTAACCCATAGGACTATACCTATAAGGGTGTACTGATAAAGGAGGATATTCTTGATCCATCTTAGTAGCTACAACAAAATCCCTTGGCTGACTGACTCCAAAAAACATAGGAGGAAGACTACCCTGAAGTAGTTCTGCATTCATCCTCCTCAATTCCTTCATTTCTTCCTCTTGTTGTGCAAATCTTTTCTCTATTGAGAGAGATTGGCCCTCTCTAGAGGGAGGATATGTAACCAGATTCTTCCCCTTTACCTTGTTTGATCCCTTTTCAAAGAGGGGGAAGTGGGTTATTTGAAGGAACACCAAGATTTTGGGTAAACCTTTAATTTCATGTACGCACACCTCTTCATTTGTGTCTGTCCGTACAACTTCCTGAACAGGAACCTCTTCATCTGATCCCTCTGAGGGGGCCTCATCTGGTGGATCAGCAAAAACGACATTGATGAAATTGATTGATGCATAATGCATCGCATCCCTTCTATCAGCATTTATGTGATATTGTCTCCTTCCATTCCTTTGATGAGACATTGCCTTTTGTTGATTTGATCCCTCAGGAACTTCTTGACGAATCATAATTTGGAGGGAATCTCCTGATAATTTGGCTCTTCTTTCTTCTTGTGGATTCTTCCCCAATTGAGAAAAGACTTACTTTCTCTGAGGAGGGGGTTGATGATTTGAAAAAGTCCCCAGTCCGATGGAATGGGGCTGTTCCTGCTGTCTTTGCTCAACTCCTCGAATCCTATTTGTTGATTCCGAGGTTTGGTTTAAAAGAGTCCCCAGTCTGGTGAGCTAGGGTGGCTCTTGACATGCTATGCCTGAGACTTTCTTAAAAGATCTCCTGATCGTGCGGACCTTGGTCTGGAAATTATCTAAATGCATCAATCGACATCCACTTTTATCACCCGGTTCAAAATACCGTTGGATGATTTCTGACACATATGTCACTTGGTGATGTTCTTGCTCCAAACGAGAGGCATGTTCAATATTCTTGTTTGCTTGATGCAGGACTAATTATACAACTTGTTCTCTATATTATTGATTTTGAGAGGAACTAGTTGAAGCCTGTTCTTGGGGAATGCTTTTGATTACAAACAAAGCTAGGTATCCATGGCCATCCATGGGAAATAACATTGCATGAGACCATTTTCGGTGGGCTTTGCTCACTGGAGAGCACCGTGAAATTCAGTGCTCCATGAACACCCCATCCTCTGACATCAATACCAGATGGGGCATTGGAAATTAACTGCTAAAAATTTCTTAGTGCGCCAAGGAATGAACATTGAAGGGATATCTGCTGCTTTTCAGCCTTCGGATACCGAGAGACTGATAGAGATGCCAAGTCAATTTGGCGTTGTAACCCTTCTATTATCTTATCATGATTTTCATACTCATCATAAGATAATAGTTTCTTTTTCAACTGACAAAGAGTTTTCCATATGTTGAGACGAATATCATGAATTCCATCTTCCGTCAACATTTCTGGAATGTCATATTTAGAGTTAGCCAGAGGCCAAAACATGACTGGCACTTCACCTTTTGCCAGTTGTTTTCTCATGTTCAGCATTTCCTCTTTATCATTAGATGAAGATTCTTCTACCTATTTTTACCAAACCTGGTGCTTACTTGTTTCTTCATTGAATTCAACATGATTGGTAGAGAAATCACTAATTAAACTAGAAGATGCATGAATTAGGGGTGGTTCGGAGAATGACCTACACCCTGGGCTATCTTCCGATTGAGAAAGTATTTCACCTTCCAGCGATGAAACATCAGACATGATTGGTTTCACATTTTCATGTGCCTCAAGATAATTGGGCTTCTCAGCACTACATTTTCCACTGGAGCATTTTCCGGGCAATGAGCATCACTACTGTGAAGAGGACTTCCATAGAGAAATTCATCATCATGGGGAGGACCACCATGGTGGGTTACAGCGAAAGATGAAATCTCTTTCTCCTTGGTCTCCTGGCCACACAGAGGGTTCTTGTGGCTTGCATCTAAAGATGAAACTTCATGATCGACCAAATTGTCATGAAGTAAGCCTACATGAGGAAGTGTCTGTTGAAGAACTTCTGAATTAGTGTTCCCACTATTGGGAAATGAGGGAGTAGAATCTTTAATTCCAACAGATAATTGTCTGAGGGCTTCATGAACACCAGCATCGAGCAAGGCCTTATTACAGATTGGCTCTTGATCTCTTGTCTGTGCTGGGTAGGTATTTTTCTTAGACGCCTTCTTACTCACCTTGGAAACCACTTGTTGATGAATGTGGCTACTTTGAGCAGGTGTATGTGCCTGATCAGGAGAGATGGTCAGGTTAGGATGACAATCTCCACTAAAATCAGGTGTATGTGCCTGACTTGGTTGTCCGTATGATATGGGGGAGTATGCCCCAGAACCCTCTTCGATTGGAATAGATGTGTGTGTCTGTTCCAGAGTGAACTGTTGATGTGTCACTCCACTGATAGGGATAGATTTATGTGGCTTTCCCTGAGATTCCGTTGAAGCTATTATAATATCCTGACAGGCATCCAGGATATGAGTAGGAATTTTCTTCTACTCTTTCACCATTAATAGAATATGCTTGGTGACTTCAGCTGCCAGAATGGGGATATACGACCATTCTGTAATTGGAGTAGGTGTGTGTGCCTGCTCTTGTCCTCCTTTTCCTGTTAGTGAATCCTGACATTACTCAAGTGTAAGGGTATAGATTTGAGTCTGCCTCCTGTTTGTCGCAGGAGCATTCCGACTGACTTCTCTGAATGCTACCAAGCGAGACTGTTGGTAGGCTTGATCAATACTAGCAAGCATATGTGCTTGCTGATTGCACTTCGGTGAATGTGGTTGACAAGATCCATCATATGTATTCAAACGAGCCTGCTAACTAGCTGGTGATGTATAAACAGGTGTATGTTCCTGCCTATAGTACTCTGCCGGAATTGCCTGGCAGGATTGGCATGATGCTGCCAGACGAGTCTGCTGGAAAACAGAATTAAAACGGGCATGTGTGTGTGCCTGCTCGTTGCTTGCCACCATGTTAGGTTGGTGGACTTCTCCGGAGATGGAAGAGATGAGAACATGGTCACTGTTGACCGGATTTTGCCTCTGGTGATTCGTCTTGCCTTCTCGGGTTCAAGGAACCTGAGCCGAACGCCTGGAGTTGGTACCCTAATCATGTTGAGGGTGCACTGCCGCACGAGTCTGGTGGCGATTGTTGGTTGGAGCCCTTGGGAATGACCCCTTGTCTACTTGAATTAAGGCCCTGAGGGACCTGCTCATTCACCTCCCCAGAATAAGGGAACGAATGGTGATTGCATTCTGGGGATAATGACTCGAAATGGTTGGAGATGGTGGTTAGCACCGCCTGTTTCTTGATCACCGGTCGTCGCTGTCCGGACGACCAGGGTGAGTTATTCACTTGGAGGGCTTGTCGGGAAGCCTCCAGATTTGGAATGGTACCGTGTTGATGGTACTCCTTAGCCATCGCATTTGATACCCAGCGTTGATGACGCTGAATAGGTGATATCATCCTCAGAGCGGACGACGATCTAGCAGGAGTAGCAACAGTGGCATTCGCAGCAGCGGTATTCATAGGTGTGAACATGAGAGCAGCCATTTCTTAGAATGAAGAAAATCTTGGAAAAGAGTGCATGTTTGATATAACAGACAAAATCAAGATAAATTCATCCACTACATCTTATGTATGAGAACATATGTCAATGATTTTTTTGTTGGCCCTCTCATTGAGTTTTAAATAGGGGCCTAACAAATAAGCAAAACATCATTTTAACTTGGTTAAGGATTCACCTCGGGTTCACAATTTTTTGTTTCACTCAGGAATTGGGGATGACCTCCTTGATTGAAGGTTCAAACATTCCGATCAGTTTCTAACGGGTTTGTTCATAGAACTAGAAACATCCAATGATTCCACATCCATTTGGACCTACTTTCCAAAGGTAGGTGCTCATTAGTTGTGGACTGATGAGGCTTAGGAATTTTCATTGGTCGAGAAGATGGGAGGTCGGACTCATCATACCTTTTTGAGGGGAATTATTGTCTACTCCGGGACTCTCTTTATAGATTTAAGTTATGTTCGTGAATCCTTATTACATTACCAATTATAAAATGAGGTTTCCTTTAGATCTGACAATAAATGATTTATATGTAGGAAATTTAGAGAATCTTTTATATGTACTCGAGGTTCTTCATTGATAGAGAATCATCTATATTTGTTAGAGATTCTTAGTCAATGGTATCCTTTGATACGTAAAATTATCTTGGTCATTATGATGACCATACTGGCTTTAAAGCCACTCAGTGGGGCACTTGAAGTTTATTATCATTCATAAGGACATGAATTATTTCAAAGTTGGGATCGTACCCACAGAACCGGAAACATCCATTGATTCCACATCCATTTGGACCTACTTTCCAAAGGTATGAGCTCATTAGTTGTGTACTGATGAGGCTAAGGAATTTTCATGGGTCGAGAGGATGGGAGGTATGACTCATCACACCTTTTGAGGGGAATTATTGTCTACTTCAGGACTCTCTTTATAGATTTAAGTTATGTTCATGAATCCTTATTACATTACGAAGTATAAAATGAGCTTTCCTTTAGATCTGACAATCAATGATTGATAAGTAGGAAATTTAGAGAATCTTTTATATGTATTCGAGGTTCTTCATTGATAGAGAATCATCTGTATTTGTTAGAGATTCTTAGTCAATGGTATCCTTTGATACGTAAATGTCTCTTGGTCATTATGATGACCATACTGGTTTTAAATCAACTTAGTTGGGGCACTTAATGTTTATTGTCATTCAGAAGGACATGAATTGTTTCAAAGTTGGGATCATACCTGCAGATGGGCTGCCTACGTATCCTTTATTTTGGAAAAGGAATCAGAACCCATCTAGTTCAAGTAAGGGAGTATGATGATTATGATTGATGGCTCAAAGAAGGATTTCATAATTACTTTTACACTCTAAGCTCACGTGAGTCATGCTCGTTGTGAGAAACAAGAGGTATTGGTAAAAACCAGACAATTGTGCAATGAAAGATGCAATCACAAGAAATAATGTGGGGCTTATGTATGTATGACTGCCCAGATAGATGAAGATTAGGATTTTCTTCAGGGAAGAAATCCAGGAATAGGGTCCATAAAGGTATATGTGCTTCATGGAGATTTGAGTACTCTAACTTGGGGTTTACTCTTGAAAAGGAGGGCTAAATTAGGTGAGGACTTATGATTGGGTTTTACTCCTGAGAAGGAATCCCAGATCAAAGGTAAATTAGGACTGGTTAAAAGAAATTATGACCGGGGCTTACTCCTCAGAACGAGGCCCAGGTTAAGGGACTTGAAAAATTAAGGGACTTGGGGCTTACTCCTGAAGAGGATGCCCATATTTGAGACTGGGGCTTACTCTTGAAGAGGATGCCTGTATTTGAAACTGGGGCTTACTCCTGAAAAGGAGGCCCAGGTTTAGAGAATTATGGTTGGGTCTTACTCCTGAGAAGGAGGCCCAAATTAGGGGACTTGGGGCTTACTCCTGAGAAGGAGGCCCAATTAAGAGAACATGGACTGGGGCTTCCTTCTGAAAAGGAGGCCCAAATTAGGATAATTCTCTTATCTTGAAGGATGAGGTTGAATGAATGAAATCTCAATCTTTAGTGACATAAAGATGTGTAAATCACTAGGTTTTGAGAGATATTCCACGGAGTTCCTTTCAGATAAGGAATTCAAATCAAGAAATCATGCCATAAATGGCTTTGAAGAGTGTCTTGAAGACTGAATCTTGAATAGGAGAGGTGGAACGACATAAGAGTGGTTAAGTGGGCAAGAAAGGCACCCAAAAAGGCAGGGGCGCGTAGGTCCTGGTAGGTGCGCAAGTACTGTGTGGGTGCGCAGTTATACCTACGCGACACATGGGTACTTGCGCGTTTGTAAACCATCCTGGTAATACTTGGGAGATCTGTGACCAATGCTTTTATAATTATCCTGAGGTACTTCCAAATGAGAGGCGCGCAAGTTTTGGTGAGGAAGTAGGGCGGCGCTCAAGTATGTTCATTCCCCTTAAGGGTAAAACACCTTAGCCGCGCAAGTGTTAGTGAATTCTAACACTTAGACCTTACTCCTCTTGTTTAGACCTTCCATTCTAGGTAACGAATTACCTTATAAGTGTTTGGAAGACCTGAAGAAGAGACTTGGGCATTCATAGCTCTAAATCTGAATTCTGGAAAAATCCCCCCCTCAACTGGGGGGCCCACAGGGTCTATTTATAGGCTGGAGAAGATCCCGGGCAGTTATCACTTAGGGCATGCAAGTTACTTGCGTGACCATTAGGCGTCGCGCAAGTGGACTTACACGACCGTGATGGAACTTGCGCGGCGCATGTGCTTTTGAAGCTTTGTTCATGCCTTTGTCGATTTTTGATGTTTTCTTCAAAGGCTGAATCAATTTGCGCTAAGTCATTTCCCTTTCCATTCTTTTAGACAATGTGATGAAAAGGAGCGTCAACATACACAATTAACATTATTCTCATTTACAAACCATTTCAGATTTACCAAAACAATCCATAACTATTAAAAACATATTTCATTAATCCTAATGCCCTGTTTTGTTATGTCATATACTATGGACATTCATTATTTAGTTAATTTTATGACCATGTTAACATGGCAACATAATCATTATGGTTTCTATATCACTATCTCATAGGTCAATTCAATGAATAATGTCCCAACATACCTTTAAAAAAAATCATGGTATAAAACACCATTCAAAATACTTATTTGAAATCATCTTTAAGAGACCCTTTAAAACAAATGTCTTCCTATTTGAAAACTAAAACATGCCCCAATGCTTTCATTTCTATTTCAACTATCCAAAAAAACCACTAAAACATTTTCAAAATAATATAAAATTTCCCTCATTTCAAACATCCTTTAAAATATCTAAACAAAAAAACATTTTTAATCACTTTTAGTTCAACACCTCATTTCAAAAAATTACTCACTTCTAAATATCATTTTCCTTCAATAAATATATAAACTGTTGAAATCCCCAAAACAAACCACTAAAACCATTTAAAAACCTCCAATACATTTACAAAATACCACTTATAATCATCTAAATTAAACCATTAACCCTACCCACATAACTAATTACACATTTACTACCCATTCATTCTCATAATTCACCCATATCAATGTTTCCCAATTCTATTCACTGTTTACAAGGGTCCGACTTACCACATGGGTAGCCATAGGTTCGGTCTCACTCACCAACACACCCAACAGGGTTCATGAAGGGTTTCACACCTCAATATATTGCCCAAATCACTTTCCCTAATCAAAAACATAAAAAATTATGCAAGTTTATATATTGGAACAACTACACACACACATATATATATCCACATGACTATGGGAATATCTTTAAGATCGCGTACCTAAAGTTTGTTGACAAATTCTTGCTTAAACTCTTCCCTTGATTCAAAATTACACACCCATTAAATCCCTAACTTAAAATATTCTATAAATGTGAGAGTTTTAGGTATTTGGAAAAAGAGAAGATACTCCGCAATCCATAATAAAAAAATGTTTAAATAGGATTGTTAGAATCACCCAGATCATTAATTTGGAACCAAATGCACTAAAAATACCTGATAATAAAAGGAGAGTCATCTCTTATAAGTATTGGTTGGTTTGGTTCATCACCCAAGCTTTTGGAGTAGTAATAGTGAATAATATTGGGTTAGAACCCTTAAATATTGAGAGGGAGAAACTAGAATTTCCTACTTTTTAAGGGCCACTCAGTTTGACCACATAGTTAAGAAAATAATTTTCTAATCGTACGGCTCCCTCTATCCATAAAAGGCCAAGACGTATTGTTTCTTGGAACCACCCACACATTTTGGAAAACTATGTGATAACCATGCACCATCCTTTGTCTGAAAGGGTCCCCAAGATGCATGGGTTCTTAGGCCTGGCACACGATTTGTGCTAACAGTGCGCTAACTATGCACATCACACTAGTTGGCCTCTTTTCTCCTCCTTTTATATATTGAACCCGTAGGACACCCCCAACAATCCTCATACACCCGAGAACCAACTCATTATACAAAACAAAGGATTTTTAACCAAAAATTAGATAAGGATGTACATTTATGAATAGCATGGATCTAATAACCTCTCTGCCTTATAACAGATCATCTTGGAGGCGTACTACATGACCTTTTTTGATACTCTAAGACCAAAGGTCAGTCCATGGGGATAACCTATCAACTTTCATTTCCCCAATATTTCTCCTAAACAAGGCCACACCATCACCACACTCAGGCCAATGAAATAGTCCTACCCTAAAGATACTTTCCATGTTGTACACTGCTACAATGATTCATCACTCCTCAAGGATAGAACTACCTCAAACTCATAATTACCAATATCAAACACAAGATAATGGTATGACTAACCCCACTTAAATACCAAAAAAATAACACCAACAAGGAACTACATTACCCTGGTTGAGCCAAATGAAACTCCCACAATCCATTCATTCCCATAATTCATAGACTAAATCAGTTGGTGACATCTCACCATATTTTTCAAAGCTATAAAGGTGACTCAATATTAGAATTGCTTGATGGAAAATCCTGATTCTGACCACGTCCCTTTCCCTACACTGGTCAATGACTCAATTCCCAACAACATTAGTCTATTTTTGAACATATTAGTGGGAAAATCCAATAATAAACTTTATCTCAAAGTACACAATGGTCAAAACCCAAGCCAATGATTATTCCCAAAACCAAAACACCAACACAACACTCATCTCTTCCCATCCAACCCGTACTACTGCTCTGTTCCTCAACCTATCAATTTAACTCTATGGTGCTCCCCACCATAAAATCTATCACTTCATTACCATTTGTTTAGTGTTGGGTACTTCAACCATAGAAAACGTACCAAAAATACCTCATCTCATGTTTTAAAACTTACCCGATGCATTTCCCAATTCACTACATCCAAAAAAACCTTGAAAAATCTACCAAACTCTTGCATTAAACATTATCTTAGACTACGTGGATGTGTCACACATCCTCAAAATTCATTCCCATTACCAGAGCATAGTTATATAAGCAACATTAACCGAAGGTGGCTTATAACCCACCACATTCATTCCCTTTTACCCAACTAAGTTAGACCCTACCGACTAAATCACTCTATTGATTATCAACATCCACTATTGGCAAGTCACCCCTATACCTGGACATGAAACATTCTCACTTAATACATAACCCACCTCTAGTGAATTTTCTCCATCATATCTTCTATTTCCCCACAAACCATTGTCGTGATCTACGGTAGTCACCAATGCGTCTCCGAAGAAAACACACAGATTACCTCTAAAAAATAACGAGTATGAGGGAATCACCTATCTCAATCTACCCCTATAACTGAGGCCCACCTATCCTTCCCTAATGAAACCAAACATTCACTTTTAGACTTCTCATTGGAATATCGTTGCCACCACATCCACTCCATGGTCTTTTCCATTCATCCCTAACTTATATACCACTCCCCACCTTGAGATTATTATTCTCACCAGATTCATCAATAAATTTCCACCACTATAACTCATGATTTGATCATAATATAAAACATAAATTTGGACATGGTTATCCAACATTTCTGAGAATAACAAATCAAACATCAAATACTACTCATTATCGACTTCTGAGGATGGCACACATGGTATTTGTAAACATCCATCCCATCCTGAGAAACTCTCTTATAACTGGTAGGTGGTGTTATCCCCACCACATAACTCCACATGTGATGCACTAAGATCATAACATTTGAGGTGTCCCATATCCATCTGAAACACATTAAAGTCGCTAGGTGTAAATATAGATCCTTCTCAGTGCACCCAGGATGATATCAAGATATTGGAAATGATTGTCACTAGCGAAAACTATTCTAAGATGTCGTCAGAGAACGCCACCAAAAATTATCCATCACCGATATCACCCTCCACAATAGGGGAACCTTTAACTAATATAAGTCTCTGGCCTCCCCACCCACCATCATTTCATCCAAACTTAAACACCACAACTCCAATGAGATTTCATTACAAAACTCACTACCACTTCATGACCCACTATCAAGCGGTTGTGACCAAAATTTCACATTGGAATCACTTCCATTACACCACTCAAGTTATTTATTAATGACCCCTCTGATCTATACATAAAAACACCAACCACCATGTCTATCCACAACCCAACTATCTCATGTATAACCTGCACTTCCCAGTGTGATAATAAATAAATATGGAAGGTATTCATCATGAGCTACATGTTCATCCATCCCAATGACATCACGTATCTACCAAAATGATCTGAAATCTTTACCTCCTTAAGGCCCTCAAGGTACCTCGCTTTCCTTGGATCTCACACTGATCTTGACTCTAGATCATATAAGTTGTACGTCACCAGAGTTAGGTCCAACACCCACTCACTCATCTGATAGTGTCTCCTAGTTTGTCATCCTCATTGGACTCGAGGAATTATCAACATTTTGATCCAATGAACCAACCATTATTAAAAGAAATACCAACCACATGACACCCTAGTGTAACATCCACACAAGAATTTTTTATCAATGCTTTGGTCACTCCTGTCATGTTCACTAAAAAAAATCATTGGTTCCCGTATCAACCATCATTAAGGCCACATGGAATGGCTCCTAACAACCTTGCCTCTTCTGAAAAACGTCTATATAACCAACCACAAGAACTCAGATACATTATGAGAATGAAACCAAGGCATAACCATACACTTTTACCACACTAGATGGCACTAACGGTGCATCGATTCTGCCTCTAAAGAAACCACACATACTTCACATCTTAATGAACCTTCAACACTGGGCTAGCTTGTATTGAGGATACCCTAGATTACCCAAAACTATCAACTCATAAACACAATTTGAGTGTCATTTATAAATCCATTAACCTTATTACATAGCCCTCTAGGATAAAATCGCTCTAAGAAACACTATCTGCATATCATTTACCAATTACAAAATGTCGGTCTATTTTATACACACCCAAAATCACTAAAAACCCAACCAATCTATCTCACAGGTCATCATTGTATATCAAACGGTACCAACTCCCTAAACTGGAATCACATCAAGCTATTTTCATTGGAAAACTCTCTGTAAGCCATACACATCAAACCCCAACCAAATTGTTTCTCATAGCGGCACTCCTGCCCCCACCCTAAAAGATATTGCATCTTACACAACCTAGTAGACATTTGATATAGGCTTCACACGAAGAATACCCACACATATACGTCAACAACACTAGCCAAAAACCCACCCTAGGGTCCAAAACACAACTTTAACCATCACAACACTTTAGATTTACCACATCCAAAATATAGTAAAACAACTCATAACCCATGGTGACAGCCTTATCAAGGGCACACCAAGAACATCTCATTTAACATACAAATAAACCCAACAAAGCCTCATGACCCAAAACTAAAGTCTCAAACTAGGGAAATTTCTCTAATAAAACCACCCATACATAGGGTCTGATAAAAACACTATGGATACCAATTTACAATATCCCAACCAGTTCCATCATGTTTTATCTCCCTTATTTATTAAACTTTACCATATAAAACCGAAGGTTTTACATTTCAAAACATTCTATTATGAATCCCACTAGGATTTACACTTTAAAAAACCTTTTTAATTACCCAACATATCAAAAATACATGCATGATTCAAATTCACATTTCAAAACATTTCCTATGTCAAACATTTCAAGGAATAAACTAATATAAAAAATTTACAAGAAGAAAAGTACACTACCAACATATGAATCCCATGGTACTATCACTCACATGTAGCATATGGATGACCTAACAATCATATGTGTCTGGCATGATGCATGAACTCATACACACTCTCTTTCCATACCAATACAAGAGACAAACCTTAAAAATAAATAACATTATATCCAAGTGCACAACTCAGGGTTGAAATAACATTCAACTGTAAAATCACAAATGAAGCATCAATTACAACCCCAAAAAATTTGAATTTTCCCTCATATGTTGTGATGAAGGCACCCAGGAACGAGCTCATTACTAGGCCCCAACAAGATCCTTGTCCCCAGTCTACCATGCCCCAAATAGTAAGCCAACAGAAACCTCTCTAATACCATTTTGTAACATCCATGAATCGATGACCACTATCTAGTTCCCCAAGACGGGTCATTACATTACGTCAAGAATGCCTACTCATATAACAAAGGATTCCAAATAGCAGCGAAAACCTATGGAGATAATTTAGTGAGACTATACCTACTTATCAGAGTAATTCCACAAAAAAATTATATCAACATATATAGTAACCAACACAAATGAATAAAAGTACAACATGAGATAATTCCAACAAGTAACCAAGTAGCACATACTTTAACAACATGATGAATACACTACATGTCAGGAAGTCATACAATCATAAAACAAAACCAAAACCACTAAAATCCCTTCAACATGGACTCGAGTCCCAACCCGGTCCTAATCTCCCATGCTCCAATCCATCATCCGATGCACACCCAAACACTAGGTACCTATCTTGAACACGTGTCATAAAATAAGTATCATTTTCTTGCGTACCCAAGTTCAATGGTGGCCTGAGTAGTGTGTGAGTAAAACTTTGTACTCCACCACCAATGGTGTCTAAAGTAATAACCAGCCTATACAATTGTGTCTACAAGGAAACAAGTGAAATAAAAAATATAGTAAGAAGGAACATGTTTCACCTTTAAAAATTATTAATTTAAACAACTATTATCGAGGAATAGGAATTACATTTAACAATTACTAATTAACTATTTTATCATATGTCCCATAGGAAATGAATTTACATCAAGTACACTATGACATATGTCCTAAAATTACTATGTATAATGAAATAATTCAAGTTCCCTATATCATTAGGGATTAAAATTTCATATAAAATTGCATCACACATACCATGGAGACTTAGTCTAGGTAGTATCATCAAATAAAACTGTTAGTGGCGTAGAGAATCAGTCCTCTTCCATAACCCATGAATTATATGGGTTGGGTTTAGAGCCTCATTATAAAATGACTCATGGGCATATATCCTCAAGTAAAATAACCCATAAATACCAAAATATGTGCACATTATTCTTTGAATCATTTAACACATATACCATTTTAGAAACCATTCTAATAAAATACACATAACCTTCAAATTGCATATGTCATTCAACACATAAATTTGATCCAACCCTTAATCCATTAAAAAAATCTACCATTTACATTTCATATACCATTAACCTACTTTCCTTATACCAAACACTCTCTTATGACATGTTGTAAATTTTAAAAAATTAACATCAATCTCATTTACTAACCATTTCAAATTTACAAACACAAACCATAACTATTAAACACATATATAATTATTCATAACACCCCTTATGCTATGTCATCAATTATTCACATTCATCATTTAGTTTATTTCATAACTATGTTAACATGCCAATATAATAATCACGGGTCCTATATCACTAGCCCGTAGATCAATTCAATGACTATAGTCCCAAAATATATTTAAAAATACCTCATGGTATAAAACAATATTCAAAATACTTATTTAAATAATCTTGAATCCACCCTTTAAAACACGTGTCTTTTTATTTGAAAACTAAAACATTCCGCAAGGCATTCGTTTCCATTTAAATCATCCAATACATCCATTAAAATTTTTTCACAAAAAGGTATCCTTGGCCTCATTTTATAAATTATTTGAAATCTCTTAAGAAAACCCTTTTTGAATCACTTTGGGTTAAAAAAATCCTTTTAAATCATTACTCTCTTCCAAACTTCTTTTTTCTTCAACAAATCTATAATCATGTTAAATCCCAAAAACACACCACTCAAACCATTTCAAAACCTCCTAATCATTTACAAAATCCAAGCTATAATGTTTTCAATTGACCCATTAAACCTACACACATGACCAATTAAACCTTTTCTACCCATTATCTCTCATAATTCCTACATATCAATGTTTAAAAATTTCATTCACTATTTACAAGGGTTCGACTAACCCAATTGGTAGACCTAGGTTTGGTCTGACTCACCAACAAACCCAATGGGATCCACGAAGGGTTTCTCACATCAATAAAAATCCCAAATTACTTTACCTAATCAAAAACATAAAAATTTAACAAGGTAATATGTTGTAAAAACTACTTACACATATATATAACCATGTGACTATGGAAAAATCATTAAGACCACATAACTAATGTTCATTAATGAATTCTATATTAACCTTCACCCTTGATTAAAAATAAAACACCCATTAATGACCCAAATTAAAATCATCTAGAAAATTGAGTGTTTTGGGATTTGGAAGAAGAGTAAAGATTCTACAAATCATAATCTAGAAAAAATAACAAAATAGATTGGTATACTCACCAGAGTCTTCTATTCACACCCAAACACACTCCAAATTCACAATAATCATAGTAAAATCATCTCTTAGAAGTCTTAGAGAGTATATTTTATCACCCAAGCTATTGGAGGATGAATAAGGAAGAAAATAGGGTTAGAACCCTTAAAGACTTAGTGGGAAAATTGGAATTTACCACTTTTAAAGGGCTTCATAGTTTTTCCATGTGGTTAGTCATATCATCTGCTAACCGTTTGGATCACTATATAAAAGAGGGTCTAAGACGCAGAGTCTCCTCGAAGCACCTGCATGGTTTTAAAAACTGTGTAGTTACCATGGAATAGCCTATGTCTGAATGGTTCCCCATGCTGTATAGTTTCCTAGGCTCAGTTTTTTATTTTCTCTAACCATGCCCTAATTGTGCGCTCCACACTATTTGGACTCTTTTCCACTTTTTTCATGTCTTGAATGCCCCAATACACCCCTGAAACTCCTCATACACCTAATAGCCACCTCATTTTCCAAAAAAATGATGTTTAACAAAAATTTAAACAAGTACATTTAAAATATGTCAAGACCTTTATTTTTAGGTTTTCATGGTTTTTTCAGGGGGTTTTAGGATTTTTAGGGATTTTTATGATTCAACAGATTTTTTGGAATTTTTTTATTTTTATGGTTTTAGGGTCCTTAGGGATTTTGAGGGTCTTTAGAATTTTAGAGGTTTTATTATTTTTATGGTTTTTTGGCTTTAGAGTTTTATATTTTTTAGGGTCTTAGTGGTTTTTAGAGATTTTAAAAAAAATTGGGGTTTATATGGTTTTAGAAGAATTTAGTGTTTTTTAGGATCTTTATGGGTTTTTATGTTTTTAGGGATTTTTGGTTTTTTAGCATTTTTTAGGTTTTTATGGTTTTCTTTGGGTTTTCAATGATTTTAGGTTTTTTATGTTTTATGGGATTTTTAAGGATTTTTTAGGATTTTTATGGTTTTTAGGGTTTTAAGGGTCTTTAGTGTTTTTTGGGTTTTTAGGTTTCTATGGGTTTTTTGGTTTATTAGGGGTTTTTTGTGTTTTTTATGGATTTTAAATTTTTTTAGTTTTTTAATGTTTTTAGTGGTTTAAAGGGTATTTTTAGTTTTAGTGGTTTTTTTCAATTTTATGGGTTTCTTGGGGTTTTTATGGTTTATATTGGGATTCAATATTTATAGGGTTTTTTGGGTTTTCACGTGTTTTTAAAATAATTATGTTTTTAGGGGTTTTATGTGTTTTTTGTTTTTTAAGGTTCTCTTAGGGTTTAGATGGTTTTAGGATTTTTTATGTTTTTTTTTGGATTTTGATGTATTTTTTAGGTTTTTTATAATTTTTATGGTTTTTATGTATTTTGAGGGATTTTAGGGTTTTCAGAATTCTTTAGGGGTTTTGGGGGTTTTATGTGTATTTAGAATTTTAATGTTTTTTATGTATATTTGTGGTTTTAGGGTCGTTTATGGTTTTAGATATTTTAGGGATTTTTAGTGATTTTTTGAATTTATATGTTTTTTAGTGTTTTAGATATTTTTTTGGGTTTTTAGGGTTTTTTTGGATTTTAGGGGTTTTTTGGTGTTTTAAGGGATTTTTGAGTTATTTGGGTATAAAGTGTTTTTATATATTTTTTAATTTTTTAGGGTTTGAAAGGGTTTTAGAGGTTTTAGTAGGTTTTATGTTTTTATGTTTTTTTAAGGTATTTAAGGGTTTTTTTGGTTTTTTGTTTTTAAGGGGTTTTGGGTTTTTTGGTTTTTTTAGGGATTTTAGGGTTCTTAATGTTTTTTGGGTTTTTTATGGGTTCTAAGTGTTTTTATGTTTTTAATAATTTCTTATAGTTTTTAGGGTTATTTATGTTTTTTGGAACTTTTTAGGATTTTTATTGATTTTTAGTGTTTTTTGGCTGTTTGAGGGTATGATAGTTTTTGTTTTTTCTATTTCCTAACATTTTTTAGTTCTTTAGGTATTTAAAGTGTTTTTTGTTTTTAAGGATTTATGATGGTATTTTGATGTTTTGAGGGTTTTAACATTTTTAGGGATTGTTTTGTATTTGTTTTTATTTTTATTGTTTTTATATTTTTTAGGGATTTTGAGTGTTTTTATGGATTTTCAGGGTTTTAGTGTTTTTAGGTTTTTAGTGGTTTTATGTGTTTTCAGTTTTCAATGTTTTTATTAGGGTTTTTCATGTTTTTATAGTTCTTTATGAATGTAGGTATTTTTAGTGTTTTTTTTATTTTTACGATTTTCAAATACTTTTAAGGTTTCTAGGGTTTTAATGGTTTTTTTTTCTAATTTTTTAGGGTTTTGTGGGTTTTTAGATTTTTTTCTAGATTTTAAATGTTTTTAGGTGTTTAATATGTTGTTATAGTTTTTTTTGGTTTTATGATTTTATGGGGTTTTATTGTTTTTATGGTTTTCAGGGTTTTATGGTTTTTAAGGTTTTTTTGGTTTTTATCATTTTATAGGTTTTGAGGGGTTTTAAGTTTTTTTTATTTTTTTATTTTTTTCATAGGGTATTTAGGGTTTTGGGGTGTTTTTTATTTAAATATTTTTAGGATTTTTAAGGTTTTTTGTTATTTTTAAGGGTTTTTAAGGACTTTGAGGTTTTAAAGGTTATTTAAAGGTTTTGACAGTTTTTTAGTTTCTTGGATTTTTTTTATTGTTTAGGGTTTTAAAGGGTATTTATAATTTTTTAATGTTTTTATGTGGTTAATGTGTTTTTAGATATCTTTTTGTTTTTAGGGTTTTCTTGGGGTTTTAAATATTTTAGGTTTTTTATGGTTTTTAGGGTTTTGAGGGTTTTGAGGGTATTTTAGGGTTTTTCGTCTTTTTAGGTTTGTATCGTTTTTTCTTTTTTAGGTTTTTAATATTTTCTTGGGGGATTTCAGGATTTTTGGGGTTTTTACATTTTTGGGGGTTTTATGGACTTTTAAGATTTTTTCGGTTTTTATGTTTTGTATGTATTTTGAGGGGTTTTAGGGTTTTCTAGGGTTGTTTGGGGGGATTTAAGTATTTTATTTGTTTTTATTTTCTTTGATCGTTTTAAGTGTTTAGGTTTTTCATAGGGGTTTTCAGGGTTTTATGTTTTTTACCTTCTTAGGGAATTTTAGGTATTTTTTAGTATTATTTGGTTTTAGGGTTTTTTTTTTTTTGGGTTTTTTGTGTTTTATGGTCTTCTGATTTTTGATGGGTTTCATGTAATTTTACAGTTTCTAAAAATTTTTGGGGGTTAAAATGTTTTTAGAGGTCTTAGTTTTTTTTAAAATAAAATTTGGGTTTTAGGGTTATTAGGGATTTTATGGTTTTTAGGTGTTTTACGGTTTTAGGGTTATTCTAATTTCTTATTTTTTAGGGGTTTAAAGTGTTTAAGGTGTTTAAGGTTTTCTTAGGTATTTTAGGGTGTTTAGTATTTTTTACGTTTTTAGTAATGTTTTGAAATTTTTTGAGATATTTATGGTTTTTTGGTATTTTGAGGGTTTTATGGGTTTAAAAGGGGTTTTATATTTTTTAACAATTTTAGGGGTATAAAGGATTTTCAGAGCTTTTAGAGGGTTTTTAGGTTTTCTATGGGGTTTTAGGGTTTTCTACCTTTTTACAGATATTTTTGTTTTTCGGTGTTTTTATGGTATTTAGGGTCTTTTTAATGTCAGTAGGGGTTAAAAAATTATTTAGGTTTTTAGGGGTTTTAAGACTAATTTAGAACTTATTTTTTAGGGGTTTTCATGGTTTTTAGAGTTTTTTTACATTTTTATGTTTTTAATAGTTTTTAGAGTTTTTTTACATCTCTAGGGATATTTTAAGATTTTTATGGGTTTTTAGGGATTTTAAATATTTTAGTGTTTTTAGGGGTTTTTTGGTTTTTGGGGTTTTTTATTGTGTTTATCATTCTTAGGTTTTTCAAGGGTTTTTAGTGTGGCTATGTTTTTAAGGTTTTCTAAGGGGACTTAATTAATTTAGAGTATTTTATGTTTTTAATGATTTTTATGGATTTTATATAAATTTTATAGGTTTTGGGGTTTTTACAGATTTGAGGGGTTTTATGGCCTTTAGGATTTTATGGTTTTTTTCAGTTCATAGGGTTTTATTGAATTTTTTGGTGTTTTTATATGTTTTTTGAGTATTTTATCGTTTTTAGGTGTTTAGAGGGTTTTATAGCTTCTAGGGGTTTAGGGTTTTTATAGGTATTTTAATTATTTTAGGGATTTTTATGGGTTTTAGGGTTTTAATGGGTTTTATGGTTTTTAAGGGTTTTAGTGTTTTTTAGGTTTTATAGGGGTTTTAAGTATTTTTAGGGTTTTAAGGTGTTCTTAGGGTTTTTATGGTTGTTAGGGTTTTTTTTATTTTTAGAAATTTTAAGGATTTTTGTAGGATTTTTTGGGATTTTTGGGTTTTTTTGTGATTCTGAGGGTTTAATGGTTCATAGGGTTTTTATGGTATTTAGGTTTATTAGGTTTTTATGGTTTTAGGTGTTTTTAGGATATTTATGATTTTCTTATAATTTTAAGGGTTTTTATAGGTTTATAATTTTTTAGGGGGGGGGGGTTATGTTTTTTATGGGTTTTATTGGTTTTTGGGATTTTGAAGGTTTTTAGTTTTTTAAGGTTTTTTAAGATTTTAGTGGGGAGGTGGTTTTAGGGTTTTATGGTTTTTTAGTTTTTAGTGGTTTTAGGGTATTATGGGTTTTTAGGGTTTTTTAGTTTTTTTGGGGGGTTTTATGGTTTTTAGGGTTTTATGGGGTCTTAGGGTAATATCATATTTTCAGTTTTTAAGTGTTTTTAGTGTTTTTAGTGTTTAAGGTTTTTAGGGGTTTTCAGGTTTTTTTGGATTTTTAGGGGCAAGGGAGGCTCGGGGCCAGGCTATTCCTGACAGCCACCAAAATTTATTAGAAAAAAGACATGAATACACTGCAGACAAGGGAGGGGTGGGGTCAATCAACCCACACCCAAAAGCCATTAACAGAAACACACCCAAAGACCCCCAAAAAAAGGAAAATCAAAAGAAAAAAAGACACAACACCAAACCCACAACAGCTTCAGCACCTTCTCATCCAATTCCAGTAGTCGGGAGCACCATCACTCCTTTATCACTTCCCATCCAAGCAGAAACCATCATCCACAGCTCACAGCCAAGCAACGACCATCATCCAATCTCACATGATCGACCAACCAACACCTTCTCACCAAGAAGTTCCGCCATAAGAAGCTCCATCATCCAGCATTCACCAGCAACCAGCAGCTCACAACCAACCAAATAACAACATCCAAACTTACATAGACCAGCATCCAGCACCTTCTCACCAAGAAGATTCACCGCCATCAGCACAAAACCACTCAGTAGAACCCATAGCCAGTATACACATCGAACCACAACCAAACCGTCTTCACCACCACGCATTAGAACAACAACCCTCTCCAAGCACCAGCATACATAACCAAAGACCATCACCCACAAAGAATCACAGCCAAACCAACCAATGCCTAGAAAACTACAGGTAGCAACCAAACCGAAGCACCGAAGCAACTCTCGCTCAGAAACCCAAGAAAAGCTCATCTTCCCAAGAAACCAGCAGCAACCTCCAAAAAATGACAGCACCGAAACACTAGAATTAACAACAAAAACATCACCACCTCTAAGCCAACCAGTCCCAAACAACTTGCAGCACAAAACACAGCAACCAGCACATCCAAAACCATCATCTACCAAGGGAACTCAGCTCCACATCCTGCAATCAAGGCCATTATACCGAACCACATCTAGCATTTCACACCTCATCTCAAATTTAACCACATACCACCAGCAAGCACGCATCAATACTCATCTATACCGTTTCAGCAAAACCAGATGATTGATAACCAACATCACAATCAAGAAATAGGAGGACATGGAATGCCAAAAGGTCCGGCCAGATCTATCTTCAACAGCATGGAGTGGAGACGAAGAAGATAGATTAGGAAGAGCATGCACCTGCATCAGCTTCATGAACCGAGGAATAGATCGACTTAGAATATAATACAAAACTTCTTCAGCGCAGGACCGGGAGTCGGAGAGTTGAAAGCAGAAAAATTTGTCGATGCCTTTCGCCTTTAAGCCGGAGAAACCCGTTGAAGAATGCTTGCCTCCCCGATCAAGGATCACCACTATCAGAACCGATGATATTGCGACCCATGAAACAGATTCCAGATCTGTCATGCCTGCACCACACCACTACAAGAATCCATCCAAAATGAAGCCAACAAGGAACCAGGAACACCACCAGAGCCCAGATCTGTCAAGGAGAGTCCCCGATGCCCGTAAATGCGCCACCAGCCAAACGAAAACCACTCCATCCATACCTCTGTAGCTCTGGAGTGCATGAGCCATGAGCCTCTTAAGTTTTTTATGGTATTTAGGGGGTTTTAGGATATTTTATTGTTTTTAGATTATTTAGGTTTTTAGCGATTTTATGTGTTTTATGGTTTTTTAGGGTTTTTTAGTGTTTCTAGTTATTTTCAGGGATTTTTTTAAATTATAATTTTAGGGTTTTTATGGAATGTGTTGTTTTTTATGGTTTTTAGATTTTGTAGGGGTTTTAGGGTTTTTTTGTGTTTTAGGGTTTTTAAAGGTATAATGTTTTTTAGGTTTTATGGTCTTCTTTTGGGTTTTAATTGGTTTTAGGTGGTTTTAATTTTTTCAGAATTTTAGGAAATTTTTAGGATTTTTATGGTTTTTAGGGTTATTAGGGATTTTGTGTATTTTAGGGTTTTTAGTGTTTTTAATGTTTATCGAGTTTTTTTAGGGTTTTAAGGATTTTTAAAGATTTTAAAAAAAATTAGGGGTTTAAAGGGTTTTAAATTTCATAGTGGTTTTTAGTGTTTCATTTGGTTTTTTAGGGTTTTGTATGTATTTTAATGTTCTTAGGGGTATTTTATTAGTTTTAGGGGTTTAAGGTTTTTATGGTCTTTTTAGGGTTTTTTTGGTTTTTTTGGTTTTTTGTATTTTTAGGTTTGTATGGATTTTATGATTATTTATATTTTAAGGGTTTATTAGACTTTTAAAGTGTTTTTAGGGTTTTTTATGTTTTTATGTATTTTTAGACATTTTTTCGGTGTTAATGGGTTTTTTTGGTTTTTTAGGGGTTTTGGGATTTTTAGGGACTTTTAAAGGTTTTAGGGTTTTTTAATTCTTTAGGTTTCTTAGGGGTTTTAAGACTTTTTGTTTTTATGGTTTTAATTTTTTTTAGGTTTTCAGGTTTTATATGGGGTTTTGAGGGCTTTATGATTTAAGTATTTTTTTATAAAAATAAGGTTTTTATGAATTTTTGGGCATTTTATGGGGTTTTAGGTTTTTTTAGGGTTTTGAGGGTTTTTTATTTTTAGGGTTTTATAGTTTTATAACATTTTAGGGGTTAAAAGGGTTTTTATAGTATTTAGTGGTTTTTATGTTTTTAGGGGGTTTTATGTATATTATGATTTTTATTGTTTATTATAGGTTTTATGGGTTTTAGTGTTTGTTTGGTTTTTATGGGTATTATGAGTTTTTAGGGATTTAAGGATTTCTTTGGGGTTTTTTTGGGTTTTAGGTTTTTTTTGTTGTTAGGTATTTTTATAGATTTTTTAGGATTTTTATTTTTTTTATGGTTTTTGACGGTTTTTAGGGTTTTAGTGTTTTTTAGAATTTTTATGTTTTTTGAGTTTTAGGGTTTTCAGGATTCTTATGTTTTTTTAACATTTTTAGGGGTTTAAAGGGCATTATTGTTTTTAGTTGATTTTATGGTTCTTATTGGGTTTTAAGGTTTTTAGTTTATTTATGGTTTTTAGGTACTTTTATGATTTTCAGTGTTTTTTAGGTTTTTTAGGGTCGTAGGTGCCTTTATATTAATAAAATTTTCTTGCGGTTATTTTTTTATGTTTTTGGGATTTTTTGGGAATTTTAAGGATTTTTATTGTATTTAGGGTTTTATGGATTTTGGGAGTTTTTTAGGTTTTTAGGTTTTTTATGTTTTTATGGTTTTTAGGGTTTTTAGAATTATTTGGGTTTTAGGGGTTTTATGTGTTTTTAGGTTTTTTATATTTTCTTAGTTTTTTGGGGGGTTTTAGGATTTTTTTGTCTCTAGGGATTTTTTAGGATTTTTATACTTTTAATTGTTTTTTTTATTTTGATGTTTTAAGGGGGTTTGTTGGGTTTCATAAGTTTTTAGGGGGGGTTTTGAGTTTTTTAGGGTTTTAATATTTTTTTATCTATAAAAGTTTTTAGGTATTCATTGGGTTTTTATACATTGTGTCGTTTTTTTGAGTTTTAGTTTTTTTTCGGAATTTTTGGGGATTTTATGGTTTTTTGGGGTTTTTAGTGCTTTTAATGGTTTTATTTTTTTTAGGTTTTTGATGTTTTCATAGGGGTGTTTAGTTTTTTTTACATTTTAGGAATTTGTAATGATTTTTTTAGTAATTGTATGGGTTTTTACAGTTTTTTTGAATTTTGAAGGATTTTGGGTTTTTAGGGGTTTTTTGGGTTTTTTGTTTCTTAGTGTTTTTTATCTTTTTAGGGGATTTATGTGGTTTTAGGTTTTTATAGTATTCTTTGATTTTTTTGGGTTTTGGGTGGTTTCTTGAGGTTTTAGGTGTTTAAAGGTTTTTAAAATTTTTTAACGTTTTTAGGGGTTTAAATGATTTTTATAGTTTTTAGTGGGGTTTTAGGGTTTTTATTGTTTTCAAAAATTTATTTTTTTAGTATTTTTACGGGTTCTAGTATTTTTCGGGTTTTAGGGGTTTTATGTGTTTCTAGGTTTTTAAGGTCTTCTTTAGGTTTTTCTTGGATTTTAGGGTTTTTAGGATTTTGACTATTTTTAGGGCCTTTATGATTTTTATGGATTTTCGGGTTTATAAGGATTTTGAGGGATTTTATGGTTTTTTGTGGTTTTTTTTGGGTTTTTGTTTTTTTAGTTTTTTTAGCGTTTCTATGTGTTTTTAGGTTTTTATGGTTTTCTTTGGGTTTTTTATGGTTCTTAGGGTTTTTACATTTTTATAGATTTTTTAGTCTTTTTTTATTTTTATGGTTTTTAAGGATTTTTGTAATTTTTAGTGTTTTTGATGGACTTTTAGTGTTTTATGGTTATTATGGGTTTTTAGGGTTTTTATTGTTTTTTGAGTTTTTAGGGTCTTAATGTTTTTATATTTTTTCAATTTTTTTAATGGTTTGAAGGGTTTTTATAGATATATTGGTTTTTAAGATTATTATGTGTTTTTCAGATTTTTATGGTTTTAGGGGGTTTTATGGTTTTAATGGGTTTTATGGTTTTAAGGTTTTTAGCATTTTTTAGGTTTTAGGGTTTTCATACGATTTTCAGTGCTCTTAGGGTTTTTCTGTATTATGTAATTTTTAGGTAATTTTTGTATTCTTTGGGTTTTTATGGTTTTTATAGAAAATAAGGATTTTTATGGTTTTTATGGTTTTTAGGTTTCTATGGTTTTTTTTATATTTTAGGGATTTTTTTAGTTTTTTAGGTTTTTTAGTTTTTTATAGTTTTTTAAATGTTTTATGGGTTTAAATTGTATTTAGAGTTCTCATATAGTTTTAGGGTTGTTATGGGTTTCTTGGGTTTTTAATGGTTTTTAGGGGGTTTTATAGTTTTTCTGTTTTTTAGGGTTTTAATGGTTTTTATCAATTTTTAGGTTTTTATGGGTTTTAAGTGTTTTTATATGTTTCAGGTTTTCGTAGGGTTTTTAGGGTTTTAATGGTTTTTTATGTTTTGCGGATTTTTATAGATTATTATGGACTTTAATGGATTTTATGGTATTTATGGAATTTGGAGGATTTTAGGTTTTTTAGTTTATTTTCATTTTTTAGAGTTTCTAGGGGTTTTATGTGTTTTAGGTTTTAAGGATTTCTATGGAGTTTTTTGGGTTTTATTTTATTTTACATTTTAGTTATTTTTAGTTATTTTATTTCCTTAATGGTTTTTTGGAATTTGAGGGTTTTTAGGTATTTTAGGGTTTTATGGTTTATTTGGGGTTTTTATAATTTATTTGGGGTTTTAGTGTTTTTGAGTTTTTAGGTGTTAAAAGATTATATATATATATCATTTTTATTGGTTTACATAGTTTCTAGTGGGTTTTTACAATTTTCTTGGGTTTTAGGGTTTTTACGTTTTCAGGGGTGTTTTGTTTTTAGGGGTTTTTTGGGGGTTTGGTGTTTTTTGGTTTTTAGGGTTTTAAGTGTTATTAGATTTTTAAGATTTTATTACGGTATTTTTAGTGGTTTTGTGTTATATATGGTTTTATGGATATTTATATCTTTTTAAGATAATTATGGATTTTTGGTTATTTTGGGGTTTTTGGGTTTTTGGGGTTTTTGGGTTTTGGGAGTTTTACGACATTTAGAATTTTTTCAATTCTCGAGGCATTTTAAGTGTTTTTTACTTTTAAGGATTTCTTATGGTATTTTAGGGTGTTTAGTTTTTTTTACATTTTTAGGGTTTTTTTTCTGGATTTGTTTTGTGATTTTTATGGTTTTTAGGGTTTTTAGTGCTTTTGAGGGATTTTATAGTTTTTAGGATTTTTAGTTTTATATTTTTTAGTGGTTTTAATTATTCTATTATTTTATAGTTTTCATAGTGGTTTCAGGTTTCGAGGGGTGTTTTGGATGGTTTTTAGTGATTTCTTAGTGATTTTATGGGTTTTAGGGGTTTTAGGCTTTCAATTGTTTTTTGTGTTTTTCTGAGTTTTTAGGATATTATGGATTTTATATATTTTTTTGAGTTTTTAACATTTTTATGTGTTTAATGGGGTTTTATTATTTTTTAGGTTCTTGGGGTTTTTATCAGTTTTTATTATTTTTAAGGATTTTAGGTGTTTTATGGTGTTTAGGGTATTGGGGTTTTTGAGGTTTTAGGGTTTTTTGGATTTTTATCATTGTCTAGGTTTTTAGGGGTGTGAAGTGTTTTTATATTTTTAAGGTTTTCTTATAGTTTTCCAATGATTTCAAGTTTTTTTATTTTTTAGGGATTTTTGGGGCTTTTTAGGATTTTTATGCGTTTTTAGGGATTTTGAGAGGTTTTAGGGTTTTTAGGGGTTTTAGAATTTTTATTGATTTTTTGGTTTCTAGGGTTTTTTTAGCATTTTAAAGATCTTTTAGAGTTTCTATTATTTTTAGGGGTTTAAAGTGTTTTTATAGATTTTGGTTACTTTTAGGGTTTATATGGAGTTTTAGGATTTTTAAGGTTTGTTGGGGTTTTAGGGTATTATGGTCTTTTACTACTTTTAGTGTTTTTATGTTTTTAGGGATTTTTTTTGATTTTAGGTTTTTACATTTTTCATAGGTTTCTTCTTAGGTTTTTTGGGGTATTTATATTTTTTTATATTTTGATGTATTTTTAAAGAATTTTATGAGTTTTAAGTATTTTTGTGATTTTGAGGGTTTTTAGGGTTTTTAGGGCTCTTAGGGTTTTGAGGATTTTAAAGAAATATTTTCTGGGTTTTTTGGAGTTTTAGGTGTTTTTTGGGTTCTATGGTTTTCATATATTTTTTAGGATTTTAATTTTTTTTACATTTTTATGTATTTTTAGGGTTGTTTTAGGATTTTTTTTTAAATATTTTTTTTGGTTTTTTGGGTTTTTTGGGTTTTTTGGGATTTATGGTTTTTTGAGATTTTTGGGGTTTTTATGGTTTTTTAGAGTTTTTTAAAATTTTGGTGGTTTAAATGGTTTGTAGAGTTCTTATTGGTTATTTCAATTTTTTTGTGTATTAGGGTTTTTATGTTTTATTGGGGTTTTATGTTTTTTAGGATTTTAAGAGTTTTTAGGTTTTTCAGCATTTTTTTGGTTTTTTAGGGGTTTTATGTGTTCATTGGATTTTATTGGTTTCTTAGGATTATTCATGTTTTTTAAATTTTTAAGGATTTTTGGTGATATTTTTTGGATTTTTATGGATTTTTAGTGGTTTTTGGGATTTTGAGGTTTTTTTGGGGTATAAAGGTTTTTTGGGATTTTTATGTTTTTTTGAGTTTTTTGCTGTTTTAATGGTTTTTAGATTTTTTTAATCATTTTTTGTGGTTTTTAGGGGTTTTAGATATTTTATTGCGTTTTAAGTTTTCTATGGGTTTTATAGTTATCAAATTCTTTTCACGATATTTATTGTTTTTTGGGGCTTTGGGGTTTTATGTTATTTTTCAGTTTTTAGGGCAGAATAGGTATGAGGCCAGGATATTCTTGACCCCCCCAAAATTTATTATTATGAAAAAAAGATGCAGTAGAAAAGGGAGGGGAGGGGTCAAACGACCCGCACCCAAAAACCCTTAACAAACCCAAAACCAAAAAACACAAAGAACCAAAACGCACTAAAAAACAAGAAAAGTGTAAGCCTAGAAAATATCCCAGCATCAGTCCCAACCAAACAACAATCAACATCAAAATTTAATGGAATTCATATGGTTTTTCATTTATTCTGGTTTTTTTGTATTTAGGGTTTTTTTAGATTTTTTTTTTGATTTTTATGGTTTTTAAGGACTTTGATAGTTTTTAGGGTTTTATGGGTTTTTTGAGTTATTTGGGTTTTAGTGTTTTTTTTATTTTAATAGTTTTATGTGTTTTTGGGTTTTATGTTTTTCCAATGTGATTTCATTATTTTTAGAGTTTTTTACATTTTTTGGGATTTTAGGGATTTTTCTAGAATTTTATTGTTTTTAGGGTTTTTAGTGTTTTAGGGTTTTATTATAATTATTTTTAGTTTTTAGGGGTTTTTTAGTTTTTAATTTTTTTAGTGTTTCTAGAGTTTCTTTTACATTTTTGGGGGTTTAAAGTGTTTTTAGAGTTTTTAGTGATTTTTATTGAGTTTTATAGATTTTTATAGTTTTTAAGGTTTTAGGGGGTTTTAGGATTTTAGGTTTTTCTTTGGTTTTTTTGGTTTCTAATGTTTTATTGGGTTTTGAAGTGTTTTCAGGTTTTTATGGTCTTCTAGGGTTTTTAGGTTTTTTATGTTTTTATGGATTTTAGGGATTTTTTAGGTTTTTTAGGTTTTTATGGTTTTTAGCAATTTTGATGGTCTAATGGTTTTTTAGGGTTTTTATCATTTTTTCTAGTTTTTAGGGGTTTTAAGTGTTTTTTAGATATTATGGTTTTCTTTGGGTTTTAAGGGGTTTTAGGGGTTTTAAAATTTTTAGGGATTTTTGGAGATTTTTACATTTTTGATGGGTTTTTAGGTTTTATGGGGGTTTAAATTGTTTTTCAGTTTTTAATATCTTCTTAGTGTTTTTAGGTTTTTTATGTTTTTATGGATTTTATGGATTTTAGGTATCTTTTATGTTTTTTTGGTTTTTAGGGTTTTTAGCGACTTTGATGGTCTAAAGTTTTTTTATGGTTTTTAGAATTTTTTAGGGTTTTTAGGGATTTAAGTGTTTTTTAGATTTTATAGTTTTCTTTGGGTTTTTAGGGGTTTTAAATTTTTAGGGTTTTTTGGATATTTTTTCATTTTTTATGGGTTTTCATGGTTTTTTAGGTGGTTTTATGATTTTTAGTGTTTTTAGGGTTTTTCAGGTTTTCGGGTTTTTGGGTTTTTATGGGATTTTTTGAGTTTTTAGTGTATTTATTGGTTTTTATAGTTTTTTAATGTTTGGGGGGGGGTATTTATAGTGTTTTAATTTTTTTTAGTGGTTTTATGGATTTTTATGTGTTTTTAATGTTTTTAGGGCAAGGAATATGTAGCGGCAGGAAATTCCTGACCCCCACCACAATTTTATTAGAAAAAAGACACAGCAGACCAAGGAGGGGAAGATTCAATCGAACCACACCCAAAAACCCTGAACACCCCCAAAAAAACAAAACCCTCCAAAATGAAACAACATCACGAAGAGACCAACAACACCAAGACCAATAACCGCAACTTCAACAGCTCCCAGCCAATCAAAAACCAACCTCAGCTACTCAGCTTCTAGTATCCATCACCTACTGACAAATCAGATCCCCACCTTTCTTAGATCGGATTCTAGCATTGAGCATCTACACCTCCCATCAAAGTAGCATGCACATCCAGCCACATAGTTTCTAGCATTTAGAACCTCCTCACTAACTAGATCCCTTACTAGAATAATAGAACAACCAGCACCTAACCGATAATCATCAGCTTCACCACATCCTAACCAAGAAACAATAAGACTCCAGCACATCAGTTTCCAACAACCATCGCCGATTCCACAACCTCCTATACAAGCAGCAACCAAAATCCAATCATTTATATCAGCACACACCAACAATTCCTGTAGTAGCAACAAAAACATCGAACAAACGAGAACCATCTCAAACGGAAAATCAAGTAGACAACCCCTGACCAGAGGTGAATCCCAACTGAAAAACCAAGACACCAACGAAACGATCCATAAAAATATATAATTCACAATTCCACGAAGTAGTAGAATGCTAAATCCACGTTCCACCAACACACCATAATCGGGGAAAAATCACAGGATCAACACCACTAAAGAGACAACATACCAGATTTGAAGCATCATCAGGGATAGAAGAAATTGGACAGAACCAAGGAAACATTTCTGGAGGGGCACATAACCATCGATGATGCCACCAAACCATCGTAAAAACCCTCTCTACCACTAAAACTATCTCTACTACCAACTCATCTATTGAAATACCATCCGAAAACTCAACCCTGGTCCGCGAAAGATGTCCGATTGTATTTCCAAACCATGAGAAACACCAAGGGTTCCATCGGCTTCGTGACCACCACTGAATCTTGCCACCTATGATCTTGGATCCACAAAAGCCACATCATGAATAATGATGAGCCGAGGTTCACGATAGAGTCTCCCGAGCGAATATCACCTCCAAAAAGCAGATTGTTTCACCACTTTCTAAAATGATCTGAGCTGAAATCATAGCTATCTGCATGAACTCTAGGACCTCTAAAACAAGAACACATCTCCAGAGGAGCCAAGCCATGTTGTGATTCGATACCGAAGGCCAAGCCAAGTCACTGCTCGGGAAATTTGAAGTAGCTGAAGGTAGGAGACAACTACCACCTTGGATACATAAAGCATTTCTAAAGCACACTATCATCAATATAACCCCCCCCCCCACCAAAAAAGGGAAGGGGTGAATATCCATCACCCATTTAATGTTTTTACGGGTTCTTATGGTTTTTAGGGTTTTTAGGTTTTTAGTGTTGTTAGGGTTTTTATCAATTTTTGGTTTTCAATGTTTTTTTAGTGTTTTAAGGTTTTTAGGGTCTTATTTTGGTTTTTCCAGCTTTTAGGTATTTTTATGGATTTTTTTTTGGTTTTAGGGTTTTTGAGGGGTTTTAGGGTTTTTATGGTTTTTTGGGGTTTTAGGGGTTTTTTATATTTCTAAGGGTTTTAAGGTTTTTTAGAGATTTTTAATGTTTTTATGTGTTGAGAGGGTTTGTAGAGTTTTAGGGGGTTTTAGTATTTTGTGGGGTTTAAAGGATTGAGAGGGTTTTTAGGGGTTTAAGTGTTTTTAGGTCTAGTTTTCAGCATTTGTTAGGGTTTTAGGGTATTAATTGTTTTTAGGTTTTTAATGTTTTCAAAGGTTTTTAGGGGTTTAGGGATTATGAGGTACATTTTAAATTTTTTTTATCATTTTTAGGTTTTTAGGTATTTTTGAGGGTTTTTACAGTTTTGAGTGTTTTTAGGGGTTTTAGCGATTTTTATTTTTTTAGGGGTTTAAAGTGTTTTTAGGGTTTTGATGGTTTCTTTGCGTTTTTTGTCATTTTAAGTTGTTTTAATTTTTTTTTGATTTCAGGTCTTTTTTAGTATTTTTATGGGTTTTTCAACTTTTAAGGATTTTGAGGGTTTATAGGGCGTTTTAATAGTTTTTTGGAATTTTTTATTTCTTTAAGGCTTTATGTTGTTTTTGATATTTTTGACATTTTAGGGGTTTAAAGGGGTTTTATTGGTTTTTAGTGGGTTTTAGGTGTTTTATGTTTTTATGGGTTTTTAGTGTTTTAACGTTTTTAGCTGTTTTTATGGTTTTTAGGGGTTTTTAGGGGTTTTAGTATCTTTTAGGGTTTTTTTAGAGTTTTTAGGGTATTTATGTTTTTAGGTGTTTTAAGTGTTTTTATATTTTTAAGGTATTAATAATGTTTTTTAGGTTTTCTGTGGTATCTTATGTTTTTAGGTATTTTTATGGGTTTGAGGATATTTATGGTTTTTTAGGGTTGTTTGTATTTTGGAGATTTTCAAGGAATTTTAGGGGTTTTAGAAATCATTAGGTTATTTATGGGTTATAATTTTTTTAGGTTTTTAAGGTTTTCTTTGTTTTTTTGATGTATTTTAGGGGTTTTTTATTTTTAGGAATTTTATTTATTTTTTATAATTTTTAGGGGATTTTATATTTTTAATGGTTTTATGGATTTTGAGGCTTTTATGGTTTTCAGGGTTTTAGGGATTTTGTGGGTTTTTAGGGTTTCTTGGAGTTTTTAGGATTTTTAGGGGGTTTTTTTTTTGAGTTTTAGTGGTTATAGTTTATTTAAGTGTTTTTTAACATATTTAGTGGTTTTAAAGGGTTTTTAGAGTTTTTAGTGGTTTGGGATTTTTTTTTGGTTTTTTAGGGTTGTTAATGTTTTAGGTATTTTTATTGTTTTTATGGGTTTTAGGGTTATTTGGGGTTAATGTTTTTAGTGTATTTTATGTTTTTAGTGGTCTTAAGTGTTTTTTGGGATTTTAGGTTTTCCCTAGGGTTTTATGATTTTTAGTTTTTTTCCAGTCTTTATGGATTTTTATGGTTTTTTACAATTGTTATGGTTTTTATGGATTTTGATAGTTTTTAGGTTTTTTTTATTTTTTTGTGTTTTTGGGGTTAATTTGGAGTTTTTATGGGTTTTAAGGTTTTTAAGAGTTTGTTAACATTTTTATGGGTTTAAATGGGTTTTAGATTTTTTTAGTGGTTTTATGGGGATTAGGGTTCTTATTGTTTTTAAGGGTTCTATTTTTTCAGGGGTTTTATGGTTTTAGGGACTTTTAGGGGTTTTAGTGTTTTTTGGGTATTTAGGGGTTTTAAGTGTCTTTAGTTTTTTAAGACTTCCTTAGGATTTTCGGGGGGTTTTAGGTTTTTTTAGATTTTTATGGATTTTTAATGATTTTTAAGAGTTTTATGGGTTTTTTTGGATTTAATGAATATGTAATTTTTTAGGGTTTTAGGGGATTTAGGTTTTTAGCATTTTTTAGGTATTTAGGGGTTTTTAGTTTTTTTAGATTTTTAGGGATATCATAGGTTTTTTCAAGATTTTTTTTTGTTTTTTTCACATGTTTATGTATTTTTAAGTCATTTTTAAGTTTTTTATTTTATTTAAGGGTTTTAGTGATATTGAGGGATTTAGGGTTTTCCAGGGCTTCTATGGTTTTTATGGTATTTTTTTGGGTTTTATGGGTTTTTATTGTTTTAGGGTTTATAATTTTTTTATAGTTTTTAATGTTTACAGGGGTTTAAATGGTTTTAAGAGTTTTTAGTGGTTTTATGGTTTTTATGGTTTTTTGGGGATTTTATGGTTTTTTAGTTTTTAGGGTTTTGGAAGGTTTTGTAGTTTTTAGCATTTTTTAGGTATATTTGTGTTTTATTTGTTTTAGGATTTAAATGTTTTCTTATGTTTTTTTATGGTATTTTACATTTTTATGGGTTTTGGGGATTTTTATGATATTTATCGTTTTAGGTATTTTGAGGGTTTTTAGTGTTTTTATTTTTTTTAGGGTTTTTAATATTTTTAGAGTTTTTTAGGATTTTGGGGGTTTTTTTATTTTTTGGTTTTTAGGTTTCCTTAGGGTTATTGAGGTTTTTTATGGGTTTTCATGTTGGTATGTATTTTCAAGGATTTGAATAGATTTTTTAGGATTTTTATGGATTTTTAGGGGTTTTAGGCTATTCGATGGTTTTTAGGTTTTTTAGTGTTTTTAGGTTTTTAGGTTTTTTAGGTTTTTAGGGTTTTTTTTGTATTTTTAATGTTTTTAAGGGTTTTTAGAGTTTTTGAACATTTTTAGAGGCTTAAATAATTTTTATATATTTTATTATTTTGAGGGTTTTTATGTGTTTTTAGGGTTTTTTTGGTTTTTATGTTTTTTTTATGTTTTTAGTGTTTTTTAGAGTTTTATGGTTTTTTAGGGGTTTTAGGGGTTTTGTGCATTTTTAGGTTTTTATTGATTGATTAGGGATTTTTGTAAAGACCGTAAAATTCAAGGGAAATTTTTTTCTTAATTTTCTTTGGATTTTTACAAGAGCGCGATTTCAGACGGCACCTGATTCCGAGGCCCGGAGTGCCCGGAATTAATTTCCGAAGTTTGGCTCGGGTACGTTCAGTGAACGGACGAGCGGGAATTCCTAACTTTTGATCCGGTGCTCGGAATTGAAATCCGAGGGCACCGATGAACTCGCAGTGCCGTTATTCGCTTAAAGAGACCCTTTCGGGAGTTGCGTATGTTGCGGGTTGAAAGTTAGTTTTGGGGATTAAAAGATAAGTAAAATAAAATTGTGTGTGAATTTTATTTTATTCAAGGTGGTTAGACTCTCTCATGGGAAGTTGTTGGTGGGGCCCGCAACCACCCAACTTCCCATGTGTGGTTATGAGGGAGGTGGGGCCCACACGAACCCCCCACCTTTTCAAATTCCCTAACCCCTCTAAACCCCCTCTTTAATTTGTGACTCTCCCCTACATTAAAACTTGCCAACTTATCTTTCCATTTAATTTCTTGACAACTCAAGATTTTAATTAATGTAATAAATTCAACTTTTGAATTTTTGAAAGGTGGGCAAAGTGAAAATAAAATAAGGGTAGCTTATTTTATTTTGGGGGGTTGCTGTGTTGTGTGGAGATTTGAGAGAGGAAGAGTTCTACACTTTGAAGAACTTCTTTTTCCTCCTTGAAGAACGCGAAGAACCTTCGAACATCGACGAAGAACGCCACGTACTCGGGAATCGTCTTTCGCGACGCCATACCCGCGACACCGACGACGTCTTCTTCCGCGTCATCTTTTCCCGCGACGAAGTCGTCGTCAAAGAACTTCGAATCCTCGCTTCACGACATCGACGTCCTTCTTCCGTGACGCCGACTACCGCGACGCGTCTTCCGCGGGTCGTTGACGATCTTCGTTCTTGAAACCAGAGGTAGGGGATGATCTTTATTGATTATTTTCATTCCATTCTTGAATCGTGGATTTTAGCATGACTTAACGTGTGACTTATTTTTATTTAAGTTCCGTTTTTATTTCTTTAACGTGAGGGGGACCGGACCGCACGAACACGGCTGAATCCCCCTCCATCGTTCATGTTGTTCATGCTGGAGGAAACAAGTAACGTGGTGCCGTCGCACCACGCGGATGAACGTTCAGATATTTTCCGCAATACCGTCGCGCTTCGCCGAGGAGAGACTTCAAGACCGCGACGCCGACACGCCGCGTTGGGAGGATTCTTGGCACGGCGAAAGGGGCGCGGTGCCGTCGCACCGCGCCGGACGACGAACACCGCGGCCGGTTCCGGGCCGCGGTGAGACGAGGAGACCGCGGCCGGTTCCGGGCCGCGGCGGAAGGAAAGACCGGCGGCCGGGCCGCCGGCGTCGGAAGTCAAGGGCGGGACCGGAAATTCCGGTCCCGTTGGTAAAAACCGGCCGGCCAGCAGGCCGGCCGGATGTCATAAAAACCGGGGGGTTTAAACCCCCGGCCGGTCCATCAAGACCCCCCTCTTAATGAGGGGGCGGTTCTTTTAAGGAGGGGGGGGGGCAAAGCCCCCCCGGTTTTACTCAACCGGCCCCCATTTGCGGGGGCCGTTTTGTCTCAAACGGCGCGGCAAAGCCGCGCCGCCTTCGGAAGGGCGGGGGCTTAGCCCCCCGCGTGAGTCGCGGCCACCGCCGCCAGCGCGGTCCGCCGCCGCCAGCGCGGCCCGCCGCCGCCGCCACGCGGCCCGCCGCCGCCCCGTGGCCCGCCGCCGCCGCCGCCACGCGGCCCGCCGCCGCCACGTGGCCCGCCGCCGCCGTCCGCCGCCGCCGTCCGCCGCCGTCGGCCGCCGCGCCGTCCAGAGGGGGGGGGGGGGGGTCGGGCCGGGTCGGCCCGGACCCGGACCCCCCGTTTCGGACCAGATTCGGTTCTTGGCTCATAACTTGAGCCTCGGACCTCCGAATGACGAACCGTCTGCGGCAACGCGATCCTTGGATCGAGACGGTCGTTTCGGTTTATCGCACTCAAGGTTTCGGGTTACTTTGAGTTCGGCCGGGTTGGTTCGTTCACGAAACCAACCGGGCCTTCGGAGCGGAAACACTCTTATCTTGAGCTACGGACGTCCGATTGACGTGCCGTCAGTCGCGTAATGTTCCTCTTAGTGAGACGGATCTTTTGGCATACTCCGCCCGAGGTTTGGACGCAGGTGGAGTACGGTCGGGTTGGTTTTGCCTTAAAAACCAACCGGGCCCCGGAGACGAAAATGCCTATAACTCTCAGACCGGGCGTCCGATCGACGCGCCGTCTGTTGCGTTGAGTTCCTTTTGTCGATACGGAACTTTTGGATACATCAACTTCGGTCTTCGTGACAGTTGATGTATCAGCCTCTCGGCTCGTGGAGCGGACCCTCCGTACGAGCTTGCTGTGTGCGGGAACCCTAGTGCTGGCTGCGACTGTTCTACTGCTACGACTGCTACTGTGACTGCGACGACGACAGTACAGAGATCCTGTGTGGATTCGACGACGACAGTACAGAGATCCTGTGTGGATTCGACGACGACGACTACAGCACTCAGCGATCCTACGTGGATCAGTGCTACAGGTTCTGTGTGAGCCCGATCCTGTGTGGGTCCTTGCGCTCAGCGGTTCTGTGTGAGCCAGCGCCTACAGGTTCTGTGTGAGCCCGATCCTGTGTGGGTCTTGCGGGGGTTAGTTACCTATCGATCCTTCGTGGGTCCGACGACTTAGATGGATCAGTGATCATCTTTATCGTCCCTGAAGAAGTATACCTGTGTGAGCTGAATCCTGTTACTTTCCTTTGTGGAATACGTATACTTTCCTGCGTGGACTGAGTTATACTTGATCTCGGAGGTTGGAGCGTATTTGAATTGATGACTTAGGTATATGTATGGGCATATACCTAAGAAGTGTTGGTTGTTACTTCGTGATTGTACTTTGCTTCGTGGTTTATCCTTTGTGGATTTTGAGAGACCTTCAGGGGTCTCGGGGTCCCTACTGAGTAGCTTATACTCACCCCTGCACGGGCTTCGCCCGCACTACGTTGTGTTGGTTGCAGACGATGGACAGCGTTGACCTTAGCTGAGCTTCGCGGAGCGGGACGGTACCCGGAGGTGGACCACTGGGCGGGACGAGCACGGAGCGGACGGTGGGACCCGTGGAGCAGAGGAGCTATCTGTACCCACCCTTCAGGTGGGATTTCCGGTGGACAGCTCGGAGTAGCGGCCTTTACTTTACAGTTGCTGTTTTTCCCCTTTTCGAGTTGTACTTTACTTTCAGTTTGGGTTTGTATTCTGGCCCATTTACTTTTCCGCACTTTCAGTTGTTCTCTGCTTTCTTAGTGATTACCTTCCGCTTGTTTACTCTGTGGTGTGTGTTTTCTTTTCAAAGGCAATGCCTTCCCTTTTTACCGGGATTTACGCCTTGGTGCTAGTCGCCAGCCCCTGGCCTATGGAAGGCGGGCTTGGGGTAGTCACGGCTCGGACCCCGAGGGCGGGTCGTGACAAATTGGTATCAAAGGAGTTCGGTTCTACCGCGAACTCTGATCTTTTCTATGTGAAGCAATAATGTTTAGCGTATTGAGTGTGGTTATCAGTCCAGGGAGTCCAGTGTTGGTGCGGCGGCCGACGTATCCATACACCAGGACCCTGACGTCTGATTTCCGACTTAATGCACGAAAACATTGATTGCGTGTGTGTTTCAAAGTTTTCTTTGTGATTACTTATATCAGCTCACCAGGTATACTGTTCTAACCGTGGCGCACCTGTTTCCTTTTCAGGATGGCCCCACGACGGCAGCCAGCTAGGGTTCCGATGGTCGAGCGAGACGACAGCCCACCGAGCGACGAGGCTTCGGTGCAGGGCCCTTTTCCAGTAGTGGCACCGGCGGTAGCTTTACCCGCCGAGCCCCCGATGCTTCCAGCAGCAGCCGCTGACGATGCACGTCGCCTCAGCGCACTGCATGAGTTTCAGCGACAGCGACCGCCCAGGTTTCGCGGGGAGACGGATCCCCAGGCAGCAGAGGACTGGCTGGAGGCAGTGGTTCGAGTGTTTAGGCTAGTGAGGACACCAGCAGACCTCATGGTGATCCTCGCTGCGAGCCTACTACACGCAGCAGCAGGACGATGGTGGAGCTTGATGCTCCAGGTGCACGACGAGGCATCTCTACTCTGGACGGACTTCGAGAGCCTCTTCCGCTCTGAGTTCGTCCCGGCCACCCTTCGAGCGGTGCGCATCCAGGAGCTTCTACAGCTGCGGCAGGGCAGCATGACGGTCGCCCAGTACTCGGCGAGGTTTACCGATCTCTCGCGCTACTCGACCGACATGGTACGGGATCCATTCTTCCGGGCCCGGACCTTCGAGCAGGGTTTGAGACACGAGATCAGGGCATCGCTGATCTCCCTCAGCATACCGACTCAGACAGGAGTACTGGAGCGGGCTCTTCTGATCGAGAGCTTCCTTGCTGAGTCTACACCAGCACAGCGACCCACCGCAGGGCGGCACGTGGCAGAGTCATCTGCAGCAGGCAGTCGACGGATGACTCAGGGGTCCAGGCAGACCAGACCTTCAGGCCGACGATCTCAGGGCACTGGCTCAGCAGTGCGGGGCACACAGCGCGGAGCCAGTCTTCCGAGAGGCAGGCAGTGCTACTCGTGCGGCGGGCAGGGCCACATAGCTCGCGACTGCCCGACCCGCCGTGCCGAGGAGCAGCAGTCAGTTGATGGACCACCGAGGCAGAGGCAGAGGGTCGACCGTGGCGGTCCGCAGGGAGGAGGCGGACGAGGCAGAGGAGCTGGACGAGCAGCTGGTGGTGGCCGACGCTTTGAGGCTCTACCACCACCACCACCAGGAGGTCCACCCCGACCACAGGGAGATGGCGGGCAGCGACAGGCACAGCTCCAGGCAGCGGAGGCCTACGACCACGGCGCACCTGAGATGATTCGAGGTACTATCTGTGTCTATTCCACCCTTGCTGCAGTTCTTATAGACACAGGAGCGAGTCACTCTTTCATAGCCGCTGCCCTTGTTCGGAGCTCGGAGATTCCGACAGAGCCGTTGGCTCGATCCTTACGGCTAGAGACTCCTACGGGAGCAGACTCGACGATTACGCACTGGTGCCGGCAGTGTGAGCTTACTCTAGGAGGCGAGAGCTTCGGCTGGGATCTTCTTGTAGCAGCGTCGAGGCCTTACGACGTCATCTTGGGCATGGATTGGCTGTCTACGGTCCATGCTCAGATTGACTGTTTTAGGCGCAAGGTGCGATGTGTACGCACCGACGGGAGCAGGTTCACCTTCACCGGCGAGAAGGGAGCCTTAGCAGCACAGGATGGACTTCCGCGGAGGAGAGGACAGCCCATCACTCATCAGTTGGCTAGCCTTATCCTTGGAGCAGTTGACGTGCGGAGTCCTGGTTTTCCTGCAGTGGTGAATCAGTATGCGGACGTTTTTCCCGACGATGTTCCAGGGCTACCTCCTCGCAGAGAGGTAGACTTTTATATTGACTTGTACCCCGGGACAGCCCCGATATCCACTCCAGCATATCGGATGGCCCCCGCCGAGCTTCGAGAGCTACGGGTACAGTTGGAGGACTTGCAGGGCAAGGGATTCATCCGACCCAGTGTTTCACCCTGGGCTTCCCCGATATTGTTCGCCAAGAAGGCGGACGGGAGCTTGCGACTTTGTGTTGACTATCGTCGCCTGAACCAGGTGACAGTGAGGAACAAGTATCCGCTACCGAGGATTGATGACCTCTTTGATCAGCTCAAGGGAGCACGGTGGTTCTCGAAGATAGACCTCCGGTCAGGCTATCATCAGCTCAGAGTCAGAGACGAGGATGTGCAGAAGACGGCCTTCAGATGTCGGTATGGCCACTATGAGTTCTTGGTTATGCCTTTCGGTGTAACCAATGCTCCAGCAGTGTTCATGGCTCTCATGAACAGGATCTTTCAGCCATACCTCGATCGGTTTGTCGTGGTCTTCATCGACGACATTCTGATTTACTCTACGACAGAGGAGGAGCACGCCTACCACTTGCGAGTTGTCCTTGACACACTCCGAGAGCACCAGCTTTATGGTAAGCTCTCGAAGTGCCAGTTCTGGATACGTGAGGTCCACTTTTTGGGACACGTTATCTCTGAGGCGGGAGTTGCAGTAGATCCCGCGAAAATTGAGGCTGTGTTAGCATGGGAGCCACCCAGGAGCGTGACTGAGGTTCGGAGTTTCTTGGGACTAGCTGGATACTATCGGAGATTCGTTCCAGACTTCTCCAGAGTTGCGGCATCACTCACGGCTTTGACGAAGAAGGGGAAACCCTTCGTGTGGACTGACAGATGTCAGCAGAGCTTCCAGGAGCTGAGACAGAGATTGACTAGCGCACCTATCTTGAGGTTGCCTGAGGAGGGAGTAGGGTACGTAGTCTACTGCGATGCATCAGGGACCGGACTCGGATGTGTTCTGATGCAGGAGCGGGCCGTGATCGCCTATGGATCACGTCAGTTGAGGCCGCATGAG
This sequence comes from Viscum album, assembly GCA_963277665.1. Taxonomy (NCBI): domain Eukaryota; kingdom Viridiplantae; phylum Streptophyta; class Magnoliopsida; order Santalales; family Viscaceae; genus Viscum; species Viscum album. The sequence goes on from OY728159.1 coordinate 2,048,909,897, forward strand.
CAGAACTACGCTACCCATGACCTGGAGTTAGCAGCAGTGGTCTTCGCTCTGAAGACATGGCGACACTATCTGATGGGCGAGCGCTTTACAGTCTTTTCCGATCATCAGAGTCTCAGGTATATCTTCTCGCAGAAGGATCTGAATCTGAGACAACGGCGATGGCTCGAGTTCCTCCAGGACTATGACTTTGAGATAGTCTATACTCCAGGGAAGGGGAACGTAGTAGCCGATGCCCTCAGCAGGAGGACGGGCATTCAGCTACTCGAGGAGGCGACGGAGCAGCTAGCCTCTTTGCAGATATCCTTCGTGGATAGAGATGGAGCAGCCTTTCTTCAGTCTCTCACAGTCACTCCTCCACTACTGCAGCGAGTCAGGGAGGCACAGCGCGGGGACGCTGACTGTGAGACACGGCGTGCACAGATATCCTCGGGACAGACACCTGATGGTTTCTCCCTTGGAGCAGAGCACGACATCCTTTTCAGAGGACGTACCATGGTACCAGTCGCCTTGCGAGAGGAAGTGCTGAGGGAGTTTCACACTTCTCCTTTAGCGGTACATCCAGGAGTGGCAAAGATGTACCAGGACCTCAGACGACAGCACTGGTGGCCGGGCATGAAGAAAGCTGTAGCAGAGTTCGTTTCTCGATGCCTTACCTGTCAGCAGGTGAAGGCTGAGCATCAGGTACCAGCAGGCTTGGTACAGCCCTTGGAGGTTCCGGAGTGGAAGTGGGATGGCATATCTATGGACTTCGTGACTGGACTTCCACGCACTTCCAGAGGTCACGACTCCATCTGGGTGATTGTTGACCGACTCACCAAGTCGGCACACTTCTTACCCATCAGAGAGCAGGGCTCGGTGGAGAGCTTGGGACGTCTCTACGTTCAGGAGATTGTGCGGCTCCACGGCGTGCCATCATCTATCGTTTCCGATCGAGATGCCCGCTTTACTTCCCGGCTTTGGAAGGGGTTGCAGGAGGCGTTCGGGACGCAGCTACGTCTTAGCACAGCTTTTCACCCTCAGACGGATGGTCAGACGGAGAGGACCATTCAGACTCTCGAGGACATGCTCCGCGCATGTGTCCTCGACTTTGGTCGTAGCTGGGAGGACCACCTACCCTTGGTGGAGTTCGCATACAACAACAGCTACCACTCCACCATCGGGATGGCACCGTACGAGGCGTTGTACGGCCGACCATGTAGATCTCCTTTGTGCTGGACAGACCCAGGGGAGTCAGCACTAGTGGGACCGGAGATGGTCCAGGCCACGACAGAGAAGGTCCAGGTCATCCAGGAGCGGATGAGGACAGCTCAGAGCCGGCAGAAGTCATATGCTGACAGGAGGCGGAGACCACTGGAGTTCGAGGATGGCGACCACGTCTTCTTGCGGGTCTCACCTCGACGTGGTATTCGGAGATTTGGCCGAGGCGGCAAGTTATCTCCGCGCTTCATCGGACCTTTTCAGATTCTCAGCAGGATTGGCGAGGTGGCTTATCGCCTGGCTCTACCACCTCAGTTGCACCGGGTGCACGACGTCTTCCACGTATCCCAGCTGAGGAGATACGTGCACGACCCGACGCACATCATTGACCATGGGGAGCTTGACGTTGACGATGGGGCGACTTTTGCGGAGGTCCCAGTGGAGATCGAGGATCGACAGGAGCGGGTCCTACGTGGACGGTCGATTCCTCTTGTGCGCATCAGATGGCAGCACGGGAACCTCCAGGAGAGCACTTGGGAGCGGGAGGCTCAGATGCGTGCTCAGTACCCCCATTTGTTTCCCTAGTTTTTGTTGTATCTTTACGGGGACGTAAAGCCCTGAGGTGGGAGTAATGTAAAGACCGTAAAATTCAAGGGAAATTTTTTTCTTAATTTTCTTTGGATTTTTACAAGAGCGCGATTTCAGACGGCACCTGATTCCGAGGCCCGGAGTGCCCGGAATTAATTTCCGAAGTTTGGCTCGGGTACGTTCAGTGAACGGACGAGCGGGAATTCCTAACTTTTGATCCGGTGCTCGGAATTGAAATCCGAGGGCACCGATGAACTCGCAGTGCCGTTATTCGCTTAAAGAGACCCTTTCGGGAGTTGCGTATGTTGCGGGTTGAAAGTTAGTTTTGGGGATTAAAAGATAAGTAAAATAAAATTGTGTGTGAATTTTATTTTATTCAAGGTGGTTAGACTCTCTCATGGGAAGTTGTTGGTGGGGCCCGCAACCACCCAACTTCCCATGTGTGGTTATGAGGGAGGTGGGGCCCACACGAACCCCCCACCTTTTCAAATTCCCTAACCCCTCTAAACCCCCTCTTTAATTTGTGACTCTCCCCTACATTAAAACTTGCCAACTTATCTTTCCATTTAATTTCTTGACAACTCAAGATTTTAATTAATGTAATAAATTCAACTTTTGAATTTTTGAAAGGTGGGCAAAGTGAAAATAAAATAAGGGTAGCTTATTTTATTTTGGGGGGTTGCTGTGTTGTGTGGAGATTTGAGAGAGGAAGAGTTCTACACTTTGAAGAACTTCTTTTTCCTCCTTGAAGAACGCGAAGAACCTTCGAACATCGACGAAGAACGCCACGTACTCGGGAATCGTCTTTCGCGACGCCATACCCGCGACACCGACGACGTCTTCTTCCGCGTCATCTTTTCCCGCGACGAAGTCGTCGTCAAAGAACTTCGAATCCTCGCTTCACGACATCGACGTCCTTCTTCCGTGACGCCGACTACCGCGACGCGTCTTCCGCGGGTCGTTGACGATCTTCGTTCTTGAAACCAGAGGTAGGGGATGATCTTTATTGATTATTTTCATTCCATTCTTGAATCGTGGATTTTAGCATGACTTAACGTGTGACTTATTTTTATTTAAGTTCCGTTTTTATTTCTTTAACGTGAGGGGGACCGGACCGCACGAACACGGCTGAATCCCCCTCCATCGTTCATGTTGTTCATGCTGGAGGAAACAAGTAACGTGGTGCCGTCGCACCACGCGGATGAACGTTCAGATATTTTCCGCAATACCGTCGCGCTTCGCCGAGGAGAGACTTCAAGACCGCGACGCCGACACGCCGCGTTGGGAGGATTCTTGGCACGGCGAAAGGGGCGCGGTGCCGTCGCACCGCGCCGGACGACGAACACCGCGGCCGGTTCCGGGCCGCGGTGAGACGAGGAGACCGCGGCCGGTTCCGGGCCGCGGCGGAAGGAAAGACCGGCGGCCGGGCCGCCGGCGTCGGAAGTCAAGGGCGGGACCGGAAATTCCGGTCCCGTTGGTAAAAACCGGCCGGCCAGCAGGCCGGCCGGATGTCATAAAAACCGGGGGTTTAAACCCCCGGCCGGTCCATCAAGACCCCCCTCTTAATGAGGGGGCGGTTCTTTTAAGGAGGGGGGGGCAAAGCCCCCCCGGTTTTACTCAACCGGCCCCCATTTGCGGGGGCCGTTTTGTCTCAAACGGCGCGGCAAAGCCGCGCCGCCTTCGGAAGGGCGGGGGCTTAGCCCCCCGCGTGAGTCGCGGCCACCGCCGCCAGCGCGGTCCGCCGCCGCCAGCGCGGCCCGCCGCCGCCGCCACGCGGCCCGCCGCCGCCCCGTGGCCCGCCGCCGCCGCCGCCACGCGGCCCGCCGCCGCCACGTGGCCCGCCGCCGCCGTCCGCCGCCGCCGTCCGCCGCCGTCGGCCGCCGCGCCGTCCAGAGGGGGGGGGGGGGTCGGGCCGGGTCGGCCCGGACCCAGACCCCCCGTTTCGGACCAGATTCGGTTCTTGGCTCATAACTTGAGCCTCGGACCTCCGAATGACGAACCGTCTGCGGCAACGCGATCCTTGGATCGAGACGGTCGTTTCGGTTTATCGCACTCAAGGTTTCGGGTTACTTTGAGTTCGGCCGGGTTGGTTCGTTCACGAAACCAACCGGGCCTTCGGAGCGGAAACACTCTTATCTTGAGCTACGGACGTCCGATTGACGTGCCGTCAGTCGCGTAATGTTCCTCTTAGTGAGACGGATCTTTTGGCATACTCCGCCCGAGGTTTGGACGCAGGTGGAGTACGGTCGGGTTGGTTTTGCCTTAAAAACCAACCGGGCCCCGGAGACGAAAATGCCTATAACTCTCAGACCGGGCGTCCGATCGACGCGCCGTCTGTTGCGTTGAGTTCCTTTTGTCGATACGGAACTTTTGGATACATCAACTTCGGTCTTCGTGACAGTTGATGTATCAGCCTCTCGGCTCGTGGAGCGGACCCTCCGTACGAGCTTGCTGTGTGCGGGAACCCTAGTGCTGGCTGCGACTGTTCTACTGCTACGACTGCTACTGTGACTGCGACGACGACAGTACAGAGATCCTGTGTGGATTCGACGACGACAGTACAGAGATCCTGTGTGGATTCGACGACGACGACTACAGCACTCAGCGATCCTACGTGGATCAGTGCTACAGGTTCTGTGTGAGCCCGATCCTGTGTGGGTCCTTGCGCTCAGCGGTTCTGTGTGAGCCAGCGCCTACAGGTTCTGTGTGAGCCCGATCCTGTGTGGGTCTTGCGGGGGTTAGTTACCTATCGATCCTTCGTGGGTCCGACGACTTAGATGGATCAGTGATCATCTTTATCGTCCCTGAAGAAGTATACCTGTGTGAGCTGAATCCTGTTACTTTCCTTTGTGGAATACGTATACTTTCCTGCGTGGACTGAGTTATACTTGATCTCGGAGGTTGGAGCGTATTTGAATTGATGACTTAGGTATATGTATGGGCATATACCTAAGCAGTGTTGGTTGTTACTTCGTGATTGTACTTTGCTTCGTGGTTTATCCTTTGTGGATTTTGAGAGACCTTCAGGGGTCTCGGGGTCCCTACTGAGTAGCTTATACTCACCCCTGCACGGGCTTCGCCCGCACTACGTTGTGTTGGTTGCAGACGATGGACAGCGTTGACCTTAGCTGAGCTTCGCGGAGCGGGACGGTACCCGGAGGTGGACCACTGGGCGGGACGAGCACGGAGCGGACGGTGGGACCCGTGGAGCAGAGGAGCTATCTGTACCCACCCTTCAGGTGGGATTTCCGGTGGACAGCTCGGAGTAGCGGCCTTTACTTTACAGTTGCTGTTTTTCCCCTTTTCGAGTTGTACTTTACTTTCAGTTTGGGTTTGTATTCTGGCCCATTTACTTTTCCGCACTTTCAGTTGTTCTCTGCTTTCTTAGTGATTACCTTCCGCTTGTTTACTCTGTGGTGTGTGTTTTCTTTTCAAAGGCAATGCCTTCCCTTTTTACCGGGATTTACGCCTTGGTGCTAGTCGCCAGCCCCTGGCCTATGGAAGGCGGGCTTGGGGTAGTCACGGCTCGGACCCCGAGGGCGGGTCGTGACAATTTTAAGGATTTTTAGGGATTTTTAACTTTTTTGAGATTTTTAGGGATTCTTTAGGATTTTATGGTTTTTACCATTTTTAGGGATTTTGAGGGTTTTTATGGTTTTTATGTTTATAGGGTTTTTTTCGTTTTTAAGAGTTAGGGTTTTTAGAGTTTTTAACATTTTTAGGGGTTTAAAGGGTTTTTACATTTTTAGTGTGTTTTTTGGGGTTTTATGTTTTTTCTGGTTTAAATGTTTTTTGGGTTTTTTATGGTTTTAAAGTTTTTTAGGGTTTTTTTCATTTTTTATTTTTTTAGGGGTTTTAGGTTTTTTAGGTTTTTAAGGTTTTCATAGGGTTCTTCCTAGTTTTTAGGGTTTTTTACGAATTTAATGATTTTTTGGGATCTTTTGATATTTCTATAGATTTTACGATTTTTAGCTTTTTGAGGGATTTTATTGTTTTCATTATATTTAGAGATTTAAATATTTTTAGGGATTTATATGGATTTATAATCATTTTACAGTTTTTCATGTTATTATAGATTTTGAGGGTTTTTAATGTTTTTAAAATTTTTATGGGTTTTTTGTGTGTTTAGGGTTTTTTGAGTTTCATAGGGTTTTAATGGTTTTTAGAGTTTTTCTAACTTTTTTAGGGGATTAAAAAGATTTTAGATTTTTTACTGAATTTTTAGGGTTTTTATGGGGTTTTAGGATTTTAATCTTTTTAGGTTTTTTTTGTTTTTAGGGGTTTTCACAGTTCTTAGTTTATTTATTAAGTGTTTTAGGTTTTTTAAGGTTCTTAGAGGGTTTTCAATTATTTATGGTTTTTTACCTGTTTAATGAATTTAAGGGATTTTTAGGGATTTTTTACTATTTTTATAGCTTTTAGGGTTTTTAGGGATCTTGAGTTTTTTGGGTTTTTAGGGATTTTAGGGATTTTATGGTTTTTTGGTGCTCTAGGATTTTATTTTTTATTTTTTAGTGTTTCTAATGATTTATAGATATTTTTAGCTATTTTAGGGGCATGAAGATATTTTAGATTATATAGTGTATTTTTGTGGTTCGATTGGTTTTTAAGGTTTAGATGTGTTTTATGGGTTTTTTGGGTCTTTTGGTGGATTTTAGGGGTTATAGAGTTTTTAGTTTTTATTTGGGTTTTCAAGGGATTTATTAGTTTTTAGGATTTTCAGGTTTTTTCGGGGTTTTTTTGGAGTTTCTAGTGTTTTTAAATTTTTTATTTATTTTTAGGGATTTTAGGTTTTTTAATGAATTTTTTAGGGTTTTTTCGGTTTTTTAGAGCTTTTAGTGTTTTTTGGGTTTTGGGGTTTTCGAGGTTTTTGGAGTTTCTAAGGTTTTGTAGAGGTTTTAAGTTTTTTTTACATTTTTAATGTCTTCTTTTGGTTTTTCAAGGTTTTTATGTTTTTATGTTTTTTTTGGATTTTTTGGAATTTTTTAGAATATGTATATTTTTTCGGTTTTACGGGTTTTCTGGTTTTTTGGGTATTTAGGGTTTTTAGTGTTTTTAGTGTTTTTTTGGATTTTCAGTATTTAGGGTTTTTTTTTATTTTTTTTGAGTTTTAAAGGTTTTTTAGACATTTTAATTGTTTTTAGTGTTTTATTGGTTATTTAGAGAATTTATTGGGTGTTTGGGTATTTATGGGTTTTATATTTTTAATGTTTGTAGGGAGGTTTATGGTTTTTATGGTCTTTTTTGGGTTTCCATGGTCATTAGCATTTTATGAATTTTGGAGGTTTAAATTTCTTATGGTTTTTAAGGTTTTATTAGGTTATTTAAGGTTTTTAGGATATTTATGGTTTTTAGGGATTTTAGGGATTTTGAGGGGGGTTTTTGGTTTTTTTGAGTTTCTTTGGTGTTTTAGTACTTTTTGGTTTTTTAGAGGATTTATGTGTTTTAATGGTTTTATGGTTTTATTAGTGGTTTTCAAGGTTTTGAGGTTCGTTTATGATTTTAGGTTTTAATTCTATGTTTTATTATTTTTATCTGTTTTAGGGGGTTTAGAGAATTTTGATGATTTTTAGGGTTTTTATGGGTTTTGACATTTTTAGGGGTTCTTTTATTTTCTCTATTTTTAATGATTTTTTTAGTATTTTTATTATTATTTTAGTTTTTTAAATTTTATGAGTTAAAAGGGTTTTTAGAGTTTTTAGTGCGTTTTAGGGTTTTTATTTGTTATTTTGAGATTTATGGTATTTAGGTGTTTTTTGTTTTTTTATTGATTTTAATTTTTTAGATTTTTTTGGGGTTTTCTTGGTTTTTATGGTTTTTTATTTTTTTAGTGATTTTTAGTGATTTTTTTTAATTTATATGGTTTTTAAGGTTTTTATGGATTTTGAGGGATTATAGGGTTTTTTGATTTTTTAGTGTTTTTTTGGGGTTTTAGGGTATTTTTATGTTTTTAATATTTTAATATTTTTTAGATTTCTCTATCATTTTAATGGGTTTAAAGGATTTTTAGAATTTTAGTGACTTTTAAGGGTTTTATGGCGTTTTACGGTTTTTAATGTTCTAGGTGGCTTTATGAGTTTTAGGGTTTTTAGTGGTTTTAGGGATTTTTAGGGGTTAAAAGCGTCTCTAGATTTTTAAGGGTTTCTTAGTGTTTTTAGGGTTTTTAGGGTTTTTAATGTTTTTTATATATTTTTATGTATTTTTATAGGTTTTAGGATTTTAATGGATTTTGATAGATCTTAGTGTTTTTTAGGTTTTTAAAATTTTTTATAGTTTTTTTTGGATTTTAGGGTTTCTTTTGAGTTTTTAGGGTTTTGTGATTTTTGGAGTTTTTTTATGTTTTTATGTGTTTAATGATTTTTTAGTATTTTAGAAGGTTTTATTGTTTTTATGGGTGTTTAGGGGTTTTTATGTATTTAGGGGGGTTTTGGGTTTTTGGGTCTCTTAGGGGTTTTATCATTTTTCAGGTTTTTATGTGTTTTTGGTTTTTAAGGTTCTTTAGGGGTTTTCAGTGTTTTTAAGGTTTTTTATTTTCAGGTATATTTTTGGATCTTATATTATTTTTATGGTTTATAAGGTTTCTATGTATTTTGAGGGGTTTTAGGGTTTTTTTGGTTTTTTTATATTTTTTAGCTGTTTTAAGTGTTTTTTGGTTTTTTTTGGTTTTCTTACGGTTTTTAGGGTTTTTTACAATTTTAATGATTTTTTAGGATTGTTATGTTTCTTTGGGTTTTATTGGGATTTTGATGGGTTTTAGGGATTTTTAGCGACTTATGGTTATTTTTCTTGATTTAATGGGTTTTTTAGTTTTTAAGGATTTTAAGGTTTTTTAGTGTTTTTAACATTTTAGGGGTTTAAATGGGTTTTATAGTTTTTAGTAGTTTTTAGGATTTTTATGGGTTTTAAGAGTGTTTCTCATCCCTTGGAACACGTGTTATGGTTAGGAATGACTACTTCTAGGTGGTTTCCATTAGATTTATTTATGGAACCAGAATCATCCAATGGTTCTTTATCCAAATGGACCTTCTTTCCAGAGGCAAGTGTTCGTTATGTATGAACTTACGATACTTAAGAACATGGATTGGTCGAGATTATTGGCGGTCGGACCCATCAGACCCTTTTAGGGGAATTATTTCCAACTTCAGGACTCTCTTATAGATTTTATATATTTTCATTAATCCTTATTAATTCACTAAGTGTAATATATGTTTCCCTTTGAATTTGAAATCAATTATTAGCATGTGTGAAATTTTGAATCATCTATATGTATTTGAGGTTCTTCATTCTTGGAGACATATATATGCATTTGAGGTTCCCCATCAATGGTATCCTCTCATATACTATTTAGAGATTCTTTTAGCCATCGTTATGATAATACTGGTTTTTAATCCATTCAGTGCAGAACTCTAGAATTTATTATTGTCCAGGGAGAGGGAAGTTTGTTTAGATGTTGGGATCGTACCCATAAATGTGCTACCCACATATCCTTATGAATGAAATCAGAACCCATGTATTTCAGTTCTGCTTAATGGGACACATCATACCTTTTATGGTTGTGTGATAAGGACCAATATTTATAGTTTAATTTCATGTGGTAAGGACATCTAAGCGAAACATTCTTAGTAAAGGTTTGGTGTAGGACTTATGCATATGAATCCCAAGGAACTTGGAAAGAATATGGGTTTCCAAGTTGGATTAGACCCTATTGGGAATATGACCGAGGAAGAACATGGTTGATTTGAAGTGTTGGGTTTTAACTTTAGAGAGGCTTCCTATGTTTCGCATTTATATGAGAATCAAATCCCACGTAGTTCGATGAGTCTCATAGGAGAGTATAATCCATTGAGAGAAATGAGTTAGGGCTTAATTCTTAATAAGTATGCCTTCTATGGATGAAATGAGATATAAATCATGCCTTAGGATGACTTCTGATGTATCCCAGTTATGGTGGGAATCATAGTTCTCGTAGTTTATTCAATATCGTAGGGGAGTATAACCCCTTGAGAGAAATCATTTGAGGCATACTTCTAAGAAGGAAGCCCTGATTTAGGGAATTTAGTATAGATTCCTAAAAGTGATATCCAATGTGCTTGGGCATTGATAAAGGATTCCTACGTATCCTAATTATGGTGGGAATCATAGTTCTCGTAGTTCAAGACTAGGAATTTTATAAAAATGTTGTGATATTTAAAAATCTCTAATCCCACGTGAGTCATGCTCGGTGTGAGAAACAATAGAATTTCAAATATTCAACAAGGGCACATGCACACTTTTCCTCCTCCGCTGATGGAAGAGGGTGGACCTATAGAGAATGAAGATAAGGTGACCATGGAAGAGGGCGTGGAGGAATGAACCCATCAATGTGGGATGACATTGGGTGTCATACGGATCATCCCTCAAAATATTAGGGACTTACCCCAGTGGGAGTTCCCTTTTTAGGTTTTCTTGGGGCTTATTCTAAAGGAGGATTCCCATTTGAGGATTGTCCGTGGCTTACTCTTAAGGAGGATTCCCATTTGAGATTGGTTGGGGCTTATTCCTAAGGAGAATGCCCATTTAAGATTGGTTGGGGCTTACTCTTATGGAGGATTCCCATTTGAGATTGGTTGGGGATTAATCTTAAGGAGGATTCCCATTTGAGATTGGTTGGGGTATACTCCTATGGAGGATTCCCATTTGAGGAATTTTTTGGGATAATTTTTAAGGAGGATTCCTATTTTAGGATTGGTTGGTGACTATTCCTAAAGAGGATTCCCATATGAGATTGGTTGGGGATTAATCCTAAGGAGGATACCCATTTGAGATTGTTTTGGGCTTATTCCAAAGGAGGATTCCCATTTGAGATTGGTTCGGACATACTCCAAAGGAGGATTCCCATTTGAGATTTAACCTGGCATAAGAGTCATATAATGAGGTTTGAGGAGTTTCTTGAGGAATGTATTGACTCAACATACTCGATTAATCCATAAGGAGAGTCCAAACTCGTAACATGTGAATGGAAGCAAGAAGAGTAATCCAATTAAAGGAACCTCATTGAGTGTGATTGAGTGTCTCAAATCATGGTATTTGAAGGGTAAAAATTGGTCCACAAAAAGGGTGCAATGGAAATTGTTATTGACCCAAACCGAAAATTTCGCGCTGGTGTGCCTTCCAGTTGGATTGTGCAGGTGCTCCACGCAGGTTCTCCACACAGTTGCTCCACATAGGTTCTCCGTGTAGGTGCTCCACCAAGGTACCTCACGCATGTGCTCTGCATAGGTGCTCCATGTAGGTCCTTGGCGTAGTTAAAAGTATTCTAGAACCTGATGTGACATTGAAAAACCTTCCACCATTTAATTATCTCTTCTCGCATGTTTCCGAGAATTACTTGATAGTTTTTGAGAACTTGGGGTAGGATCTATGCAATGGGGTCTTTGAGAGTTCTCCCAAATTTTTTCGTCTTTGAAATGGAGTGTCCAAGGGTCCAATTTATAGGCAAGGAGGGGGATGGTTGAAGGGAGTTTGTCTATGTAGGTCCTCCGCATAGGTCCTCCACGTAGCTCTTCCACATAAGGGTGTAAAATTACTCTTCCACACATTTCCTCCACGTAGGTACTTCAAATTCCTTTATAAAATTTATTTTCCTTCCAAGTGCCATAAATTTTGGTCCGTAAGTCCGTTTGGGCTCCACAGCTAGTCAAATAGAAGATCTCAACGTGATGTACTCTTATTTAGGTTGTGAATTCCCCAAGTCTTCTCAGATCAAAATCATAAATTGAATTTAATGTGTCAGATCCTTTTTGACATCTATCTTGGAAATTCACTGCCTATCCTTGATGGGGTAATCATTACAGTTATCCATCAGAATGGAGTACTATTTTGGCACATAGAAATCCATCCTGGATCTTCTTCCTTCATAGTGACAAGATCATTACTCATACTTGACATTTGTTGTATATTTGATAATCATATCTTAACTCTATGGAAAATTTCATGGAACACATTTCATGGTGTCAACAAGGGGTTTTGTGGTTTTAGTGTATTTTTAGGTTTTTTAGTGTTTTAGTGTTTTTTAGGTTTTCATGGGTTTTAATTGTTTTTATGTTTATATAGTTTTAGAGTTTTAAATAGATTATAGACTTTTTTGTGGGGTTTTGGGGGTTTTGGGGGTTTGGGTGGGTGGTTTAAGGGTTTTATAGTTTTTATGGGTTTTAGGGTTTTATGGACTTTTAGAGTTTTTAGGGTTTTTTCTGTTTTTTGTTTTTAGGGGTTTTAAGTGTCTTTGGGGTTTTACGTTTTTCTTATGGATTTTCTTGGTTTTTAGATTTATTTATATTTTTTTGAATTTTTAGGACATTTTAGGATATTTATGCTAATTAGGTTTTTTAGTGGGTTTGATATTTTTATGGATTATTTTGGGTTTTATTGTTTTTAGTAGTTATTATGGGTTTTATGGTCATTTAGGGTTTTTAGTTTTTTTAAACATTTTTGGGGTATTTAGTTGTTTTTAAGTTTCTATGGTTTTTTAGGGATTTTCATTTTTTTTGGGTTTTTGGATTTTTAGGGATTTTGAGGTCTTTTAATGAGTTTTCTGGTTATTTAGGGTTCTAGAGATTATGGGTATTTAGGGTTTTTAGAGATTTAGGGGTTTTAGTGTTTTTTTGTGTTTTTTGGTTTTTTGGGGGTTTATGTGCTTTTAGGGTTTTAGGTTTTATTTGATTCTTTCAGGTTATTTAGTGTTTTTAGGTGTTTTTAGGTATGTTTTGGAATTTTTTAGGATTTTTATGGGTTTTTAGTGATTTTGATGGTTTTAGGGTTTTCATGGTTTCTAGGGTTTTTATTGTGTTTTTTTTTCAGTTTTTAGTGATTTTTTATATTTTTTATGGTTTATAATATTCTGTAGCATTTTTTTTAAACATTTTTAGGGGTTTAAATGGATTTTATAGTTTTTATTGTTTTTAGGGGTTTTATGGGGTTTTAGGTTTTATAAAGGTTTTAAGGGTTTTTAGAGTTTTTAATGTTATTGGTGTTTTAAGTGTTTTAGGATTTTTAATGTTTTCTTAGGGATTTCAGGTTTTTATGGTTTTTACATTTTTAGGTATTTTAGGGTATTTTTATGATTTTTATGATTTTTATGTATTTTGAGGTTTTTTATTATTTTTAGGCTTCTTTATGGTTTTTAGTATTTTTATGGTTTTTAGGGGTCCTATTTTTTTAAGGTTTTTAATTTTTTTTCTTAAGGTTATTTAGATGTCTAAGGATTATTTATGTTTTTTTTGTCTTTTTACTTCATTTTTTTGGATTTTTATAAACTTTTATATGTTTTTTTGATTTTTATGGTTTTTAGTTTTTTCGTGATATTTACGGTGTTTTGGTTTTTTGGGATTTTTATTTTTATGGTTTTAAGGTCTTTTAAAATTTATTTACATTTTTTGGGGTTTAAATAGTTTTTATAGTTTTTAGTGGTTTTATGGGTTTTTAGGGATCTTGAAGGTTTTAGTGTTTTTAGGGTTGTTTAGGGCAAGGAAGATGCGAGGGTCGGGCTATTCCCCCCCCCCCCCATAAATTTATTAGAAAGAAAAAAAGACCCAAAAAAATGAAAATAAAAAAATAAAAACAAAAAAAATGAAAAAAAACACACATCCAAGAAGCCACCACCATCATCAAGCATCAACCAGCATCCGGAAGCTCACAGCTAACCAACGACCAGCATCCAAACTCAAAAAATCTTGCATCCAACACCTCCCAGCCAAACAGAAACCACCATCTCGTAGCACAATTTTCATCTGCCAACTTCTCTTTGCCAAACATATCCACCACCAGAGTCATAGAGCCATATCACATCAACACCACCCATAAAAACAGTAACCATAGTCCAACAGTACACCTTGCAGCACCAGGAAACTTCTAAAAAAAACTCACAGCCAACAACAGCAAACCACCAGCTCCAAAATCACCAGCCTCCACAGCAGCCATCACCTCCACGCCAGTCAGATCTATAGCCAACAGCATAGAACCAATGGACGGAAACATAATACACCAGTATTTTCCATCACACCCATTTCTAGAACCACCGCTAGCAGAATAAAGAATAATAACTTCATCACATCTCATCCATAAAACAACCAACATTCCATCAAGTCGCACCCAGCAGCAAAACCAGTGAAAATAAATCACCAGCAGCCAAGACAAGGGCCATTATGCAGCAGTATGAGACAACCGCATGCAATAACACATGATAATCCAGAATTCACATCTTGAAACAAACTCATGATCTAGCAGCAACAATAAATTACAACCAAACCAAACATCATCACCACAACGGCCAACAAGAACACACAAAGCACCTCCAAAGTCCAACATAGCATCCAAAATGCAGCAAAACATCAAAAGACCGACATCAGTATGAAAAGAAGCAAGTCGAAAACGAACCTATATCACTGCATCAGGCGTGAACTTCCAAAATCCAAACACCCACATTCCTCCTATAATCCTCCAGAGACCGCCCGAGAGCCAGAAAAGCCACCATAGACCTCCCAAACACAGATTTGAATTTTTATGTTTTTAATGGTTTTTGGATTTTTTTAACTGTTTTAGGAGTTTAATTTTTTTAGAGTTTTGATTTAGTTTTTTGTGTTTTATGGGTTTTTAAGGTTTTGTCATGCTTTCAAGGGTTTTAGGAGTTTTTAGGATCTTTTAGGGTTTTTATATTTTATAGGTTTTTTATGGGTTCTAGGTGTTATTTTTGTTTTCATGGTTTTATTACGGGTTTTTTGGGGTTCTATAGGTTTTTATATTTTTATGTGTTTTTAGGGTTTTAATGATTTTTTAGTGATTTTAGGGATATTGATGGTTTTCAGGGTTTTTAGTGTTTTTAGCATTTCTTAGGTTTTTAGAGGGTTAAATTCTTTTTAGGATTTTAGTTTTTTCATAATGTTTTCATGTTTTATAGGGTTTTGAAAATTTTTAGTATTTTTGGGATTTTTTAGGATATAAATAGTATTTTGGATTTTACAGATTTTGAGGGGATTTATAGTTTTTATTATTTTTAGGGGTTCTTTGTTATTTAGGGGTTTTTTGAGTTTTAGGGGTTTTTTTTCATTTTAGATTTTTTAATCGTTTGTTGGGTTTTATAGGATTTTTAGAGTTTTGAGTGGGGTTTCATGGTATTTATAGGGTTTTAGGTTTTTAATATTCTTAGAGGGTTTATAGTTTTTAGGTATTTTTGGGTTTTTGTGGTGTTTAGATTCATTTTATGTGTTTTTTTGGGACATTTTCATTTTTTTAGGTTGTTTGGGGGTTTTAATTGGTTCTAGGGTTTTAGTGTTTTCTTAGGGTTTTTATATTCTTTTAGGTTTTTTATGTATTTAGAGTCTTTATGGATTATTTTAGGATTTTTAGGGTTTTTAGAGATTTCGTGGGGGGTTTGGGTTTTTAGGTTTTTAGGGTTATTTAGTTTGTAGGGGTTTTATATGTTTTTAGTTTTTTTGGTTTTCTTAGGGGTTTTAGGGTTTTTAGGATAATTTTCAATTAGAATAATTTATAGTGAATTTTTACGATTTTTATGATTTTTAGCATTTTTAGAGAATTTGGAGGGTTTTTTGGGTTTATAAGGTTGTTATGTTTTTTTTATTTATAAATTTTTAGGGTTTTATGTTTTTCTAGAGTGTTTATAATTTTTAAGGTTTTTTAGGGGTTTTAATGTTTTTAGTGGTTTTTAGAGTTGTAAGGGTTTAGGGTTTCTATTGTATTTTGGGGTTTTAGGTTTTTTTAGGGGTTTTTAGATTTTTAGGTTTTTATGGATTTTTTTGGTTTAGGTTTTTATGGTTTTATTAGTGTTTTTAGTATTTTTTAGTGTTTTAATGTTTTTTTTCATTTTCTGTGTTTTTTATAAATTTTTAGGGATTTTTATGGTTTTAGGGGTTTTCTGAATTTTGAGGTGTTTTAGGTGTTTTTAGGGTTTTATAATTTTTAATGTTTTTAGGGTTTTATTTTTTTTAGTTTTTTAAGGTTTTCTAATTTTTTTTAGGGTTTTATGGGTTTGTATGTTTTTAGGGATTAGTAGGTCTTTTTTATGATTTTTATTGTTTTATGGTTATTATAGATTTTGAGGGATTATAGGGGGTTTTGTGTTTTTTTTCTTTAGTTTTTGGTGTTTTATATATTCATAGAGACTTTTATTATTTTAATGGGTTTAAATGGATTCATTGTTTTTCTTGAATTTTAGTTTTTTATGGGGTTTTATGGATTTTTTTGGGGTTTTATAGAATTTAGGGATTTTAGAATTTTAAGGTGTTTTAAAAGGTTTTATAATTTTTTAGGTTTTTAGGGGTTTTAAATGTTTTTGGTTTTCAGGGTTTTTTAGGGGATTTCAGGGTTTTTATGTTTCCAGATACTTTAAGGTTTTTTTATGATTTTTATGTTTTTAGGGGTTTTAGGGATTTATTGTGGGTTACAGTTTTTTTATGTGTTTTAATGTATTTATGGTTTATTTGGGTTTTAGGGTTTTTTTAAATTTTAATGTTTTTATTGGGTTTTATAATTTTTTTTATCATTTTTATGGGTTTAATGGGTTTTTAGAGTTTTAGGGGGTTTGGGGATTTTATGTGTGTTTAGGGGTTTTAATTTTTTTGTGGTTTTCATTGTTTTTAGGGGTTTTATGGTTTTACAGGTAATTTAGTGTTTTGTCATTTTTTAGGTTTTTAGGGGTTTTAAGTGTTTATAGGGTTTTATGGTTTTTGTAGGATTTTCAGGATTTTTAGGTTTTTCTTCATTTTATGGACTTTTTTGTATTTTTTCAGATTTATATGGTTTTTATGGTTTTTAATAATTTTCGGGTTTTAAGGGTCTTTTATGGTTTTGGTTTTTTTGATTTTTGGGTTTTTAGGTTTTTTGAGTTTTTTTTTTGGATTTTAACTGTTTCTAGAGTTTTTTTACTTTTGGTTGGTTTAAATTTGGTTTAGATTTTTTATTGGTTTTCATAATTTTTAAGGGTTTCATGGTTTTTAAGGGTTTTACATTTTTTTTATTTTTATGGTTCATATAATTTTTTATGTTTTTTGGGGTTTTATGTGTTTTTAAGGTTTTAATATTATCATAGGGGTTTTCCATGTTTTTACTGTTTTTTTATGTTTTTGGGATTTTTAGGGATTTTTTGTATTTTTTGGTTTTTTAGATATTTTGAGGGGTTTGGGGTTTTAGGGTTTTTAGTGATTTTTCTTTCTTTGGGTTTTAGACGTTTCGTGAGTTTTTTAAAAAATTTATGGGTTTTTTTATTTTTAAATTTTTTGGGGTTTGAAAAAATTTTAGAGTTCTTAGTGTATTTAGGGTTTTATTGATTTTTTGTATTTTTATGGTTTTAGCAGTTTTTTGGTATTTTGGTATTTTTTATTTTTATGGTTTTTTGGGTTATTTAGGATTTTAGGCGTTTTTTGTTTTTTTAGTTTTTTAAGGTTTTCTTAGGATTTGATAGGGTTTTTTGGGTTTATTTGTATGTTTAGGTATTTTTAGATATCTCTTAGGATTTTTTTAGTTTTTTTTGGATTTTTATATATTTTGAGGGGTTTTGGGGGATTTTTGGTTTTTTTGGGGTTTGTGGGTTTTTAGTGGTTTGTTGAGGTTTTAGTGGTTGTTAGGTATTTAATTTTTTTTAACATTTTAGTGGTTTGAAGGGTTTTTCGTTTTTTTTTTGGTTTTTTGGTTTTTTATGGTTTTTATAGTTTTTATTGATTTTCATGGGTTTTAGTGTATTTTTTGGGTTTTTTGGGATATTATCATTTTTTGGTTTTTAGGGGTTTTAATTGTTTTTAGTATTTTATGGTTTTCTTATTAATTTCCATGTTTTCCATGTATTTTAATGTTTTTATGGATTTTTGGTATTTTTTGGGTTTTTATAGTTTATTAGGTTTTCATGGATTTTGTGGGTTTATAGGTTTTTAGATGGGTTTTTAAGGGTTTTAGTATTTTTATATTTTTATGGATTTTTATGGAATTTTTATGATGTATTTGATTCTTTAGTGTTTTTAGGTATTTTGTGGGTTTTTAGGGGATTTAGAGGATTTAGGGTTTTTATCATTCTTAGGTTTCTAGGTGTTGTGTATTTTAAGGTTTTCAATTTTCATAGGGGTTTCATGGTTTTAATAGTTTTTATGTTTTTAGGGATTTTTAGGGATTTTATAGTATTTTTATAGTTGTTTTTGTTTTCAGGGATTTTGTGCATTATGTGGGGTTGTTGGCTTTTTTGGGGTTCTGTGGGTTTTTTGGGTTTTAGGGGATTTTGATTTTTTTAGGGTGTTAATGATTTAATAGAGTTTATAAAATTTTTATGGGTTTAAATGGATTTTAGTGTTTTTTGTGGTGTTTTTGGGTTTTATGGGGTTTTAAAATTTTTATGTTCTTTAGGGGTTTTTGTTGTTTTTATAGTTTCGGGTTTTCTTAGGTTTTTATTGTTTTTTAGGGTTTTTAGGGGTTTCAAGTGTTTTTAGATTTTTATGGTTTTCTTAGGTGTTTCTAGGTTTTTAGGGTTTTTACATTTGTAGGAAATTCTAAGGATTTTTTAGGTTTTTTATGGTTTTTAGTGTTTTTAGGGATTTGGGGTGTGATAGGGGTTTTTAGTGTTTTTTTTGGTTTTAAAAGTTTTCTTAGGGTTTATATGGTTTCTGGAGTTTTTAAACATTTTTAGGCATTTAAAGGGTTTTATAATTTTTAGTGGGTTTTAAATTTGTTATGGGTTTTATGTGTTTTAAGTTTTTAAGGGGTTTTATTGGTTTTGGGGGGGTTTTCAGTTATTAGTTTATTTTTATGTTTTTAGAGGGTTTAAGTGTATTTAGGTTTTTATGTTTTTCTTATGGTTTTTAGGTTTTTTCTGTTTTTAGTGAGTTTTAGGAGTTTTTTTGGATTTTTATCATTTTTATCAGTGTTATGGATTTAAGGGGTTTTTTTGGTTTTTATTTTTATGGTTTTCTTAGATTTTAGGGTTTTTTGAGTTTTTTGGGTTTTACGATTTTTTTAGATTCTAAATATTTAGTGTTTTAAAGGGGTTTTAGAGATTTTAGTTTGTTTTTGTGTTTTTATGGGTTTTTAGTGGGTTTTATGGTTTTAGTTATTTTATTGGTTTTTGGGATTTTCAGGGTTTTAAGTGATTTTATTTTTTTAGTTTTTAGGGGTTATTTGGGTTTTTAACATTTTTAGGGATTTTTTGGAATTTTTTAGGATTTTATATTCTTTTAGGATTATTAGGGATTTTGACGAGTTTTATGGTTTTTATGGTTTTTGGTTTTTTTGGGTTTCAAAGGTTTTTTGGGTTTTTTAGGTTGTTAAAGATTTTTTTTCTTCAGTTTTTCAATGTTTTTAGGGGTTTCGGGGTTTTTATTGTTTTTAGTGTGTTTTTATGGTTTTATGGTTTTTTAGGGTTTTTAAAGTTTTTATGGGTTTTATTTTTTTATGATTTTGTAGGGGGTTTAGGGTCTTTCATATATTTTATCATTTTTAGGTTTTGGGGGATTTAATTTGTTTAGTTTTTTAAGGTTTTCTTAATACTGTTTAGGTTTTAAGGGTTTTTTACCTTATATAGGATTTTATTTTGATTTTTAGGATTTTATGGTTTTTAGGGTTTTTAGGGATTTTGAATGTTTTAGGGTTTTTACAGATTTTAGGATTTTAAAAGTTTATAGGTTTTTAGGGGTTATAAGATTTTTTTAGTTTTTATGGTTTTCTTTGACATTTTCAAGGTTTGTATGTTTTTAACATTTTAAATAAATTGTATATATTTTTAGTATTTTTATTAGTTTTTAGGGTTTTAGGAATTTTGAAGGTTTTTAGGGTTTTTATTTATTTTTTGATATTTTAGGGGTTTTAGGGTTTCTGAGTTTTTTATAGTTTTTTAATATTTTTAGGGGTTTAAAGGGTTTAAAGAGTTTTCAAATTATTTTTAAGGTTATTAAGTGTTCTATGGGTTTTATGTTTTTATGTTTTTTTTTAGTTTTTAGGGTTTTTATGGTATTTAGGGTTTTTTAGGTTTTTTAGGGGCTTAAAGTGTTTTAGGTTTTTATGGTTTTCTTAGGTTTTTAGGTTTTTAAGCATTTTTTACATTTTGATGCATTTTTTGTTCTTTTTTATTAATTTTTTGTATTTAAGGGGTTTTAGGTATTTTTTGGATTTTATATTTTTTAGAGTTTATTCAATTTTTTGGGGGTTTTGGGTTTTTTAGTTTTTTGGGTCTTTAAGGATTTATCATGATTTTTAACAATTTTAGGGATTTGAAAAGTTTTTTTAAATTTTATTTGTTTTTTATGGTTTTTATGATGTTTAAGGTTTTTAGGGGTGTTTTGGGGTTTTAGATTCTTTTAGGGTTTCTAGAGTTTTTTAGGGTTTTTAGGGGTTTTAAGTGTTGTGTGTTTTGATGGTTTTGTTAAGTTTTTTTAGGATTTTTTGGTTTTTATATGTTTCTATTCTTTTTAGTAAATTTTTTGGATTTTTATGGCTTTATAAGGTATTATGGAATTTGATATTTTTAGGGTTGTTAGGGGTTTTAGAGTTTTTAGGGTTCAAAATGTTTAAACATTTTATGTGGTTTTAAGTGTTTTTAAGTTTTTAATGATTTATTAGGGGTTTTCATGGTATTTAGGGTTTTTTGGGTATTTTAGGCATTTTTAAGACTTTTATTAATTTTAAGGGTTTATAGGGAATTTGAGGTTTTTAGGGTTTTAAGGAAGGTTTTGTTTTTTTATATATTTTTTTCTGTTTTTAGGATTTTTCTGAGTTTTTTAGAGATTTTAAGGGTTTTAAGAGTTTTTAATTTTTTTATAGGTTAAACTGTTTTAGTGGGTTTTAGGATCCTTATGTGTTTTTATTATTTTTTAATGTTTTTAGGTAATTTACTATTTTTAAGGTTTTTATTGAGTTTTATGGTTTCATGGATGTTTTTATGTTTTTTTGTGTTTTAATTATTTTTTGGTTTTCTTGGTTTTAATAGGGATTTTCTAGGATTTTTATTTTTTAAAAGATTTTGAGGGCCATTTTAGGATTTTTATTTTTTAGGTTTTTTTGGGATTTTGAGAATTTTTTGGTATTCTATGATTTTATGGGGTTTTTTGCGTTTTTATGGATTTTAAGGTCTTTAGAGTTTTTTTATCATTTTTAGGGAAAAGAATGTGTTTTCCTGGGCTATTCCTAGCCCTCCAAAATGTATTAGAAAAAACGATGAAAACAAGTGGGGGATATGGTCAAACAACCCATGACCAAAAGGGAAACAAGTCTGTCAACATCACCACCAATATCATAAATAGGGGTTCCACCATATGGGTCACTATCTGCACCATATCCAGAAGCCACGTCAGCAAAGAAGATGTCAAAGTATGCCAATGTGTCCATCGATTCCCATCCAGACTCAAGATCCTCCTGAAGTTTGAAGATCACCAGATAATTCTCCATGAGTATTTCTTGTTCTAAGGTGTGCAAGGTCACTCCCGTTTATTGACATTGACTTTCTATTTAGCAACCTTTGAGGAATCCCATTTATCCTTGGGTCTAGGAATATTGGTATAATCCCTCTTCATCCTCCTTTTTTTGGGGGGAAGAGGTGAAACCATGAGTCTGAGCCTCCTTCCCATATAAGATGTTGTCACTTTACATGCTTTAACCCCCCTTATCATCAGACCTATTCTCACATCTTTTCAGTGGAGGATTGAAAACCTATCCATTAGACCCAAGGCATTTATCACCTAAAGTTAGCCCTGGAAATTTATTTCCTTTCCCATTCATAAGGGAATACCTAATCATAGCCCTCCCCATTCTAATCTGATCTATATTAGAGTTGATCTTGCGGTCATCCCCAGTAAAAATTGCACCTAACTGTTTAGCCTCATACATATGACAAGTATAATGGAGGTCATGAATCTGAATTTCTCCCTAAAAATGATCCTTCTTAAATTGCACAAATGGATCAGTCTCACCTGTATCCTTTCCATCTAGCTCAAAATCACCTAGACATTCCTCCATGACCATGTCTTAGAGAACCACACAACGAGCCTCATCAGAAGAGGCCCCATCATACACCACCATGACCAGATGCATGTCCAGAGCTATACCTTCATCACTAGGGGAGATTTCATTCCCAAGAAGAATGCTTAAATCCAAATCCTCAGCACAATATTATATAACCTCCTCATTTTGAACCAATGTATGAACCCATCGACCAGCCCTCCCATTTCCACCGCAACTAGGGATTCACACAGAAGAGTCACCCAAACTCTAATCAGGGGTCCCCTCATCAATTCCCATGGTCTGCTTCTCAACCAGATTCTACCCAGTCAAAAATAAATCCACCTCCCCCTTCTCGGCCAACTCCCCCTGCTCAGCTACCCCCCCCCCATGTAGTATCTCCACCAACTGAATCAACAGAGTCAACACACTCAAACCTATTACCTTGAGAGACCCCATCTGGAACTGAAAACTGACTACTACTAGGCTGCTCACTGTTTTTCTCAATTTCACTGCTCCCTTTCTCAAGGGATGCTTAAGAGGGGCCTTAATTAGAATATTCTCATGCCCAAACCCAGCCATCTCCCCCTGCTCAGCCACCTCCCCCGGCTCATCCCCATGCAACTCACTAATGCCATCCTGCCCGCTGTTGTTTCTCAAAGTCACGCTTGCAGCATTATGCATCACATATGAATTTGAACTTCCATGTCCACTACAATTCCTAGTAATCTATGAGACCATTCCACATGAATCCTCCACTTCTACCTCCTTATCACACCCAACTTTCAAATCAGTTTTCAAACACTCAAAAATTGCACCAACCTTTGGCTAGGGAGGTAAATGTTTGGTTTCTTTCAGCACTTCCACCTCTTATACATCCACCAAGTCCTGAAATCCTTCACTATACTCCACTTGAGATAGATTCACACCACCACTTTCTCTGGCACCTCATGATTCCCATGTTTCCAACAAGAATAATAGAAGTCGACCCACGATGCAAAAACCACAGGTTTCTTCCAGCATATCTCCTCACCAACAACAGTCCACACAAAGTCATTCGGATCCTTAAAATCATCAATCTCAACAAAATTACTCGAATAAATAGGGTGGTGGAGGGCCCGAGTCCTTCTTTCTAGGAATAAGAACCTTCCCACCAGATTACCTAACATGGAAATAATGGTGTGATTTTTAAGGGGGGAGGGGAGTTCGGGAAATCAAAACCAAGTCGCAAACATCAGAGAGTCGGGGTTTAAGTGAAGATCAAAACTCCACTGAAAAACGGAGAAACAAGTACCATTGTATCTTCAAGGGGCCGAAGTCCAAGCAAGGATAATGGCCTCCTCAATTTCCAAGTGAATCATGGTATGGAATCTGACAACAAGATCCATTATAGCACTATCCTAGAGATCCCACTGCTCAAAAATGAACTTGTCAAGTAAATCCAATGGAGGAGCCAGTTAAAAAATCGAGCAACCAGTGTCAAATGATATAGAGAGGAGGCTTCATTGAACTCCATGATCCAGAGCAGAAGCTGCGGGTGGCCTTAAAAAGAACAACCACCTTAGTGAAAATCTCTATCTATGGAAAAGGAGGCACAAAATCAGGATATGAGAATGGAACTAAGGCACAGTCTTCAACAAAAAACAATGGAGGCCCCTCTCCCACAGAGGGGGGAGGGAGAGGTGTGAAATCCACCATCATCATCAATCTTACTAAAGGGGATTTTAGGGTTTTTAGGCATTTTATGTGTTTTTAGGGTTTTAAGGTTTTCTTACGGTATTTCAAGGATTTTAGGATTTTAAATGTATTTATGGATTTTTTATTATTTTTATGGTTTTTATGGATTTCAATGTTTTTAATGGGTTTTATGGTTTATAGGGGTTTTTGGTTATTATGGTTTTTAGAGGGTGTTGTTTTTTTTTGTTTTTTAGGGATTCTATAGTTTTTAGAGTTTTTAGAATTTTTAGGGGTATAGAGGGTTTTTAGTGATTTTAGTGGGGTTTTATGGGTTTTAGTGGTTTTTAGGGTTGTTAAGGTTTTTGAAGTTTTTAAGGATTTTAGAATTGTAGGTTTTTAGAGGTTTTTTGTGTGTTTTGTTGTTTATGAGTTTCTTAGATATTTTCAAGGATTTTAGTGTTTTTTAAATTTCCAATGATTTTTTTCAGATTTTTATGTTTTTTTTGTTTTTATGGTCATTAGGGATTTTGAGGGTTTTTAGGAATTTTATGGTTTTTTGGGGGTTTTAGGAAATTTTGATATTCATTATATTTTCTAAGGTTTTTAGCTTTTTTAAATGATTTTATGTGTTTAAAGGATTTTATATATTATAGTGGTTCTTGGTTTGTTTATGTGATATTAATTTTTTTAATGTTTTTAGGTGTTTTAGGGTCTTTTATAGATTTTTGGGTTTTAGGTTCATTTAGTTTTTTTAGGGTTTATGTTTTTTTACTTCGTTGTAGTTTTCTTAGGGTTTTCATAGTATTTTGTAATCTACTACATATACTAATCCTGGAATTTCCCACTAACACGTGTCAATATATAATTCTTACACATCCACTTTTCCATACATGTCCACCCTGTACGCCACCACAACTGTCAGTCGATCCATTACTCCACCCTGCTCTCCCTCCTGCTTCTACACCCGTTCGCCCTCCCCATCGCGGTTTTCCTCCTCCATGTTTCTATTTTCCACTATTCGCCCCATCTTCTATCCTTGGCATCCACATCCTTTAGCTTCTTCCCCCACTCGTGATTTTCCTCTTCCTATATTCCTTCCTCACCATCCACCACCTTCACCTACTTTGAATCACACTCCTGTTTTACCTCCACTTTAGATTTCTCAGTGCCTGTATGTTTCCAAATCATGTTTTCCTAGTCATATGATTCCTGCTACTGCTACAGTTCCTACTCAGGTTTCACATCCATTGATGCACCTAGGGCTCCCCGTCCTTCTCCTCTATTGATACTGATTACCTCTCTATATATTATCTCTACATCCATTTTCACATATATCGTGACTCCTACTGTTCCCACTCCTTTTCCCACTTCAGCAACGCTCCTATGGTTCCAACTCTCGTCTTCCCTCCTCCACTGCTCGTTGAGTTTCTACTCACATTTCCCCTCCCATCATCCTGCATTACCCACAATACACCGTCGGTGTATTCCACGCTAATATGGTCATCTTCTACTATGGTTCATCCTCCCAAAACCCCTCATCTACTCCATCATCTTCTACTGGTATTTCCTCTACATCAAATATTTTAGAGAGATTCTCCACATGTGATCTTCTCTTGGGGTTTTTATGTGGCTAACTCATCTGATTCTTCTATGTTTTTTACTAATATTAACCTTTTGAAAAATATTCATTTATTTGGATCATTGTCTTCCATTTGGTTTATCCTTTTGTTGCGCTACATATATGTTTTTGATTTGTATTCTACTAAATGTTAACTGTGTGTTCTATTTAAAATTTGAACCATATTTTCCCAGGAATCTGATTTCTAATTTTCTAGACCACCTTCAGGAGATTCCAAGTGGACAAGAAGTGTTGGTTGGATGCTTTATGGGTGATATAAACATCCCAGGTATATTATATTTGCATTTTTTTCTCTAAGATTGTGATTTTCAAAGGAAGAAATTGGAATTTTATCAATATATATGTGTTTGTGAATCTCATTTCTTGAAGTGCATCTATTAATAACTATTATCAGTTTTATTATGTTGGTTTTTTACTCTAATTCAACAATATAACTTTAATACACATGGGGTTAACGTTATAATGACTGAAATTGTTATTAATTCAGGTATATCAATTCTTTTAAGCGCTTCTCAATAATAGAGGAATATATGCAATGACAAATAATTATTCTACTCGGGTATATTTCTATTATGTTGACTAAATTATATTTTCATTACAACATTGTAACTAAAAATAAAATTAATTTTTTCAGGATGTTTACATATCATGGCTGGCTTATATCTTCTACTCTGGTATATATCTCTCCTCCCAGTGGTTTTTTCTTCACGGACACTAGGAAGTCAGTTAAATACCAAATATTTTCATATTATCTTCAGTGGTAATTTCATGTTTCTTTATTCTCTAGATAGAAATTATATTTTTTAGTAATTAATGTGCACCATAGAATCTAATTCAAGCTATAATCCATATTCTGGGTTTACATCTCCCTTCGAAAATCCCTCTTGGAAAAAATCCCTAAGATAGAGGTGGTTAATATACACCTATCTGGGTCTTTATTAGACTCAATATAATTAAAACATTCCTACAAGTTATTATCCAGGACTACCTTGATGAACGTTGGGTAAGAGGTTGCCACCCAAAACGTGATACATAGAACCAGGCACCCAAGGAAACCAATATGTGACCCAGCCAAATGGGGATGCCAGAATAGAATGTCCACTTTACCCATAACACATTAGGTGAGAGGCTTCAGTGTGGATATTTGAGGAAAAATCATTCCCCAAGGATGGGAGGAAAAGCCTCCTCATACTTCTACACCCCCTCAACATGTGGTTTCTATAGCCCTTCCCCAAAGGGTATGCTCCTCAAACACCTCCCTTGCCAATTTGGCATCATTTACTATTGTAAATAGTTATGTTAATATTATTTTATAAAACTAAACTAATTGGAGGATATTTTAGATATGCCATGTTTTCCTTGAACTAAAATACATTTTCAGTTTTCCAGTGCATTATGAATCTATCATGAAGTATTTTTCTCAAATTCTGAAATTTCACTTTTAAAAATAGAACAACCATTGCATTGAAATAATTCTTTTATCCTAATTTCCTATGAGAATAAATACATTGGATATTTATAACTATGTTGTAGAACTAATGTTGAGTTGGTTAAATCAACCATGTAGAATTGATCCACATAGGTATATATATGAACTATTGATTGACTATTATTTTTATTGCATGTTTACGATTCAAAAAAAACTCATTTTTTTCATTTTAATTTGATTGTCTCATTTTCCCTTATTTTCTATATTTATTAAATCATATTATCAATACAACATCATTGGACATAAATCACTCTCTTGGTTTTCCAATGACATGACATGCCACAACAAACCTACTACTAATCCACCTTCAGGTTAGCTTCGTCACTCATTGGCCCCCTCTCGTGCCCATCTGAGCTTGACCCAGCATCAAGCTCATCATCAAGTGGTGTTTTGGAGCTCATCTATAACCTTCTATGCTTCCCATGCCCTACTTCTTGTCCAGGACATGCATCATTTCCCAAGAAGAAACCAACATCCATCCACACATTCTGCTCTAGGATTATATGCCCTATGGTTATCTCCTTAGTGCTTTTGGCAAGCTAGGTTATCTTTTGGCCCCTACAACTTCTTGATTCTCTAAAACATGAATATCTAACCTCCTACACCGATGTCCATTGGCCTATATGATCATCGGCACCATGTGATCTCTCCATTGGCCTCTATGAACTTCAGTACCATGTGATCTCTCTCAATCAAGTTTCCCAGACGCCCAAGACAACACATACGGCGATGAAACATGTGATGAAATTATCAATACACTGATTTCTAATAGTTAAACTGTTGAATAAAAAACATTATTGACTCAAGAAAGCATCGGTTTTCTGTTATTGCATGTATAATTTTTTATGGATACATGTGTGTTTGCAGGAACATAAATACATATATATTTATTATAAATTGATTCGTCTATACCATTTTACTTTTTATTTATTTAGAAAATTTCTTCTCAACTACTTGTACGAAAAATATAGGCTGTAGAAGAACAATAAATATGCAACCAACAGATTGCTAAGGTGCCCTACTTCTCGAACGTAACATTTTGGCGTGTTCATTTATTTCTTATTACCATACTACTGCTTTAATGTTGAGAGGTGTCTTTTCAATGTTTTTTATGTTTTCAACCTTCCTCTTTAAAGTTTGGGTGATACATTGCCCATTTAATTTGAAAGTTTCTCTAAAATAAATTTATGTTGTAGGCTTTAGGCCACTGTTATCCAATGTGTGATTTAGTGCACTCCGTAATGGACATTTGTGAGACTACTCAGGTAAATGTCTCACATATAATGTGTTGTTGTTGATGCTTCCATCAAATTTATTAGGTAACAATACCTCCATTAACACTATAAGACTCTCCAAGATACCCATAACCCATCCTACAATTTTCACATGGTATGATTTATTTCATTAAATTTGAAGACTTAATTATTGTCATATCTCCTTCCTGATCTTTGTGACTCTTTCTTGGTATTTTGAAATTATTTTAGATGAAGGTAACATTAAATTTAGAAATAGTGAATGATGATCCGTAAGTTTCAGCATCTACAGAGTATATTGAGAAGACCAACCATCTTAAACATGCATTTATTATTGTGAGGTCAGCGGCCTTTTCTGATGGTGTTTCTCGAACTATAACCTCACCCCTTGATTTTATCAAGATAATATTCTAGATGTGACTATACTTCCACTATTTTCATTTTTTGCACAACAACATTCTTAACAGTAGATTACACTATATGAAATCAATGCTCTATGAAAAGAATACTGTCAAAGTATTTTTATTAATTAATTTATTTATTTTACTATTTTGTAACAATTTTTTTTCTGTTTTCTAGTTAGGAACAAACATGGACAACACCTCACACAGTTGTTGAAGATCGAATCATACTATTGTTGGAAGCATAAAAAACCTCCAAGTTCATAGATCTACTTTGTTTTCAATGTTTTTGACGTTTTCCACCTTCCACATTAAACTATATGCAAGGATTTTCCCATTTAATGTGCCGGTTTATCTAAAATAAATTTAACGTGCTGGATTCAAGCTTCAAAAGAAATCACCAAGAAGGAATGATCTTATCATGTCTTATTATCACTCATTTCCATTTTCCTTAATCTTACCACCTGGGTATGGGCATAATAATTACAATTAGGTATGGAGGTTAATGTCTTGTACACTGGAAATCTTAATTAATGTCATTTCTTTTATGAATCACTTGAAGTTCTTACCTTTATTCCTTTTTTTTCACATGGTATGATTTATTTCATTAAATTTATTGACTTCATTATTGTCATGTGTCCTTCCAGATCATCATGCCTCATTCATGGTATTTTGAAATTGTTTCGGATGATGGAAACATTAAATCTAGAAATGGTTAATGATGATTTGTAGGTTTCGGCGTCTGCAAAGTATATGGAGAAAACCAACCAGCTTAAACATGAATTTATTGTTGCGATGTCAGGGGCCTTTTCTGATGGTGTTTCTCGAACTATAACTTCACCCCTTGATATTGTCAAGATAAGATTCTAGGTCTGACTATACTTCTGTGTTTTTTTTTCAAAACTGACTTCCTAAAAATAGATTATAATATATGAAAATAATACTCGATGAAAAGGATACAATAAATGTACTTGTAATATTTCATTTAATTATTTTACTATTTTATAACATTTTTTGAGTTTTCTAGGTAGGAAAAAAGCTGTGCAGCACCTCATTCACCTATTGAAGAACGAATTATACAATTGTTGGAAGAATAAACAAACATCCAGGTTCGTGTTTCTACTTTGTTTTTATATATTTTAATGTTTTCAACCTTCTTCTTTAAAGTGTATGTGAGACATTTCCCATTTAATTTGAAGGTTTCTCAAAATGACATTTAATGTGTAGGCTTCAAGACACTGTTATCCAATGTGTGATTTAGTGAACTCTATAATGGACATTTGTGAGACTATTCCGGTAAATATCGCACATACACTGTGTTTCTGCTGATGCTTCTATTTAAGAAACTAGGTAACCCTACCTCTATCAACACTACAAGATGCTCCAAGAAACCCTCAACTCATCATCCAATTTTAATATGGTATGATTTATTTCACTATATTTAATGAATTAATTATTTTCATACCTCCTTCCTATTCTTTGTGCCTCTTTCTGGTATTTTCAAATTGTTTTAGATGACGGTAACATTAAATTTAGAAATGGGGAATGATGATCCGTAGATTTCGACATCTGCATTGTATATTTAGAATACCGACCAACTTAAACATGCATTTATTGTTGCGAGGATGAGGGCCTTTTTTGATGTTGTTTCTCAGACTATAACTTCACCCCTTGATGTTATCAAGATGAGATTTTAGATCTGACTATACTTAAATGATTTTCATTTTCTGCGCAACTGCATTCCTAACAATAGATTATACTATATAAAAACAATACCCTATGAAAAGCTAACTGTCAATGCATTTTTATTAATTAATTAATTTATTTTACTATTTTATAACATTATTTCTTGTTTTCTAGGTAGGAAAAAACATAGACAACACCTCACGCAGCTGTTGAAGGTAGAATCATACTATTTTTGGAAGTATAAGCAAACATCCAGGTTCATGGATCTACTTTTTTTTAATGTTGTTGATGTTTTCTACCTTACACTATAAACTTTATGCAGTACATTTTCCATTTAATGTGAAGGTTTATCTAAAATAAATTTATCGTGTTGTATTCAATCTTTAGAAGAAATCACCAAGAAGTATTGATCTTATCATGTCTTATTGTCACTCATTTCTATTTTCCTTAATCTTACCCCCTATGTATGAGCAGAATAATTACAATCTGGTGTGGATCTTAACATCTTTTACTATAGAAATCTTAATTAATGTTCTTTGATTTTATGAATCCCTTCAAGTTTCAACCTTCATTCCTTTTTTCATATGGTGTGATTTATTTCATTCAATTTATTGACATTATTATTTTCATATCTTCTTCCTAATCTTCTTTCTTCTTTCTTTGTATTTTTAAATTGTTTCAGATGATGGTAACATTAAATTTAGAAATGGTGAATACTGATCCGTATGTTTCAGCATCTATGGAGTATATAGAGAATACCAACCAGCATAAACATGAATCTATTGTTGCAACGTTGGGGGCCTTTTCGAATGGTGTTTCTCGGACTATAACCTCACCCCTTGGTGTTAACAAGATAATATTTCAGGTCTAACTATAATTCCATGATTTTAATTTTTTGCACAAATACATTCCTAAAAATATATTATAATATATGAAAACAATACTCTATAAAAAGGATACTGTCAATGTATTTGTATTATTTCATTTAGTTATGTTACTATTTTATAACATTTTTTTGTGTTTTCTGGGTAGGAAAAAACCTAGACAACACCTCACGCATCTATTGGAGATCAAATCATACTACTATTGGAAGAACAAAAAAACATGCAGGTTCATGGATATACTTTGTTTTTGATGTTTTTGATGTTTTCCACCATCCTATTTAAACTGTATGCAAGACATTTCAAATTTAATGTGCAGGTTTATCTAAAATAAATTTAATATGCATGCTTTAATCTTGAGAAGAACTCAGCAAGAGGGATTGATCTTATCATGTCTTATTGTCACTCATTTCCATTTTCCTTAATCATAACTCTGGGTATGAGTAGAATAAGTACAATCAGGTATGGAGCCTAACATATTTTACTCTGGAATCTTAATTTACGTTCTTTTATTTTATGAATCCTTTAATGTTTCTACCTTTATTAATTTTATTTCTTGGTGACT
Organism: Viscum album; assembly: GCA_963277665.1. Classification (NCBI taxonomy): domain Eukaryota; kingdom Viridiplantae; phylum Streptophyta; class Magnoliopsida; order Santalales; family Viscaceae; genus Viscum; species Viscum album. The sequence goes on from OY728159.1 coordinate 2,048,941,232, forward strand.
TCTTTCACATAAGACTTTAATTATATGCTAATAAAAAATAATTAGATCCTATGATTTGTTTATAATAGCCGTATAACATATACTAAACATCTTATTTCTTCTGTGTAGAGAGCACCTGACAAAGTGAACTATTGTATCTTATAGATTCCATTTTGGTGTTTTTCACATTCAATACGATGTATATTTCAAATGGACAGGAGGAGGAATTATAAAGCTACAAATAATACTTAAAACATACATATGCAATATGTCGGGGAGACATGAAAATTACTTTTTTTCACTTGGTATGTTTTACCATTTGTTGGAGTGATCCATCATGAAATTGTTTCTATCTTGATATTCCTCCTTTGACTTATTTCTCTTCTAAATTAAAGGAATAGATGTACGCAACAACAAAATGAACTATTGCATGAAATATCAAAAGAAACTGATGCACAAAAGAATGGATAGAAGCCTGGCCTCATCTTGGATACGGTGATTTTATTATCAGTAGTACGGGTTAAGTCAATCCTTTTGGTTTTGGAATAATTACAAAAGGTTTTCATTTGAAAATTTTTGATCTTGAGATGTTAAAGGTGTTGGGTAATATGGAATATTATTGTGTAGAATATATGGGGGAAAAATATTTATTATTCTTACAATGCTTTGTCTTTTTTATATAATTTTTTTCTTGATATGGAGGACATAGGTTCATTGTAAGGATTATGATATGGGGAATTTGTGAATAAATTTCTGCCTACCTCATTCCATATCATTCCATATACAACATGAATAGTTTTACTCTGTATTCTTTTTTCATAAGCATCCCACTCATATAAATTTATTTTAATTCAATTATTTTCACATGTTTTATTTTTATTATTACAACCATTGTCTTATATTTGATTTATCTTTCACTTTTTATTTCATTTCATGCATTACTGTTAATTTGATTGTTGAAGTTGAAAATGTATTCAAATTTAAATCCTAAAAATTTTGATTCCCATATAATTTTAATCTATGTCTTTTATTTCCAACAATTTATATGGTGTCTCCATATTCTATACACTAATATTCCATTATGATACACCATTATTTTCTAATTTATATTTTTATATAATTTTAAAATAACTATTTTCTTTGTCAACTATTTAAATTGTGTCTCCATATTCTATGCACTCCTATTCCATTATAATACACCATTACTTTATAATTAAAATTTATTCAACATTATTATTTCTTATAAACTTTTATAAATGTTAATCTCTTATTAACAGAAAACCCAGTAATCAAATGCACCATGAAATAGCATGAGAGGGTACTAGTTTTAACTATTTTGGGGATTTTTTGGTCTTTTTAAAGATTTTTATGGTTTTTAGGGGTTTTCATATTATTAGGGTTTTTTTGTTATTATGTTTTTTGGGTTTTTTTGAGTTTTTTTTAGGTTTTACTGGTTTTCATAGTTTTTAAAAATTTTACGAGTTAAATGGGTTTTTAGAGTTTTCAAAGTTTTTAATGGCTTCATGGGGTTTTAGTGGTTTTAAAAAAAAAATTGGGGGCTTTATGACATTCATGGTTTTATGGGTTTCACTGGTCATTATATATTAGGGGGGTTTGATGTATTTTTATGTTTTTAATGTTTTATCATGGGGTTTCAGTGATTTTATGGTTTTTGAGGATTTTTTTGTGTTTTTAGGATTTTCCGGGAATTTCATGTTTTTAGGATTTTGGGGTTTTTGTTTGGGATTTTGGGGATTTATTTGATATTTTTATGTTTCTAAATGAGTTGTAGATATTTTAGTGGGATTTTAGGTTTTTTTGTTTTTTTATGGATTTTAAAGGATCTCAGTGGATTTAATGGTTTTTATAGTTTTGGGGGTTTAGGGTTTCAAAGGTTTTAGCATTATTCTATTTTAGGGGTTTAAAGTGTTTTTAGGTTTTAATGTTTTTATTTTGGTTCTTTAAAGGTTTTAGGGGTTTTTATGTTTTAATGTATTTTTACAACTTTTTTAAGATTTTATGGTTTTTTAGTGTTCTAGGGATTTTGAGGGTTTTAAGGGGTTTCAGTTTTTTTACGGTTTTTAGTGTTTTGGGGTTTTTAGGGTGTTTAAAGTGTTTTATATTTTTAATTACTTCTTAGTGTTTTTGGGTTTTAAAGGGTTTTTACATATTTAGGGAATTTTTAGGGAATTTTATTTATTTTTATGGTTTTTCTTGTTTTTCATGATTTTGAGGTGTTTTAGGGTTTTTATGGTTTTTATGGTTTTTAGAGATTTTAGGATATTTTGGGTTTTAGGGGTATTCTTGATTTTTTATGATTTTAATGTATTTTATGGGTTTTTAATGTTTTTATCAGTATAAATACTTTTTATAGTATTTAGTAGTTTTTAGGTTTTTTATTGGGTTTTATAATTTTTAAGGGTTTTATGGTTTTTATTGGTTTTATAGGTTTTCATGGGTTTTAGGGTATTCTTTGGGTTTTTAGGGTTTTTTATTATGTATATTTTTAAGAGTTTTAGGGATGTTTAGTTTTTTAAGTTTTTCATATATATATTTAGTTTTTTAGGTTTTTTAGGTTTTTAGAAATTTTTTGAGATTTTATGGTTCTTGGATGTTATAGGGATTTTTAAAGTTTTATGATTTTCAGTTTTTTTGTGTTTTTTTGGGTTTAAATTGTTTTTATATTTTTTTACAATTTTATGGTCTTGAAGGGTTTTTAGACTTTTTTGTGGTTATGGTTTTTTTATTGGTTTTAATGGTTTTTGTGTTTTTTGTGTTTTTATGGTGTTTATGGATTTTTGGGTTATTTTCGGGTTTTTTTTGAGTTTTTTAGATTTTTAAGAGTTTTAATTGTTTTTTGTTTTTTATGGTCTTCTTAGGGATTTTCAGGGTTTTTACGGTTTTTTACATTTTTGGAAATTATTAGGGATTTAAATAAATTTTTGTGTTTTTAGGGATTTTAATAAATTTTTTCCTTTGTATTTTTTAGGGATTTAAAATAATTCAATGTTTTTATATGTTTCTAGTTAAAAGATGGTGTGGGGAAGGTGTTACCGATCCCCCCAAATTTATTAATAATAATAAAGTAAAAGGCGTTATAGAGGAGGTTTGCAAAGTCGAGTATGGGAAACCCCGTTAATGTCTGAGTCCACTAAGGACATAAAAAAGATAGGGGTAATAAAGGACTATAATGAGCTATTCTACTCAATTGACTTCTTATAGAGGATGTAAAACACAATATTTGTCTCTCAATATGCATGTGTGACGTTGAGCGCAAGGGAAAACAGGGCATCAAGTCATTCTATCCATTAAGGTAGAAGCCACCAATGTACTGGTCTTGATTTGCTTTTGAAGGCCTCCACCACTAGAACTAAGTCCAACTCAATCCAAAGGTGATTCCATCAGAAGAAATTGGCATAGCTTACCAAATTTATAAACACCCAGAGTTATTCTTCATAGGCAGTTCCATATCTGATAAAATGAAAAAATAATCCTTTAACGAAGCCGTAGTAGGTGCGGAAGACATCGCCGCAACCTGAGGGTCCAGGTGCACCCGAAGTCGCACCGTCCACATTGACCTTAACCCATTCCATGATCGGGGGAATCCAGCGGATGAATTTTAATATCATTAGTTTCTTATACCTACTAGGGACTCCAATTTTCTGATGTAATGAAAGGTCATTAATGTGATTGGCCATCTCACCAGTTTGGATTCTGGTGGTGGCACGAATTTCTCTATGAATGGACATTGCTCCCTCGTAGAAAGACCATGCCTTATTTTTGTGTGCAAAAACATTACAGGCAGCCCAAACATACAAGATAAGTACCACAATTGCTGCAAGAAAAAGATTAAAGAGCTATGGGCTCAGATCAATGCTATATTCTTCCTTCAGAAATCCAGACAACCCTTGCCAATTGTTGATGTTGGGGTTAATCCCAATGTTTCCTTGTACATGCTTCCAAATCTCTGTAGAAATCTTTCATTATATAAAGAGGCGTCTTTTATTTTTCTCCACCCGTAGGCAAAGGCTAGAAGCAGAGACAAGTTGCAGTCCTGTCTTTTTCAGTATCCCATGAAGCAGCAGCTTTCCCTTCCATACTTTCCAGAGAAAAATCTAATTGGAAAGTGGAATAAAATGTTTTATGAAATTGGAAAGCCAAGATGGAACCACAAAAAATTCTGCTCACATTTATGCCAGTACAACTCCTTTTAATGTTTCTAGGGTTTTAAAGGGGTTTTAGAGTTTTTTTTGGGTTTTATAGAATTTATTGGTTTTAGGGGTTTTAAAGAGTTTTAGTGGGTTTTATAGTTTTTAGGTTTTCAGGATTTTTTTTGTTTTTAAGGTTTTTATTGTATTTTATTGATTTTAGGGGTTTAAATTGATTTTAGGTTTTTATGGTTTTCTTTATGGGTTTTAGGGGTTTTAGGGTTTTTTATTTATTTACTGATTCTAGGATTTTTTATAAAATTTATGGTTTTTAGCGTCTTTATGGATTTTGAGAGTTTTTAGTTTTTTTGGGTTTTAAGAGTTATTTTTAGTTTTTTAGGGTTCTTAATATTTTTAGAGATTTCTGATTTTTTTATAATTTAAAGGGTTTAAAGAGATTTGGTGGTTTTAGGGTTTTTAGGGGTTTTGGGATTTTATTTTTTTTATGGATTTTTATGGTTTTTATTGGTCCTGACGTTTTTAGAAACTTTTGAGGTTTTTTATTTTTTTTAGGTGTTTTATGGATTTTAAGGGTTTTTTATGATTTTCTTGTTTTTATGGATTTTTATGATTTTATGGTTTTATGGTGTTTTTCTGGGTTTTTAGGGGTTTAAAGGTTTATTATATTGTTTAGCGCTTTTAGGGGTTTTGATGGTTTTTTTAGTTTTTAGTGGTTTTATGGTTTTTATTGGATTTTATGGTTTCTATGGATTTTATTTTTTAAGGGGTTTTAGCATTTTTTAGGGTTTTAGGGGTTTTAAGTGTTTTTTGGTTTTTGAGGTTTTCTTAGAGTTTATAGTGTTTTTTTGTTTTTTACGTCTTAGGGTTAATAGTTATTTTTTATTATATTTATGTTTTTTAATGTTTTTATATATTTTTAGGGTTTTTATGTTATTTTAGGGTTTTAGGGATGTTATGGTTTTCGTGGGTATTTAGGGGTTTTTTTAGTTTTTTATGTTTTTAATTTTTTTTATAGTTTTTAACATTTTTATGGTTTTAATGTGTTTTTTGTGTTTTTAGTGGGTATTTTTTGTATTTTTATGGGTTTTAGGGTTTTCAAGTTTTTTAGTGTTTTCATGGTTTTCAAGGTTTTAGGGGTTTTATGGTTTTTAACATTTTTATGTTTTAGGGGTTTTAAGAGTTTTTTGGTTTTAAGGATTTCATTAGCCGATTTCATCATTTTTTGGTTTATTTTATTTTTAGGTCTTTTTAGGTCTTTTTTTATTTTAATGGGTTTTAGGAATTTCACGTATTTTGAGGGTTTTTTAAGATTTTTTTGTTTTTTATGGTTTTAAGGGGTTTAAAGTGTCTTTATTTTTTTAAGGTTTTCTTACAGTTTTTAGGGTATTAACAGTTTTTTTATAATTTTAAGGGTTTTAGGGCGTTTTAGAATTTTTGGGTTTTTAGGTTTTCTTATGGAATTTGATTGTTGATGGTTTTTAGGTTTTTTAGGGTTATTTCATTTTTTGTGTTTTTTAGATTTTAGGTTTTTAATGGGTTTTATAGTTTTTTAGTATTTCTATTGTCTTAAATGGTTTTTTAGAGTTTTTAGTGGGTTTTAGGGTTTTATGGGGTTTTATGATTTTTAAGGTTTTTATGGGTTTTACGGGATGTTTTTGTTTTTATGGTCTTTTAAGGGTTTTTAGAAATATTTAGGTTAATTTGTTTTTTTGGGTATATTTGGTTTTTTATTTTTTTTATGTTTTTAAGGATATTTAGTGATATTTTGTTATTTTTATGTTTTTTAAGGTTTTTTGAGATTTTTAGAGTTTTTAGGGTTTTTATATGTTTTTTTGGGTTTTATGGTTTATATAGATTCTAAGGTTTTATATTTTTTAGATAATTTTATCATTTTTAGTGGTTTAATGTTTTTTAGAGTATTTAGTGGATTTGGAGTTTTTATGAGGTTTTAGGGGTTTTAATGTTTTTAGTTATTCTTTTGGGTTTTATGTTTTTTTTTGGTTTTTTAGGGGTTTATGTATTTTAGAAAATTTTTATATTATTTAGGGTTTTTATGTGTTTTTATGTTTTTGAGGATTTTTTAGTGGGTTTCAGGGGTTTTTTTGGGTTTTTATGTTTATTGGTATTTTTAGGAATTTTAAGGATTTTTAGGGTATTTAGGTTTTTTAGGGATTTTGAGTTTTTTAGGGTTTTTATCGTTCCTATGGTTTTTTTGTGTGGTTTTAAGGTTTTTTTTCTCATTATGGGGCTTTTAATGTTTTAATATTTTTTTAAATTGTAGGCGTTTAATGGTTTTTTTAGAGTCTTTAGTTGGTTTTTATGGGTTTTTTGGGATTTTATGGTTTTTATTGGTTTTTATGGTTTTTAGGATTTTTAGGGTTTTATTAGATTTTTTAGGGGATTTTTGTTTTATGGGTGTTTAGGGGTTTTGAGTAATTTTAGATTTTTAAATTATTCTTTGGGTTTTTAGGTTTTTAGGGGTATTTTTTGTTTTTATGGAATTTTAGTGCTTTTTTAAATTTTAATGGGTTTTTAGTGTTTTTATGGTTTTGATGGGTTTTTTTTGGGGGGGGGGTAGAAGTGATTCATTTTTCATTATTAAATCACAACTATGGTATATATAAGACTATTTAAATAAACATTGTTATATTTATGATAAAATAATCATTTTCCCAATTATTCTGGTTTCACCCCTTTTCTGTTTTATTTGACATATGTGTTTTTAATGGTTTTAGAGTTTTTAAACGTTTTTAGGGTATTAAAGGTTTTTATAGTTTTTAGTGGGTTTTTAGGGTTATAGGTTTTTAAGGTTTTAGAGTTTTTATGGTTTTAGGTTTCTAAAAGATTTTTACAGTTTTTGACATTTTTAGGTTTTTTGGGGTTTTTTGGTTTTTTGGTTTTTACAATTTTCTTAATGTTTTTCTGGGTTTTTATTATTTTTACGTTTTTAGGGATTTTAGGATTTCTATGGTTTGTATGGTTTTGATGGTTTTGAGGGGTTTTAGTGTTTTTATGGATTTTGGGATTTTAGTATTGTTTCCCTCGGAATTCGGGGATGACCTCCTGGATGGGAGATTCAAACGTTCCGATCGGTTTCTAACGGGTTTGTTCGTAGAACCGGAAACATCCAATGATTCCATATCCATTTGGACCTACTTTCCAAAGGTGGGCGCTCATTAGCTTGTGAACTGATGAGGCTTAGGAATTTTCATTGGTCGAGAGGATGGGAGGTCGGACTCATCACACCTTTTTGAGGGGAAATATTGTCTATTCCGGGACTCTCTTTATAGATTTAAGTTATGTTCGTTAATCCTTATTACATTACCAAGTATAAAATGAGCTTTTCCTTTAGTTTTGACAATCAATGATTAAATATGTAAGAAATTTAGAGAATATTTTATATGTATTCGAGGTTCTTCATTAATAGAGAATCATCTATATCAATTTAGAGATTCTTGGTCAATGGTAACCTTTAAAACATTTATATAAAAGTCTCTTGGTCATTATAATGACCAGGCTGGTTTTAAAGCCACTCAGTGGGTCACTTGAAGTTTATTTTCATTCAGAAGGACAATGAATTATTTCAGAGTTGGGATCGAACCCATAGATGGGCTACCTACGTATCCTTTGTTTTGGAAAAGGAATCAGAACCCACGTAGTTCGAGTGGTGAATATGATGTTTATGATTTATGTCTCAAAGAAGGATGTCACAATTACTTTTACACTCTAAGCTCACGTGAGTCATGCTCGGTGTGAGAAACAAGAGGTATTGGTAAAAAAAATAGACAATTGTGTCATGAAAGATGCAATCATAAGAAATAATGTGGGACTTATGTATGTATGACTGCCCAGATAAATGAAGTTTAGGATTTACTTTAAGGAGAAAACCCAGGAACAAGGTCCATAAAGGTATATGTGCTTTATGGAGATTTGAATATTCTAACTTGGGACTTATTCCTGAAAAGGAAACCCAAATCAGGAGAGGATTGATAATTGGGTTTTACTCCTGAGAAGGAATCCCAGATTAAATGTAAATTAGGACTTGTTAAAAAGAATTTAAGGGACTTGGGGCTTACTCCTGAAAAGGAAGCCCAAGATTTATGACTGGGACTTATTCCTAAAAAGGAAGCCCAGGTTAAGGATTCAGGTTTGGGGCTTACTCCTGAGGAGGATGTCTATATTTGAGTTTGGGGCTTACTCCTAAGAAGGATGCCCATATTTGAGATTGGGGTTTACTCCTAAGAAGGTTGCCCAAAATTAAGGGACTTGGGGCTTACTCCTAAGAAGGATGCACAAAATTAGAGGACTTGGGGATTACTCCTAAAAAGGATGCCCAAATTTTATGACTGGGACTTATTCCTGAAAAGGAGACCCAGGTTTAAGGATTCTCTCATCTTAAAGGATGAGGTTGAATGAATGAACTCTCCATATTTAGTGACAAAAAGATATTTAAATCACTACGTTTTGAGAGATATTTCACTGAATTCCTTTCAGATAAGGAAGTCAAATCAAGAAATCATGCCATAAATGGCTTTGAATAGTGTCGTGAAGACTAAATCTTGAAAAGGAAAGGTGTAATGGCTTAAGAGGGGTGAAATGGGCAAAAAAGGCACCCAAAAAGGAAGGGGCGCGCAAGCCTTGGAAGGCGCGCAAGTATTGCGGGGGCGTGCAAGTATTGGTCGCGCAGGTATACCTGTGCGACATATGTTGTACTTGCGCGATGGTCAACCAGCATTGAAATACTTAAGCGACTCTTTATTAAAGCCTTTAGAATCCTCTTGAGGTTCTTCCAGAAAAGGGACGCGCAAGTTATATCGAAGGATTAAGGTGACGCGCAAGTGTGACTACTTCCCTTAAGGGTTGGCCACTCAGGCGCGCAAGTGTTGATGAGTTTCAACACTTGGGCCTTCCTCCTTCTCTTTAGATCTTCCATTCTAGGTAAGAAATTACCTTAGAAGTGTTCCGGAAGCTTTGAGAAGAGACTTGGGCGTCGGGAGCTTCAATATGAGTTTCTGGAAAAAGGTCCTCTCGAATGGGGGGCCCATAGGGTCTATTTATAGGCAGGAGAAGACCCCGGGCGGTTACCGGGCGGTTATCACTTAGTTCACGCAAGTCACTTGCACGACCATAAGGCGTCGAGCAAGTATACTTGCATGACCACTAAGCGGCGCGCAAGTGTACTTGCGCGACCATGAGGGAACTTGCGCGACCTATGGGCAATGTTCTACTTGTTCATCCCTTTGTCTATTTTTGATATTTCTTCAAAGGATGAATCACTTTGGACTAAGGTATTCCCCTTTTCCGAATTTTAGATTCTGTGACGAAAGGAGCGTCAACAAAAGTCCCCCCTCAGAGTTGGATCCAGAGAGAAATAGAGGATTTGACTCTGAGGAAATCGAATCCATCCAAAGGAAAAAGGGGCGCTCAAGTATTCAGGGCACAGAGGGCGGCGCGCAAGTTCTCTCCATGTAGGCCTTAAGTGCACTGGGTATGGCGCGCAAGGTCCCGACCGCGTCCATAAATAGAGGGCCTCACTTCTGTACAAGAATCCAGATTTCCGGACTTCATACCTTCGAGCTCTCGCCGCGCAGGTCACCTTATCCGCGCAGGTTGTTCTGTTTTCCAGTGTTTTCCTTGATGTCGCACTACTGTAAATGTATTTGTACTTGCGAGGTTTATACTTGCGCGTCAAAAACTAGCGCGGAACACGAATACTTGCGCGCCATTTTTTAGACTTTCGCGCCTTAATGCCTTAGCCATTTTTTTCGAAATCTTTCACAAATTTTATGAAAAATAAACCCATTTAAGAGTTTAATTTATTCAACTTTTGGGAAGATTAAATGGCTACTAATGGAATAAAAATGTCTGATGAACTAGCTAGCAAGAGGATTGATGACGTGATGAACATCATTGGCCATGATTACTATGATATCTGCAACAACACTCTCCCAGATTTGGCTAAGCACTTGAAGAAATATCATCTTAATTTCCCACAGAGCATCTACCTGCCTCTGTATGGTCATGGTCACCTGTAAGGAGTCAATGTTCCAGATGCAAAGAACTATACACCTGAAATGGAACTGCGCTGCTACTCCTTTATTTCGGTTATGTTGTGCATTAAGAGCAACAAAAATGGTGTGAACTTTCAAATTCTTCCTCCATGTCATTTCCTTACAGATATGAAAATGGAAAACCCATGGGCTGAAATGTTTTCCACTACCGGTTGGTGGAGAGAATACAAACATGGTATTAGAGAAATATCTGAAAAGAGTACTCTCTTAAAATGGCTCTTTACTTCCAATGCTCCATTCTCAAATCCATGTATCCATCTTCCAAGCCTCTTGGAAAAACACAGAGTCACTATTTGATCAGCAGAAAATTTTCTCAAACCGCACTCAAGAACATCCTTTTACAATTGTTCCAAGAAGAGATGGTATCACTGCATCTCTTATTGTATCTAGTTGAATAAATGAATTCCAGGTGGTTGCTGATGAAGCTCGGGATGCCGTAAATCAAATGAAGTGTTATGTTGAAAGCATCCTGTAATTCTTGAAAAAGAGAAGAGACTCCAGTCTGTGGATGTTCATCTAACTCTTGTGTATCAATTAAAAACACTTTCATCTTCAATCATTTGTACTTGCATTCTTTCACTACCTGCTTCAAATTTACTTAAGCCAATGGGCTTAGTAAGAATAGTTTGATTTTTAATAGGATTATTACAAATAAACCTACAAACTTTGAACCTTTTAATTGCTCAATATTACCTAAATCATACAAAAATGTATATTTAGTGAGCTGGAACTTGACTTTTATTCAGAGTTCCTTTGTCTTTTGTGGGCAGTTTAAAGTCATGCATGCCGGACATAAAGGGGCTAATGTTTAAGGTCGAAATAGCTTTGACCGAAATGGATTAGAATTGACACAATTCCTTGAAAGTTCATCTGAAAACATACTACCATACTCAAGTATGAGGGAAAATATGTAAACTATGGCTTAAGAATATTTGAATCTGGGGAATGATATGAAAAAGAGCTAAAAGGCATTAGAAGAAGTAGTTTCCCAGAACGAAGTTACTATTATTTAACAAAACCCATTAGGGGGTTGAAATATGCAGGGCCACCTAAGGGCATTGGTTGCATGGTCAAATAAATAGCATCTTTCGGATGACAAGTCTTGTTATGTGGACTATTTGTGCAAGGCCACCTATGGGCACGTGCTGCATAGTCAGGCAAAAGAACTCCCAGAAATTTACTTTCCTAGTGCTAAAAGACGGTGAAATTTTATGGAGATTCCAATTTTATAAAGTATAGAGTTTGTTGAATAGAAAGAGGTACTTGAATATGGAGAAGATATTTCCAGACTAGATTATCGAAGAACGGGATTAATATCACTCCCACGAAGGTCTGACCCAAATGTAGGGTGGAAGAATAAACGATAGACTGGAATAATTTCAGATCATGAAAAAGGATATGGGACAAATATGTTAAGGATGGCTATTTTTTTTCAGATCCCTACATACCTCCATTTAAGACAAATAAGGACAAAAGAGGCATTCTTCCCAAGAATGAAGTTACCGTTATCCAACAAACCCGTTAGGGGTTGAATTATGTAGGGCCACCTAAGGGCATTGGCTGTATAGTCAAATAAATAGTATCTTTCAGCTGACAAGTCTGTTATGTGGACTGTTTATGCAAGGCCACCTATGGGCACGTGCTGCATAGTCAAGCAGAAGAATTCTCAGAAGTTTGCCATTTTTGTGACTAGAAGTTATGAAAAGGGTTATGAAGATCTGAAAATATTTAAGGTTAGGATTATAACACATAAAGATGGGTATTGTCCAATGTATATAGAGATACATAGGTCAATGATAACCATAATCATGTTGTGGCTGGGTCCTGAATTGAAATTTTGGACTTCACTACGTATCTCATAAGAATGAGAATCAATCCATACATAGTTCTTGAAATGCAGTTTAACGTCATGCAGGACAAAAGTATGAGAGATCTTAGTTTAGGGTCATAGAGTTCGGACCATAATAATGAATACAAAGTGTGTGTTTTCATGAGGACTTTTCAGCCAAGGGACTGAAAGTAACATTTGGGGTTAGGCCCAAAAGACTTGGGGCTAGATTCGAGGGATACTCGAACGTTCCTACGTATCCCATAAGGATGGGAATCAAGCCCACGTAGTTCTAGAAATGCCCTTTGTACAAATTTGGTTCGTACGGGTGAAAGGGGACTTTAGTGCAATGATAGTTTAACCTGAGACAAAAATTTTAGGTATTACCATGTATGCACGTAGTCTTTTGAAATGAAAACATGATTGAAAAATAAATGTCAATAATAGTTCTCTCTCAAATGAGGACATCAAAGTGTATTGTAGTTTATTGTCGTAACGGACAAAAGTTTTGCATAGTATAACGTCATATAACAAGGACGAAAGTGAATCAATGTAAAGATATTGATTCTAGGGGCGGTTTCACGAATCAACATCATATGAGATGGTGGTAAACCGATGTGAAGAGATTGTTTTTGGGCTTGAACACTGGGAGGTTGCCTACATACCCACCCTGGAGGGCAAGGATCAAAGTCCGTGTAGTTCAATTAAAGAATGAATTAATGATCAAGTTGTTCTTGGGGACAATGATCTAAATAAAATAATAAAATAAAAAAAAGTTGTTGGGACTTATACATGGTTAGCGGCCCATAGAGAGTGTTACGGTTGAGGTTTTCTCTAAGCTCACGTGTGTCATACTCGGTGTGAGAAACAAGAGGTAACAACAACCTTAACGATGCATAGTTTAATGTCATGTAGGACATATAAAGGGACTATGCAGTTTAAAGTCTTGCGGTTAGGACTATTGGTGCTGCGCAGTTTAGTGTCATGTAGCAGGGAAAAAATACAGTTTAATGTCATGTAGGACTTATTATGAATTTTCTGTACAGTTTAGCGTCATGTAGTTAGGACGATGGGAACAATAGAGGTTAACGTCATGTTGGACGAAAGGGGGGAACTGTGTAGTTTAATGTCATGCAGTGAGGACAAAAGAGTGCACCATTTTAAAGTCATGTTGGACGCATTCAGGATTTTTTCCACAGTTTAACATCATGTTGGACAAAAGTACGAATAGTTTAAGGTCATATGCATGGACCGTGGATGGTGCAGTTTAATGCCATGCTGGACGGTGGTGTAGTTTAAGGTCATACATGACCTTTGATGATTATATTGTTTAACATCTTTCCGGACGTAAGGGACTTTTATACAGTTTAGCGTCATGTAGTTAGGACGTCACAGTTTAACGTCTTGCTGGACATAAGGGACTTTCAAATAGTTTTAGGGTCATATGCATGGACCGTTAGGGAACTTTTTCACAATTTAACGTCGTGTGGGACGAAGTTGCAGTTTAAGGTCATACTGGACCATTGCTGTATAGTTTAACGTCATATAGCAAGGACGAACTGGTGTCACACAGTTTAGTGTCATGTTGCGGGGACAAAAGGTGACACGGTTTAACGTCATGTTGGACGTATGTGCAAATAGTTTAGGGTCATATGCTTAGACTGTTGCAGTATAGTTTAACGTCATATAGCAAGGAAGAACTGGTGCTGCACAGTTTAGTGTCATGTTACGGGGACAAAAGGTGACACAGTTTAACGTCATGTTGGACGTATGTGCAAATAGTTTAGGGTAATATGCTTAGACCGTTGCTGTATAGTTTAACGTCATATAGCAAGGACGAACTGGAGCTGCACAGTTTAGTGTCATGTTGCGGGGACAAAAGGTGACACAGTTTAACGTCATGTTGGACGTATGTGCAAATAGTTTAGGGTCATATGCTTAGACCGTTGCTGTATAGTTTAACGTCATATAACAAGGACGAACTGGTGCTGCACAGTTTAGTGCCATGTTGCAGGGACAAAAGGTGACACAGTTTAACGTCATGTTGGACGTATGTGCAAATAGTTTAGGGTCATATGCTTAGACTGTTGCTGTATAGTTTAACGTCATATAACAAGGTCGAACTGGTGCTGCACAGTTTAGTGTCATGTTGCGGGGACAAAAGGTGACACAATTTAACATCATGTTGGACGTATGTGAAAATAGTTTAGGGTCATATGCTTAGACCGTTGCTGTATAGTTTAACGTCATATAGCAAGCACGAACTGGTGCTGCACATTTTAGTGTCATGTTGCGGGGACAAAAGGTTACACAGTTTAACGTCATGTCGGACGTATGTGCAAATAGTTTATGGTCATATGCTTAGACCGTTGCTGTATAGTTTAACGTCATATAGCAAGGACGAACTTGTGCTGCATAGTTTAGTGTCATATTGCGGGGACAAAAGGATACTTTGTATTTTATACAAAATATTTCTAAAAAATCTAGCATTTGTTGGAGTAGTAATGAGTTCTCCATCCATCGAGATTAATGAATAAACTCCATTGGAGTAGACCCTATGTATTGAATAAGGTCCTTCCCATTTTGGCTCAAGCTTGGGAGGTTTCTTTCCTGGTATCATTGGAGTTCTGAGAACTAATACCAATTCTCCCTGAATGAATGAGTGAAGATGAACTTTTTTGTTAAAAGCTCGTACTATTCGATTCTGAAAGATTTCCAAGTGGTGCAAAGTGCACAATCTTTTCTCGTCTAACCATTCCAACTCATTCAATATCTTTTGGGATTGCTCGTCTTTAGATAACCGATCACAAATGGCTACTCTGAGTGAGGGCAATTGAAATTCAATTGGCAAGACTGCTTCTGTTCCATATACCAACGAATATGGAGTTGACCACATTGCATTGTGGGTGGTAGTCCGATAAGCCCACAAAGCGTGAAAGAGTTTATCAGGCCATGACCTCTTATCTTTATCCACCATCTTTTGTAGTATATTTGAAAGAGTCTTGTTAAAGGCTTTTATTTGGCCATTGGTTGCCGCATGATACCGAGATGAATGGTTGGATTTAATGTTGTATTCTTGATACAATTTCTTCACCTCAGAAGAACAGAAGTTGGTGCTGTTGTCCGTCAATATGGTATGATGGACACCAAATCTAGTAATGATGTTAGACTTGATGAAGCTAACAATGCATTTAGAACTGACTTCTTTGAGAGGTACTACCTCTTCCCATTTGGAAAAGAAATCAGTAGCAGTAAGAATGTACTTAAATTGCTTGGTCGTAGCTGAAGGGTAAGTTCCCACCACATCCATTCCCCATGTGGCAAATGGCCATGAGTATTTAGCTGTATGAAGCAACTCTGGAGGTTGATGAATGAAGTTGGCATGTACTTGACATGAATGACATTTCATTGTTAAATAAACACAATCTTGTATCATTGAAGGCCAAAATTATCCAAGCCTTCGAATTTGATCAGACAATCTATGTCCAGACTGGTGGGCACCACAGACTCCTGCATGTACTTCTTTCATGACAGCCATTGTCTCTTCACCATAGATTCATCTGAAGAGAACTCCATCAAAACCACGTTTGTAGAGAATTTTCTCTAGGTGGTTTGGGCCATCATAAAGAGTTAAATTGACCACACGTCGCCAGATTTGCTCTTTCTCGGCTCTATCAGGTGGAAGTGTTCCATTTTGAAGGTATTCCCCGATAGGTGACATTCATCTTGTAGTATGACCATATGGTTCAGGAATGGGACTAATTTCATTAATTTCCTCTGTTCTGGCTTGAACATAAGGTGAAATTGCACGACGGTGGAAAATACTGATGGTTGCCTCGTCCCGATTTGGATCTGCTAGAGCTGTGGCTATATTAGCCAGTGCATCAGCTTGAACATTTTGTGATCATGGGACATAAGAAAATGTCAGTTCTAAAGGTAATTCCGCCATTAACTTTCTGACATAATCATACAAAGGTATTAGCTCTTCTTTTCTGATGGCATAATCCCCATTGATTTGTTTGATTACCAGGTCTGAATCACCTTTCACCTTTAAGTGATTGACTTGTGCTTGAAGTTCTAACTCCAAGCCTATGATAAGAGATTGGTATTCGGCTTCATTATTGGTACCACCTTCCCACAATAAAAAAGGAATAAGGTAACAGTGCCTTATCTGGAGAAATGAGTACAATTCCTAAACCAACTTTGTTGAATTTAGGATTTTCCATTTTCGTCCTTGTTGGACTTCTGGAAGCACCATCAAAATACATTTCCCATGTTTGAGGACTCTCTTGAATAGAGAAATATTCCACATCAGGGAGTTCAATATCTGAAGACGTGTCTTCCACTGAAGGATGTTCAGCCAGGAAATCAGCCAGAGCTTGGCCCTTTATTGCCTTTTGAGATACATACTGAATGTCGAACTGTTGCAAAATAACTTCCCACCTTGCTAGTCATCCGATAAGCATTGGACGACTAAGGATGAATTTGAGCGGATTATTGCGATATACCAATTGGACCTCATGATGTTGCAGGTAGTGTCTCAGTTTCTGAACTACGAAGATTAATGCTAGGAAGCACTTCTCAATACTTGAATACCGGGTTTCTGCTTCAAGCATAGTTCTACTGAGATAGTAGAGGCTATTTTCATTCACAGCATCATTCTTTTGAGCGAGAAATGCACCCAATGATCTCTCTAGAGCTGTCACATAGAGGATAAGTGGTCTACCTTCAATAGGTGGCATGAGTACTGGTGGACTCAAGAGGTATTTCTTGAGAACATCAAACGCTTCTTGACATTCTTCAGTCAACTGGTAAGTGACTCCGTTTTTCAATAATTTGGTAAAGGGTAAACTTTTGCCTGCCAAATTGGCGATGAAACGCCGAATATAGGCTAAGTGTCCTTGAAGTCCTCTTAATTCTTTCAAATTCTTAGGAGGTTACATACCAACGATTGACTTGGTCTTCTCAGGATCGACTTCAATACCACGATGGAGTATAACAAAGCCGAGGAATTTTCCTGAGGTTACCCCAAAAGCACATTTTAAGGGGTTCATCTTCAAATTATGTTGTCGAAGATTGTGGAATATGACTTCCAAATCATCCAAGTGATTAGAAAGTTGTTTGGATTTAACCACCAAATCGTCTACATAGCATTCAACAAACTTCCCTAAAAAAGGTTTGAAGATACGATGCATGGCGCGTTGATATGTTGCACCTGCATTCTTTAAACCAAAGGGCATCACCCGGTAAAAAAAACACCTTGAGGGGATCTGAAGGCTGTAGATTCCTCATATTCTAGGGCCATTCAGATCTGATTATATCTAGAATATCCATCCATGAAGGAAAGTACTTCATAGCCAATCGTCGCATCAATTAAGAGTTCTGTAATCAGAACTGGGAAATCATCTTTAGGACAATACCGATTAAGATCTCTGAAATAGATGCAAACCCTAATTTGTCTGTTCTTAATCTTTACAGGGACAATATTAGCCAACCACTTGGGATACTTAACTTCTCTGACGAAGGTAGCTTTGATCAGCTTATCCACTTCAGCTTCAATTTTCGAAGCATATTTTGGGTGTGTTCTTCTCGCGGCTTGCTTAAATCCTCGATGTTCTTTTGGTAATCTCAAATGATGAGTAGAAATATCAGGATCAAGCCCAGGCATTTCTGTATAGTTCCAAGCGAAAATATATTTATTTTTATTTAGAAAATAAATATACATCTCTTTCTCTTCAAGGGTCATGGCCGCACTAATTAAAGTGGGGCATGGATCTCTCTCTGTACCCAGATTTATTTCTCTGAGTTCATCCAAAGTGGTAGAGATACTCTCTTCAAATGCTGGAGGAGCATCTCTAAGATCTTCCTCTTCCTCTTCATCATGTGATATTTCTTCCGTTTCTACTTGCATAGTAGATGACGAAACAAAATTTTCATGATCATAAGAGATGTCAAAATTTTCACATTTTGATGAAGACGCTTCCATTTCGGACCCTATTGATGATAAAGGGACTTCTTTGGGAAGTAAAGAGGAGATGATGGATTGAGAATTGATATCATTATTCACCTCTGATGTTGCTAAAACTTCTTCTGGCCTGATTGGCGATGTATAGACCTATTGTATTTCAGCAGAAGAAATGAAGACGTCACCACTTGTGCTTTCATCACTGTTTGGTAGGTTACCAATTTCTCCCATGTTGTCTGGCTCAACTTCCGTAATTGACATTATGGATCTTTCCATAATAGTATTTTTAGTTAGGCCTATTTTTTCAATTTGAATGATAGGTAACACATAATCTATACTCACATGTGTAAATGGATTTATTGTAATTTTCTCCAAACCATATGGTGCATTAACTTTGGTAATTTCCTTCATTGTAGATTTTTCTCTTCCCTTCATGTGATAAAATTCTGCCTCAATGTATTGAGACTCACATGTCGTGAATGCGGCCTTATCACCATACAATGTTTCAACTTGACCATTGAAACAGTATTTGAGACATTGATGGTATGATGAAGGGATAGCCGCATGCTCATGTAGCCAGGGTCTTCCAAGCAAGATGTTGAAAGCTGAGTCTTGATCAACAATCATGAAATCCGAATTGGATACAAGATCTCCAAACTGAGTTCTGAGTGTAACTTCGCCTAGTGGTTCTTGTTCATTTTAATCATATCCTTGTAACATCATGGTAGAAGGAGATAAATCAGACTCCGGGAGGCCCAATCGATGAAGTGTACGAATGGGCATGAGGTTGACTCCTGAACCATTGTCAATGAATGCGCTTCGAATATCTACACCATTGACTTTTCCAGATAAGTAGAGAGGTTTTATGTGCCCATGCACAACATCATCTTCATCTTTATCAGTAAAAGATATCACTGCATGGAATTCTGCAGGATTATTCTCTATGTGATAGACTTCAGCTGCAGTAATTTCAGCTTCAAACTCCTGAGGACTTGACAAAGTTTCAATGAGTGCTTCCCGAAGATCTTTTGATAGATTCAAAGCATCCAAAATTGATAACTTGGCTGGTACTTGGGCCAAGTGTTTCAATATATCATACTTTTGATCTAAAGGTCTGCGTTTCCCAATAGGAATATGCGGTTTAGCAGGTACCTTGGAAGCAGATGCTTTGGAAGCTGATGCATCTTGTATTGGGATAGAAGTTGGGAAAATCCTTTGTTTTGGAATATTAGACCGATTAGATCCATTTACTTACTGAGATAAAGAAGATGGAATTTTCAATTTGTCTTCCAAAATAACTGTGCCAAGACTGAGTTGACTATTGGCAGAAGAACTTGCTTGTTCTTTTTGAGCTCGCTGATGGGCTCTACCACGAGTTTCTGCTGCGTACACAGTGCTAGTAGGGATAGAATTAGAGTAGTGGCTTTGGAAATATCCACGTATTCCCCTGTATCCTGAACCTCTAGAACTTCCTCGGATTCCCTTATTTGATACATGGAATTCAGACTCATCAAAATTGAAATTATGACTGCAATACAGATCTGTTAATTGAATCATATTAACAGAACCAAAGATTAACTCTTCGTCTAATAAAGACTCTGCCAGACTAGCCTGTTTAGGCTGTGCCGTTTGTAGGACCCCGGGACACCCTGAGAGGGGAGGGGTGAATCAGGGTGGCAACTTTTTCTTCTTTTAGTTGTGGATCTTGTTCCCACGTTGGTAGGAACTACATAAACCTGTATGATGGATATGATCAGCAATTAAACATTCACATGCAGAGACAGATGACACAGCTATTTTTACTTGGTTCACCACTAAGGGCTACGTCCAAGGAGTATACGCCAACAGGTTGCCGGTCGTACCTAAATCCACTATGCTTCACTAGCGGCGGATACAAATGTTCGGGTACAGACACTCTGTCCCAGGCTCACTGCCTTTACAATTGTTTAGGGATAGCTCACTGCGTCCCTCGGGTCACTCCCGTTGACTCCCCCTGGCTCACTGCCGGTGGTGAAGTCTCACTCAGTTTATAGACGTGAAGGTCTTTTCAATAAATATGCATTGAAGTCTTTGTCTCCTGTTCAGCATGAGACTTTGCTTGCATCAGAGTCCTGAGTTGATGCTCTTTTGAAATCAATCTTCTACTTCAGTGCAATACCTGAATGCACTAAAACTCCTTCTCTTCCTTCAATTCCCAATTCTGAAACCTGAGTGTATCGATATATTTCTCTCTCTGTGCAGATCAGATTTTGGTTGCATGATCGTTCTTCTTCTCTTCGCAAAGCAGGTTTGAGAGTGCTAAGCACCTGTCAAAAAGCTTGCGGGACCCCCAAATTTTCCACGCACCCTTCCCGAGGCCTTGCGCGTAAAATTCAAACCTTGCGCGTAAAAATAACTTTTGTCGCGTAAAAGGCTTTTCACGCAACTCTTCTTTTTCGCGCAAAACTTTCCTTTTTCGCGCAACACCTTCTTTTTCGCGCAACCCTCTGGACCTTAACTTTTCCGCGCACCGGAGCTCAGGATTTGTCTAAGTGTCGAGCCTCTCCGAATGAGAGGGGTTCACCTCATATTTATAGACGATTTTTATCCTGCGCGTAAAACCCTCTTTCTTGCGCGTAAAACTGTCTCTCAGTTCTTTGAATTACGCGCACCTTCCCATTTTTCCGTGCACAGCGCTGGTTTTTTCGCGCAGCCCATGCCTTTACCATTTTTCAACGTTCTGATTCTGAAACAGCATTTGCGCGAAAAAACTATTTCGCGCATCCCGCTCTTTTCCGCGCCCAACTTAGTTATTTCGCGCACATCCCTGATTTTTCGCGCAGCCCATGCCTTTGCCATTTTTCACCTCTCTGATTTCGAAACACTGTTTGCGCGAAAAACTATTTCGCGCATCCCGCTGTTTTCCGCGCCTAACTTAAGTATTTCGCGCAAGCCCCTTATATTTCGCGCACCACTTCCTTTTTGTGCGAACCTCCTTTTGCAGACAATCCATGTCTTCATTTTCCGATTTTGAGGCCCAAAAATTTGGCAAACACTGGAAAACGGCGCCACCTTGTATCTGCTCTTTTAGTCCGCCTCCAGATCATCCATTCCTTTGTCGACGTTCCTTGAATAAAAACATGGATCATTATTCCACAGTCCTCGAACTCGACCTGCCTCCATAGAAACACTTTTGCCAACAAATTTGTATGTCGTTTGTTTTCTTTGTCGACAAGGACGATCACCTCAACAGCGCTTCATCTTGGTGATCTGTATACTTCAACAACTCTTCTGCTTTTATCACAACCTCCACTATTGTGATATGTAGTCTTTGAAGGAACAGCTTTAGCATCATCATCTTCTATGACAATGTGATGTTCATGACTATCTCAGAAGTCCAATCATTGCACATTGTCTTCTTCATCAACCGGTATGATGTACTTCATGCAAACCGATTCAATTCGTCAGGAAGTCTCTTGCATGGTTCTCATACGATCATGAGTAATTGCATGAACTTCATCCAAAAACCTCATTCTTCTTTGATCATCCTTGGATGGCTTATACCTCACATTCTGCATTGTTGTAAACAATGTATCACCTTTGACACATGTTCTTTGAACTTCCGATCAATACAACAATCGTCTGAATCACCACTCCTCTACTTCATCGGAGTACTTCATGATCTCCTTCATTTTGATCTGCATTGACAACTATTGACAACAAATACAACCTTATACACAAAGTGGTTCCAACAATCTCCCCCTTTGTATTTTGTTGTCAATACCTTAAACTTCTTCTGAAATGAATCCGTCAATGTCAAAATGAGAATCTTCTGCATTTCACTTTCTCTCCCCCTTATTGACAAGAAATACAAAGCGCATGGTAGGGAGGGTATCAATCCTCACTTAAGCAAAGTTTCATTAATCATTTCACTCTAAGTCTACTTGAGCAATGCTCGATGTAGAAAACAAGAGGATTTGATTAAGTCAACAAGGCTGTCCATTATCCACAGATCATGATACCAACATTAGATGATAAATCATGTATCTTGTCTTCAAGGGTTTACCACTTTAATTCCAGGTAGAAGAAGATCAACTATGATAGAGAATAATCAACCTGAAACTCCTGCACTCACTTCAGGAAATAGATCAAAAACATTCAAGTGCAATTGGCAGGATAAGTGACCTCGGGGCACTTCCATTCTCTTTATGTCACTGATCAATTCAGTTACTCCCCCTTTGTAAAATAATATTTGATATGAGAAACCAAGGGATAGAGATTGAGAAATGAGATACCTTCTCCATTGGTGTGTTCTTTCAAGAAATTCACAGAATCACTGCTTTTGAGTCCACCTGGAGTTGATATTGATTGAAACTGTGATTATGGAAGCTTCTTCATTTTTCTCCCCCGCAAGGGAAACACTCCTCATCATCTTCATCAAGAGTGATCCTTCATCATCATAATATTTGAATATCAATTGAAGAATCTACTAAGGATGGAAACTTCTTCAGCTTGGCTATCAAGAGTTGACAGCATTCACTACTTCTCAGGTTCTCCCCCTGAGAGCGTTCTTCACCTTCAATTCCCTGCATTATTAGCACAAATACAATACACAAATGATTACGGGAATAAGGTGGTTCCTTATTGCTTCATCAAGAAGACTTGCTTGGTTGAGGTTCCTTTCTCAACCAAGTTCCTCTGTTTACTCCAGTCTTCATGCCTGCACATTTGAACATGTGTTCTGACATATGTCGGTGTGGCATGGCTCTATTCACATTCTCTTCTGCTTTGTGTGGAGAGTTGTTTTGCTTAGCAGCCATCATGAATGATACATTCTTACTCCTCTTAAGGACTGCTTCTTGCTCTGGTATTAAGGTTAGGCAACCTTTTGCAATGTGACCAGATTTCTTGCATCTCTCACACAGAACTTCTTTGACACGTTTGTTTCTCTTTGTTTGCAATCTCTCCTGCACTGTGTCTTCATCATGTGAAAGTTTTCCTTTTCCTTTGTCACCAGCCTTGGCCATCTCATCTTCAAATTTCCTTATTCTTTTCAAATCTTCTGGCCAGATGACCAATATGTCATGTGGAACTTTTGCAGCTGGTTTAGGTCTTCCACATGGGTTCATCTGAGATTCATCCCACTTAGTGTTTCCTTTGGATGAATGACCCTTCAATTTCATGGATCTAAAATCCTGGGTCTTCTCAGCTTGCCTACTTGATATCTTCTTGGGGAGAGGTGTGTTCGCCATATTCTTCTGATTTCTTCCCAAGGTACTTTCTTCGTACTTGGATGGTTTGTGTGGTCTTCTGTTCTTATCAGCTCTGGATATCTGTTGACCTAGGCATGCACCATTCTTGTGACCACTGCCATTGCATGCATCACAGATGTTATCAAGAATTCCAAATCTGTTTGCTGTAAACAGATGCTTCTGGACCTGTGGATGTTGCTTCTTCTTCTCCGGCTTCCTCCCCTTTGATATAGGCTTTCCCTGTGATTTTCCATGAAAGGGATTATAAAAACAATCCAGTGCACAGTGCCCAAATCTATTGCAGCACCAACATTGACCCACAAATCTTTTCTTCTTTGTGTCTTCTGTATTAAGTTGTTGGGCCATTTGCTTAGTTGTTTGTGCTCTATTTGAGGAAGAAGCTTCCTCCTTTTTCTTCCCATCCACCCTAGTCATGGTGGTAGGTTTCTTCTTCTCACCTATCCTCATCCATACTTGTTTAGAGCTTTTCTTCCCACCTGCACTGATTGTCGGACTGTATTTAGAAACATGAGTGCAAGATGGTCTGGATGGTACCTTCACTTTCTCAGTTGTCTGTGATAGATCGATGAGAGAAGTCATGATCTTCTTATCACATGTTGGAGGTCTTTTGAAAATAGAATCCTCCATTGAGCATTGAGTACCGACAGCAACTGATTCTTGATGTGGATAATCAAGAGTTGTCATAATCTTCTTATCACATGTTGGAGGCATTTCAGCTTTAGATTCCTCCAACGAACATTGAGTGCAAGCATCACTCATTTCATTCTTTTGTGAAGTCTCAATATGTGTGTTCTCAATCTTGGTCAACTGAGCTTCCAATTTTTGACTCACAATATTGAGGATGATCTTCTGATCTTCAATAGTGATCATCTTCTCTTCACAGGTCTTCTTCAACCTTTCAACCTCATCTTCATGCATCTTAACTTTGTTTTGTAACAAAGAGTCAAGTTCCCTGAATTTAATGGAAGTTTCTTCCAAACAAAAATTCTTGACTTCATTGCTCTTCTTCAACTCAGCTTCAAGTGCATGGATCCGTTCTTCCAGAGTATTGCTGACTTCGCCTTTTTCTTCAAGGGCTTTCACCTGTTTGGTGAGCTTCATACTTTCCATAATTTTTCCTTCCAGCCCCTTTTCCATATTGTCTGCTTCTCTTTCAAGTCTAGTGATCTCAACCTGCATAGATTGAAATAGGCTACAGATAATAGCAACCCTTTCTTCTGGAATATCATGCAGATATGTTTTGAGTTTTTCCTGAAAGCTTGAATAGGGGGTGTCATCCTTTCCTCTGGAAGAATTCTGAGCCACCTGCTCGATACTTTCCAAGCCCGATGTTTCTTCATTATTGGAATGGCATGGAGAACAAGACATTGCATCTTCTTTGGATATGAGGGACTTCTTCAGCTGCTTTTTCTCTTTCTTTTTCCTGTTTGTCATGGTCTTGCTAGATGTAGACGTCTGCTCAGAAACTTCATCAAGACTGCTCTTCATTGTTGACTTTAGGAAAGAAACTCAAATCCTCTTCTCAATAGAATTACTGGAGAATATCCAACATACGTTAACCTCCCTCTGATACCACTTGTAGGACCCCGGGACACCCTGAGAGGGGAGGGGTGAATCAGGGTGGCAACTTTTTCTTCTTTTAGTTGTGGATCTTGTTCCCACGTTGGTAGGAACTACATAAACCTGTATGATGGATATGATCAGCAATTAAACATTCACATGCAGAGACAGATGACACAGCTATTTTTACTTGGTTCACCACTAAGGGCTACGTCCAAGGAGTATACGCCAACAGGTTGCCGGTCGTACCTAAATCCACTATGCTTCACTAGCGGCGGATACAAATGTTCGGGTACAGACACTCTGTCCCAGGCTCACTGCCTTTACAATTGTTTAGGGATAGCTCACTGCGTCCCTCGGGTCACTCCCGTTGACTCCCCCTGGCTCACTGCCGGTGGTGAAGTCTCACTCAGTTTATAGACGTGAAGGTCTTTTCAATAAATATGCATTGAAGTCTTTGTCTCCTGTTCAGCATGAGACTTTGCTTGCATCAGAGTCCTGAGTTGATGCTCTTTTGAAATCAATCTTCTACTTCAGTGCAATACCTGAATGCACTAAAACTCCTTCTCTTCCTTCAATTCCCAATTCTGAAACCTGAGTGTATCGATATATTTCTCTCTCTGTGCAGATCAGATTTTGGTTGCATGATCGTTCTTCTTCTCTTCGCAAAGCAGGTTTGAGAGTGCTAAGCACCTGTCAAAAAGCTTGCGGGACCCCCAAATTTTCCACGCACCCTTCCCGAGGCCTTGCGCGTAAAATTCAAACCTTGCGCGTAAAAATAACTTTTGTCGCGTAAAAGGCTTTTCACGCAACTCTTCTTTTTCGCGCAAAACTTTCCTTTTTCGCGCAACACCTTCTTTTTCGCGCAACCCTCTGGACCTTAACTTTTCCGCGCACCGGAGCTCAGGATTTGTCTAAGTGTCGAGCCTCTCCGAATGAGAGGGGTTCACCTCATATTTATAGACGATTTTTATCCTGCGCGTAAAACCCTCTTTCTTGCGCGTAAAACTGTCTCTCAGTTCTTTGAATTACGCGCACCTTCCCATTTTTCCGTGCACAGCGCTGGTTTTTTCGCGCAGCCCATGCCTTTACCATTTTTCAACGTTCTGATTCTGAAACAGCATTTGCGCGAAAAAACTATTTCGCGCATCCCGCTCTTTTCCGCGCCCAACTTAGTTATTTCGCGCACATCCCTGATTTTTCGCGCAGCCCATGCCTTTGCCATTTTTCACCTCTCTGATTTCGAAACACTGTTTGCGCGAAAAACTATTTCGCGCATCCCGCTGTTTTCCGCGCCTAACTTAAGTATTTCGCGCAAGCCCCTTATATTTCGCGCACCACTTCCTTTTTGTGCGAACCTCCTTTTGCAGACAATCCATGTCTTCATTTTCCGATTTTGAGGCCCAAAAATTTGGCAAACACTGGAAAACGGCGCCACCTTGTATCTGCTCTTTTAGTCCGCCTCCAGATCATCCATTCCTTTGTCGACGTTCCTTGAATAAAAACATGGATCATTATTCCACAGTCCTCGAACTCGACCTGCCTCCATAGAAACACTTTTGCCAACAAATTTGTATGTCGTTTGTTTTCTTTGTCGACAAGGACGATCACCTCAACAGCGCTTCATCTTGGTGATCTGTATACTTCAACAACTCTTCTGCTTTTATCACAACCTCCACTATTGTGATATGTAGTCTTTGAAGGAACAGCTTTAGCATCATCATCTTCTATGACAATGTGATGTTCATGACTATCTCAGAAGTCCAATCATTGCACATTGTCTTCTTCATCAACCGGTATGATGTACTTCATGCAAACCGATTCAATTCGTCAGGAAGTCTCTTGCATGGTTCTCATACGATCATGAGTAATTGCATGAACTTCATCCAAAAACCTCATTCTTCTTTGATCATCCTTGGATGGCTTATACCTCACATTCTGCATTGTTGTAAACAATGTATCACCTTTGACACATGTTCTTTGAACTTCCGATCAATACAACAATCGTCTGAATCACCACTCCTCTACTTCATCGGAGTACTTCATGATCTCCTTCATTTTGATCTGCATTGACAACTATTGACAACAAATACAACCTTATACACAAAGTGGTTCCAACACCGTTTGATGGGGAGGTGCCCGTGGTTTTGAAGTAGATGGCATAAAGTCTACCAGAGTCAAAGACAATTTAGGCTTTGACACATACTCATCTTCTTCTGATTATTTTTTCTTCTTTGAATCAAACCGTTTCTTTGATGACTTTTCCTCTGACGAAGAGGGTTTTACCACAATATTCATGGCAGAAGACACAATTGGTTTCTTTAATTGTGTTCGCAAAATGGCATGAGTCTGATTGATTGTCTTTCTGACCATCCAATCATCATAGTTCTGTGCATTTCTGCTTTTGAATTCTTGCCATTCACCTTCCTCCTCTGGAACTGTAGCAGTAAAACATGCTACCTGAGTCGAAGAACCTTTCAACTTGACTTGTCCCAAGTCGACCATCTTTTACAGGAGGTCTTTGAAGACAAAACACTCCTGGATGGGATGCCCTAACATTTGATGAAAGGGAAAATAATTGGGACGGTCTTCATATCCTTCCTTGTTTGGCCTCTTGGGCACTGGTAATTGAACCAAATTATTTTCCAGAGCTGAAATGAAGTAACCAGGAACTTGCTCATTTCAGAAGGAGTATGTTTTACTCTTCAAATCCTGAAATTGTTTTCGTCATTGATCTCGTTGATCATTTGGACGAAATGGCCTTTGTTGTTGGCGTTCAGGAGGTGGAGCCCTTCGAGAAGATGAAGTTTTTGAAGTAGAAATAGGTACAGGTACTTGTTTAAGCATAACTGTAGCAGTTTCTGCTTTACCCATTCTCTATCCTAGGGCTGAAGGAATTACACGAGATTTAACCTTAGCCTGGATAAGGGAATCTTCAATCTGCTGAGCGATTGAAGTAAGGTCTCAAAACTCTCCTGTGTATTTCACAGGGATCAATGGCATGCGTAATTCGTCACGCAGATTTGCCACACAGATTGGTAACAGCTCTTCCTGAGGGAGTTCTAAACTTAGTGAATACGTTAATACCTTCCAGCGAGCAATGAAATCAGAGACTCTTTCATTATCCCTTTTCTTGCAGTTTGTATGATCGAAAACTATCATTTTTGGCAAAGTTGAGCTGAACTAAAGAAGGAATTTTTGGCAAAGATCCTCTCATCCGATGATTGACCAGGATTACAAGCTTGTATACCAGACAAAAGCTGGTCCTTGCAAGGTTCGCAAAAAGCATCTGAGTTTCACTGCTTCTTGCTGCTCTAGAGTTCCCATCATAGGATCACAACAAGACACATAATGTGTCAAATGTTGTTCAAGGTCACCTGATCCATTGAAAGTAGGAAAAACAGGGTTTCCAAACCTAGATGGAGGAGAAATTGAATCTACCCATTCAGGGTAAACTTTCTTTTCTGGTTGAACTTGCGCCCATTTCCCTTCCATAGTTTCTAGCCGAGCTGTTAATGACTAAATAGTAGTTATTAACTTTTGAGAAATATCCGTTTGAATCTGGTCTTGAGTAGGTGCTATGAATGGAGCTTGGACAGATATGGTGATCGGTGCTGCAACCGATGGTAGCACTGCCAACCGTTGTTGCGTTTGACCCGTATGATTAGACCTCGGAGGGTGTACTGATAAAGGAGGATATTCCTGATCCATCTCAGTAACTGCAACAAATTCCTTCGGCTGTCGGACTTCAGCATTCTTAAGAAGAAGACTACTCTGATGTAGTTCTTCATTCAACCTTCTTAATTCTTTCATTTCTTCCTCCTGTTGTGCAATCCTTTTCTCTAATGAGAGCGATTGACCTTCTCCAGAGAAAGGATTTGTAACCTGATTCTTTCCCCTCCCTTTTTTGGATACTTTTTGGAGAGAGGGAAGTGGTTTACCTAGGTTCCGAGTAATCCTTTGACTTCGTGTACGCACACCTTCTTCAGTTGTATCGGTGCGTACATTTTCTTGAGCAGGACGCTCTTCATCTGAGTCCCCTGAGTGAGTCTCCTCTGGTGGATTAGCAACAACAGAATTGATGACATTGATTGATGCATAATGCATCGCATCCCTTATATCAACATTTCTGTGATATTGTCTTCTTTCATATCTTTGATGAGACATTGCCTTTTGTTGATTCAATCCTTTAGGAACTTCTTGACGAGCTATAATTTGGAGGGAATCTCCTGATAATTTGGCTCTTCGTTCCTCTTGGGGATTCTTCCATAATCGAGAAAAGACCGACATTCTCTGAGAAGGGGAATGATGATTTGAACGAGTCCCCAGTCTCGTGAACTGGGGATGTTCCTGCTGATTCCGCTCAACTCCTCGAATCCCATTTGTTGACTATGAGGGTTGGGTTAAAGGATTCCCCAGTCTGACAAGCTGGGGTGGCTCTTGACATGCTATGTCCGAAACTTTCTTAAAAGATCTCTTGATCTTGCGAATATTAGTTCGGAAATTAGCTGGATGCATTAACCTGTATCCACTTTTATCACCTGGTTCAACAGACCGTTGGATGATTTCCGAGACTTCTTTCATTTGATGATTTGTTTGCTCCAGACGAGAGGCTTGTGCAATATTCTCTCCTGCTTGATGTAGGAGCAATTCAACAACTTGTTCTCTATATGCTTAATTTTGAGAGGAACTAGTTGAAGCCTATTCTTGAGAAAGCTTTTGATTATGAACAAAGCCCATTGACTGTGGCCGGCCATGGGCAATAACATTGCATGAGACCATTTTCGGCGGGCTTTGCTGACTAGAAAGCACTATGAAATGTAGTGCTCCGTGAACACCCCATCATCTGATATGAACACCAGATGGAGCATTGGAAATTAATTGACGCATTTTTCTTAGTGCGCCAAGGCTTGAACGTTGAAGGGTTCTATGTTGCTTTTCAGCCATTGGATACCGAGAGACTGATAGAGATGCCAAATCAATCTGACGTTGTAGCCCTTCTATTATCTTAAGATGATTTTCATATTCATCATAAGATAATACCTTCTTTTTCAATTGACAAAGAGTTTTCCACATGTTGAGACGAATATCATGGACTCCATCTTCTGTCAACATCTTTGGAATGTCATACTGGGAGTCAGCCAAAGGCCAAAACCTGACTGGTACCTCACTTTTTGCCAGTTTTTTCCACATGTTCAGCATTTCCTCTTTATCATTAAATGAAGAGTCTTCTACCTGTTTTGACCAGAGTTGGTGTTTCCTTGTTTCTTCATCGGATTCAACAAGATTGGTAGAGAGATCATTGATCAAACTAGAAGATGCATGACTTAGGGGTGGTTCGGAGAATGACCTACACCCTGGGATATCTTCTGATTGAGAAAGTATTTCACTTTCTAGTGATAAAGAATCAGACATGACTGGTTTCGCATTTGCAAGTGCCTCAAGATAAGAGGGCTTTCTCGGCACTACATTGTCCACTGGAGTATTTTCCAGGAAATGTGAATCACTACTGAAGAGAGGACTTTCGTAGCGAAATTCATCATCATGGGGAGGACCACCATAATAGGATACAACAAAAGATGAGATCTCTTGCTCCTTGGTCTTCTAACCACATAGAGGGTTCCTGTGGCTCTCATCTGAAGAAGAAACTTCAAGATTGACCGAATTTTCATGAAGCAAGCCTTCATGAGGAAGTGTCTGTTGAAGAACTTGAGAATTAATGTTCCCGTTATTGGGAACTGAGGGAGTAGAATCTTGAATTCCAACAGATAAATGTCTGAGGGCTTCAAGGACTCCAGCATCGAGCAAGGCTTGGTTACAGATTGGACTTTGATCTCCTGACTGTGCTGGGCGGATCTTTTTCTTAGATTCCTTCTTACTCACTTTAGAAACCACTTGATGATGAAAGTGATTGCTCTGAGCAGGTGTATGTGCCTGATCAGGAAAGATGGTCAGGTTAGGCTAGCTATCTCCACTCAAATCAGGTGTATGTGCCTGACTTGGTTGTCCGTATGATATGGGGGAGTATGCCCCATAACCCTCTTGGACTGGAACAGATGTGTGTGTCTGTTCCGGAGTGAATCGTTGATGTGTCACTCCACTGCTAGGGATAGATTTATGTGTCTTTCCCTGAGATAATGCTGAAGCTGTTATGATATCCTGGCAAGCATCCAGAATATGAGCAGGAATTTGCTTCTGCTCTTTCACCATTGACAAAATATGCTTGGTGACTTCAGCCGCCGGAACGGGAATATACGTCCATTCTGGGTTTGGAGTAGGTGTATGTGAATGCTCCTGTCCTCCTTTTCTTGTTAGTGAATCCTGACAGTACTCAAGTGTGGAGGGAGAGAGTTGAGTGTACCTCCTGTTTGTCGTCGGAGCTTTCTGACTGAATTCTCCATGTGCTACCAAGCGAGACTGTTGGTAGGCTTGATTAGTACTAGCAGGTGTATGTGCCTGCTGATTACACTTCACCAAAGGTGGTTGACTAGATCCGTCATATGTAGTCAAAAGAGCCTGCTGGCTAACTGGTGATGTATAAGTAGGTGTATGTTCTTGCCTATAGTACTCCTCCGGAATTGCCTGGCGGGATTGGCTTGATGCTGCCAGACGAGTCTGCTAGACAGCGGAATTAAAACGGACAGGTGTGTGTGCCTGCTCATTGTTTTCCACCAAGTTAGGTTGGTGGACTTCTCCGGAGATGGTAGGGATGAAAAACTGTCCATTGTTAACCGGATTCCGTCTCTGGCGGTTCATCTTGCCTGCTCGGGTTCGAGGAACCTGAGCTGAATGCCTGGATTAGGTACCCTCATCATGTTAAGGGCGCACTGTCGCACGAGTCTGGCGGTGATTGTTGATGGGAGCCCTCGGGAAGGACTCCTGTCTTTTTGAATTAAGGCCCTAAGGGACCTTCTCATTCACTTCCTCAGAGTAAGGGAGCGAATGGAAATTGCGTTCCAGGGATAACGACCCGAAACGGTTGGAGACGGTAGTCAGCACCGCCTGCCTCTTGATCACTGGTCGTTGTTGTCCGGACGACCTGTGTGAGTTGTTTACTTGGAGGGCCTGTTGGGAAGCCTCCAGAGTTGGGATGGTACCGTGTTTATGGTACTCCTTAACCAGTGCATTTGATTCCCAGTGTTGAAGATGCTGAGTAGGTGATGCCATCCTCAAAGCGGATGACGATCCAGTAGGAATAGAAGCAGTGGTATTTGCAGCAGCAGTATTCACAGATGTGAATTTGATAGCATCCATTATGGAAATACAGAAGATCTTAGAAAAGAGTGCCTGCTTGATATAACAGACGTAATCAAGATAAAATTCATCCACTTCATCCTTTAGATGAGCACACATGTCAATGATTGTTTTTGTTAGCCCTCTTAAAATAGGGGCTTAACAAATAGGTAAACCATCATTTTAACTTGGTTAAGTATTCACGTCGGGTTCACCATTTTTTGTTTCCCTCATAATTCGGGGATGACCTCCTGGATGGGCGATTCAAACGTTCCGATTGGTTTCTAATGGGTTTGTTCGTAGAACCGGAAACATCCAATTATTCCATATCCATTTGGACCTACTTTCCAAAGATGGGTGCTCATTAGCTTGTGAACTGATGAGGCTTAGGAATTTGCATTGGTCGAGAGGATGGGAGGTCGGACTCATCACACCTTTTTGAGGGGAATTATTGTCTATTCCGGGACTCTATTTATAGATTTAAGTTATGTTCGTGAATCCTTATTACATTACCAAGTATAAAATGAGCTTTTCCTTTAGTTGTGACAATCAATGATTAAATATGTAAGAAATTTAGAGAATCTTTTATATGTATTTGAGGTTCTTCATCAATAGAGAATCATCTATATCTATTTAGAGATTCTTGGTCAATGGTAACCTTTAAAACATTTATGTAAAAGTCTCTTGGTCATTATAATGACCAAGCTGTTTTTAAAGCCACTCAGTGGGGCACTTGAAGTTTATTGTCATTCAGAAGGACAATGAATTATTTCAGAGTTGGGATCGAACCCATAGATGGGCTACCTACGTATCCTTTGTTTTGGAAAAGGAATCAGAACCCACGTAGTTCGAGTGGTGAATATGATGTTTATGATTGATGGCTCAAAGAAGGATGTCAGAATTACTTTTACACTCTAAGCTCACGTGAGTCATTCTCGGTGTGAGAAACAAGAGGTATTGGTAAAAAAATAGACAATTGTGCCATGAAAGATTGAATAATAATAAATAATGTGGGACTTATGTATGTATGACTGCCCAGATAAATGAAGTTTAGGATTTACTTTATGGAGTAAACCCAGGAACAGGGTCCATAAAGGTATATGTGCTTAATGGATATTTGAATACTCTAACTTGGGACTTATTCCTGAGAAGGAAACCCAAATCAGGAGAGGATTGATAATTTGGTTTTACTCCTGAGAAGGAATCCCAGATTAAATGTAAATTAGGACTGGTTAAAGATAATTTAAGGGACTTTGAGCTTACTCCTGAAAAGGAAGCCCAAGATTTATGACTGGGACTTATTCCTAAAAAGGAATCCCAGGTTAAGGATTAATGTTTGGGGCTTACTCCTGAGGAGGATGTCCATATTTGAGTTTGGGTCTTACTCCTAAGAAGGATGCCCATATTTGAGATTGGGGTTTACTCCTAAGAAGGATGCCCAAAATTAAGGGACTTGGGGCTTACTCCTAAGAAGGATTCCCAAAATTAAGGGACTTGGGGCTTAATCCTAAGAAGGATTCCCAAAATTAGAGGACATGGGGCTTACTCCTAAGTAGGATGCCCAAATTTTATGACTGGGACTTATTCCTGAAAAGGAGACCCAGGTTTAAGGATTCTCTCATCTTAAAGGATGAGGTTGAATGAATGAAATCTCCATATTTAGTGACAAAAAGATATTTAAATCACTAGGTTTTGAGAGATATTTCACTGAATTCCTTTCAGATAAGGAATTCAAATCAAGAAATCATGCCATAAATGGCATTGAAGAGTGTCTTGAAGACTGAATCTTGAAAAGGAAAGGTGTAATGGCTTAAGAGCGGTGAAATGGGCAAGAAAGGCACCCAAAAAGGAAGGGGCACGCAAGCCTTGGAAGGCGCGCAAGTATTGCGGGGGCGCGCAAGTATTGGTCGCGCAGGTATACCTGCGCGACATATGTTGTACTTGCGCGATGGTCAACCAGCATTGAAATACTTAAGCGACTCTTTATTAAAGCCTTTAGAATTCTCTTGAGGTTCTTCCAGAAAAGGGACGCGCAAGTTATATCGAAGGAGTAAGGCGACGCGCAAGTGTGACTACTTCCCTTAAGGGTTGTCCACTCAGGTGCGCAAGTGTTGATGAGTTTCAACACATAGGACTTCCTCCCTCTCTTTAGATCTTCCGTTCTAGGTAAGAAATTACCTTAGAAGTGTTCTAGAAGCTTTGAGAAGAGACTTGGGCGTCAGGAGCTTCAATCCGAGTTTCTGAAAAAAGGTCCTCTTGAATGGGGGGCCCATAGGGTATATTTATAGGCAGGATAAGACCCTAGGCGGTTACTGGCCGGTTATCACTTAGGTTGCGCAAGTCACATGCGCGACCAAGGGTGTCGCGCAAGTGGACTTGCGCGACAGTGATATAACTTGCGCGGTGCAGTTTCCGTTGATCCTTTGTTCATGCCTTTGTCGATTTTTGATATTTTCTTCAAAGGTTGAATCACTTTGAGCTCAGATATTCCCCTTTTCCGATTTTTAGATTCTGTGACGAAATGAGCGTCAAAAAGTATATTTTATTTTTTTTGGGTTTTTAGAGTTTTTAATTTTTTTAGGGGTTTAAAGTGTGTTCGTTTTTTTAGAGGGATTTTATGGTTTTTATGGGATTATGGCAGTTTTTAATGTTTTTAGTGGTTTTTATGGGTTTTAGGGGTTTTTAGTATTTTTAGGGATTTTTTTGTTTCTTGTACTTTTAAGGGTTTTAATTGTTTTTAGGATTTTAGTTTCTTCTTAGGGTTTTCGAGGGTTTTATATTTATTTTCATTTTTAGGTTTTTTGTGAATTTTTTTTGTTTTATATGTTTTTAGGGTGTTTAGGGATTCTGGGGGTTTTTAGGGTTTTTATAATTTATTAGGTTTTTATGGGTTATATGTTTTTTTAGAGTTTTGAGGTTTTCTTAGAATTATTTAGGTGGTTTAGTGTTTTTTATTTATTTTTGGGTATTTTATTGTATTTTTATGGTTTTTAGGTATTTTGAGGGTTTTTTGGTTCTTAGGGTATTTTGGTTTTTAGATTTTTTTTAATGTTTTTAGGGATTTGAGGGCTCTTAGTGTCTTTTGAAGGTT
Organism: Viscum album; assembly: GCA_963277665.1. NCBI lineage: Eukaryota > Viridiplantae > Streptophyta > Magnoliopsida > Santalales > Viscaceae > Viscum > Viscum album. The sequence continues at coordinate 2,048,976,380 of OY728159.1, forward strand.
TTAGGGTTTTATGGTTATTTAATTTTTTTAGGGTTTTTATGTTTTCTATGGTTTTTTGGTCTTATGATATTTTAGTGTTTTATTTTTTCCATGTTTTTTAGGGTTTTAACTATTTTTAGTTTTTTAAGGTTTTCTTAGGAGTTTTTTGGGTTTTTAGGGGTTTTTATATTTTCAGGATTTTTAGGGTGTTTTTCAGATTTTCATGGGTTTCTAGAGTATTTATGGATTTTTATGATTTTATGGTTTTAGGGGTTTTAGGGTTTTTAGATTTTTTGGTATATTAGGTGCTTTAATTATGGTTAGGTTTTTAAGGTTTTCGTAGAGATTTTTGGGTTAATTTTTTTATGGTTTTTTGGGATTTTTTTATAATTTTTATGGTTTTATTGTCTTTAAAGATTTTGAGGGGTTTTTGGGTTTTGGATTTTTTTATATTTTTTAGTTTTTTTCGTTTTTAGTGTTTTAAGGTTTTTTAGAATTTTATAATGTTTTTATGGGCTTAAAGGGTTGTTAGAGTTATTAGTGGATTTTATGGTTTTATGGGTTTTTAGGTTTTTTTTAAAAAAAATAGTTTTTTAGGCTTTTTAGGGTTTTAGGTTCCTTTTGGGGTTTTTTGGGTTTTAATTTTTTATAGGTTTTTAGGAATATTAATTGTTTTTAGGTTTTTAATATTTTCTTACGAGTTTTTCAGGTCTTTTGAGTTTTTTACATTTTTATTGATTGTATGGTCATTTTTAGGATTTTTATAAATTTTTAGGGTTTTTATTGATTTTAGTGTTTTTATGTTTTTTTATGGTTTTTAGGGTTTTAGTGTTTTAACCATTTTTTAGGTTTTTTAATAGTTATTAGTGTTCCTAGGTTTTAAGGTTTTAGTATAAATATTCTAGGTTTTTGGGGTTTTTATGTTTTAAGGTATTTTTATAGTATTCTTTGGTATTTATGGTTTTTAGGTTGTTTGGGGATTTTTAGGGTTTAAGGGTTTTTAGATTTTTTAGGTTTTTCTAATTTTTTATTTTTTTAGTTTTTTAAGTGGTTTAGGTTTTGTAGGTTTTCTTAGAGATTTTCAGGGTTTTTATGGTTTTTTCATTTTTAAGGATTTTTAGGGATTTTTCTATGATTTTTATATCTCATAGGGTTTTTTGGTATTTTTAGTGGTTTGGGGGTTCAGAGGATTTTTATTGTTTTTATGCTTTTTTGGGTTATAGGGTTTTTTTTTGAGATTTTAGGGTTTTTATAAAATTTAGAGTTTTTTAATGTTTATATGGTTTTAAAGGATTTTTAGAGTATTTATGGTTTTTAGAGTTTAATGAGTTTTTATGGTTTTTATGTTTTTATTGGTTGTTATTATTTTTACTGGTTTTTATAATTTTTATGTTCTTTTATGGTTTTTAATGTTTTTATAATTTTATATATTATTATGGGTTTAAGTGTTTTTAGGGTTTTGAGGTTTTCTTATTATTTTAAGGGGTTTTATTTATTTTAGGGATTTTAAGGATTTTTTTATATTTTTATAGTTTTTAGGGTGTTTACAGATTTTGAAGGTTTTAAAGGTTTTTAGGGATTTTAGGGATTTTAACTATTATTGGGTTTTAGGGGTTTTAAGTGTTTTTAGGTTTTTAAGGATTATTTAGGGGTTTTAGGGTTTTTAGGATTTTATGTTTTTTTTAAAATTTTCAAGGGATTTAAGTTTTTTTAGTTTTTTCAAGTATTCTTTGTGGGTATTCATGGTTTTTATGGGTTTTTATGTTTTTAGGGTTTTTAGGGATTTTTTTATTTTTATGTGTTTTATGAATATTTAGGGTTTTATGGATTTTAGGGTTTCACGATATTTATGATTTTTATGGTTTTATGGTTTATAAGTGTTTTTAGGTTTTTAATGTTTTTGTTAGGGTCTTCAGGATTTTAGGGGTTTTATGATTTTAGTGATATTTAGGGATTTTTTTGGTATTTTTTTGGTTTTTAGGGTCTTTGATGGTCTTTAGTGTTTTATGGGTTTTTGGGTATTTATGAGTTTTTAGTATTTTTTTAATTTTTTGGGGTTTTTATGTGTTTTAAGGTTTATTTGCTTTCCTTATGGGTTTTCAAGGATTTTAGGTGGTTTAGAGTTTTTTTGGTTTTTAGGTGGTTTTATGTATTTTATGGTTTTTAGGGTTTTATGGATTTTGAAGGATTTTATGGGTTTTAAGGTTTTTGGGATTTTTTTTGGGTTTTTTGAGTTTTTTGAGATTTTATTATATTTAATGATGTTTATATTTTTTAAATTTTTTTAGTAGTTTAACAAGTTTTTATAGTTTTTATTGGTTGAATAGAGTATTTCTAAATTTTATGGGTTTTATGGGTTTTAGGGGTTTAAAGTAATCTTATGGGCTTTTAGGGTTTTTTTGGTATTCACCATTTTTAGGGTTTTTAGGGATTTTATTTTTTTAGGTATTTGTGTTTCTCTTAAATTTTATTATGGGTTTTCTGGTTTTTTTCTTATTTAGTTATTTTTAGGGGAATTTAGGATTTTTATGATTTTTAGTGTTTCTAGTGTTTTTTAAATTTTCTGGAGATTTATGTTTTTTAGGGTATCTAGGTTTTCTTCCGGTTTTTCATTTTTGAGGGGTTTGTAATTTTTTTTGTGATTTTTAAGGATTTTTATGTTTTTATGGGTTTTTAGGGTTTTTATGGATTTTGATGGATTTTAGGGTTTTATGGTTTTTTTGTGTTTTTAAGGGTTTTTTGAATTTTTCTTAGGTTTTAATGTTTTCTAGATATTTTTTATTGTTTTTAGTATTTTAAATGGGTTTTAGATTGGGTTTTAAGAATTTTATGGGGTTTTGGGTTTTTAACGTTTTTATGGTTTTTATTGATTGTAGTGTTTTTATCCTTCTAATGTTTTTTGGGGGGTTTTAAGTGTTTTTAGGTTTTTATGGTTTCCTTAGGGTTTTCAATATTTTTAGGAATTTTTAGGGATTCTTTATGTTTTTTTTATATTTAGTGGTTTTATGTATTTTGAGTGCTTTTAAGGATTTTTATGGTTTTAGTTCTTTTACTAATATTATCTTTTTTAGGTTTTTTAGGGGTTTTAAGTATTTTTAGGTTTTTGAGGTTTTCTTAAGTTTTTTCCGTGTTTTTATGGTTTTAAACATATATATTTTTAGGGATGTATAAGGGTTTTATTCTTTTAGAGTTTTTAGGGTTATTATTGTTTTTTGGGAGGTTTATGATGTTTTTATATATTAATAGTGTTTTTATGGTTTTTTATAGTTTTTAAAAGATTATAGGTTTTAAAATGGTTTTTAGAGTTTTTAGGCATTTTTATGGTTTTTATATGTTTTAGGGGTTTAAATGGTTTTATGGGTTATAGGGGTTTTTATTGGTTTTAGGGATTTTAGGGTTTTATGGTATTTAACATTTTTAGTTATTTTATGGATTTTTATGGTTTATATTTTTTAGGGATTTTGGGGTTTTTTTGGGTTTTTTTGGTTCTTATGGGTTTTAGGGTTTTTTTGGGTTTTATCATTTTTTATTTTTAGGGGTTTTATGTTTTTTTAGGTTTTTAACATTTTTGTAGGGTTTTGGGGATTTTTAACAATTTTAAAAAATTTAGGGATTCATTATGACTGTAATGGGTTTTTAGGGTTCTTAGGGTTTTTTAGGGTTTTATGGTGTTTTATGGTTTATTGGGTTTTTTGGAATTTCAATTATTTTGAGTTTTTGAAGGTTTTCAAAGGGTTTTTTAGGGTTTTGGGGATTTTTTTTCTTTTTTGGGTATTGTTGGGGATTTTTTGATTTAATGGGTTTTAGGGGTTTTAGGTATTTTGAGGATTTTTAGGGTTTCTTTAAGTTTCTTTGTGGTTTTAGGGTTTTTATCATTTGTATGTTTTGAAGGGCTTTAATTTTTTTTAGTTTTTTAGGTTTTCATTGGGGTTTATAGGTATTTTAGGATTTTTTAAATTTTTAGATATTTTTAGGGATTTGAAGGATATATATAGTTTTTAGGGTTTTTAGGGATTTGAGGGTTTTTGGGTTTTCTATGCTTTTAGGGATTTTTTGAGTTTTTAGGGTTTTGAGGTTTTTTTTTATTTTTTAACATGTTTTAGGATTTTAATTTTTTTAGAGGTTTTCACCCTAAAACACCTAAAAACTATAAAATCCACTCAAACCCTTAAAAAACCCTAAAACCCCATAAAAAACCAAAAAACCCACTAAAACCCTTAAAAAAATCAAACCCCAAAAAACATTAAAAAACTCTAAAAGAATTAAAACCCTAAAAAACACAAAAAAAAACAAAAAACCCTCCAAAACTATAAAAACCCTAAATTCCTAAAACCCCAAACAACCCTCAAAATCCCTAAAACCTAAAAAAAATAAAAAAACTAAAAAGACCCTAAAAATAACTAAAAACATAAAAACCCATAAAAACACTGGAAACCGCAATAAAAACATTAAAATATAACAACACATAAATCCTTTTAAAAAGGTATAAACTCTAAGAACCAAGAACATCCATAAAAACACAAAAAACTCTAAAAAGAATAAAAACCCCTAAAACCATTAAAAATCATAAAACCCCTAATAATCCAGTAAAATCATTTAAAACCTTGAAACATAGAAAAATGTTAAAAACTCCAAAAAACCTTAAAACTGTAAAAAAATAAAAAAAATTCCTAATGTCCCAAAAAACCATAAAAACCCCAAAATCCATCAAAATACATAAAAACCCTAAAAACCATAAAAATCCTAAAAAACCACTAAAACCCCATAAAAACATAAAAAACCAAAAAAAAAACCTCATGAACCCTTAGAAAACATTAAAAACCAAAAAAATCATAAAATCCATTAAAAACCTAAGAAATGATAAAACCTCTAAAACCCAAAAAACCCTTAAAAACACTCAAAATTGATAAAAACCCTAAAAACCCTAAAAATAATAAGAAATATCTAAAAATACCAAAAACATATAATATCAAAAAATATAGAAAAAAAATAACAAAACTGTAAAAGCCTAAAAACACTTAAAACCCCTGAAAATCCTAGAAAATGTTAGAAACACTAAAAACACTAAAAACATAAATACCAAAAAAACCCATAAAACAATAAAAAACATTATAACCAATAAATCTATAAATAAATAATAACTCTAAAAACCCTTTAAATCCTTTAAAATAAAAAATACTTTAAGAAAATCAAAAACCATAAAAAATTCAAAAAACGCCTACAAAGCTAAAAAAACCCTAAAACCCTAAATACTATAAAAATCCCTAAAACCCTTAAAAACGCAAAAAAAAATCCTAAAATCATAAAAATACTTTAAAACCTTGAATATCTATAATAAGATCTCAAAACAATTAAAACCATAAAACCCATAAAACCCTAAAAAAACTAAAAACCCAGAAACCCAAAAGAAACCCAAAAACCTCAAAAAACACCTAGAAATAAAAAAACAACCCTTAACAATTATAAAAAATACCTAAAAATACAAAAATATATAAAAAAACTAGAGATCCCAAAAATCCTTGTTTAAACATTAAAAACCTAAACACACTTAAAACCCTTAAAAACATAAAAGCACTAAAACCCCTAAAAGGCCTTAAAAACCCTAAAACCCCTAAAAACTATAAAACCCCAAAACCTTAAATGAATGAAATGGAGAAGTAAGGAGGGAGATTTGGAATCCTAGGAAATTACATGCTAGAACAAGGCCTGAATTCTTATATTTTAATCATTGGAAGATCAAGCAAGAATTAATTAGAATCGGTTGGGCATAAAGAGCTCTTCAGTCTTTTAAATCCTATCATTGCAAATCTAGATGCTCATTATGTGGATATAGATTTTTCTAATATGAGGAGTAACTTTACTAAAGTTTTTAATGTAGGTAAATCATTCTCCTTCTCAGAATTCAATATTCGCTCCCCTATTTGAGTCATTAGGAATGGGAGGATTGTCCATTTCTCTGAAAATCGAGAGGTAGTGGGGGGGGGGGGTGGATTAGCTTGTGTCACATTTCTATTATATAAGGGTTCTAATCCTGAAATGGGAATGGATTTGGTTATTTGGTAACCTTTCAAAGAGAATTTCCTAAGAAAGTGTGCTTTTTGATTTGAAGATGACTGCAATGGAAATGAGATTCTATCACATTGATTTCTCCTATGATGATTACAAAAGGAGAGCTTGGAGCTTCGGCTCAATCACCCTCAATCTAGACCTTCTTCGAATCTAGGATAGGGATCATAACTTTTAACCCTATATCATGAAGAACACATTTACATAGGACTAGATCCACATCTACAAACTTAATTGGATTTATCGGAAACCTCAAATTCATGGTGATATCACTTCCTCAGTTGGATTCCCTATCTTAATTGACTGAAAAATGGATAATCCTACATTTGGACATTATGATAGGGTTCTCATTGAAGTTTTTTTAAAGCACCATAATTGAGGAGGTGGTTCTTACTATAATAGATGATAGTCTCACCCTCAAAATACACTATAAAAAGCCTAGTTTATATAGAAACAACAATTTCATTGGTAACACACTTATTGAATATAGAAGGATCAAGGTCTATTGTGTTTTTAATTTACATGGTCATGTGGAGGGCTCCTGTTAGAGGAATAAAATAAAGGAAAAGTTAAGGTTCATTCTAATACATTTCCCCTAGAAATTAAATTACCGTAGAGTCTTCCATCAAGGATCACCATTAATCAAGGACCTACCCCCTCTGATTTAGCCTATCATTGGTCTATCACTACCCCTTAATAACGAAGTTACCTCGTAGGGCCTAGTATTTGAGGTTCACCCCCATCCATCCGAGTTTGATCCCATGAAATCAGGGATGTTCTCCCTAGACAAGGATGAGGTGGGACTACACAAGTATTCTACTTATTCTTTGTCTCATATCCCTGATAGAGCTGATTCTATACTTGTGCTTGATGTTTCTGATCAAACTGAGTTGTTTCATTATAACCCCTTATAGGTTGAGGAGACCACCCCATATACTTCATCACATACTTAGAGGTTTATTCAGGATCCAACTCGAATTTTACTATCATAGGAAAATGACCACTCTAATGCCCATATTATTCTGTACATACCCCCTCACACTGGAGAATGTGTTCAGAATAAAAATGCCAGAATTTTTTATCTATCTCCCAATGAAAAACTCTCTCACCCTGACACTATGGGTATTTTTCCTATTTTGAATGATTCATAGGCCTATGTGACTCATTCTGGGAATGATGAGACACAAGATCATGATGAAAAGCTCCTAAATAAGTAGGATTCCAACACCCCTACACATGATGCTACTAGACAATGGGTTCCTAACGGTGTACAGTTGGGTGATGCGAATTATCCTGAGGAAGAATAGATGGGTGATAGGATTCAAACCCACTCTCACTACAACAAATACCCCTTTTATCAGTGCTAAAAATGGCCTTTAACAATGCTAGAAAAGCATTGTTAAAGTCAGCGAAGATAAAGGGGGTCCCCTTTATCAGTGCTCTGAAAAGCGCTGATAAAAGGGTCCTTTATCAGTGCTCTATTTTTAGTGCTAATGAAGGACCCCTTTTATCAGTGCTTTTTTTAGCGCTGATAAAGGTTAAAAAAATAAAAAAAATTAAAAAAAATTAAAAAAATCCTTCCAATCGGGGGGGCTTTTATAGCGCTTGAGCCCTGCTTTTACAGTGCTTTTCTGCCCCACTCTAGCACCTGGATGCACCCCTCCACCATTTATCAGCACTATCCCCCACCCTTAATCAACGATAGCCCCCAGAATCACCCATGTGCGCCCGTCCCTACTTCCACCCGGATTTATCTCAAGACCTCCCCCTGCGCGCCTGAAGCCTTTTCCACTCCCCTATATTGATTTGTTGTCCTATTAGTGATATATCTATTTATATATATATATATAGTTTTATTTATTCGTATAGTAATATATATATATATATATATTAATATATATAGTTATATTAATATATATATACAGTTATATTAATATATATATATTTATTATGATATTAATATTAATATTTATAGTTATATTAATATATATATGTAGTTATATTAATATATATATATAGTTAGATTAATATATATGTATATAAATATTCATATATTTTTATTTTAAATAAAATTGATATTAGTTATAATTTAGATAAAGCTAGTATATATTATATGTAAATATATTTTATTATTTATATTTATAATTAAATTTTTATGTGTGAATATATAAAAAATATGTATATATAGTAATATATTTTATTATAAATAGAAGTACGTTATAAAAAAGATAAAATTTCAAACACGTAATATCAATATGAATGTAATACCTTGGAATAAATTCAGTCCCAACCTAAAATAGCCAATAATACCACCCTAAATGAGGCTAAAAATCCACAAAATGTTAAAAAAAATCGAGGTATCCTGACTAAAAACTTAGTTTTGGAGTCCATATGGGCCTTTTTTTCCTCTACAAATGTGACACAGGCTTTACCTTGGTCATAGGGGTGTAGATTTTGACGCACGCTTCGATTCGATGTGTGGCAGAGCTCAAACGGACACCTGGATCAGAAGTTATGACTGTTTGAAGTTCGAGTTGCATTTTCAACATAATTTGGATCTTTTTTTAATTTTATTTTTATTTTTTTAGCCTTAAAATTGTTATTAAATTACTATTAGTCCATAATAATTAGCAAATTATTAATTAAAAACATTTTTTAAATTTTTTTATAAGCCATTTTCACTAAATATCTTATATATTAAGTATATTAAGTATAAATGTATATTTATACTTATCTAAAATATATTTAAAAATTATATATTATATTTATATTAATATAACTATATTTATATATTTTTTTTAATTTTTTTTGAAGTCGACCATTTATCTGTGCTTTTAAAAAAAGCACTGATAAAGGCCCCCTGTTATCAGCGCTCTTAAAAAAGGGAAGATAAAGGGGGTCCCTTTATCAGCGCTAAAAAAAGAGATGATAAAGGGGTACCTTTATCAATGCTAAAAAAAGAACCAATAAAGAGGTACTTTTATCAGCGCTTTTTTTAGCACTGATAAAGGTACCCCCTTTACAGCACTTTTTCGTTAGCACTGATAAAGGTTGGCGCTGGGAAAAACTGTTTTTGTGGTATTGTCTAATCCAGTCAGGGACACACCTCCCCATATACAAGGTGTTTCTTCCCATGGACATGTTATCAATTCCAGCAATCAAAATTTCAGTTTGGACGTCTCATAAAGCCCCCCTTTGATCCTGAGAATGTTTTCCCATTTTCTGACACTCTAGACTCAAAAATTTGATATAAAGGTTCAAACACATGAAAGATAATCTCTATAATTGTGTTCTTTCTCTTTCACAATGGTACAATCAGATAAGGTTTCCAGGAATAAATCAGGGGAAGATGCACCTAAAAAGGGTATAAAATCTATTACTAAGTTCACCCCACTTAGTGGTAGATACATGGATGAGGAAAATGAAGATAACTAGCCTCATGATGACGATATTCAGAGGGTGAAGTATAAGCCACATCCCACTCAAAATCTATTTAGAAGGCCTAAAAAGAAAGTAAAGAAGGGGAAAGGGAAGGGTAGCAACCCATCCACTAAGACAACAAATTATCACCAACTCCAATCCAGGGGAAAACTCAACCCCCATTAAATGATGATATTGTACTAGCATTTCCATGGGATTGGGTACACACCCATAACTACAGACCTTAGGCATTTTCTCACCACCAACATGCCAATGCTAGTTGTAATTTTTGAACCTATGATGATCTTTCGTAATTGGAAGATCTTTAATCGGTAAACCCTTGGATAATCTCTTGCCTCTCATAATAGTATTGAGAATGTTGAAACCTTTTGGGTTTTGAATCATTTTGACATTGATTTCCTCTCATATCATATGAGCTCTCAAATCATCATTCTCTTAGTTCACTTTCATGGTGCTACTTTCAACCTCTTCTTTGTCTATGATTCCTTTCAATACATAAGTATAAGGGTGGTCTGGAGGAAACCAGTTCAATTGAGTGAGAATATGGATCATATCTGGGCTATTATTGGAGGATTTAACACCATCCTTAAACTAGATGAAAATTATGGGCCAAACATTTCCAGAGGTGTTGCAGAATAATTCTTCTACTGACATCATCATTGAAACTTCACTAAAGATCTGATAGCTAGAGAAGAGTTGAAAATGGTTAGGTTCACTATCAATGGAAGGTATGTGATTAAGATTATCAGATTAGTTTCCCAGATCAATGACAGGAGTTTCCCCATCCATTTTTCTCGGTTCACCCTTCTCAAATTCAACTCAAATCATACCCTTCAAACTCAATAATGCATGGCTCATGATAATTGGATATAGAGAAGTTATAATCAATGTATGGAACAACACTTTCCTTGGAAGTCCCCTCTTTAACGTATCCTCTATGATAAAAAAATTAGGGTCTTCTTAGGGAATGGAGAAAGGGCTCGTTTTACAGATCAGATAGGGATATTAAAGCTGTTGAACTTTAGCTTGTTTATTTCCAGGATTATAACCAGAAGCTTCCCGCTCCTTCCCATGATGAACTTGAGATTAATTCCAAGATGGATTATCTTCTTATCCTCAAAGAAAGGAGAAAAAAGTAATTTTAATGTGAATTGGATAAAATATGGAGATAGTAACTCTTTGTTCTTTAATCGCTTTCACAAATTGAAATAGATCAAGAATGGACTAACAACCATTCGTGTTAATGATTCCCTCCGCACATCTAAGATTAAAATTTCAAATTTTGTGGTGGACCATTTCAAAATGATCTAAAATGGTTATGATAATTATTCCTCTATTACACTCATCAATTTCATTTTTTAGTGTATTTAGGCCCACTAGAATGGGGCCTTAACTGGACACCATCTGAAGAGGAAGTTAGGTATGCCATGTTATCCATAAACATGGAAAGAATTTCAGGCCTAGATGGTTTCAGAAAAAAATTATTCATGTTATACTGGGATATCATGCATGCTGAGATTACTCTTAAAATCATAGAATTCTTACTCTTGAGCTGAATCCCTCATGGGATCAACTATAACTTTATTGATATGATTACAGTGATTTAAAATAATGTTTATATAATGGAATTTCATGCTAATTCTATTGGTAACGCCATCCCAAATATCATCAGCAAAATTTTGAACACATAGATTGGGTATATAGAAAGAAACATCATCTCCCCAAACAATTTTGGGTTTATACTCAAGAGGAACATACAAAACTACATCCATACTTATTTATAATGTATTAACATTATACTAAAATAATCCAAGCATTCAAACATTTCCCTCAAACCGGATATATCAAAATCCTTTAACACTATAAAGTGGAGATTCATCTTTAATTTTCTTAAATGGTACATATTCTACAACACTATCATTAATTTAATTACCACTAATCTCTAAAGTTTTAGGATGTAGGTCCTCATTAATTCTTATCCAAAGATATTATTTAAATGACCACATGGTGTCAGAAAAGGAGATACTCTCTCAGGTCTCAACTTTTATATCGCCGAAGACTATTTGAGCTGCTACATTAGAGATCATGTGCATGTTGGTCTTTACTGACTGATCAAATAAGATTGGGATTTTTACTTTCTAACACAACTTATGTATATTGATTACATCCTCCTTTTTGGACAGGCCAGCAAGGAAACTCTTTATTACATCAAAAGACTTTTTTATCACTATGAATGAGTGGAAGGGCAATCCATCGGCTGGAGTAATTCCTTCATTCTCTTTGGAAAATGTATTTCCACCTCCAGAAAATTCAGGAAAGCCAGATCACTTGGTGTGAAAAGGGGATATTTATGCTTCAAGTATATGAGAATTCTTATTTTCTGGGGGAAAGTTAGAGGCTTCTCTCTTGAGATAATCTCAATCATTATTACTAATCATTTGTATAAGTGGAAGAGGAAAATATTACCCCTAATAGGAATGGTATGCCTCATTAACTCTGCCACCACCTCAATTTTTTCATTGCTATTCTATCTACAAATGGATCATCAACATCATTAAAATATATAGGTTAAAATCATAATCTTTGACTAAACTACATGCATTGATTAAAGGAAATTGGTTTTTGTGGCCTAGAAGCACTGCTCTAAACCGATTGACATGGGTGTCCCTGGAATAAAGGATCTTAGAAAATTAGATGAAGCAGTCCTTGAAAATTTCTCTTGGAACCTACTCACATCACAAGATGGAGGACTATATTTCATGAAGGATAGATTTAATCACAAACTTCACAGTGGCTATTTAGGCTATCTTCCATCCTATATATGGTTTGATAACAAATTATTATTCCATGAAATAATTTCCTACTCAAAATGTCATGTCTTGAGGAACTAAAATTTTAACTTTTAAACTAAAAACTAGTTAGATATCCTACTTACTAACATGGTAATACCTCCAGAAAATAGACAACACATTTTTATTGGTGATATTAACCAATGACTTAAAGAGTTTTAGGAATTTCTTCTAGCCCACAAGACTCAGGAAGTTCAATAACAAATTTATTTTGATACAGATACCCTAATCTAGAAATCAAATCTGATCGGGCAGCTCAACACCAGATAATTCTACAAGCAAAAGTGCCTTAAAGTCACAATTGTCCCTTCTTGGCTCTCCAAATTCAAGAAACCTTCCATCCCTCCTTCTAAAAAATTGTTGATGTGTAAAATATGGAGGAATAGGTTACCAATTCATGAGAATCTGATAGAATAAAAATCCAGTTGTCCTCTACATGTCATCTTTTGCTATAGTATGAGGAGAACGAGCTACATCTCTTTGTTCATTGTAGGTTCTCAGCCAAAATTTGGAAACATCTACAAGATCTGTTTGGGATTTCTCTCAATCTGTACAACTTCCAAAATCAGAGTGCAGAACTACTTCAATGTATTTCTTCACTATTTCTTAGTGGGAAGCTTTAGAATTTTTTTCTAGTTGCCTCATCCACCCTCATTGCACATTTATGGGATTCCCAAAATGAAAAATCCTTTGATAATAAGATGGTATCCTTTCATGAAGGATTTGTGATCATTTATAAAAAAATTAATGTGGAAGAAGACATAAAAATCGGTTCAATGGATAATGACATAAACAATTTGATTATCTTGCATATACTTGGTGTTTCTATCAGGTGTAAAAAACCATTGACTTTGATGTTTATCTGGTGGATTCCCCCACTTCCATCATGGATAAAAGTCATCGTGGGTAGCGCTTCTTCTGGTGCACCTAGTCCCACGGGATGTGGTGGTGTTTAACAAACTTATAAAGGCTTTATTGAAGGATTCTTATATATATTTATTGGGAGGGGAAGTTATTTTTAGGTGGATATTTGGGGTTTGATTAAGGATGTCAACTTTGGAGAAAAATTTTGGTGGAAGCACCATTGGATTGAATCTGAGTCAATCTTGGCAGTGGAGGCCCTAAAAAACCAATCAAGGAGAGTTTCATGGATACTTCTACTATAATGGATTGAATGTATCAATATCTCCCATGACCTTAATCTAAATGTCACTCATATATTTTGGGATTAAAATATGGTGGTGGATGTTCTCTCAAAGAAAATTATTGAAAAAATGATGTCAATATAGTCCTTTTTCACCCCAGATTTCTATGCGTCCTATGTGCACTCAAATATGATGGGCGATCTTCAATCCAACTCTTGTAAACCCTTCTTCTAATTCTTTGAACTTAATTTTGTTAACAAATTTCTGGGGACTGAGCATGCTGGGTCTTGAGACTTCTTTTCCCTAAAAACCTTAAACACTAATAAAAACCTGAAAACCCGCTAAAAATTTCAAAAAACACATTAAAACCCTAAGAACGCTAAAACCTCTAAAAACCCATAAAACCCCTAAAAATATCAAAAAAAAATATAAAACCCCTAAAAACAATAAAAATACAATAAAACCCCTCAAAATCACAAAAAATCGAAAAAGACCATAAATCCTAAAAATCCCTAAAAAATACCTATGAACATAAAAAACCCTAAAAACCTGAATTTACCTATGAAAACATTAATATATATATATATATATATATATATATATATATAACCTACAAAACCTAAAAACCATAAAAACCCCTTAAAACCCTAAAACCTCTAAAACTATAAAAACCATTAAAAACCCTAAAACCATAATAACCATAGAAACCCATAAAACCAAAAAAACAAAACAAATATTACAACTATTTAAACCCCAACAATCATTAAAGACTCTAATAAACATTAAAACCCTAAAAACTCAAAAAACCCAAAAATTAAAAAAAACTATAAAAACCCACAAAATCCCCAAAACACCTAAAAACCCTTAAAAATATAAAAAAACCCCTAAAAATACATTAAAATGTAATAAACACTTAAAATCATAAAAATTTAAGAAAAAAATAAAACCATAAAACACATTGAACCCCTAAAATCCTCAAAAATGTTAAAACCCGTAAAAACCCATAAAAACCCTAAAAACAAGAAATGCCCCATATAAACATTTAAGAACAAAAAAATCGATAAAAACAGTAAAACACAACTCTAAAACCCATTTAAACCCATAAGAATGTCAATAAATCTAAAATCATTAAAAACCATTAAAAAATAGAAATCCCATAAAACCCCAAAATAAAAACATAAAAACCCAAAAAACCCCTAATAAAACCTGAAAAAATCAAGTTCCCTAAAAACTATAAAAACCATAAAAATCATAACAAATCACTAAAAATCATTAAAAACATAAATCCCATAAAACCATGAAAATCTATATATAAAACCCTAAAAAACTAAAAACCTAAAAACTCTTAAAACCTCAAAAAAATTTCAAAACACAAAAACCCTAAAAAAATAATAAATACTATAAAACCCACCAAAAACCCTAAAATCCTGGAAAAAACCTAAATAACCATAAAAACCCAAAAATAAATAAAAACAATAAAAAAAATTAAATCCATGAAAACAATAAAAACTTTAAAAAATTCTTCAAACATTAGAAAATATCAAAAAAAAATTAGAAGCCCCAAAAAACCAAAAAACCACTAAAATTCCAAAAAACCCAAAAAAATCCTTAAAAACCCAAAAAAACCCAAAATAAGCCCATAAAATTACTAAAAAATTCCCTTAAAACCCCCAAAAACATAAAAATTCATATAACCCTTGAAAACTGTAAGAAGACACTAAAAAAATTAAAACACTAAAACCCCTAAAACCAAAAAATATACTAAAAACCATAAAATACCTAAAACCCTAAAAACTATCAAGATCCATAAAAATCCTAAAAAACCCCAAAAATCCTAAAAAATCCACAAAACCACTAAAAATGTAAAAACCCCTTAAAACCTTAAAAAACCCCAATAAAAATTGAAAACATAAAAAACACATAAAACTCCGAAAAACCCTGTAAAATGATAAAACACCTAAAAGTACTTAGAACACTAAATCTCTAAAAAAACCATAAACCCCCCCCCCCCAACAAAAATCATAAAAACCCTAAAACCCCATAAACCACTATAAACTCTAAAAAACCATTATACCACTGAAAACATTAAAAATAATTAAAAACTATAAAACCCTAAATACTCAATAAAACCTAAAAACCCATAATACTACAAAAACCCTAAGATAGTGGCTGGGGGCTTCTTCTGCTCGACTTGCTGCAAGTTAGGCCACACTGCATCTGTGTGCCGACGTGGAAGAGGCCCCTCTATGCTTGTCCCGCCTGTTGTGGCTCCATCACCATGTGCTAAGATAGTGGTCAAGGGCTCACCCAATATGGGAGTTTTGGCTCCAGATACTAGTGTGGCTAAATACCCTACGAGTCATGCTTCTTCTGAGGAACAGGAGGCTATCGCGGTTGGGGATGTTTTGATGCAGGTTGATGGAGGGGGTAAGGCTCAAGTGGAGGCCTATGCCAAGGAGGTTTCTATGTACTTTTCAACTGGGATTGAGAGGACTCTTGTTGAGGGGGTGGAATCCACTCCTGGTTTGGGTTCTGGACCACTGAAATCACAGATTGTGCATGATATTCCTCCGGTTGCGCTTGGGAAAATGACCATCCATTGCCAACCGGAACCCAAGGTACATGATATCTGCAAGCGCTTGAGGAGTGATCTACAGCTTCTGAATGCTGGAAGTTCTCTTGGCATGGAGTCCTCTGCTGGGCTGGAGCTTGAGGAGAAGCTGCAGGGGCCTCTGGACAATGCGGGAGGCGAGATGTCGGCTGAACAGATACATAATAAGGTGCAGGCCGATGCTGCTGGGCATGGTGGAGGGAGCGTGTCCCAGAACCCTCTAGTGGCTGATGCTGGGAGTGCAATTTCTCCTTCTCAGGTGCTGGATAATGTGCCTACTACTGGGCAGGGGGAGGGAGTGTGGAGCACATTTTTAGTGAAATCGAGATGATTTTGAGAACTTTTGTTAGCTTTGATAATGCCGGTGAACGAGAGCATAAGGCGAGGGCCGATCTGAAGACTGAGAATGGTGTGAATGCTGCCCAGGTTGAGGGTAATGGGGGTATCCTCACCAGGTCTTTGATGAATGCTTCGGAATCCTTTGAACCTGTTCCGATCACAGTGGATGCTTCGGAGGTGCTCATTTCCTTCGGAGCAAATGATGTTAATTTGGTTGAAGATGTGATGATTAGGGATAGTGTGGATGAGAACTCCAAACTTTTGGTTACGAAAGACCTAGATTTGCAGTGTTCTCTTTTGCAGGAGGGAATGGAATCCGAGTGCTCGATGCTCTGGGAGAGTGGCTCGGTTGATGGATCTAGGATGAAATCCAACATGGCCCAGATTTTATAGGACAAGGCCATACTCGCTGGGAAAGAGAATTTTCCTGGGGGCCTATCCAGGGAGTGTTTTCCACCTCCCACCTCTTGTTTTCTCAACCAGGAGGACTCTGTTATACCTGTCCAAGGGAATCATTGTGATCATTGCACCTCTTCTATGAAAGTAAGGTGGCCAAGGAAGGACTACTCTTCCATTCCAAGAACAGTTTCTACACGGGCTTCCAGCAAGGCTTTGAATAACTCCTCTGGTAAGGCAGGGCGGTCTGTTAAAAAGCAGTTGAATGTGGAGCAGGTGAAGTTAAGGGAGTACTACACCAACTTTTTGAAGCAGTATGATTCTTCGGAATGGGAGTCAGCAGACACTGATGCGGCCTCTGGCTATGGTGCCGAGGGAGACCCCCCTGGTGCAGATTATGATGATGATGGTGGAGATGGCTGGTAGACCCTGTGCTGGATGCTGGTTGCGGGTTGGCTGGGAGATGTTGTTGGCTTTGCTTTTGGTTTTCTTTCTTTTCTCATTTTGTGTGTCTTTTTTATTTTATTTTCTTTTGTGTGTGTTGTGAGGGGTTTTCGAGTGTGGGTCGTTTGACCCCTCCCCTCCCTTGTCTATTGTGTCTCTTTTTCTTTAGTAATAAATTTGGGGGGGGGGGGGGAATAGCCCAACCCTCGAATCTTCCTTGCCCCAATAAAATCATTAAAATTCCTAAAAACCATTAAAATCCTAAAAAATCCCTAAAAATTTAATACTTCTAAAAACCCTAAAAATTCCTAATAAAACCATAAAAACCAAAAACCATTTAAAATCCCTAAAAAAATAAAAACACAAAATCACTAAGGAACACTGAAAGACTATAAAACCTTAAAAACCAATAAAACCATAAAACCCCTAAAACCCATAAAAATCCATAAAAACATTAAAAATACATAAAAACCCATAAAACCACTAAAAACTCAAAAATCCCTTTAAACCCATAAAAAAAATAAAACTTTATAAAAAAATAAAACACTAAAAATTTAAAAAAGCCTCTATAAACTGGATAATACCATAAAATCCAATAAAACCTTAAAAACTATAAAAACCCTAAAAATCCCTGAAATCCCTAAAAACCATAAAAACCATACAAAGCCCTAGAAATCCCTAAAAACATAAAAAAAACCTTGAAACCCCCTATGAAATCCTTAAAAACATAAAAATACTTAAAACCCCTAAAAACCTATTAAATGATAAAAACTATTAAAACCCCTAAAACTACAAAAACCATAAAAACCCCTAAAAACATTTAACTACCCAAAATTCCAAAAAAACCCCAAAACCAATAAAATCACTAAAACTTTAAAAACTCTAAACACGTTAAAAGACTCTAAAATCTATGGAAAATCAAAAAAAAAATCATAAAAATTCAAAATAAACATAAAAAACTAAGAAACAATAAAAACCTTCAAAATCCATAAAATCCCTAAAAACATTAAAATTCTAAAAAATTCCTAAAAATACCTAAAAACATAAAAACCCTGAAAATTATGGCTAAATCGTTAAAACCCTAAGAACAATTATAACCCATAAAAACCCTAAAAATGATAAAAAATAAAAAAAACTAAATCCCATAAAAACGAACAAAAACTTTAAAAACATTAAAACCACATAAAACATATAAAACCACTAAAAATATAAAAAACCATAAGATCCCTACAAATTTTAAAAACTCCAAAAACCCATAAAAACCATAAAAATTTTAAAAAACCTCAAAACACATAAGATCTGTAAAACCCAAAAAACCCCAAAAAAACATTAAAACATCAAAAATCCATAAAAATTCTAAAAAACCTAAAAAACCCAAATTCCATGAAAATCCCTAAAAACCATAAAAACCTAGAAACACTTAAAACCTTGAAAAACTAAAAAAACAAAATATAATATAAAAATAAAAAAAACAAAAACCAAAAATTCCACAAAACCACCAAAATCATTAAAAAACCCTAAAATCTCATAAAAACCCTAAAACCCCACTAAAACTCTAAAATCCTTTTAAACAATTAAAAAAGTAAAAAAAACACTAAAAAGATTTGAAAACCTTAAAACCCCCTAAAACCCAAATTAACCTTAATACACTGAAAAACCTAAAAACAGTAAAACCTCCCAAAATCCTTAAAGCCCATAAAACCATAAAAACATATAATATCCCTAAAATAAGAAAAAATATAAAAATTAAAAACCCATAAAATACCTCAAAAAACCAGATGTCCCTAAAACACTTCAAACACCTAAAATACCTAAAAAATGTTAAAATCCCTAAAATCCGTAAAAACTATAAAAACCCCTAAAAACCATAATAACCCCCAAAACCACGAAAACCCACTAAAATTTCTAAATAATATCTAAAAACCTAAAATCCATATAAATTTATAAAAATACTTAAATACACCAAAAAACATGAGAAAACCCCAAAATCCCCCAAAACTATATAAACCATAAAAACCATAAAATACCATAAAAACCCTAAAAACCTAAAAACCCTAAAACCCATAAGATCTAAAAAATAAATTAAAATATATAAAAACATAAAAAACCATAAAAAACTTAAAACCACTAATAAAACCTTAAAAACAATTAAAATCCCCAAAAGACCTCAAAAATGAAAAAATCTCTAAGAATCTTAAAAAACCCTAAACACGATTAAGCCCATAAAAACATTAAAAACATTAAAACTAATAAAATCATTAAAAACCACTAAAAACCATAAACCCCTTTAAATCCCTAAATTTTTTAAATAATTATAAAAACATTAAAACCCTAAAACCCCTAAAACCCCTAAAATCCCTAAAAACAAAATAAAACCTAAAAACACAAAAAACCTTAAAATCCTGAAACACACTAAAAACCATAAAAAAACCTAAAAAACCATAAAAAGTAAAAAATCAATAAAAACACCTAAAACCCATAAGAAATTATTAAAATACTAAAAAACATAAAATCTCCTAAAAACATAAAAAAACTAAAACCCATAAAAACTCAAAAAAACACAAAAAAAAACCAAAAAAACCCAGAAAAACCGTAAATGCCTAAAAACCAATAATAACCATAAAAACAAATAAGAACTATAAAAAACATTTAAAAACACAAATACATTAAAAACATTTAAATCCATACAAAACCAAAACAACTCAAAAAAACCATAAACCCCAAAAACCCAAAAAACCCCTAAAACCGATTAAAATCCATAAAATCCCTAAAAATGATACAAACTATAAAAATCCATAAAATTCCCTAAAAATATCTAAAAATATTAAAAAACATAAAATCATGAAAACCAAAAAAAAACATAAAATCCAAAAAATTATATTTAACCCTTAAAACCCTAAAAATTATAAAAACCCAAAAAACATAGAATCCAAAAAAATCCCATAAAACCCTAAAAACACTAATATATATAATAAACCTTTAAACCCCTAAGAATGTTAGAAACTATAAGAAATGTGAAAAACCCTAAAAACCCAAAAAAATCCCTAAACTCCCAAATAATGTTAAAAACCATAAATATCTTAAAAACACTAAAACCCCTCAAAATCCCTAAAAACCCAAAAAACTCATAAAAATCCTAAAAAATCCCCAAAAATCCCTAAAAATGTAAAAACCTGTAGAAACCCTATAAAACACTAATAGAACCTTAAAAAAATAATAACACTTTAAAAAAATAAAAATCCTATAAACCCTAAAAACCCTCAAATCCATAAAAACCCTAAAAACCCATAAAAACCATGAAAATCCCTATTAATTTAAAAACCCCTAAAAAACTAGAAAACCCATAACAATTCCTTAAAAAACTAAAAACCCTTTAATCCCTAAAAACGTAAAATTATAAAAACCCAAAAAACCCTAAAAGACCATAAAACCCTAAAAACCCTAAAAACAATAAAAACCAAAAAAACCATAAAATATATAATAAACCTAAAAACTCATAAAAACCCTAAAAATAACTAAAAACTATAAAAACATTTTAAACCCCCAAAATGTAAAAAACTCAAAAAAATCTCAAACCCCTAAATATTATAAAAATCCTAAAACCCTAAAAAAAACATAAAACCCCTAAAATTTATAAAACCCTCCAAAACCCCTCAAAATCCCTAACACCCAAAAAAAATACTAAATACGACATAAAAACACACAAAAAAGTAAAAACCCAAAAAACCGAAAAACCATACGAAACACAAATAAACCTTAAAATCCTAAAAACAAATATAAATACAAGAAATATAAAAATTGATAAAAACCCTTAAAAACCTAAGAAAACCCTAAAAACATTAAAAAACCCTAAAAACATAAAAACCCGAAAAACCAATAAAACTATAAAAACCATTTAAATCCCTAAAAACCTTTAAAAACTCTAAAAACCTTAGAAACCCTAAAAAAAATAAAAAAACCAATAACCCAAAAAAATAAAAGCACACAACCCCCTGAAACCCTCAAAATCCTAAAAACCCCTAAAACCCGTAAAAATCCAAAAAATCCCTAAAATATATAAAAATGTAAAAAAAATCTTAGAAAACCTTAAAAACTATAAAATAACTTTAAACCTATAAAATCCTAAAACATAAAAAACCATAAAAAACCCTAAAACCTTTAAATCCCTCAAAATCCCTAAAACCCCTAAAAATATATAAAAATCCTAAAAACCCATAAAAGTACCTAAAAATGTAAAAAAACACTAAAAGACCCTAAGAAAACCTTAAACCCTAAAAATAATTTAAACCCTTTAAAACCTATAAAATGATAAAAACCCAAAACGGCCCTAAAACACTAAAACCCCATAAAACTCCTAAAAACATTTAAATCACCTAAAATCCAATAAACCCCTAAAATACCACTATTAACTCTAAAAACCCTTTAAACCCCAAAAAAATTTAAAAACTCAAAAAAATTAAAACCCCTAAAAAATAAAAAAACCCCAAAAAACCCTTAAAAACAATAAAAATCCTAGAACCCTAAAAAACCTTAAAATCACTCAATATCCCTAAAAACCAAAAAAATAGATAAAAACAATAAAATATATAAAAATATCCCTAAAATGTAAAAAACCCTAAAACCCTTGAAAACCCTATGAATACCATGAAAACCTAAAAATATTTAAAACCCATAAAAAACTAAAAAACATAAAAACCCTAAAACCTTTAAAACCCCCAAAAAAATCCCTAAAAAATCTAATACCCTCAAAATAATTAAAAACACAAAAAATAATAAAATCTATTAAAAATGTTAAAACCCTCAAAACCCCTCCCCCAAATATATATTTTTTATATTTTCCAATAAACACGCTTTAATATTGATTCAGAATACCTAAAAATCTGAAAAATAAATCAAAACAAGTACACTATAAAAAGAAAAACTATCACATACCACAAACAAACAAAAACTATTCAACACCACCGACTATCAAAAATTATTAGAAAAAACAATCACAAACTGCCATAGCACCTCAGCCCCAATAATGATTTGGATCGATGGTCAAAATTAAAATTCAAATATAAAATGAACTGCCTCTGACAAACCATGCCTCGTACCATGAGATCCTTCGTGATATTTGAAACCTATTACATAATCACTACAATTGACACTTCTAAATCTGGGAAACCAGACCAGCAGTGATGATGATCCAAACCATAGTAAATCCACTGAATCCCGTCGAATTCCAGGAAGAACTACCTCCAACAATGCTTACATAATTACTAGTCTAATGAATACCAGTGATTCAAAACACTAAAGTGGTGGAGTATACACATGGCGTACCTCCTTGAGCCCATCGACCACTTGAACATCACATATCAAATCCATAAGAATCCCTAAAAACCATAAATATCCTAAAATCCTTGAAAACATTCAAAACCCCTTGAATGCATAAAACCCTAAAAATCTATAAAAGTAAATTAAAGGCTCTTAAAATCTCTAAAATCATAAAAACCCTTAAAACCCCTAAAACCCATAAAAAAATCTATGAAAACCATAAAACCTGAAAAAAACTAAAACCATAAAAAACCAAAAAAATAAAGATAAAACCCCTAAAAACTAAAAAAATCACTAAAACCCACCACTAAAATCATCAAAACCCCTAAAGACCCACAATAACCCTAAAACCTACTAAAATCTCTAAATACCATTAAACCACTAAAATCTTAAGAAACTCTAAAAATATTATAAACCTAATACTACTCAGAAAAAAACCCACAAGAAACCATAAAGCCCTGAACACTCTAAAAAATCCACAAAATACTCATAATCCATAAAACCCATAAAAATGAGTAAAATCCCAAAAATGTTAAAGACTCTAAAAACCTATAAAAACTCAAAGAAAACCTTAAAACCCCAAAAAACCACTTAAAACCACAGAAAACTATGAAAACCCATAAACCCCTCAAAAATCCATTAAATCCCTAAAAATCCTTAAAAAACTAAAAGGCCCTAAAAATGCCAAAAAAGGTAAAAACTATAAAAACAATGTAAAACCTTAAGAGATTCTAAAAAACATAAAAACAATTAAAACCCCAAAAAACCAAAAAAATGAGAAAAAACTATAAACACCCATAAAATCATAGAATAACCTAAAACCACATAAAAACCGTAAAACCATTAAAAAATAAAAAACTCTTTAAACCCCTAAAATGTTGAAAAGCTCTAAAAAACCATAAAACCCCAACATCCTAACCCCCCCTAAATACTAAAAAATCCATAAAACCCCTAAAAACACAAAAAAAACCTAAAACCCCCCAATGATTCCTAAAACCCTAAAAGCCATAAAAATCCTAAAAACCCCTAAAATTATATATAAATATAAAGAACCCTAAAGAACCTAAAAAACTAATAAAACCATAAAAAATTTAAAACAGAGAAAAATCCTAAAATCCTTAAAACACTAAAAATCCTAAAAATCATAAAAACCACTAAAACCATGAAAACCCTAAAAACACATAAATATACTAAACCCAATATAAAAATCAAAAATCCCTTTAAAACCCTAAAAATGTTAAGTACACTAAAACCCATAAAAACCCAAAAAACTATAAAAACCTCCACAAAAAACCCCTAAAAACCTAAAAAACCATAATATCCTAAAATCCATTAAACTATCAAAACCCCCAAAAAAACCTAAAACCCTAGAAAACCATAAAAACCATAATGAAATCCCTAAAAATACCTAAGAACATAAAAAACTAAAATCCTTGAAAACCCCTAATAGAACCCTAAAATACAAAAAACACTTTAAACCCCTAAAATATAAAAAATTCTACAACGATAAAAATTCCTAAAAAAACCTAAAAAAATAAAACACCCAAAAAAACTCAAAAGCCCTAAAAACACATAAACAACCTAAAACCCACTAAAAACTCTAAAAATCCTTTAAACACCTAATTTTTTTTTAAACACTAAAAAAAATAAAAACCCAAAAATGCTCAAAAAAACCTAAAATCCCAAAAACCCATAAATACCCTAAGAACATAAAAAACCCTAAATACCCGTAAAACCCAAAAATTCGATGAAAATATTAAAAACACATAAAAAACCAAAACAAATCCATAAAAAATAACAAAAAAAAATAAAAAACTATAAAACCATGAAAACCCCTAATAAAACCTTAAAAAATTAAAAACACACAAAACCCCTCAAAACGAAAAAATTATTAAAACCCTAAAACCCGTAAAACCCCTAAACAAATTTAAAACCCCATAAAAAATAAAAAAAGAACAAAAACTCTAGAGTCCCTTTAAACCCATAAAAACATTAAAAAACTATAAAAACCGTAAAACCATAATAATTTAAAAAAAATCCCTAAAACCCCAAAAATCAGTAATCCCCAAAAAACTCGAAAACCCCACAAAATCCTTAAAAACACTAAATAACATAAAATCCTAAAAAATACCTAAAAATAGAAAAAAAAAATTATAAAAACTCTAAAAAATATGAAAAATATACAAAAACCATAAATCCAAAAAAAATAACACCCCTAACAAACCTAAAAAATGATAAAAACATTAAATCCCCTAATACCCTAAAAATCATAAAAAACCTAAAAACCCTATAAATAATAAAAACCCTAGGAACTGATATAAAGCATAAAAATACACTATAAACTATAATAAACCTTTAAAACTGTATGAACATTAAAAATAATAGAAATCATAAAACCCATAAAAATCTAAAAAAACCTTTAAAACCTCAAAAAATCATAAAACCATGAAACCCTAAAAACCGTAAAAATACTAAAAATTCTTAAAAATCCTAAAACCCAAAATAATAATAATTTTTTTTCTAAAAATCCATAAAAACACAAAAAAAAACTTTAAACCCTAAAACCCCCTATAAAAAACCTACAAAACTAAAAATAAGTAAAACCCCTTAAAATGCTGAAGGCCTCAAAGAAACTGTGTTATCCCCGCCGAGAGCTCCAACTACTTCTTCCTCTTCGTGTCTCCTCTTTAATCTTCTAATCACTTACTATGTCTTAGCATTGGCTGGTTCATCCTCAGCTCAATGTTGGTTCATCATGCATGTATCAGATATAGTTGCAAGATATCAATTCAGGTGTTCCTTGCTTGGTGGTGGATCTTGTGCCGATCTTCGATCAGTGATAGATATTGAATTTTTTGGTGGGGTTTTGGATAGAAGTCCTCGGGTCGAGGTCGTCACGACTCAGTTTCTGCTTGGGATCTGGAATTTTTCTGGGCTTTCTGACGGATCTTGCATCAATCTACTTTCAAATCTGGTGTGACTTTGACGTGGTCAGATTTGAGTCCTTGGGTCAGAATCGGTGTGACTTGGCGTGCTCTCGGCTTTCTCATGCCTTAGCGATGGATTTCTGGATCTGGAGTTGGCCTCGTCTCGGTGACAGATCTGGTGCTGATCATGGTTAGGTGTGCTTCTAGTGTGGGTTTGGTTTCGATTCCTTGGGTCGGGGTCGGCACAGATTGGCATGATCCTAGATTCTGTCATCTTTCTCGTGGATGATGCTGAGAGATTTTGGAGGTTCTTGGTGGCAGTTCAACTATTGACCTTGGATTGGCATCGGTTCTGGTGTGCTTCTGGTTTTGGGAAAGCATGAAGGATGATCCTGTGCAGTTTTGTTGGATCTAGGGATGAATGATTTTACTTTCTAGATTATCTCAGTGGAGGCTGTGGAGCAGCCTAGATGGGGGAGGTAATGGTTTTGGAATTTTCGGACTTGTTTATTCTAATGGTGTTTGAAATGGGGCAAGGTGATAGCTATGGAATGGAGCTGAGTGAGGGTGTAGTTGTATGGGATGCTGGAGGCTTTCTGTTGGTGATGGATTGGTGTGAAGGTGTTGATTTGAGATTAAGAAAGTTGATGCTGGATGAAGGTGATGATTTGGTGGTTTGTGATGAGTTGGTGATTTGTGATGATTTTCTTCATGCTATGTGTTGCTAATTGGTTTGATGTTGATGTGTGTTGTTGGATGTTGGTGGCTGCTTGGTTGGGAAGTGCTGAAGGAGTTGGGTTTTTGTTTCTACTCTGTCCGGTTTTTGTCCTTTTTGGGTCTTTTGGGGGTTTTGGGTTTCTTTGGGATGTTAGGGGTTTTTGTGCATGGTTCATTTGACCCCTCCCCTCCCTTATCTGCATTGCCTTTTTTTCAAAAATTTGGTGGGGAGGGTGTTAGGAATAGCCTGGTCCTGTTCATTTTATACCCTAAAAACTAGAAATACCCTAAAAACCCTAAAACAAATCAAAATCTCTAGAACCCATAAAACCATAAAAATTATAAAAAATAACCAAAAATGTAAAATCCCCTAAAAACTCTGAAATTCCCTAAGAAAACCTAAAAAACATAAAACCCCTAAAAACCAACAAACACTAAAAACCCTAAAACCCCCTAAAAATCATAAAACCCCCAAAATAAAAAAAACCCACTAAAAACCCATTGAACCCCTAAAACCTACTAAAAACTATAAAACACTGAAAGACTCAAAAAACCCTAAAATCCCAAAAAAAAACAAAAAATCCCTCAAAATCCCTACAAACCCTATAAACAAAAAAAATCTTAACAATCACTAAAAGCGTAAACTACACTAAAAACACTAAAAATCACTAATAAAACCTTTAAAACCTAAAATCCCTTTAAACCCTTAAAAACAAAAACAATTTAAAAATCCATAAAACCCCTAAAAATCTTAAAAACATTAAAAAGTCCAAAAAATGTAGAAATC
The DNA here is from genome assembly GCA_963277665.1 of Viscum album. Lineage (NCBI taxonomy): Eukaryota > Viridiplantae > Streptophyta > Magnoliopsida > Santalales > Viscaceae > Viscum > Viscum album. The sequence continues at coordinate 2,049,003,397 of OY728159.1, forward strand.
CCTAAAAATACATAAAAACCCAAAGAAATCACTAAAAACTCAAAAAACCCTTTAAAACCCTAATAGGATAAAAAAATATAAAAATCATTAAAATCATAAAAAAAATTACCCTAAAACCTAAAAAACCATAAATATCCTAAAAACACAAAAAAACCACTTAAAACCCTCAAGATCCATAAAACCCCTAAAAACTATAAAAAAATAAAACCCCCTAAAAGTCCCTAAAATTTTAAAAAACCCTAAAAACCATGGAAACCCCTAAGAAAACGTTAAAAACATAAATACACTTAAAATCCTAAAACAAAAAAACCTAACATCTGCTAAAATATCCAATAATTCTAAAAACCATAAAAACCCCTTAATACCTTGAAAAAAACATAAAAACCCATAAAAACCCTTAAAATACTAAAAACTCTAAAATCCATTTAAACTACTAAAATTTTTTACAAACTCTAACCAACATTAAAAACATAAAAAAACTCAACATAACTATTAAAAGATAAAAAACCCCTAAAAACCCTAAAAAACATAAAAACTCACAAAATCCCTAAAAATCCCCAATAATATTAAAAACCCTAAAACCATTAATAAATATTTAAAACCTAAAAATACTTAAAACCCATAAAAAATAAAAAATATACCCTAAAAACCAAAAAAACCCTAAGACCACCTCCAACCAAAAAACCCTAGAAACCCATAATACCACTACAAATAATAAAATCCCTTTAAACCCCTAAAAAGTTAAAAAAACTCTAAAAACATTAACACCCCTATAAAATATACAAAAAAACCTAAAACACCCAAAAAACTAAAAAATTCCCAAAAATCCATAAACCTGTGTAGTATTTAAAACCACTAAAAAACCAAAAAGAATCCTAAAGAAGTCCTAAAAATCACAGGAAACAAAAAAACCCCCAAACCCCTGAAAAACCTAAAGAAATCATTGAAAACATAAAATCGATTAACACCCATAAAAACGTAAAAACAGTAAAAACTTTTAAAATCCCTAAAACCCACTAGAAACTCTAAAAACCCTTAAAACCCCAAAAAAGATAAAAAAATCTAAAAAACTTTTTGACCCCTAAAAAACTCAAAAAACCCCAAAAAAACAAAAAATCCCTTAAAACCCATAAAAACCAAAAACCCCTCAACATTCTTAAAAAACATAAAAAACATAAAAGATTCCAAAAAATACCTAAAATTAGTAAAATTGTAAAATCCCTAAAAACCTCGAAAATCCCAAAGAAAACCTACAAATACTAAAAATAGTTAAATCCCCTAAAAATCTAAAAACACTAAAAACCCTAAAAACACTAAAAAAATGAACTTCCAAAAACTATAAAATACCCTAAAAACACATAAAACCCCAGAACCACAAAAAACTCTAAAAACCCTTTAAAAATATAAAAATGCTAAAAAACTAAAAAATACCTTAAAACCCATTTAAAACAAAAACCCCCCAAAAATCCAAAAAAACATAAATCACTAAATCCCCTAAAAAACCTAAAACCCCTCAAAATCCCTAAACACCATGAAATACATAAAACACATAAAAATCGCAAAATATAAAAAAAATATTAAAACCCATAAACTCCCTAAAAACCCTAGGAAAACCTTATAATCATAAAATAAAATAAAACCACTAAAAACCTTAAACAAGATAAAATCTATAAAACACTAAAATCTATAAGACCCCTTAAAAAGATAAAAACCCTTCAAAACCCATAAAAACACAAACATATCATTAAAAACTCTCAATACCCTTTTAACCCATAAAAATTATAAAAATTTATAAAAAACATGAATCCCATAAAAATAAAAAACCCCAAAAACCCATAATATCCCAAAAAACCCTAAAATTCTTCAAAATCTCTAAAAACCCAAAATTCTCTAAAATTTTAAATAAATTACCCAAAAATTTAAAAAACCATAAACACCCTTAAAACCCCTATGAAAACCCAAAAAAACTTAAAAACACATAGATCAAATAAACACTAGAACAAAAAAAACCTAAGAGACCTTAAAAACCTTAAAATAACCTAAAACCCATATAAATTAGTAAAAATCCTAAAACCTTATAAAATCACTAAAACTCTAAAAACCCATCAAACCCTTAAAACCCAAAAAAAACTATTAAAAATCCTAAAACCCCAACAACCCCAACAACCACCAAAACAACCCCATAAAACCCTAAAACACCCTCAAAACCCTCAAAATTCAAAAAAAAACACATAAAAACCTTAAAAACCCTAACGAAATCCCTAAAAATACCTATAAAGGTAAAAACTAATTTTTTTTGAAAAACCCTAATAAAACATTAAAAACCTAAAATCACTTAAAACACCTAAAAATCTAAAATCTGTTAATAAAACAGAAATAAATAAAAGTTCTAAAAACCCTTTATACCCCTAAAATTTTTATAAAACTCAATAAAATTTTGAAAACTATAAAAAACTCACAAAAAATCAAAAACACAAGAAACCATAAAATCCTTAAAAACCCCCAAAAACCATAATGATTCAAAAAACCCAAAAAAATATAAAAAATAATAAAAATCAAGATATCCCCAAAAATACATACAAATCTAAAACTGTAAAAACCTTGAAAAACCCTACCCAAAACATTGAAACCCTAAAACACATAAAACCCCTAAAAACCTAAAAATACTAAAAACCTAAAAAACCTTAAAACCTTAAAAAACCCCAAAAAACATTAAAAACCCTAAAACCCCATAAAAACCATAAAAAAACTCAAAAAATCATTTAAACCTATAAAATGATAAAAATACTAAAAAACCTTAAAACACTAAAAACTCATAAAAACCCTAAAACCCCAAAAAACCAAAAAACCTTAAAATCTCTTAAAACATTAAAAACCATAAAAATCCCTAAAAACCCTTAAATCCTAAAATGGACCTTAAAATCCATGAAAATGTAAAAATATCTTAAAAACCTAGAAAAATACCTAAGAAAACCAAACAAACTAAAACCCTAAAATCCATAAAAGATATAAACAACTCTAAAACCCTAAAAAACATTAAAACCCCTAAAACCATAAAAAACAGAAAACCATAAAAAAACTCTAAAATCTTATAAAACCCATAGAACATAACATAAAAACCCTAAAAACCCATTAAACAACCAAAAACCATAAAAATATAAAACCCTTTAAAAACCTAAAAAAAACTCAAAAAACCCTGAAAATTTAGAAAAATAATAAAATCCATTAAACCATAAAAAACCATAGAAATATTCAAAATCCCTAAAAACACTAAAACCCAAAAAAATCCAAAAAATCCAAAAAATCCTTAAACATTTAAGAAACCATATAACCCTAAGAATACCAAATAAAATATTAAAAACCTAAAAAACCTTAAAACCATTAAAAATGATAAATACCCTTAAAAATCCTAAAAAACATAAAACCCCTAAAAACCTTAAAATCCCAAAAAACTCAGATAACTCCTATAAACCTAATAGAACTCTAAAACCACTTTAAATCCCTAAAAATGTTAAAAAAACTATAAAACCACTTAAAACCCCAAGAAAACTCAACAACCCCTAAAAACCCTAAAGACCCATAAAAATCATAAAACACCCTAAAAATCTCTAAAAATGTAAAAAACCCCTAAAAACCTTGAAAAATTCTAAGAAAATATTGAAAATATAAAAACAATTAAAATCCCTAAAATGATATAACCATAAAAACCATAAAACACATAAAACCATTAAAACCCCATTAAAACCCCTAAAAACACACTAAAAATTGTAAAAATGCTATAAAACCCTAAAAACATTATAAAACATTAAAATACTTCAAAACATCAAGAACACAAAAGGAGCCTCAAAACCCAAAACACATAATAAAACTCTAAAATTCCATAAAAACCATATGAATCCCTAATAATACTAAAAATTCATAAAAATCCTAACAAATCCCTCAAAATACCTAAAAATGTAGAAGAACCTAAAAACCCTGAAACAATCTATTAAAACATAAAAAAATCTAAAAACCCTAAAAAAATAAAGTACCTTAAACCCCTAATAACCATAAACTAGAATAAAAATAATAAAAATCCCTAAAACTCATAAAAACCCTAAAACCCACAAAACACTATAAACCCTTTAAACCCCTAACAACATTAAAAAAAGTCTAATAAGCCTTAAAACCCTAAAAACACAAAAAAACACAAGAAACATAAAACCCATAATAACCATAAATTTCACTATAAATCCTAGAAAACCAAAAAAATCATATAAATCCCTTAAATTACCAAACAATGTAAAAACCCTAAAAACCATGAAAACCCCTAAGAAAACCTTAAAAACATAAAAACAGAAAATATCCTAAAAACCCATTTTTTACTATAAAAACCCTAAAATCCCTAAAAACCCTTCAAAATCCTTAACAACCCTAAAAATCATAAAAATTGTAAAAAAACCCTAAAAATAAATAAATATGTAAAAACCCACCAGAATCCTGAAAAATCGTAAAAAACCGTCAAACAAAAAAACCCTTATATCCCCTAAAAACCTAAAAAATACAAAAAACCCTAAAAACATAAAATACCATAAAACCCCCTTACAACTTTAAAACCCCCTAAAATCCTTAAAACCCCACATAACACATAAAACCCCTTAAAAAACTAAAAAACTATAAACCGAAAAAACAAAAAAAACCTAAAAACCCTTAAAAACCCTTAGAATCCTTAAATAACCCCATAAAATTCTAAAAATTACATAAAAATATATAAAAATAGAGAAAGCCCTATAATCCCAAAAAACCCTAAAAAAAATAGAAACCAAAAACCACTTAAAATCCTTTAAAATCCTAAACACCCTATAAAAGGGTAACCCCTAAAAACCATAAAAACACGAAAAACAACAAAACCCCCCTAAATACCTAAAAAACCCTCAAACCCATAAAAACCATAAAAACAAAAAAAACTCTTAAATCCCTTTAACCCAAAAAAATATAAAAACCTCTAAAACCCCTTAAAATATGTAAAAAACACAAAAAAGACCCTAATAACCTAAAAACCCAAAAAATCCACACCCCCCAACCCTAAAAATATGTAAAAACCATAAAAACCATAAAAAAATTAAAAAGCCTTAAAATCACTAATAATGTAAAAAACCCTAAAAACATTAAAAACCCGTAAAAATTTGTAAAAACCTAAAAACACATAAAACCCATAAAAATATGAAAATGATAAAAACCCTAAAAAAACTAAATAACCTAAAAACCAAAAGAAACATAAAGACCTCTAAAAACATAAAACCCCTAAAACCCTATAAAAAACATAAAAAACCAAAAACCTCTAAAACCAATTTAAACCCATAAAAACATTTAAAAAATTATAGAAAAACCATAAAACCCATAAATACTAAAAAAATATAAACCCAAAAATCTATTAAAACACTAAAACCCCTCAAAATCCCTAAAACTCTAGAAACCACAAAAATCCTAAAAAAGTGCTAAAAATACCTAAATAACTAGAAAACCATATATGCCTGAAAAACCCTAAAAATACCTTAAAAACCTAAAAAAATAAATCACCTAAAACCTTAAAAAAATACTAAAAAATCCAAAACCCCAAAAAAAATCTAAAAACCATAAAACCCTTAAAAACCTTAAAATAACCTAAAATACCATAAAATAATAAAAACCAATAAAAACACTTAATACCCATTAAACACCTAAAAACATAAAAAACTCTTAAAACATTTAAAACCCAAAAAACTCAAAAAGACCCTAAAACCCCAAAAAACCCATTAAATCCCTAAAAACCCAAAAAACCCCTAAAATCCTTAGAAATCACTAAAAACACTAAAAATCGAAAAAAATTTCTTATATTGCACTAAAAATCACTAAAAATGTAAAAAACTGAAGAATCCTAACTCCCCCCACCCACCTAATAAAAATTTAAAAACCTGAAAGCACTTGAAACCCCCCAAACACATAAAAGACACTAAAAACCCTAAAAATCCCTAAACCCCTTAAAACACTAAAATCCCTCAAATCCCTAAAAACCATAAAAACAATTAAAAAACTAAAATATCTGTAAAAATCAATAAAAACCTAAAAAAACTAAAATCCCCTAAGAATTCCTTAAATTTCTAAAAATAAGTAAAAACCTAAAAACTCTAAAACTGATAAAAGACCCTAAAACCCACTAAAAATAATAATAACCCCTAAAAAATTAAAACCTTAAAAACTCATAAAACCCTAAAAACAACTAAAAATAATAAAAACCCATTAATCCCATGAAAGAAATAAAAAAACTCTAAAATACCATAAAAACCCTAAAAAACTCAAAGAAAACCTTAAATCTAAAAAAAAGATAAAAACCCTAAAACCCATAAAAACCCTAAAACCCCACAAAATCCTGAAAAAACATAAAAACAATAAAAACATTTATAAATCCCTAAATTTTACTAAAAACATAAAAAATCCCTAAAAACCTCTCATAAAACCATAAAAACATAAAAAAATGAAACCCATGAAATCAAAAAAAATGCTACAAACCCTAAAATAATCTATAATCCATAAAAAATGCTAAGAACATTAAAAATACATAAAAATATTAAAAACCCTCAAAACCCTAAAAAACACTACAAATATAAAAAACCTTTAAAACCTTAAAACATTAATGAGCTCTAAAAAACCATAAAAACAATAAAAAACTAAAAAAGATCCAAAAAAATCCCAAAATACCCCATAAAAATATAAAAAATCTTGAAAACCATAAGAAACATTTAAAAACATTGAAACACATAAAGCCTATAATAAACATAAAAACTATAAAAACCAAAAAAACCCCTAAAACCCTAAAAACCATAAAACCTCTAAAAACTTAAAAACCCCTAAGAACCCATAAAAACCATAAAACCACAAAAAACTGAAAAAAAAACCATTTAAACCCCTAAAATGTTAAAATTATCTAAATAATATTACAAACCATAGAAATCTCAAAAAAATCAAAAACCCAAAAAATCTCAAAACCCCGAAAACCCTCAAAATCCCTAAAACCCTAAAAACCAAAAAAAACTGTAAAAAATCCATAAAAATGTAAAAACCCCTAAAACCCTAAAAAACCTAAAAACCCTTAAAAACATAATAACAATTTAGGCCTCTAAAACCTTAAAAAAATTAAAACTCTTAAAACCTAAGGACCTTTAAAAACCCTAGAACCCCTAAAAACAAAAAAAAACTCCAAAAACCATAAAAACCCCTAAAACCCCATAAAATCCATAAAAACCCATTGAAAACTCCAAAATAAATTTAAACCCCTTAAAATGTTAAAAACTCTCAAAACATTAAAAACCCAAAAAAATGCAAAAACGCAAAATCCCCAAAAGACCAGAAAAAACCATAAAACCCCTAAAAACCCTCAAAATCCATAAACCCGAAAAACCATAAAAATACAAATAAATTCCATAAAAATACATAAAAATTTAAAATATTGAAAAAACATGATATGTGATCCATCACCCACTAGGAAGTGTCCTAGAAACCTTGTTCATCATTCACATCTTGAGAATTTTTATCTCTATAATAAAACAAGTCAGAAGGGCTATAAATGGTGGAAATTAGGATGAAATTAGATATTTTTTCAAGATATAACCTTAAGAGAACTTGTCTCTAAGAAATATATCCTTAAGACACCAAAATGTATAAAAAATTATTTTATATGTCAATAATTATGAACAAACACATATATTTTAATAAAAATCACCATAATAACATTACCTTAATTCATGATGATCAAAAATTAAAGAGTGATAAAAAAAGTCTAACACCTTGTATCTAAAATTTGAAATGCCTAAATGATTATTTTGACAATATTGGAACATGCCAATAACAATAAGGGACATGTAGCACACCCTTCTATAATGTAAAGACAACTAGAGCGCCACTTTTGACAATGGTGATTCCACAGTGTAGTGGGAGTAAGATTAATATAACACCATGGTATGAGTCTTTAAAATCATATTTAGTAATTAAATAATTTAAATATATGATTGGATTATTCCCCCAAGAAAGGGTATTGGTTATCCCCTTGTAATTCAATGATTAACCCATTTAAGGCCTCCTATATTTTATTGGTCTTCTCACTTGTCATTAGGCCACCAACTTCTCGCAATTGGTCTTGTTAAATTTGTGCATTCTTACATCCTCATCAATTCTGCCTTCAACCCCTCGATTCCCACATGTCCCATGATCCTCATCACCCCTCCCTCCTTAAAATTATTCTTCCTTAAATCTAAAAATCCAAGCGGTCAAGGATCATCCATATTGAAGGTGGAACTACTGTTTCCATAGTTATCTGGTAACTCAATATTGTTGGAATTATCATTTATCATCAATAATAGATGGATAGTTCCATCACTCCCTGGATGAAATTTTAATTTTCATTTCTCTAAGAACCTTACTTTTATCATTTTTTATACCAAACAATATGGATCAAATATAGCTCATTTCCGAAAATTCCTAGGTCGACCTCCATATCTGATAATAAAGACACAACAAAAGAAGGCATTGAAGAGTTAAAAGAGTTAGTGGTAATATATTCTCCCATGCATAGAATCATTAGATTTCCCTTCCCCTATAAAGCTCTTTTTTCTCTTTTTCTAGAAAATAAAATCAATTTTCCCAAAACACTACTTTTTCACACATATTTTCACTCTTGTCTTTAAATCATTTCATTCTCATGTTTCTTTTTATGTCACTCATCAATCCCTTTTCACTATTTATTTTTCTATTATCTCTATTTTTTTCTCTTTTATTTTTCTTATTTTTCATAATCTCCCCCATTTATCACTTGGTCTTGAAAATATTTTAAATTCCTCAAGGTTATAAGTATATTTATCCTCTAATTGTACTCAAAATAATTGTGGTTGGTGTATGCATCATGTGTGACCCTCCTATCAAATTGGCAGGGCCTTACCTACAAGATATTATTAGAATGCATAGGAACAACATCACATATCACCTTATCTTAATACATCCCAATAGAAAACAGAACATACACTTGGTGACTCATGAAATTAATATAATGCCTCCTCTTGTTCAACGACCCTCCTCCTTAGTGGTGCTATATAATTTGAAGGGGATTATAATTCATCCATCCTCATATTCAAGCTTTGGGATTGTTCTTGTACAACCCTCATAAAAAAATTAATGTCTCTTTCATTGGGGTTACTAACCACTTCCATTTATGAATTATAAAATAAAATTTTAAGTTAAATGAATATGGACCTCACATAGTCACTCACATTTTTACACTCAAAAATATTATTTTCACTCATGATTCACTCAATTTGAGATTTCTTAACAAAATGTAACACTCTTTCCTTTTACCACTCAAATTTCTTCCTATAGAGGTCTTACCCAATTCTAAAAATTATAAAATTTTGTATGATTTTGTAAATCTTGAACAAGAATTCAAAGATAAAATTCAAAATGGATTCAAGAGGAAAATTTTGCTAGGGGAAGATGACATATTATGAAAAATGATTAATGGAAGTAGGACTCAATATGTTGAAATTTTTTGAGTCTTTAATTTTTTTGGGATCTCATTTTTGAATAAATATTGTATTAACAAGATTAATTATCACTATGTAAATATAGGCAATGAAATAATTTTGAACATCACATGGAATCAATGTGAAAGTTGTGTCGTAACATCCCACCACTCCTCATTGGATTGAGAACTGATAAGGGGGCTACTAGGACTTAGGTAACATCCCTAAGATACCAAAGGATGAAAAATAAATGTAAAGGGAATCATAAAAAGTTGGGGGAAAATTTTACCTTTGATGATAAATTGAACAAACCAATTATAAAAAACAACCAAACTACTTAATAATGCATGAGTACCAAAATTCAAGACAATATAAGTCTAAACCAAAAGATAATATTAGAGTACAAGTGGAATTAATGTCACATAACCAATGGAACCAAATGATAACAAAACCAAAAGATACAAAATAAATGAACAAAAAATACCAATATTCTTCAACCACCAAATTCATATTCCCAACCCAAGGTATCAACTACAGTGACTAAAGAACTATGATACATTGTCATTACCTGTGTCTCAATATATAACATCTACAAATTCACCATAGTTCCCATGAAGGGGGTGAGTAAAAAACCTAGTAAGATTTTCCCAATGAAATCCCAATTCACTCCACTAGGATTAATAATTTTATCACAGTTATATAAATTAGTTTAAAAACAATTTAAATCATGATATATCCAAACAAAAAAATTTCCAAGGAAAATAATAAAACAATACTTAAAAGCCATTTTTTTAAGGAATAAATCAACAACTAAGAAAATAATTTTTCGAAGAACATCAATAATCTTTTAACCATTTCTCAATGTAAGTATTGGCATAAACATGTCCATGTCCACACACATCCTAAACACAAATACACAAAAAATATTGGTGTTACCGTTGATGGTGGAACATCACGTTTATACTCTGTCCCATTACCTAAATGGGCCAAAGGCCTTTATTTTTTTTTTTTTTTAGATAATCGAATTTTTAACTAGGTTGAGAGGGAATCCATACATGAACCATAGGCCAAGTTTAACAAGACCTAGTAAATAACCCGAAGTCTGATAGGCACAATGACCAATACATGACCCTAAGACCCAACCAAACTACACTAGAATTTCCCATCCCTAGTATTTTCATCATTTAAGGAAACTAGCTCCCTCCCCAAATTGTTTATCGGATAGAATTGAACCATGTAGAGAAATAATATGCCTAATAACAATGATAATTTCCATACCATTTCATTCTTATAATATGGTTAGATCTGCACTAGTGGTTGTTACTACTATGAATCCTGTTCTCAGCCTGCTTCTATGTGGTCTGACTGGGCTGCAGCTTCGTCTTTGTGGCCCAAAGGACATTGGTTGTGAGAAGGCCCTATGGCCTGAATGCCTTTGGTTTCCTGAAGTCCCTATGGCCCGGAGAACTTAGGTGCCCCGAAATCCCTATGACCCATAGTCCCCAAAGACCCTACGGCCTGGAGATCTTTGGTAGACCAAAGGCCCCGAGACCCATCGACCCCAATCGGTGGAACAAAGGACCAAATTAGATGAATATTTACAACTGCTATCATACCACATAGTACCTTCTGTAGTAACTACTACAATACTGATTCAGTGTCCAGAAATTTACCTCTACCCAGATTTTATCCTAGGTATTTCAGATGCTACGAAGGAGCCTCTACCACTTGGGTATAGGCCTGTTGGCTACTCCGTACGTTTTTTGGTGGTACTTATTGACCATTATCTATCCCATTCAAACCATGTTAAACTATTATACCCAAATCATATCAAACCACACTATAATAAAGGATGAAGTAGCGGTGGTTTTTTTGTGGACTATTAGCAGTTTAAACTACTGCCTATTAGTATCACAGTGATTTCAAAAAACCATCATGTTTTGAACATCCCTACTCATTTAGCAATGGTTTCAATAATTTCACTGAGATTTTACTGTGTGCCATTTTTGGAGTATTCTATGGTTGTTTATATTTTATTTATTTAATGTTTTTTTAAAATATCTTGTAGAAATATTTAAAAATGTAATGAACTTCCATTGATATTTTTAGCAATGATGTGTTTTAGTGGAGGTTAATCCTAGACACCACTAAACATATTTTATTTAATGTATTAATAGTGGAGTCTAAAAAATACTGATAAATATGATTTGTTTAAAAAAATATTTAATAAAAATTTTAAATATAAAAAAAGTGACATAAAATAAACATAAACATTAATATCGGATAAACCATAATACATACATCATACTTACATAAAAAATATACAAACATATAAAATCATTGTAACCTCCTCCATTTCTGTCAACCCATACATTTGTCAACAAATACATTTGTCTACCTCCATTATATCCATTTCAAGACCAATATACATCCACGCCATGAGCTCCACTATATCTCTCTACCTTGACTATATCTCATCAATTAAAACCGACCATTCCATCTCATCAACTATAATAAAAAATTAAAACAAAAATTAAAACTAAACTTAATATATCATAATTTTAATAGAAAAATTGAAAAAAATTGATATACCACAGAAACTACAAACCATCATGACTACCTTATGAAAAATTTCATTGATCAGAATATTCAACCTCTTTTCATTTGTCGGCATCTGACGCCTATAATGAAAACCTATATATTTAAGAAAAGTAATGCAAAAAAGAAAAGATAGTTCATATACTCAAAATGTTGCACAAAAATTTTTTTTAATAAAAAATAATACATTTTAACATAAAAAAATAATATATAATTAAAAACACTTTCAAATAAAAAACATGACTAATTATGATAAGATTTAACACACGAAACTAAAAAGGGATAAGTAAATATTATAATGTATTCTTTAAGAGCCGTGTAGTGTTCTTGAAATTTAAATAATAAAAAAATCATAACGAGCATGATATCATAACATGTAATATGTTTTAGAAATAAATTTGTAGTGGTTTTCTAATGATTTGACATCAATCTAAGGTTATTTTCTATGGTTTTGACCATTCCACGCACATTTGATTGTTTTAAAAAATAAAAAAAATTTGTTTACAGATAGAGTGATAAAACTGTAATTTTGGAATGAAATTCCGTTGGTCCCTACTTTTCTTTATTAAATATATGGAATTTTTTCTAATATATTAGGGCAATACTACATCGTTTTCCCGGTTTTGTTCACCTGACACTTTTTTAAAGGTTTTATACCTTTAATACGTTTTTAGGGAGTCATTTAGACCACACTGCATGTCATATTAACATGTTGTATGTGTTTAACCATAAAAAAAATATATATGTGGTTTTACAACAATTTTACGTCAATTTGACGTCAATTTATATGGTGTTGATCATTCCACAAATATTTTTGTGTTTTATACACTAAAAATGTATTTACAGACATAACATAAAAACTGTAACTTAGAATGACGTTTCATTTGTTTCTAAATATAAAAATTAGATACATAGTTGTTCTACCCTGATTTTAGGGTAATCCGACATCATTTTTCTAGTTTTAAACCCCCTGAAAATTGTTTTAAAGGTTCATGTACCATTAAAAATCCTTTACCAAGTCATTAAAAAACCCAATGTCAGATTTATGTGTTGTCTATGCGTATTTGTTAAAAATAATTTATTAGTGGTTTTACAATGATTTTACACCAATATGTTGTTATTTTATATGGTTTTCCTATTCCATGCTGGTTTTAGTGTTTTAAAACACTAAAAATGTATTTAAGTCCATAATGTGAAAACCACCATTAAGAACGACTATTTATTAGTTCCTACATAAAAATTAAATAAATAATCATTATATATTGATTTTAGAATAATCCAACATTGTTGGATGGTTTTTACACCTTGAATTTTATAAAGGTTTTTATATTTTTAGGAAGTTGTTATCGAGTCATTCCAAACACACCACATGTTGGACTAATGTTTTGTTTCGATGTAAACATAAAAAATAACTCATATTTATTGTTCCAATGATCTCACATCAACATGTGGTTGTTCTCTATGTTTTTGACCGATCTACGCATGTTTTAGTGTTTTAAAACCCTAAAAATGTATTTACAAAAATAATTGGAAAACTATCATTCAGATTGACGTTTCTTCAGTTCCATCATTTCAAAATTAAATATACGGTCATTCTCCCCTAATTTCATGGAAATATGGCATCATTTTTCTTTTTTACCCCTAGAATTTTTTAGGGATTTCTGTACCTTTAATAAGTGGTTACTAAGTCATTCTAACCACACCACATGTTAAATTAATGTGTTGTCACTACATACATGTACGATATAAATTTTAGATGGGTTTATAATTATTTTAGTTTAATATTAGTTTTTATAGGGTTTTGACCATTCCATGCATGTTTTAGTATTTCAAAACACTAAAAATTTGTTTATGAATGTAATTGTAAAACCATAATTTGGAATGACATTTCATCAGTTCCAAAATTTCATAATCAACTAAATGATTTTCCCCCGATTCCAAGGAAATTAAATATATTTTTCCTAGTTTTGATCCCCCAATACTAGTTTTAATGGTTTTAATACCTTTAAGAAGTGGTTACTAAGTCATTATGACCTCACCGCATGTTTGATTATGGTCTTTTCTACACATATATATTAAAAATAATTTATTTGTGGTTTTAAAATGATTTTACATAAATATGTGGTTATTATCTATGTTTTTTACCATTCTATGCATGTTTTAGTGTCTTAAAACACTGAAAACACATTTACGACCATAACAGGAAAACCATAATTTAAAATGATGTGTTATTAGTTCCTATATTTTATAATTAAATATACTGTCAATTCCCCTTTATTTCAGGGAAATCTAACATTGTTTTCCTAGTTTTGACCCCCCCAACACTTGTTCTTAAAAGTTTTTGTACCTTTAAAATGTGGTTATTGAGTCATTCTGACCACACCGCATGTTGGATTGATGTTTTTTATATGAATATGTGTAAAAAATAACTCATATATGGGTTTCCAATGATTTCACGTCAATATGGGGTCATTTTAAATGGTTTTGACCTTTCCACGCATGTTGTAATGTTTTAAAACACTAAAAAAGCATTTACAACCATAATGGGAAAAATGTAATTCAGAATAACATTTCATCAGTTCCTACACTTCAAAATTAATTATGCAGTTTTTCCCATTATTTTATGGAAACTAGACTTCAATTTTATATTTTTCACCCCCCCTAAAACTTGTTTTTAAAGGTTTTTATAGATTTAAGAAGTGTTTATTGAGTCATTCGGACCACACCACATGATAGATTGATGTTTTGTCGATGTGTACATGTCAAAAATAACTCATCTATGCTTTTCCAATGATTTTATGTCTATATGAGTGCAAAGCCCTAGAAATTCCATGGAAAAAGTTTTCCACGGAATTTCCGGGTCTTTAAAAAATCAATGAAACCCCAGGAAGAAATATAATAAGAACACACTTGTATCAGTATTGTTCTATTTTTCTCTGAAACAACACTTGTAAAGAATATTCGTGTCATCTAAGACATCATATGACATGAAGTGGAATTCTTAGGATAGTAAGGATGGATTGTTAATACATCCAAAAGATTCATATTCATGGAAGATGTTTAATTCTATATATATATATATATTCAGATCCTAGGATTGTATGTTTGGGATTGGATTCTGATGGTTTTAACCCTTTTGTTAAATTAAGCACTAATTATATCATTTGGATAATTATTTTGATCCCCTATAATCTACCTCCATGAATATGTATAGAGAAGACTTTTTTCATTATTTTGATGATTATTCGAGGAAAGAAAAGGCCTATAAATAAAATTGATAGTATACCATCAACCTCTAATCAAAGAATTGAGATAAGTAAGGGATGATGGCATGGAAACATTTGATGCTTCAAAGAGAAAACTATCCAAAATGTATGCTTCTTTAATATAGAGAATTAGTGACTGTCCAGGAGTAGGAAATTTATCTGGTTGGAACACTCATACTTGTTTTGATTTTCTAGTTTTTAATTTATATTTTAAACGAGAACAGTTAACTCATAATAAAAAATGGTGTTTTATGTGTCATCATCTATTTATTGATTATTATTATAAAATTAAGTTTAAAAACACATGATTCAATAGAGATATTGAAATAATAAAGTCATCAAAGGTGTTAAACAATTCAAAAAATAATAGGACAATTAATGAATGTCACTGAAGAATTTTGAAATTTTCATCAGTTTAAAGGAGGGAAAAGGGTATATGGTATTGTATCAGAAGAATCTAGAACACGAAAATGGAACAAAAAGAGTTTATTTTTTGAACTTTATTATTGGTAGTTTAATTTGATATGTCATAATCTTGACGTAATTCATATTGAGAAGAATGTCTGTGAAAATGTAATTTTTACAGTGCTTAATGGGCAGGGTAAATCAAAAGATCATCTTAATGTTAATAAAGATTTAAATTCAATGAATATAAATCATGATTTGTGGAAAAATGAGAATAAAAAGTATCTTTCTGTAATTTTTACAATTAAAAATAATGATAAAGACGTATTCCATCAAAATTTAAGGAATTTAAAAGTTCCCAATGGATATTCAAGTAACATATCAAGGTGTGTTGACTTAAAACAACAAAAGTTGCATGGATTGAAAATTCATGACTCACATATTTTTATGGAGCAGATTTTTTAATTGGATTTACATGATATATTACATGAAAACTAAATTTTGTTATCGTTGAGTTTTTTTACCTTTTTTAGAGAATTGTATTGGAAAACTCTAAATCCAACCGATCTTGATAAAATTCCAGATAGAATTGTTTTAAAACTGTGTAATTTAGAGATGTTATTTTCCCTTAATTATTCAAATTCATGATTCATTTAACTATTAATTTGGATGAAGAAGCTAAACATGGTAGAACAGTACACTATCAATTGATGTATCGAGTAGAGAGGTACATTGATATATTTTTTTATTTTCATTGGTGAATTGAATTTTATCAAATCATTTTATAATTTTTTTAATATGTTTCTTATATTCTAAATTTGGTATGTAGGTTATTTGAAGTCATATGTGAAGAATAAATATCAACCATAAGGCCCTATTACTGAAGGTTACACAACCAAAGAGTGCTTGTCCTTTTTAGGTATTTTTAGGGATTGATACTATATTCTATCGATATGGATATGTTGGTGACATCTCCACTAAATATCATTCTAAAATCCAGTCATCAGTACTTTCAACGATCAGATGAACAATTGGAATGGGGTCATATTTTAGACTGACTAAATTGGAGTTTCTATAAGAACATGGATATGTGATACTCAATAGTGTTATTTTAGATCCATTTATTGAATAATTGGGACTAAAAATAAAGAGACGACTATGGGGTTAAACTTTAAATGATATTGAATTAACAAAAGATATTAATAAGGATCTTGTTGAATGGTTTTCACATCATGTAAGTATATACTCATATTCATATTATTGACATGTAGATATTTTGTCTATGTAAAAAATTAATATCTTATATTTTTCTAGATAATGAATGTTGATAATCGGGCTGAAATATCAAATGATTTGATGTTTTTGGATTGAGATCCTCTAAGACTGTCTAAGATATTTGATGCCTATAATACTCATGGATTCAGGCTTCGTACAACTTATCATGAAGAAGACTTGAAAACATAAGAAAATTGTTGTACTTACATTTGTATAGTTGGGATACTATGGAATGATTTTTGATATAATTGAATTAAAAAATCATGGCCAGTTTTCAATTATCTTATTCAAATGCAAGTGGGTCAACATTGGTATGGGTATAATTAATGATTGTTTACGTTTTACATCTGTCAACTTCTCTCATTTTATGGATACCAGTGAGTGAGAATAACATGATCCATTTATCTTGTCTTTACAAGATAATATGGTTTATTATGTCGATAATGAAACACATGAAGGTTATAGTGTTTTTGTACACTTAAAATAGAGAGACTTATATGATATGGGATAAGAAGATCAATTGGTTCTTTATGAAAGTGAACATCATCAACAATAAAACATTGAATGATTTTTTCCTAAAAATATAGAAATAGTATAACTTGAAAGAGATGGTGAAAATGAAGGGATCATCGCAATGGAGGTCGATAACAATGAAGATAATGAATATGAAGATAATTGAATGTATAAATTGGTAATTAAAATATATTCAAATTTCTCATTGATAAGTGTTTCATACATATATCCATTGTTCTATTTTTTATTTTTATTTTTTTATAAAAAATATGTATTTTTTTATTTTTATACATTTAATATACCTTAACCATTTGAAATGTAGGAATGTCGAGAACAAAAAAAATTTGGATCCTAGAAAATCAGTATCATGGAGCACGCCACCACTTCCATAATCTTCTATGGATCCAAAACATTCAGTTGTACCGGAGACTGCTAGAGTGATGATGACACTGTTGGATTCTATGAGAAGATTATTGGGAACCTTTCTTGTAAGATGGTGATATTTCCCATTAACTCCCCCATGTTATTTTTTTCGATATTTTGTTAACAAAAATTGTCTCCAACTGAATAAAAACTCATTACTGAGTACCCAAAAAACAAAACATGTAAAAACTATTGATCAACTATATAAATAACCCTTAAATGATTGTTGATCGTGAAATACATGGAGTTTTACTTAATATTCAATAAAAATGTATTGGAAGTTTAACCCACCTCTAGTAGTAAAAAAACTATAGCATAGACTAGATTTTTTGTACATAACATCTTGTAACAACTCTGATTATCTAGTTTCTTTGATAAAATAAAATTTTATATGTGAGATAGAAATCATGCATGAGGTGTTGTGTGACTGGATAGGGCATGATGGGTGGTGTGACTAGATAGGTTGTGAAACAATACACCACTCTGTTGGGTGTGCTAAATTATTAACTTTATAAATAATATATTAATTATACAATTATAATTTTTAAAAAATATTTAATGATTACAAAATTAATCATATAAAAACAGATACATATTTATTTTTTAAATGTAGCAATTGACACCATGTCAATCTGAGACATAGTTTTCATATGATTCCCATAATACATTTTTGGGTTTTATGACACATAAAATGATCATTTAACGATCAAAAAAATAACATACTATATCGTATTGATGTGAAATCATGGTACAACCACCATTTAAAAATCCATGACATGTAAAAGAAGACAAAATGTTCATTCAATGTGTGGTGGGATCATAATAACTCAATAATAAGTTTTAAATGATATCAAATTTTTATAAACATGTGTCAGTGGGTCAAAACCAATAAAAGATTATTTAATTACCCTAAAATCATGGGAAAAAATTATATATTTAATTTTGAAATTTTGGAACTACTACCACATCATTCTAAATTAAGGTTTTCCTATTATGGCCGTAAATACATTTTTATTGCTTTAAAACACTAAAAAATGCATGGAATGGTCAAATACTATAATACAATCTCATTGTCATGACCTGACCCCCGGGGCCCGTGCCGTGACTACCCCAAGCCTGCCTTCTATAGGCCAGGGGCTGATAACTAGCACCAAAGGCATAAATCCCTAAATTGGGAAGGAATTTCCTTTATAACGGTAAACACACACATCAGAGCACACAGCTGAATACAAAACACTAAGTAAAAATATACAAAAAGAGAGTGCTAAAAAGTAAAGGGGCTGGAAATACAAGCCCAACTGTAAAGTACAAGTACAACTGAAAAGGAAAAAATACCTGAAAGGTGAAAAGAAACTCCTGAATTGTCCACCACAGATCCTACCTGAAGGGTAGGTACAGATAGCCTCCCCATCA
This sequence comes from Viscum album, assembly GCA_963277665.1. NCBI lineage: Eukaryota > Viridiplantae > Streptophyta > Magnoliopsida > Santalales > Viscaceae > Viscum > Viscum album. The sequence continues at coordinate 2,049,022,817 of OY728159.1, forward strand.
CTCCACGTCTGTCAATCTCCTCCGTGTACCGACATGTCGTATGGTCAACCTCCAGGTATAGTCAAGTCTTGGTATACTCTACCTTAGTCAGCACTGTCTGTTGTTTGCAACCAACACAATGAAGTGAAGGCATAGCCCGTGCAGGGGTGAGTATAACGATACTCAATAGGGACCCAGAGACCCTCACGGTCTCTCAAAATTCAACAAGGATAAACCATAATGAAAGAAATCAATAGATAACCCCACATAGGTATATGCCCATATATATAACTAAGTTATCAAGTAATCCATCTCAATCATGAGTTAAACACAAAATTTACTAACTCAGCTCACACTAGGATTTATTCTAGGGGTAGTATCAAGTAACATTTCTAAGAAAAAAATTGAACACCTCGGCTGCTAGAGAACTCCTCCTCTATCGAGTACAGTGGGCATGTCGCGTCACGAAGAGGCACTTCCCACTATCCTTGGACCGCTGAGGTACTCGTCCTATCGAGTACCGTGGGTCTACCGCATCACACAGAGCCGCTCCCCACCATGGGTGTACCGCGTCACAAAAAGGCACTCCCCCTCGTAGTCTGCTAAGGTACTCCTCCTATCGAGTACCGTGGGACTGCTGCGTCACACAGAGGCGCTTCCCACCATGGGTCTTCTGCGACACCAATCCGCTCCCCACTGGGCTAGTTGAGTGACTCCATGTTGAAATGGTCAGCAGTCATCAGGTCTCAGCCAACTACTAGGTCTACTCACTATACTTTCCCATCACTGGAAGGATCCGCTGCATGATCTACTAGTCGATACTCCAACTGTCACGAAGTCCCATGAAGGAGTATCTCAATTGTCTGCCATGTTATAGGGGTCTCAATGAAATAGACGACATGTCAATCGGACGCTGGGTCTCTGAGTTATTATCCATATAGTCCTAGGGGCCTGGTTGGATTCATGCACGATCCAACCTGACCATATCTCAACTATACCCCAAACACCAGTGGGGTATACTCAAAGGGATCTTCATGCTCCGAGATTACCAACGCTGCTGATGGTTCGTTAAATGGTCGTCTGATGCCAAAGATATGGACAAAGAAAATAAAGTGTCCGTAGTGGGCCTCGGGTCCTGTCCGACCCGGTCGGACCGTCCCGGCCCGACCCCGTCTGGGCTAACTCAGTTTGGGTCAACCCGGTCAGACTTATTGAGTCTGGCTTGGTATATTGGGTGGGCCAGAATGTTTGGTTCGACCCGGGCTGCTGGGCCCAGCCCGACATGACATGTGAGCAGTTCAGCCCGGTCTCGGGGCCGGTTTGGCCAGGGCTCCATGAGGGGGGGCTCGGGAGGCCGGCACGGCCAGGTCACCGGTTCGTTTGGGTGGCGAATGAGCAGGCCGGAAGGTGGCCAGGAGGCAGCCGGGCAGGCGGGCCAGCGGGATGCCGGGCAGGCCGACAGGTAGCCAGGCAGGGGGGCCAGCGGGGGGCCAGGCAAGCGGCTGGGTAGGGAGCCAGGCGGGCGGCCAGGAAGGCGGGTGGGTGGCCGGGCAGTGCGCTAGGTGGGCCGATAGGAGGTCGGGCAGGGCGCGGCCAGGCGGGCCAGCTACCGATATCCGAGAGGCGCGGGCCAGTGGCGGTGCGGCCGGGGTGGCTCGGCCGGAGGGCCGTGGTTCAGCTCAGAGAACCGAATCACCGTGGGGGCGGTGCGGTTTTGGAGGTGGCGGGTTACATGGCCTTTTTTGTTACCGCCTTAATTGTTCTGTCACCTCATCACCATGCCTAAGATCGTCACAAACAAGAACGGAGGAAGGGTCATGCCATGTTGGTTTGGCCCGCACCCTCCAAGTTTAGGGTGGTATCAATTGGCTCATCAATAAGTAGGAAGATGAACAACAACTCACCCGCAAACAATTCCTTTCCAACAGTTGATGAAGATTCATGGAAAGCATCAACATGTAAAAACCCCTGCCTTAGATCGTCGTTCGTCATTCATTGACGAAGTTGCGGAAAGTAGATGAAGAAGATCGTCATTCGTCGCGTCTACTACACACTTCCAATCCCAATCCGCGTCGGCTCGTTAATGACAATATGGAGGGTAGGTCGGTTGAAGACCTCCCATGTAGGTAGAAGCTCTGAGGAAGAAGTTGAAGAAGTTCGGCGTTCTTCGTTCTTCGTTGGGAGAGTTCTTCCCTCTTCTCCCAAGTTTCCACCAAGATGCCAAAGAAAATAATAATAGATAGGTTTATCTATTATTTTGTTGGCACGAAATTCAAAATAATGAAATAAATTAATTGGCTCCACCTAATTAATGTGGTGTATTGGCACAAGTTAATTAGGGGAGTTGACACAATTTAATTAAAGAGAAGGCGGCAACATAAAGGAGGGAGGGTGGGGATAAAATCTCCCTCATTAATGAAGGGAGTTGAGAGGTTTTCCGCTCCCGCCATTAATAGGGGAGTTTAGCACCATGTGGTCCCCAAGTAATAACCTCTCACCAGAGGTTAGGTTCGGGTGGGCCCCACCACTATAACATATCATAGGAGGTTAAGGTGTGGTGGTCCCACCTCTAACTTCCATGAGGAGATTTTAACCGAAAAAAACCCATATGGCGGCTCAAATAAAAATAATGTGAATCTCACGTTATTTATTTTTTCCCATGAAAACCCAAAAACTAAATTTTATTCTCAACCCACTACCATCGAAGTAAAATTCTCTTTAAAATAATATCGGCGATGTGAGTTCAATGGTTTCCTCAGATTTCAATTTCGAGCACTAGTTCAAAACTTATAAAACCAGCTTGTATGTTTACTAAAAGTACCTGAAAAAAACTTTAGAAATTGATTCTGGGCACACCGGGCCTCAGAATCATGCGCTGTCAATTTTCGCAGGCTCATAAAATTCTCATGTATTTAAGAAAAAAAAATTCCACAGAATTTTCGAGTTTTTATAGATTTATACTCTCATTGTTGTTCATCTAATCCCATCTTCTAGAATAGAATATTTTGCATTATTTTTTATCAGACTCTTCTCACCATTAAAACATGAAATAATTAGGGCATGAATATATCTCATTATAATCAACAGTTTCTTCATCACATAGAATGATGTAGGGATCTTAGATTCAATAAATAAATCCTGAAGAAATTATAAAATCAGGGATATTTCACTGTCAATAATTCCAAAAAGACACTTGATATGATACAACATTAGTAAAAGATAAAACTTTGAATATTTGACACACCCTTCATATTGTTCTTGTTGTTCTTCTTCAACTAATTCATAAAAATATTTTTTTTTTGCTGAAGTTTTGAGCAAGAAAAACCTACTCAGGATCAACTGAAGGTTTTATTAGTCTTTTAAATTCATGGGCATTATATTCTGGAAAACCAAACACTTCATTTAACAAATTTTTAACTGAATTATCCTCTATCGGATCACTTTGTATTTCATCGATACTATTGTCATTGTTTTGACTTTCCATAATATTTGATTCACGAAGCCAAATCCAACAAACATATCAAGAAATAAACTATTTAAATATCAAATGCTCAAATACTTTATTTCTATTCAACCATCACTTGAATTTACAATCAGGACATAGAAATTTTATTCTACAATCCATTGACTGGTTTGAAATTTCATAATCAAAAAATTATTCCAATCCCTTGTGATAATGAAGTGTGTTTTTTGGTAAATTAATCCAACTTTTATCCATACATATTGGATTTTATTCTCCATGTACATTCAAATATAAAGATATTAATGTTTAATCCAACACGTATAATAAAAATTAAAGAATAATCTATATGGGTTAGAATAAGACTCAAGAGAATGGTATTTGAAGTTAGATATGTTCGTGAAACAATTAATATTTAATGATGGAAGTGTGGAAAACAACATATACATTAAAGATTATAAATTTGTATAAATTTTCGATATTTTTTATGTATATGATATTATTTTTATGGGATAAAATGACGATGGTGTATTCTACCCAAGTGTTGTAACTAAGGAGGGTTCATTCCATTGAAAAATTAGCTACATTGATCAATGTCCAAAAAATTTCTCATGGTCTAACTAATACCAAGAGAACCCATTTAAAAATATGAATGAAATATATAATTTATTTGCATATCACACACTATGGGATAGCTAAAACCAATAAACAATAAAGTTTTAGGTTATTATATGTGCTTATAATTTATTATACAATTTAAGTAATTTTATATAATAATCTTAAGTTTATTACAAAACAATCCATATCATCCGATATTATAAAATACAGGTCACACATAAATTATCAGACATGAATATAGTAAACCATTAAACATATAATCTCACCCCATCCTCTATAAACACTTTCATAAGAATCCCATTCTATTTCATTGTGAACAATAATCAATATGAAACCCCTCTATGGGAAATCCACACACCATAACCTTTTAATTTCCAAAATATACCATGATACATGGTCTATGGTAAAATTATAAGACTATCTATGAAATGTTCCAACTATAAAGTCGAATAAACTTTGAGAAAACTATTTATAAAATTTCCATTGAATACTAAAATACAAAATCATTACAAAGTCAATATATTTAGGGTAACCCAAAATTGGTTCTCAAAAATCCACACACGCCCTTATAATTCATGAGTCTCCATTAAAAATTATTTTAAGGACCAAAAAACATTTAAAGCCTTGAAATCACATAATAAAATACATTCTACTATTTTATAAAATGTTAAGTGTGCATGGTAGTTAACAAACAAATTTAAAATACATTTTTTCATATAAAAACTATCACATTCAATGGTAAAACGTGAAACATGGTTTCCCTTTAAAGTAGATTTATATACACATATAACAATTCCATTAGGAATATAAACCCATCCTAAAAGAGGCCAGAAATAAGTTTTTATTAATTTAATGAACTATGCAATAGAGAAATCTATCCTTGGATCTTCAACTTCCATAAAGTGAGACAATAAATCACTATAACAAGGCTAAATAATCTTTAAGAGGCTAAGAGGAGGGGAACCGGACATGGGAGAGGGAGGTTAGAGTGGGGTAGGGGTCCGCGTCACCTTCAGGGAGGGGAACCACAGGGGGAGAGGGTAGTTGGAGGGGGGTTTGACATCACTACTTGGTAGAGGGAGGTTGGAGGCGGTGGAGGTCGTTAGAGTTGAGGTTTCCACTGTGGATAGAGGAGGGAGGTCAGGGGGGATTCCACTTTGCCACCGGGGAGAGGGAGGTTGGGGGTTGAATGGGTTGGGGTTGTATGAGGAAGGGAGGGGAGGAGGTTGAAGGAGGGGGGATAGGGGTTGGGGTCACTTAGAGGGAGTGTGGGAGGGGGAGTAAATATGGGGTTTGAAAACATATCGTGGTGGTTTAATGGAAACCACTATTAATTATTAAAATAAAAAATATAGTAGTGGTTTGACTAAACCAAAACTATATTATTTCTTTTTAAAACTGATTTTATTTCATGGTGGTTAACATAACCACTGCTAACTAGTGAATTTTTGTAGTGTCATTTCAATAAAATCATTTTGAAAAATAATTTACATGTATCAACTAACCATAATTTTAAAATCACATTTTTAAAATTATAAACAATAGTTTTCTAAAAATATATCTTATTCCCATGATTTAAAAAACCATATTTCGAATGACAATTCCTTCAAATCACACCATAAATTTCAAAAATAATTCATGATATTAACTCAACTTGAAATATAGCCTTCAATTTCTAATAATGATGTTTCGACAACGATTTCACCAATATATCAAACTTATGTGAAAACATAGAACGTCAAAATAATTGTAACAAGTCAGTTTAAATCATCAAGATTACCACTTTGATCTAATTACCTTTAATTAAAAAAATAATATCCCATCAGTATTGAAATAACACAATATGAATATACCACCAATGAACTATAACCATGATTAAAAAATAGGTAAGGATAAGATATCTAAGGAAAATGATGAAGAAAAATAACTTATTGATGAATCTAGGACTCCAATGCACTTGGATTTTTCTAGGAATCAAATGAAAATTAGAAGGAATTTTCTCCACAACCTTTAGAATAAGAGTAATTCATGTTACAAGTGGTTTAAGAGGTAAATTAGATTACATACACAATATTCAGATCTAATTTTCCATGGTGTAAAGTTAGGGAACACAATCAGGGGAACCGTTTCCTAGTCATTCTTAAAACACTTCCTCCAATCACACTTCACATGGTTACATCACATTGTTAGAAAAACCATGTTCCAGCCATGCAATACCCAACTACACAAAATTGCATGGTTTCTGCTGTTCATACACACAGTTTGGCCAAACCACGCACCCAACCTTGTGCCTCCCCAATGTCCACTGTTTCAGTTGCACGCTTTTCTAGAGGTGTTTCATAGTTCTAGAAACTGTTCCAAATTGTGCACCTCCATAAAATCCTAAAAACATGCCAAATCTCCTCTGAAGAAACCTAAACATTGCCAAATCATTTTATATAATAAAAATATATAAATAAAGTGTCAGGTACTCAAAATTGGGGGTGATAAACTCCCCCCACCATTGGTCTTTCTGTCCCTGAAAAGAAGAGAACCATAGTTGTCCCTAAAGAGTTATATCTATTTCTCCACCATTCCTTCTTCACACTCCCATGTTTCCTCTAAATCTGACCATGTTTTCATAAAACCCACACTAGAACAATTCTTTTCCTACACAATACTTTCTCTTTCTTATCTAGAATCAATACTGGTTCATGACCCACCATAGCATCTGACTCTAGGTCAACATTATCCCATCAAATCACATGGCCAAGGTCTTGTTGGTACTTATTCAATTGAGATACATGAAAAAAATTATGCACTGAACTGAACCTTGGTGGAAAATCCAACTGATATGCCTCCTCACCTATATGACATTGTGTTTTTGAACTGTTCTTGGTAGACCTGTTATAGAATCCATAGCTATCAGCTCTCATTAACACATGTGAATCAGCAAATATTTCATCATACCTGATGGTCATTGGTGCTCTGCTTTCACCTGATGAAAGGTGAGGGATCATTACGATAAAAATGCGCAATTGCTATAGGTTATTTATGATGGGGAAAGGTCTCATCGCAAAAATTTTGTCGGGAGGGACAATTTGCAAAGAGGCCCAGTTCCCATAGAAAATAACTTATTATTTATAATGTGAATAGGCATCTCGTTGCAAAAAGTTTGGTGCAGACTGCGTGCCAAACCGCAGGTAGGGTATTTGCAATAGTTCCCGTCCGAAATACCCTACGGTGGGTTTTAGTTTTTTCAATGATTGCTGTCACAAATACCCTTCGAGAATTTTTAGTATTTACGATGACTCCTATCGCAAATACAGTTTAACAGCCACCCTAATTAATATGGGGATTTAGTATTTGCGATGGGAGATAAAACTCGTCGCAAATACTATGTCGGTAGATAGGTATTTTCAATGAGTCTTGTCGCAATTACCTTTTTTAATCGTCACCTCTCATTAACAGGGATTATTATTTATTACAGGTCTCGTTGCAAATAATACTATTTGTGATGGGAAGCCCGTCGCAAATACTCTAACTTATATTTAGCCCCATTCTTTTTTCCAATTTCGCACCTCTCTCAACTCCTCACTCCCTCTCAGCTCTGATATTTCTCTCTTAAAATTTTGTAATGTTTAAAATTTTACATCAAATCGATCTTCAAGTATTGCATCGTATAAAAGATTTTGTTTTAAGGTATTTATCTATTACTTTTATTTTTTAGTTAATTCATTTAATTTTATATTAGTTATGATAACAGTCAATTAGCGACGGTTAAATTAAATTAGAATTAGATAGTTTTATTTTGCATTATTTCTTTTTACAAATATGTTGTTCCATTAGTAATAAATACATAAATTCTAATAATTAGTAGTAATTAGTAATAATTAGTGTTGATTAGAAATAATTAGTGGTAATTAGTAATAAGTAGTAACAAATACTAGTAATTAGTAATAGTTAGTAATAATTAATAATAATTGGCGTTAATTAGTTAGAAATAAAGATAATTAGCAGTAAATAATGGTAATTTGGAATAAATTACAGTAATTAACGATAATTTGTAATAATTAGCGGTAATTAGGAATAAATAGTAATAAATAGTAATAAATAGTAATAAATAGGATTAAATAGTAATAAGTAGTAATAATTAGAAATAAATAGAAAAATAGGAATAATTAGTAATAAATAGGAATAATTAGTAATCAATAGAAATAAATAGGAATAATTAGTAATAATTATTAACAAAAAGTAATAAATAGTAATAAATAACAATAAATAGGATAGAAAAGTAATAATTAGGAATAAATAGTAATAATTAGTAATAATTAGTAATAATTAGTAATAATTACGAATAAATAGTAATAAATAGTAACAAATAGTAATAAACAGTAATAATTAGTAATAATTAGTAATAATTAGTAATAAATAGTAATAATTGGTAATAAATAGGAATAATTTGTAATAATTAGTAATAAAAAGTAATAAGTTTTATTAAATTGGATTAAATAAGAATAATTAGGAATAATTAGTAATAATTAGTAATTAATAGTAATAAATTGTAATAAATTAGAATAAACAGGAATAAACAGGAATAAATAGGAATAAATAATAATAAATAATAATAATTAATAATAATTAGTAATAATTAGCAATAATTAGTAATAAATATCATTAATTAGTACTAATTAGTGGTAATTAGTAATAAATAGGAATAAATAGGTATAATTTGTAATAATTAGTAATAATTAGTAATAATTAGTAATAATTAGTAATAATTAGTAATAATTAGAAATAATTAGTAATAAGTTTGAATATATAGGAATAATTAGGATTAATTAGTAATAAATAGTAATAAATACAAATAAATAGTAATAAATAGTGAATCATAGGAATAACTAGGAACAATTAATATTTTAATAAAAATAATTATTAATAAGAAGGAATAAATATGAATAAATTGAAATAAATTGTAATAAATTGTAACACACAAGAATAAATAGAAAAAAATAAGAATAAATAGAAATAATTAATAATAATTAATAATAATTAGTAATAATTAGTAATAATTAGTAATAAATAGTAATACATAGTAAAAAATCAGAATAAATAGTAATAAATAGTAATAAATACTAATAAATAATAATAATTATCAGTGCATCAGACTAAATTGGAATAGATGGCAATAGATATTAATAATTATCAATAATTATGGATAAAAAAGAATAAATAGGAATAATTAGTAACAAATAGTAATGAAGAGGAATAAATAGTAATAAATAGAAAAAATTAGAAATAACCATCAATAAATAGGAATAAATAGTAATAATTAAAAATAATTTGTAATAAATAGAAATAATTAGGAATAATTAGTAATATGTAGTAATAATTAGTAATAATTAGTAATAAATAGTAATAAATATGAATAAATAGGAATAAATAGTAATAAATGGTAATGATTAATAATAAATATGAATAAATTGGAATAAATTAGAATAAACAGTAATAAATTATTATAAATAAAAATAAATAAAAATAAATTGTAATAATAGGAATTATTAGCAATAATTAGTAATAAATAGTAATAAATCGTATTAAATATTTTTGAATGGTAATAAATTGTAATAAATATTAATAAATTGTAATAACTAGTAATAATTAGTAATAACTAGTAATAATTAGTAATAAATAGTAATGAAAAGTAATGAATAAAAATGAACAGTAGTAAATATTAATAATTAGTAATAAATAGTAATAAATAGTAATAATTATCATTGTATCGGAATAAATAGGAATAGATAGTAATAATTATCAATAAATATAAATAAATAGGAATAAATAGTAATAAATAGAAATAAATTGGAATAAATAGTAATAAATAGAAATAATTATGAATAATTAGTAATAAATAGTAATAAATAGTAATAATTAGTAATAAATTAGAATAAATATGAATAAATAGTAATAATCAGTAATAGTTAGAAATAAATATGAATACAAATTAATAGATATTAATAAATTGAGATAAATAGGACTAAATTGTAATAAATTATAATAAATAGGAATAAATAGGAAGAAATAGGAAGAAAAAGAAATAAATAGTTATAAATAGTAATAATTAGTAATAATTAGTCATAATAAGTAATAATTAGTGATAATTAATAGGAATTAGTGATAATTAGTAATACATATTAATAATTAGTAATAATTAGTAATAGATAGTAATAATTAGTAATAATTGGTAATAATTATCAATATATCGAAATAAATAGGAATAGATAGGAATAGATAACAATATATAGTAATAATTATCAAATAATTAAGAATAAATATTAATAAATATTAATAAATAGTAAGAAACATGAGTAAATCCTGATAAATAGAAACAATTAGGAACAATTAGTAATAAATAGGAATAAATAGTATTAAATAGAAATAATTAGTAATAAATATAAATAATTAGTTATACCTAGTAATAAATTTAAATTATTATTAATAATTAGTAAAAATTAGAAATAATTACAAATAATTAGTAATAATTTGTACAAAAAATAGGAATAAATATGAATAAATAGCAATAATTAGTAGTAATTAGTAATAAATAGGAATAAAAAGGAATAAATAGTAATAAATTATAATAAATTGGAATAAATAGTAATAAATAGTAATAAATAGAAATAATTAGCAATAATTAGTAATAATTAGTAATAATTAGTAAAAAATAGTAATAAATACTAATAAATAGTAATAAATAGTAATAATAAATAATAATTGGTAATAATTAGTAATAATTTTTAATAACTAGTAATAATTAGTAAAAACTAGTAAAAACTAGTAAAAACTAGTAAAAATTAGTAATAATTAGTAATAATTAGTAAAAAGTAGTTAAATATAGTAAAATATCATTAAATATTTATAATTAGTATTAAATAGTAATAAATAGTAATAAATAGAAATAAATAGTAAAAATGCCAATAAATAGAAATAATTTGTAATAATTAGTTATAATTAGTAATAAAAAACCATAAATAGAAATAAATAGTAATAATTAGTAATAAATAAGAATAAATATTAATAAATATGAATAATTAGGCATAAATTGTAATAATTTGTAATAATTAAAAATAATTAGTAATAAATAGAAATAATTAGTAACAATTAGTAATAATTAGTAGTAAATAGGAATAATTAGAAATAAATAGTAATAACTAGAAATAAATATTAATAAAGAGTAATAAATAATAATAATTACGAATAATTAGCAATAATTAGGAACACATAGCAATAATTGGTAATAATTAGTAATAATTAAGAATAAAAAGTATTAAATAGGAATAATTAGGAAAAATTAAAAATAAATAGTAATAAATAGAAATAAATAGGAATAAATAGTAATAATTAGTAGTAATTAGTAGTAATAAGAAATAAATAGCCAGAATTCCTAATAATTAGCAACATTTAGGAATAATTACTATTAAATAGGAAGACTTAGGTATAATTAACAATATTTTTCATTTTCTAGGATGTGTTTTTCTTATATAAAATTAATTATAAAAAACTAATTATTTTTTATTTTTAGAAAAATATAGACTAAGGAAGTCGACAAAAATCATTATGAAATGGTCACCCTTGGATAACTCAGTGCTGGAATCTAAACGGTTATGGTATAAATCCTGTATATATTGAGGGTTTTGAAACTTTATTATCATTTTCATTATGAAAAGAATAATTTTTTTGTAGGGAAAATTAAGTTTCCTTGTAAAAAATGTGTCCTGAGGATGTTCAATTCATTTGAAAATGTTGTGGGTCAACTATTGAGTTTTTATTTTCAAGAAGATTATGTTTTTTGGTATCATCATGGTGAATGTAGTTTCATAGAAGATACTAATAATTTGGTTCCATTTCGATCATGGTTTCATAATAAATTATATGATGTGGAAGGCCCATTTTTGAAAAAACTGAAACTTATGATTATATAGATTTAACTCTGGAGTTGGAGCCATTTTAATTTTATGAGTTTCTGTGGTCTTTTATAAATTCATTTTATAATGGTTACAGGAAAATAAAATTTGAAGTGGTTTCAAAATTTATGTATATTAAATCAAATAATAGAATGTTAAAGGGTAGTTTTGATCAGATATTCTCTTTGGTTATAACACTATAACCTGGAGGAAATGTGTTGAGTATAAGTTTATATGAGAACAAGAGGTCGGTTGGTAATTTAGGTCTTAGTTATCAAATGATTCATTCATGTTAAAATGGTTATATCTTATATTATGGGGAAAATGATTTGTTTGATAGTTTTTCTACATGTAGAAAATTGAGGTATAAAGTGGCTTAATTAGGGATGTCTAGATCGATTCCTATAAAATAGTTGTGATATTTTCCACTTACACTCAGATTGTAGTGTTTATTTATGTCTCAGAACACAATATCATTGATTTAATGGAAAAAAACCAATATTTCAACCGGTAAAAGATTAAATCATCCCTATGATGGTGATTCATAGAAGAATTTTTAACAAGTTCATCTTTATTTGGCTTCAAATGTCTGGAACATGATATTAAGACTTTTGACTGATGGTTTCTATCCATTTAGTTCTTACAGTAGTTAATATTCTTACTAGACTGTCTTTATAACTCTGTACAATTTACCTCCTTAGATGTCAATGAAGGCGACATATATATATTTTACATTATTAATTTCAAGACATTCAAAAAATAATATTGATGTTTATTTAAATCCATTGATTGATGAGTTAAATTTTTTATGGAGTAATGGTGTCAATATATATGATGTTGATTAAAAAATCCTACTGAAAGCATCATTGATGTGAAAAATTAGTGACTTCCTAGAATATAACATGTTATTTAGATAGATTACACATGGTCCAAAATCCAATCAGTTTTGTATGAGAGACATAAAAGTGTTTATTCTCGTCAATGATGAAAATATTATTTTTTCGAGTGTCGTCACAGATTCCTTCAACCGATCACCCTTTTGGAGGAAAATATGTCATTTTAGAAATGGAACAATTAAAATAAATAGACCTCAAAAAATGATCTTAGGTAAGGAGTTAAAATAACATTTCTCTTCATTACCTCTCATTACATTTAGACCAACTATAAACCAACAAAAAAAATAATGGCTTTAGGAAATAACCTAATTGAATAAAACAGATCACTTTTTGGGATCTGCCATATTGGTCTATTTTTTTGGTCCATCATATGTTGTATTTCATGTATATTGAGAATAATTGTTTTTATAATATATTTTATATTGTTTTTGATACACTAGGTAAGACCATATATAATGTAAATTCATAATTAGATCTTCCCCAAATTTGTAGGCGACCAGAAGATGAACTGTTTGAAAATATTCGATCAAAATAGTTAATAAATACAAAGGCATTTTTTAAAATATCTAAATAAAATAAATTTTTATTTTCTCAGTGGATTATATATTTGATAATTTCATATGGTTATGTTTATAATTTGGGAAGATGTGTCAGAAATGGCCATATTACCAGATTAAAAATTCATTACTGTCTTGTTATAATTGAAGGAATTATGCTGATTATATTTAGAGATTTGTAGAATTATATGATTTTGGATGTGAAAATAGATATATCATATTTTTAGAGACATTTGTGTGGTGAAAATAGACTATTACGCACTAAGAAGACTATAATAAACGATGTTTTATGTTTATATAAACTGGAAAAAACTCTTCCCACCAGCTTTCTTCGACTGAATGGAAAATTTGATATTACATTTTCCACGTGAAGCCAAATATGAAAGTCTGGTATAGTTCATATAGATGTACCCATTCATTAGATACATTTAGAAATTGAAGAAAAAAGAACATAACAAAAATCAGTTGAAGGATCAATTGCATAATCTTATTTACAGTAGGAAATTTCTTTTTTTTATTATCATAATTTTCAATATGAATATACCTAAAATCAAAACTATATGGGCCATAATGAGGGAAATGTTGATGATGAAATTAAAAATAAGTGTTCTGTTTGTAATTAGCCAGAACTTAGCTTAAGTGTATTTTATGAACAATGGATTTCAAATGATGAACATCATAGAGCTTATACATATGTTCTACTCAACTACGAAGAAATGACACCATTTTTACCATGTTTTATCCTATCACTTATTCTATAATAATTTTTATAGTAAATTTTTTATATTTTATTTATAGGTTATATGATAATCATACCAAGGAACAATTTCCACAAATTACAACAACTTATCTTGAATAACTTCAACAAATTAATTTTTCCTACTGGTTTAAAAAACTGGTAACATAAATTATTTATGGTTTAACTTATGAAATCAATGTATTACATGTTATATTGATAATTGTTTTAAAATTTTTAGTTATCTCAACATGATGATAAAATGGAAAATCAATTGTGTGTATTGAGTAACCCACCATCCAAAATGCTTAAATATAATAATGTATATATGGTGAATGGTTTTTGATTTCATACATGTGTATATGGGAAATAAAAATAATAATAAAGATTCATGTTTTCTTTAGAGGATGTCATTATAGATAAATTGAAGTTGACTTTTATGGAATGCTGGAAGAAATTATAAAATTGTGTTATCTGGGATAGAATTACAAAACTATGTTTAAATGTCTATGTTTGGATACTGATATAGACTTGCATGTTCATCCGAGTAATAGAATCATTCATATTAAATATAAAATAAATCTTGCAGCAAATGAACTATTTTTATTGCCTCGTGAGGTACATAAAATTTATTATGCAAATTATTATGGTACTTAAAGAGATTTTGGTTATTGGTGGAGCATAATAAAAATAAAATCTCAGTAAAATTAGTTTATTTAATGTGACTGTGGTTCTGCTTAAGTGAAATGAATTTAATTTTTTAAATAGGCTAATACAAATACATCATTTCCATAAAGAGATATGACTATCAATGATGACACCCCATAATTAAGGGTCGATGGTGATGATGATATTATTGATGTAACAAATGAATTTGAAATGAAAAGAGATGGTGAAACTGAAAATAATATGGAAATTAATAATAATGAGGAGGAATATGAAGATATTGACACCATAATATAAGAAGATGGTGATGGAGATAAATATTGACACAGTTAAATGATGGTTATAATCATATATAATATATATCTATATATTATAGTTGTTTTCAAGTATTTTGTAATAATAGTAATTATGTGTTTTAGATAAAATCGATTTTTTTTAGTTGGTGGGTGGTGATCTACCTAATGATGAGCAAGATGTTGGATCATCTGAGCCTCAGACTTCTAGTGGTGTAGGACTCGGTGAGGTCGTGGCCTTATGATATTGATTTTTTCCAAAGATATCCCTGAGTGAAGTCCATATCTTGGATTTTATCTACACATACAGAGGTATGTTTAGTTGTATATTTTATTTATTTTTCATTAATTATCATTAATATATTTATATACTAATTGTTTGAATATTTTTTCATTTTTGTCAAATAGTTTCTCATATAGAAATTGGATAAGGGAGTACTATATTGGGAAATTATTTTTTTAGAGGATCAGTTACATGGGATTAACTTCTCATAAATTTTCAACACTGCATGTTCAATCATTGGATGGTATAAAAATAAATAATATTTATTTTGAAATTTATTTAATTAATAACTTGATATTATTAATTTTTTGTAGGGCTTATCGTATCTCATCGATAATAGCATGTGTGGCTCTATCTGATAGTCATGTGAGGGTTGTATGTGCAATCATTTACGAGAGTTTTTTCACAATTCGAGGAGGAAAACAATGAGGAAAGAAGGATTCATAAAGATTTATGAGTCTTACTACACCCACTGACCTCGTTACATTTCATCTCAGGTTTAGTATGTATTATGTTCACATTGGATGGGTAGTCTTCTAAAGAGGAAATCATTAGTAGGTTGACAAATTTGGGGGAAATAGGAGGTGAAACATCGAGCTTGTATTCGTACATTTAGTACACATATGGAACATAGGGTAAGTACCATTCTAAATTAATTTTTCTAACTTTAAATGTAAACTATTTATTTTATATTCATATATGCAGTAGAACAAATTGATATTACGGAGTTCAATGTTTATAAAAGGATGTATAGTGATCCTGTCACTAGAGATATTATAGGTGAATGACAATGTCAAATTTTGGTAAGTATAATTTTTTCTTGATTTATAAAATTCACTAAAAATAATATTTTAAATATTTTCATTCTAAATTGCAATTAAAGGAGTCATATGATCCCACAATGTCTAAGACACATATTTAGAGTCGAGATGAGATCAAGGATCACACTAGTGCAACTGGATTTGATGAGGCTACATGGATACATGAGAACTAGTATGCCTTTGAGAAAAGATGAGTTATTGGTATTCGCTCTCGATTAAAGCATGTGACTTGTTATGATAATGATGTGATGTTGGTGTGTATCTTGAGAAGAGATCATGTTGAGTCATCATCATCTTCTTCATAGTATTAGGAGCAGGTGTGGGCATAGGGTTAACATATAGAGAGTATGTGTAGGGAGCATGAATGGCTCTATCGATAGCAGCAATAGCAGTAAGAGATGTGTTGATGACAACAACAACATCACAAGAAGACGATAGAGTAAATGCGATGTCTGGCTCATAGTTTGGGGATGAAGTTCCCACCACCATCTCCCATAGCTCCTCCAGAAAACTCTCCAACTCAGTGATGTATTTAATTTTTATGATACAACATTTGAATGTAATCTTTTTAAAATATTATATATTTACATTTCTATATTGTGTATTTTTATATTATTGTTAATATTGTGTTTTTTATTATTTTATTATTTGTTTAATCTTATTATTATTTTATTAAATTATTATTTATTTATTATTTATTATTTATTATTATTATTTTCTTATTATTATTATTTTATATTTTTTTGGGAAAATTGATGTTTTTTTAATTTTATTATTATTTTTATTTTATTATTAATGTTATTAAAATTTTCTAATTAATAGTAAAATTATATTAATATTATTTTTATAATTCTTATTCTTATTAATATTAATATTAATATTAATATTTTTTTATTAATATTTTTTATTATATTTTATTGTTTTTAATTTTTTTGCAACGGGCTTATTGCAATAGGGTTTTTTAAAAACTCGGAGAAACTATTTGCAATGGAACGTGGGGAAAACTAATTTTTATGACACCATTTTCTACCACGGGGCATTTTTGATGGGTCCCCATCACAAATAGGCTTTTGCGACGGGGTCTAGTAAAAAATATCTCATCACAAATAAGTCTATTTCCAATAGTGGATCTCAAAAAAAACTCATACACCTTTCTTTTCATGTCATCCCAACAAATTTTTTCTTTATGTGACTTATACATATTTGGTATTCCAAGAATAACAAAACATCTCAAATGGTGATAAGCATGAAGGAGGTGTTCCTGATAAGCCAAATTTACCACCTTCATATCGCTAAACAACAAAAAAGATCTTATTTCAATATTCCACCACCAGTGGTATCTATACAATGGAGTTTTGACCTCATATAGACACACCCAAATTCAAATGTCTCTTCCTATTTAACGTTCTCTACCAAAATCAGGAGCAAAAGAAATTGAAAAGAAAAAAACAACACTACCTCGATCTTCACAATCTATGTTCATGTCAGAAATCACTGACATTAATATCTATTGATCTAAAGCCTCTTTCTCCAAATGGCTATATGGAATTTATCTTAATGAATCCTCTATAGATTCCCCTTTACCTTCTTTATACATTAAGTCAATGTCAAACATTTGAAGATACACCATCCTACTTCTTTGTGTCATATTCAAATATATTTTCAAGAAAACATATTTCAAGATCTTATGATCTAAAAACACCTTGAATTTCTCACCAAAAAGATAATGAATATAGGTTTTTATATAATATACCACAATAGATAATTCTAAATCATGTATAGAGTAGTTATTCTCATGAAACTATATCTTCTGTTAGAAATAAGAAACAACACAATCTCTCTCCATGAGAACACACCCCAACCCAGATTCCAAATAATCACAATACACCATATAAACATGTCCTGATTCAGGAAATATTATGATCAGTGCTGATTTAAAGAAAACATTATGTTTTTAAAAATACTTGAAATTGTCCATTCCATTGGTATGAACCACTTTTCCTTGTCAAATTTTTCATTGGTGTTGCTAGTTATGAATATTATTGAAACAAAATCAGTAATAACCTTCCAGGGCAAGGAAACTAGATATCTCAAAGAAATTATTTGGTTGTTTCCATGATATCACAACCACTATCTTTTCTAGATCCATAGAGGAAACTTTTTCAGAGATAACATGGCCATGTAAACATACCTCTTATATCAAAAAAACACTTTGAAAGTTTTGAATATAGACAATGATCCTGCAAGATACCCAACACTATCACTAAGTGTGGATCATGATCATCCTTTTTCCTACAATAAACCAATATTTCATCCATAAATACCACAAAAAAATAACCGAGCTAACTTTGAAATATGCAATTCATCAATTCTATAATGATAACTATTGCATTTGTAAGACCAAGAGGCTTAAACGCATACTCATAATCGCCATATCTCTTTATAATAGTAGTATTTAGAATATAATACTTAAAAAATTATAGTTGGTGATATCTCAGACACAAGATAATTTTAGATAACCACTTGGCTCCCATGAATTGATCAAATAGTTCATTAATTCATGGAAGAGGATATTGATTATTTATAATAACATGATTAAGATTATGACAATCAACATAAATTATAATATTTATATTCACCTTTTTCACAAAAAGAACTAGTTCTACCCATGGATACATACTATGTTGAATAAACCCTTTGATTTCTAGATCTTCCAATTGTAGTTTTAATTCCCTTAATTTTTTTGGTTCCATCTGATAAGACAGAGGTGATATATGACTGGTGCCTTGTAAGAGATCAATTTTAAACTTTTCATCTCTTATGTGTGGAAACCCTGATAAATTATTAGAAAGAACATCAGGAAATTGATAAAAAATTATTAGAAAACCATTATTCTCGATTTCATCCATAGATTCCAAGGCTATGGATTCAAACTGGTATGAGATAGTTCTAAAATATGATACCAACTGTCCCGCTCCACTTGAATTTACATTCTGATTTCCCCAAAATTGTTGTTAGATGCCATCATTAGTTGTAAAACTAACCCTTTAGGTATTATAGATGATGTGATATATGACCATTGTAAACTAATCCATACCTAGTATTAAGTCATAGACTTCAATCTCATGAAAATATATGTCATAAATCAATTCTATCTCCTCAATTTTTATAGAAAACACTTTTCACAAAATTTCATAACATTTTTTTTCCAAGATGATTTTGATGTTTTAAGAAAATTTGGCATCATCTCAAAATCAAAACCCAAAAGTTCAGGAACATGAGAAGCAATAAACAAATTCAACACATCCATATCAAATAAATCTCATGTAAGGGTAGCATTCAAATGAATTGTACCTCTCATAGTCGAAGGTCACGGTTTATCATCCATGATCACATTCTTTTTTCCATACAATTCTTTACTCACCACCCTTTTCTATTTGTCACCCTATTTTTATTTACCTATTTTAATATTAATGGTATTCCAAGAATATCCATGTATTCATCAGGTTTTTTTATGAGAGATATTTTTCTGAAAACGACCCATCAAAGAATAAAATGCCTGATAAAAATGATATGTGTCCCAATCACCCAGCCTTGGAGCACTAATCCAATAACTCAATTGATGTCCCATATAATTATAACTGTTACATGATCTAGGTGGTGTTTTACAATATTTCATTATGTGATTGAGAGAACCACATTGAAAACAATCGGGACTACCCTTTGGTTTATGAGAAAGATTCACTAACCCCACTATCTGGTTCTGAGTCCTACCACTACCTTGGAAATATATATCCCTATTCTACTTATTCCCATCATTAGTGTTCCCACCAGTTCTAATAGGTATAAACATGATTCTTCCAACCTTATTTATTGATATAATCCTTTCTTCCACCATTTTTCTGTTGACCATATATATATAATATGATTTAAAAAGCACGAGAATATTTGAGAGAATCTTTATCCTTAACCATGATTAAAAAATAAATTCCTTACATGACTAATTTTCAACAATTTTAGGACAAATGTGGACTAAATTCATAAATTTAGCTGTATAATCTGTCACTATGAGGATCTATTTTTTTGAACCGAAGAAGTCTATTATTCTTGAAAACAAATCATATGAGGATGCAATTTTTTGTTAAAAATTTATTTAAAATATTACCATGCCATTCATTGGTCCAATTTAGCCTAAACTATTAAATCCCACAACTGGAATGAAAGATATTATAGTATGTATGGTTCCAACATCAACTTCAACTTAGCTGGTGTTCCAAAGAAATCAAATATTTGATTCATCCTATTTAGCAACACTTCTTCTTTTTCTTGTTTCAAATCTACCCGAAAGATAGGTGGATTATTTTTTTGGAACTAAAATTAATTATCCACTTACCGTGGTTTATTTTTTATGGTCCCTCTATCCATAACATGAAATGTTGGGAAAATACTCTAAAATAAATGTTGGTTCACCTTTAACTTATGTGAATCCACATTCTCAGCATCAGTTTTCTTCTATGCCACCTACCCAGTTGCATTCCTTATAATCAAAAGAAAACGCTATTTAGTCTCACTCATTAGAGACTGAATACATAGAAATTTAAAATTTACCCCGTCAAACATATTTCTCAAATGATTTCCAAAATTCAATAATTTTTACTTTTATACCATTTTTGAATATTGAAGCATGATTTTGAAAATCAAAACATTTTCAACTATTTTGACAAATTAACACTTTTTCACCAAATCATAAATAATTACTCAGAATGAATTATTTAATCTTAGTGGGAAGTAATTTCTATCAATGCATTTCATTCTATTCTCATTGGTTAAACCCATGAGGATGAGGTGAAAACTCCTAGAATTGTCTTAAAACACTTATGCACCCAACTTCCGAGTAACTTGAGATTCAACATAAAGAGGCTAGATCTGCCTTTTTTTGAATTACATTTCATGTTTTGAAAATCCTATCTCCTTTATACCATCACAATATAATGACCAATATTATTTCAAAGACATTAAAAACCTAAAAATATCAACCCCTCCCTCTTAAAAACATAAAAAGGTCATAAGACCTCTTAAAATCTGAAAAACCCTAAAAATTATAAAAAACTAAACATATCTAAAAATACCTAAAATTGTAAAAAAATCCTAAAACCATTAAAAAAACAATAAAAACATAAAAATTGAAAAACACTTTAAACCCCAAAAATCCTAAAAAATGCTAAAAATCCTAAAGACCCAAAAACCCCATAAATCCCTAAAAATAATCAAAATCCCTAAAACCATAAATTAAAACACAAAATTCTCAAAAATCTTTAAAAACCCAGAAACCCCTATGAAAACCTTAAAAAACTAAAAAAACTTAAAACCATTAAAAAACATAAAAATGATAAAAACCGTAAAAGTCCCTAAAAACCCCTAAAACCCCTAAAAACCATAAAACTCCCAAAAACCTTTAATACCCAAAAAACCCAAAAAACCTAAAAATGACTAAAAACTCTAAAGATCCTTTAAAAATATTAAAATGTTAAAAAACTCTAAAAAATATAAAAACCCCTAAAAAACTAAAAAAAACCCTAAAACACCAAAAAAACATAAATCCCTACAAATTCTAAAAAACATTAAACACCTAAAAATAGACAAAAACCCTAAAAACTCAAAAAAATCTTATAAAATCTTTAAATATCCATAAAAAGATAAAAATCTCTAAATCACTAAAATCTCTAAAAAAAATTAAAAATTAATAACACATTAAACCCCTATAAAACTTAAAAAACAATAAAGACTCAAAAAAAACTTAAAAACTATAAAAATGAAAAAACCGTAAAAAACCCTCTAAGTCCTTAAAATTTTAAAAATAGTAAAAATAATAAAACATCTAAAATCTCAAAGACAAACCCTTAAAAACCCAAAGACATAAAAAATCCACAAAAATCTTAAACCGCTCAAAATACCTAATGATTATAAAAGCCATAGAAATCATAAAAAGTAATAAAAATATCTTCATCAGAAAACACCCTAAGAACCTTGAAAACCATAAGATATTTTTAAAAGCATATAAATCCTACAAACATAAAAAAACATAAAAACTCAAAAAAATCCTAAATACCATAAAAACCATAGAACCGTCAAAATCCTCTAGAACCACAACAATCCATAAAAATACTAAAAATACATAAAAATACCTAAAAACATAAAAACGCCTAAAACACATGAAAAACGTTAAGAAAACCATAAAAATTTTTTAAACACCTAAAAACCTAAAATTTTAAAAAACACTAAAAAACCATAAAACCCTAGAAATCATTAAAACCTGTAAAAACATTATAAATCTAAAAAACCCATAAAACCACAAAAAACCACTAATAACTCTAAAACCCCTTTAAACTCCTAAAAAAATTAAAAAGCTAAAACATTAAAAATCCTAAAAACTCAATAAAAACCCAAAAACCAAAAAAAATAAAAACCCTAACACCCCTAAAAAAATCGTAAAAACCCTTAAAGACATAAAAAAACAAAAATTTCATAAAAATACTCAAATATACATAAATATTTATAAAAAATTAAAGACCCTAAAAAACCTATAACCCCTGAGAAAACCGTAAAATCCTAAAAGGAAATGAAACCCCTAAAACATAAAAAATGGTAAAGACCTTAAAAACCTGAAAAATCCTAAAAACCCTAAAAATACCTAAAACCCTACAAACCATTAAAATCCTAAAAAGTAACAAAAAATCCCTAAAAACATAATAAAACCCCAAACCCTGAAAAACACTAAAACCCTTAAAAAACTAAAAATATTTAAAACCCCTAAAAACAATAAAAAAATAAAAACCCAAAAATCCCAAAAATCCAAAAATCCATTAAAACCCCTAAATACCATTAGAACCCTAAAAACTATATAAATAATAAAAAATCCCTAAAAAGTATTAAAAACGTAGAAACAACTATATAAAATGAAAACCATAAAAAACATAAAAGTTTTTAAATAGAAATAATCATAAAAAATGTTAAAACCCTGAAAAAACATAAAAAAACTAATACCCCCTAAAAAAACCCTAAACTCTTCAAAATCCATAAAAACCATAAATATATTTAAAAATACTAAAAAACCCTAAAAATCATTGAAAATGTAAAAACTATACAAACCTTTAAAAAGCCTAAGGAAACCTTAAAACCCTAAAAATAGTTAAAACCCCTAAAAACCTAAAAAATCCAAAAAACTATAAAAAAAATCCCCTAAAAACCATAAAAATCCCTAAACACATTAAAACCCCTAAGAACATAGAAACCCCCCAAGAAACCACACAAAACACAAAAAACCCGTTAATTCCCTAAAAATTTGAAAAACCTTTAAAAACCTTGAAAACCCTAAAAAAAACTCAAATAAACCCCAAACCCTAAAAAACCTAGAACCCATAAAAAACTAAAAAACTAAAAATCCTAAAAAACCCCAAACCCTGAAAACCAATAAAAGTACAAAAAAACCATTAAAAATAACAAAAAATGTAAAAAACACAAAAAACCCTAAAAACCATAAGAATACCTTAAAAACATAAACACACTTAAAAATGTTTAAAAACATAAAAACACAAAAAACCATAAAAACTTTAAACAACCCTAAAACCCTAAAAATCCATAAAAAGATTAAAAACACTAAAAACATATTAAAATCCTTAATTATCAATACAATCATAAAAACCCTAAAAACTCGGAAAACCCTATGAATCCCATAAAAACATACAAACACTAAAACCCCCTAAAGTCCTAAAAAATGATAGAAACCCTAAATACCAGAAAAACTATAGAACACCTAAAATTATTAAAAAACCAAAAATCCCATAAAACTAAAAAAACACTAAAAACTATAAAAAACCCTAAAACCCCCAAAATACATTAAAAAATCTAAAAACCCCGAAAACACTAAAAACACAGAAAAACATAAAAACCCAAAACGCCAAAAAATCTATAAAAACCATAAAAACACTAAAACCCTTAAAAACCTAAAAATAATGAAAACCCTAAAAATCGTAAAAATCATAAAAATACTTAAAAGACCCTAAAATAGAAATACCCATAAGAAATTTTAAAAACCTAAAAACACTTAAAACCACTAAAAACCTAAAAACGCTAAAAACCCTAAAATCCAAAAAACCCTAAATACCCTAAATACCTAAGAAATAGATAAAAACCCTAAAAACCCATAAAAACCCTAAAAAATTAAAATCACTAAAAACATTAAAAACAATAAAAAACCTAAGATGAATAAGAAATACTTAAAAACCTTATGATAGTTAAAGTCCATAAATAACCATAGAAAAACTAAAAACCCTATAAAACCATAAAAACATAAAAATTGTAAAAACCATTAAAAAGATAAAAACACTAAAACACCATAAAAACCATAACACCCACTAAAAACACTAAAATTCCATTAAAACCTAAACAGAAAAAAAATATAAAAATTATAAAATCCATAAAAAAAATAAAAAATCCATAAAAATACAAAAAACCAAAAAACCCTAAAAAACCCAAAAAACCCTAAAAAAATAAAAACTATAAAAACCATAAATATCATTAAAAGATCTAAAAACCCATAAAAAATTTAAAACCATAAACACCATAAAACCCCTAAGAAAACATTAAAACCTAAAAACACTTAAAACCCCTAAAAACATAGAAATACTAAAACACTAATAAACCATAAAACCCCTAAAAACCATAAAACCCATAAAAACCACTAAAACCCCTAAAATACCATAAAAATCCATAAAAATCCCTTAATATGTAAAAAACCAGAAAAACCCAGAAAACCCCTACGAAAACCATAAAACCCAAAGACACTACAAACCCATAAAAACATAAAATTACTAAACACCCTAAAAATCCATAAAAATCATAAAACCCCAAAACCCATAAAAATTCTTATAACCCAGAAAAAAATAAAAAAAATCCCAAAAAATCCCTAAACAAGTAAAAACCCCAAAAACAGAAAAAACCCGAAGAAAACATTAAAACCCAAAAAACAATTTAAACCACCTAAAAACCAAAACCCATAAAAAACCTAAATGACCCTAAAAACCCTAAAAATGCTAAAATCATAAAACCCCATAAATCCTTAAAAATCCCTTAAAACCCATAAAAATGAAAAAAACCTACTAAAACCACTGAAAACCATTTAAACCCCTAAAACCTTAAAAAACTATAAAAACCATACAAACCTAAAAAACTAAAAAACCCCTAAAAACACTAAAAATACTCTAAAAACCCTAAAAACCATAAAATCAAAAAAATCATAAAAAGTCCCTAGAAATGTAAAAAACCTAAAAAACCATGAAAAAATTGAGAAGAACATAAAACCCTTTAAAAATATAAAACACCTAAAAAAATAAAAATCTATAGAAACCTAAAAATATTATAAAACCCTAAAACCCCCTAAAAACACTCAAAATACCTAAAAACCCTAAAAACATAACAATCCTAACAAATTTATAAAAATCATTAAAAATGTAAAAAACATAAAAACAAGAAAACCATAAGAAAAACATAAAACCCAAAGAACACTTAAAACACCTAAAATCCTAAAAACACTAAAAACCTAAAAAATAATGGAAAACCTCAAAACCTTAAAAAATAAAACCCCCCAACATACCTTAAAATTAATAAAACCACCATGAAACCCTAAAAACCACTAAAACATTAAAAACATATTAAACACCTAAAAATGTTAAAAAAATATTAAAAACCATAAAACCCTAAAAAAACTCAACCAAACTGTAAAAACTAGAAAAACCATTAAAACCCTAAAGACCAAAAAAACCCTCAAACGCCTGAAAACCCCAGTAACCCAAAAACCATAAAAATTATAAAACTCCCTAAAATCCCTAAAAACATAAAGATCCTTAAAACCCTATAAAATCTAAAGAGAATCTTTAAAAAAATATTAAAACGCCTAAAAACAAAAAAATGTAAAAAACCCTAGGAAACTGTAAAAGATCTTAAACCATAAAACACCTAAAACATAAAAGATCCCATAAAAACCCTAAAACATAATAAAAACACTATAAACCCTTTAAACCCCTCGAAATTTTAGAAAAATCTAAAAAACATTAGATCTTTTAAAAACTCAAAAAACTAAAAAACCCATAAAAATACTGAAAACTTTAAAAAAACTGTAAACACCATGAAATACACTAAAAACCAAACAAAACATAAAAATCACTAAAAACATAAAAAACCCTAAAAACATAAAAAACCCTTACAAAAAAATTAACAACAAAAACAATACTTAAAACCCCTAAAAAACATAAAAACATTACCCCCCCCCCAATCAAAAAAACCCTTTTAAACCGCAAAATCCTTAAAAACTCTAAAAACCATAAAAATCTTAAAAAAGACACAAAATTCACTCAAAAAATAATAACCCCAAAAAACCGTGAAAAACTCTATAAAACCATAAACACCTAAAAACACTTAAGTCCACTAAAATCAAAAAAACACTAAAAACCAAAAAAACCCTAGAAATAAAAAAACCATAAATCCTTTAACACCTTAAACCCCCCTAAAATCAATAAAAATCCTAAAACCACTAAAATATTTAAAATTCCATTCAACCACTAAAAAAATTTAAAAAATATAAAAAACCTTAAGAAATCTAAAAAACTAAAAAACCATAACAACCTTGAAAACCCAGAAAACCCTAAAAAACACATAAATACCAAAAAACCCCTAAAACCAAAAAAACCATAAAACACTAAAAAATCCATAAAATCCCGAAAAATATAAGAACAGTAAAACCACTAAAAACATTAAGAAAACATAACAAAACCTAAAATCACTTTAAACCCCTAAAAACATAAAAGATGGTAAAAAAATTAAAAACCATAAACCCAAAAAATCCCTAAAACACTAGAAATCCATAATGAGTGTCAGAAAAGCCTTAAAATACCTAAAAACATTAGAAAACTAAAAACCCAGAAAACAACTAAGAAAACCTTAAAATTTTATAAAAACTTAAAACCACTAAAAAGCTAAAAAATTCAAAAAAACCCCAAAAACACTAAAAACACAAAAAATTAAAAACCATAAGAATCCCAAAGGAACTTAACTACATAGAAAACCCTAAAACCCCCCAAAAACCCCAAAAGTCATTAAAAACTCATAAAAATGACCAAAATGTTAAAAATTATGAAAACCCTTAAAATCCCAAAAACATAAAAAAAATATATAATCATAAAAAAAACATAGAAACCCTAAATCCCCAAAAACCTAAGAAACCATCAAAAACATTGGAAACCATAAAAAATATTAAAAATCCATAAAAAACCTAAAAATGTAAAAACCCAAAAAAAACTTTAAGAACCCTATGAAAACCTTAGAAACCTAGAAACACATAAAACCCCTAAAACATAAAAAGACGCTAAAACCCTAAAATCATAAAATCCCTGAAAACTATAAAAACCCTCAACATACATAAATATACTAAAATACTATAAAACCCTAAAAAGTTATAAAATACATAAAAACATAAAATACCATAATAACCTCAAAGACCCCTATGAAAACTTTAAAAACCTAAAAACACTTAAAACCGCAAAAAACCATAAAAATGCTAAAAATTAAAAAAAATCCTAAAACAAATAGAACCCTAAAAACTAGAAAACCCCTAAAATCATTAAAACCTCAACAAATAATAAATCCATGAAAAAACTAAAAACTATAAGAATCCTTCATACCCCTAAAAACGTTGAAAAACACAAAAAAAACCTGAAAACCATAAAAATGATTAAAACCCAAAAAAACCACAGAAACCAAAAAATCGAAAAACCTTAAAAATTAGAAAAAACAACTAGAACGCCTAAAAATGTAAAAAAACCAAAAATACCTAAATATCCCTTAGAAAACTTTAAAATAAAAAAGCACTTAAAACCCCTAAAAGCTAAAAAATTATGGAAACCCTAAAACCCTAAAACCTCAAAAAATCCCTCAAAATCTCTAAGAACACGTAAAATTCCTAAAGACCCACTAAAATCTCTAAAATCATTTAAACCACTAAAATATTTATAAAAAACTAAAAAAACCTTAAAACCCTAAAAAATCACAAAACCACTAAAAACCCAAAAGACTATTAAATCCCTAAGAAACCCTCAAAATCACTAAGATATCAGACAAACCATTAAAATAACCAAATCCCTAAATATCCCTAAAACATAAAAAACCTCTAAAAACCCTGAAGACCTATAATAAAACATCAAAACCCTAAAAACACATAAAACCCAAATAATATAAAATATTGAAAAAAATTCTAAAAACCATAAAATCCATAAACAACATAAAAAACCCTTAAATTTTTTTAAAAAATATAAAATAAACATAAACAATAAAAACTAAAAAACCCTTAAAACACTCCAAAAACTATAAAACCCTAAAAACCCTAAAAAACCATTAAAACCCTAAAAACCCATTACAATCCAAATAAACACTAAAAATACCTAAAAGCATAAAATACCAAAAATTCTGATAAACCCTTATAAAATTATGAAAAACTAAAACATTTAAAACCCCTAAAAACCTTAACAAATGAAAAAAAACCCTAAAACCCCCCAAACCCAAGAAAACCACTAATACACCTCAAAAACCCCCAAAACTGTAAAGACCAATAAAAATCCTAAATACTCTAAAAAATCTACAAATCGTATTAAATCCTAAAAATAGAAAAAACCCCTATGAAATCCATAAAAACCTAAAAACACTTAGAACACATAAAAAACCGTAAATAATTTAACAACACTAAAAACCATAAGAACCATAAATATCCAAAAACATTAAAAATCTAAAAAACCTATAAGAACCCTAAAACCACAAAAAAAAACATTAAAAACACCAAAACCCTAAAAAATGTTAAAAAACTATACAAAACCTTAAAATCATAAAAAACCCCCCAACAACCCAAAAAACCAAAAAAAAAGGCCCTAAAACCCCAAAAAATCCCCAAAACCTAAAAAACCATAAATACTAAAAGATACCTTAAAATCCCTAAAACCATTTAAAACCCTTAAATCCATGAAAACCCCTAAAGAAAAATTTAAAACCTAAAAACACTTAGGATCACTAAGAAACCTAAAAATGATAAAAACCAAAAAACACAAAAACCCCTAAAAGTCTCTAAAACCCAAAAAAAACATAGACGTCATTACAAACACTAAAAAACCTAGGAACATAATAATCCTAAAAAATCACTAAAAACTAAGAAAATTTTAAAAAACCAAATCTATTAAGACCCCTAAATATATAATTTTTTTAAAAAAATTAAAATATCCTAAAACCCCTTACATCCCTAAAAAACAATAAATTCCCTAAAAACCATAAAACACACTAAAAACCCATAAAAACCCTAGAAACCCTAAAAACGATAAAAACCACTACAACTATAAAAAACATTTAGATCCCTTAAAATGTTAAAAATATATAAAAAATATAAAAAACCTAAACTCTAAAAAACCCCTAAATCCAAAAACACCCAAAAAACCCCTTAAAAACCTAAAACCCACTAAAATCTTCAAAACCCCTAAAACCCCTAAAATACACAAAATCCCTAAAAACCCCTAAAAATGTAAAAAATCATAAAAATCCTAGAAAAACCAAAGTAAAACCATGAAAATATAAAAAAACATAAAAACCCTAAAAGACTGAAAACACTAAAAGCCATACAAAATCCTAAAAACCATAAACCCCTATATTGCATAAACCCCTAAAAACTAAAATCCCAAACACCCATAAAAACTCTAAAAAACAAAAAAAAAACACTTAAAACCATTTAAAAACTCAAAAATTATTAAAAATAATAAAAATCCTTTCACACTCTAAGAATATCAACAAAACCCTAAAAATCCAAAAAAACCTAAAAAACCTAAAAAACCTAAAAAACCCTCAAACCTCTCAAAATAACTAAAAACCCTATAAAAACATAAAAACAATAAAAAACCTAAAAAAACCTAAAAATGAAAAAAAAAACCCTTGAAAACCTTACAAAAACCATAAAAACCCAAAAACACTTAAAACCCCTAAAAACCTAAAAAACCCTAAAACCCTAAAAAACCTAAAAAAACAATAAATTCCTAAAGGCTACAAAAATCCTTAAAAATTCAAAAAAGGCCTAAAAATCCATAAAAATATAAAAACAACCAAAAAACTAAAAAACATATGAAAAATATGAAATCAAAAAAAAATTAAACCTGGAAGAATCCTAAAAACATAAAAAATTGAAAACCCATAAAAACAGTAAAACCCTCAAAACCCTTTAAAACCATTAAAAATGACCAAACCCCATAAAAACCATAAAACTACTAAAAATATCAAAACCCTTGAAAATCA
The DNA here is from genome assembly GCA_963277665.1 of Viscum album. Lineage (NCBI taxonomy): Eukaryota > Viridiplantae > Streptophyta > Magnoliopsida > Santalales > Viscaceae > Viscum > Viscum album. Next base: position 2,049,053,442 of record OY728159.1, read on the forward strand.
TAAAACCATAAAAAAAATAAAACATAAAACCAAAAAAAACTCAGGAAACCCCCCCCCCCCAATCCCTAAATATCCTAAAACCCTAAAAACCCTAAAACCCCTCAAAGACCCTAAAAAGAAGAAAAAATAATGAAAATCCTATAAACTCCATAACATACCTAAAAATGTAAAAAACCTAAAAATAACTCAGGAAACCCCCCCCCCCCCAATCCCTAAATATCCTAAAACCCTAAAAACCCTAAAACCCCTCAAAGACCCTAAAAAGAAGAAAAAATAATGAAAATCCTATAAACTCCATAACATACCTAAAAATCTAAAAACCTAAAAACAATAAAAATATTAAACATACCTAAAAAACTATAAAAAATAAAAAACCCTAAGACCATAAAAACCCAAAAGAAACCAATAAAAACATAAAAAATCTTAAAACCCTTAGTAAACTTAAAAATTGCTAAAAACACAAAAAAAACCTAAAAGGCATTAAAACCCTAAAACCACTAAATCCCTTAAAACCCCTAAAACCCCATAAAAATAAAATCCTCTAAATACACTTTAAACCCTAAGAAGGTTAAAACCTCTAAATCCTTAAAAACCCTAAAAATTCATAAAAACCCGTAAATCCCAAAAAATCCCTAAAACCCAAAAAACCATAAAAAACCATTAAACCCCTCAAAATCCATAAAAACCCCTTAAATAGTGAGAAATCTAAAAAATCCTTAAAATCCCTTGAAAATGTAAAAAAATCTACATATTTTAAAAGCACAAGGAAATGATAATAACATAAAAAATTAAAACCCTAAAAAACATAAAAAATCTTAAAATTATAAAATACCCTAAAACCCTAAAACCCTAAAAACCCCTAAAACCATCAAAATCCGTAAAAACCCTAAAATCCATAAAACACTATAAAATATATAAAAATACCTCAAAATAAAAAACCTGAAAATAAATGAAAAATCCTAAGAAAACCATAAAAACCAAAAAACACTTAAACCCTATAAAAACGTAAAAACACAAAATACCCTACAAACTCTAAAAACCAGTAAAAAATAAAAAAACATAAGCCCCCTAAACCATTTAAAACCCAAAAACCCTATAAAACCCAAAAAACACTAAAAACTCTAAAATCCCTTTAATACCTGAAAATATTAAAAACTCTAAAACCCATAAATATCCTAAAAACTATAAAAACATTAAAAAAATTAAAATCATTAAAATATTAAAATATAAAATAATTACTAAAAAAACCATAAAACCCTGAAAAAATATAAGGATAATTTAAAATCCTAAGAAATCATAGAACCACAAAAGAAGATAAAATTATAAAAACCCAAAATAACCCCTAAAAATATGAATACCCACAAAAAATCCAAAAAATCCTCAGAAACCAAAAAAATACTAAATATTCCATAAAACTAAGAAATCCCTAACAACCACTAATAAAACCATATAAAACTAAAGACACATAAAACCAAAAATAACTCAGGAAACCCCCCCCCCCCAAATCCCTAAATATCCTAAAACCCTAAAAACCCTAAAACCCCTCAAAGACCCTAAAAAGAAGAAAAAATAATTAAAATCCTATAAACTCCATAACATACCTAAAAATATAAAAAACATAAAAACAATAAAAATATTAAACATACCTAAAAAAACATAAGCCCCCTAAACCATTTAAAATCCAAAAACCCTATAAAACCCAAAAAACACTAAAAACTCTAAAATCCCTTTAATACCTGAAAATATTAAAAACTCTAAAACCCATAAATATCCTAAAAACTATAAAAACATTAAAAAAATTAAAATCATTAAAATATTAAAATATAAAAAAATTACTAAAAAAACCATAAAACCCTGAAAAAATATAAGGATAATTTAAAATCCTAAAAAATCATAGAACCACAAAAGAAGATAAAATTATAAAAACCCAAAAGAACCCCTAAAAATATGAATACCCACAAAAAATCCAAAAAATCCTCAGAAACCAAAAAAATACTAAATATTCCATAAAACTAAGAAATCCCTAACAACCACTAATAAAACCATATAAAACTAAATACACATAAAACCAAAAATAACTCAGGAAACCCCCCCCCCCCAAATCCCTAAATATCCTAAAACCCTAAAAACCCTAAAACCCCTCAAAGACCCTAAAAAGAATAAAAAATAATGAAAATCCTATAAACTCCATAACATACCTAAAAATCTAAAAAACCTAAAAACAATAAAAATATTAAACATACCTAAAAAACTATAAAAAATAAAAAACCCTAAGACCATAAAAACCCAAAAGAAACCAATAAAAACATAAAAAATCTTAAAACCCTTAGTAAACTTAAAAATTGGTAAAAACACAAAAAAAAACCTAAAAGGCATTAAAACCCTAAAACCACTAAATCCCTTAAAACCCCTAAAACCCCATAAAAATAAAATCCTCTAAATACCCTTTAAACCCTAAGAAGGTTAAAACCTCTAAATCCTTAAAAACCCTAAAAATTCATAAAAACCCGTAAATCCCAAAAAATCCCTAAAACCCAAAAAACCATAAAAAACCATTAAACCCCTCAAAATCCATAAAAACCCCTTAAATAGTGAGAAATCTAAAAAATCCTTAAAATCCCTTGAAAATGTAAAAAAATCTACATATTTTAAAAGCACAAGGAAATGATAATAACATAAAAAATTAAAACCCTAAAAAACATAAAAAATATTAAAATTATAAAATACCCTAAAACCCTAAAACCCTAAAAACCCCTAAAACCATCAAAATCCCTAAAAACCCTAAAATCCATAAAACACTATAAAATATATAAAAATACCTCAAAATAAAAAACGTGAAAATAAATGAAAAATCCTAAGAAAACCATAAAAACCAAAAAACACTTAAACCCTATAAAAACGTAAAAACACAAAATACCCTACAAACTCTAAAAACCAGTAAAAAATAAAAAAAACATAAGCCCCCTAAACCATTTAAAACCCAAAAACCCTATAAAACCCAAAAAACACTAAAAACTCTAAAATCCCTTTAATACCTGAAAATATTAAAAACTCTAAAACCCATAAATATCCTAAAAACTATAAAAACATTAAAAAAATTAAAATCATTAAAATATTAAAATATAAAAAAATTACTAAAAAACCATAAAACCCTGAAAAAATATAAGGATAATTTAAAATCCTAAAAAATCATAGAACCACAAAAGAAGATAAAGTTATAAAAACCCAAAAGAACCCCTAAAAATATGAATACCCACAAAAAATCCAAAAAATCCTCAGAAACCAAAAAAATACTAAATATTCCATAAAACTAAGAAATCCCTAACAACCACTAATAAAACCATATAAAACTAAAGATACATAAAACCCCTAAAAGCCTAAAAATCCCTAAAAGACTCCATAACCCCAAAACCAAATAAAAATGATAAAATCCATAAAATCCTTAAAAAACTCTTAATTCTCATAAAAACCCTAAAAACCACTAAAAATCAAAATACCCTTCAGACCCCTGTAATGTTAAAAACACTAAAATCAATAAAACCCCCAAAAAATAAAAAAACCCAAAACCCCAAAAAAACCATAAAAAAACAAAAAACCCTAAACACACTAAAAAACCCTAAAACCCTATAAAATAACTAAATACCTAAAAACATAAAAATACCTACCAAGAAAAAAAACCCAATGAAAATTTTAAAAATCTAAAAATATATAAAACCCCTAAAAACCAAAAAATGCTAAAATTCATAAAACCCAAAACCCTAAAACGGTAAAAACCTCAAAATCCATAAAACCCCTAAGAACCACTAAAATACTAAAAGTAACTAAATATCCCTAAAAAAGTAAAATATCCTAATACCCCAAAAAAACCAAAGGGAAAACTTATAAATCTAAAATCACTTAAAACCCATAAAGCACCTAAAAACAATTAAAACCATAAAACACCCTAAAAACCCTTTTAAAACCAGAAAACCCCTAAATTACACTAAGAACAATTTAAAACCATTTAAACCCCTAAAAATGTTTTTAATATTTAAAAAACCTTACAAACACTAAAAAACCGAAAACCCCCAAAATTCCAAAAAAAACACAAAAAACCATAAAAACCCTAAGACCCTAAAAAATCCTTAGAACCAATAAAAAAATAAAATCCTAAAAAATCATTAAAAATCCCAAAAAACATAAAAACCCTAAAACCATAATAACCTTTATAAAACATTAAAAACCAAAAAATATTTAAAAAGCTTAAAAGATTAAAAATGTTAAAACCCTAAAAAAACCCTAAAAACCCATAAAAATTTAAAAACACTCAAAATCACTAAAAACCTTATAAACCATAAATATCCTCAAAACCCTAGAAATACATAAAATATAAAAACCTTAAAAACCCCTATCCCTACAAAAATCTTTAAAACCCCAAATTTTTAAAACACCAGAAAACCTAACAAATGATAAAATATTTCAAAGATAATAAGTCCCTAAAAACCATAACAAATTATAAAAACATTAAAAATTAAAAAAACCCATAAAACCCTAATACCCACTAAAAAATCCAAACCCCTTTAAATCCATAAATTTAGTAAAAACCCAAAATAAACCAAAAAACCCCCAAAAAAACTCAATAAACCCTAACAAACCAAAAAAACCACAAAAATCCTAATAACCCTAAAACCACTCAAAATCACTAATAACACTAAAATCCCATAAAAATCCATAAAAAAGCCCTAAAAATTCCTAAAAAGATAAAAAAACCCCCAAAAACCCTAAGAAAACCATAATAACCCTGAAACCCATAAAATTAATAAAAACATAAAAATAATAGAAACCCTAAAAACCATTAAAAATCCTAAATAACCTAAAAATATCAAAATTTCCTAAAAAACCTAATACAACATAAAATACCAAAAATACCTTAAAGTGTATAAAATTATAAAAACACTATAAACCCTTAGGAAATCTATAAACACCTAAAAATACTTAAAACACCTAAAATTTTGAAAGGTACTAAAAACCTGAAAACCCTAAAACTTGTAAAGCACAAAAATATAAATAAAACCCCATGAAACCTTAAAACCCCCTAAAACATGCGCAAACCCTTAAATACACTAAAAACAATAAAAACCAGAAACCCACTAAAATGTTAAAAAACTATGAAAAAACTTAAAAACCATAAAAATATCTTTAAACCATAAAACCCAAAAAAACCCTCAATCCCTCAAAATCCCTAAACACCCTAAATACTATAAAAATCCTAAAAATTTTCTAAAATCCCACAAAACTAAAAAAAACCCAAAAACCCAGGTAAAAACTAAGAAAACCTTTAAAAACTAAAAAAAATTAAACCCCAAAAACCATAAAAAACTAAACCCCTTAGTAACCAAAAAATACCCCAAAACCCCTCAAAATACCAAAAATCATAAAAACACATAAAAAATACATAAAAACCTTAAAATCCTTTAAAATGTAAAAAAAAACCTAAAAAACCTATAAAAATAATAAGAACACATTAAAAATCTAACAACACATAAAACCCCTAAAAACCTAAAAAATGATAATGCCCAAAAAACCCTAAAATACCGTAAAACCACTAAAAACCATACAAACATTAAAAACCCAAAAACATCTGTAAAAACCATAAAAACCCAACTAAATTCACTAAAAATCATTAAAACCCTATTAAACATAAAGAACCTTAAACCCCCCCAAAAAAAGATAGAAAAAAACATAAAAATCATAAAAATAATAAAATTACATAAACCCCCTAGGAAAACATTAAAATAATTAAAACAATTTAAAACCCTAAAAATATAAAAATTCTAAAGCCCATAAAAATCCCTGAACCCCAAAAATTCTTAAAAACCCTCAAAATCCAAAAAAAACAATAAAAATAATTAAAAATCCTAAAAATCCCTAAAATACAAAAAAATGGATAAATAACTAAAAACCATTAAAACCCCAATAAAAACAAAGAACAAAAAAAAACATAAAACCTCTTAAAGAAAACATTTTTTTTTTAAAACCCTAAAAACCATAAAAATACCCTCAAAAGAACCTAAAAACTATAAAACCCCTAAAACCATATAAACCACTAAAAACCATAAAAACCCTAAAACCCTATAAAAACCCCATAAAAAACCCTAAACACATTAAAATCACTAGAAACCATTTAAACCCCTAAAAATGTTAAAAACTATTAAAAACATGAAAGCCCTAACAAACTAAAAAACCCCATGAAATCCCAAAAAACTATAAAAACATTAAAATCTATAAAAAACCCTAAAGCCCTTAAAATCCCTATAAACCCTAAGGAACAATAAAAATACAAAAAAAATCCCATAAAACACCTTAAAATGTAAAAAACCCTAACACCATGAAAAACCCCAAGAAAACCTTAAAAAACAAAAAAACACATAAAACCATTAAAAATGCGAAAAATGCTAAAACCCATTGAAACCCTAAAAACCCACAAAATCTCTAGAAACCCTAAAAACCAACAAAATATCTAGAAACCCTAAAAACCAAAAAAAATATAAAATTCAATTAAAACAAAAAAAACCATAAAATCCTAAAAACCCACATAAATCCTTAAAATCCTAAAACAACTTTACACCCTTAAAAACCTAAAAAATGTCAAAACCTGAAAAAACCCTACAAGACCCTAATAATCCCTAAAAATCGTAAAATCCCTAAAAACCATAAAATATAATAAAAACCCAAAAAACAGTAAAAACCACTAAAAATCTAAAAATAATTTAAAAACACAAAAAAATTTCTAAAGCACTAAAATACAATTAGAACCCTAAAAACAAAAAAAAACCACTTCAATCCCTAAAAACCCAAAAAGACCAAAAAACCAAAAAAACCTAAAAACCAAAAAAAATCCATAAGACCCATAAATACCATAAAAATATGAAAAAAATCTAAAAAATCACAAAAATTGTAAAAAACATACAAAAAACCTTGAAAAACCATAAGAAAAACACATGTTCCAAAAAACACATAAAACCCTTAAAACCTAAAAAACAATAAAACTTGAAAAAACCTAAATTACACTAAACACCCTCAAATTCTCTAAAAACATAAAAACCCATAAAAATCATAAAAACCCTAAAAATAAAGAAAGCATAAATAACTATAAAACCCCATAAAATCCAAAAAATAGTTAATAATATTAAAAACATAAAAAATGATAAAAACCATAAAAATCCAAAAAAGACACAAAAATCCAAAAAAACCCAAAAACCCCTAAAAACTTATAAAAACCCCAAAATCAGATAAAAACCCAAACCCCCCCCCCTAAAAATATAAAAACAAGTAAACCCATAAAAACATAAAAAACCATAACAACCCAAAAAAACAAAGAACCCCTAAAACACTAAAAACCCATAAAAATCCTAAAAAACATGTCAAACCATAAGAAAATATTAACAACATGAAAACACTTAAAACCCATAAAATACATAAAAATAATAAAAACAATAAAACCCCCAAAAACAATAAAAACCCCAAAAAACCCTCAAAATCCATAAAACCCATAAAAACCATAACATTCCTAAGAAATCCATAAAAATTCCTAATAACGTAAAAACCCCTAAAAAACCAAAAATTCATAAGAAAAACTTAAATATAAAAAAATATTAAATCCCCTAAATATCATTAAAAATACTAAAACACCTCAGAACACTTAAAACCCATAAAACACCTAAAAACAAAAAAAATAAAAACCCAAAAACCACTAAAAACTCTAAAAACTAATTAAACATCCAAAATGTTAACAAATATAAAAGAACTTAAACACCATAATAACACAAAAAATCCATAAAAACCAAAAAAATCATAAATACCCTAGAACCCCTAAAATGCCTACAACTCACAAAATCCCTAAATACCCTAAAAACATAAAAATTACAAAATTTTCCTAAAAATTCCTAAAAATATAAAAAAACTAAAACCCCTTAGAATACCATAACGACTAAAAAGAATTAAAACCCCCAAAAATATTAAAATTTTATAAACCCGAAAAACCCTAAAAAGAACATAAAATACTTTAAAAAGAATATAAAAACCGTAAAACCAATAAAAACCCTAAAATCCATAATCACAAAAAACCTAAAAATGTAATAACATCAAAACTGCCACTAAAAACTCTAAAACCCCTTTAAACCCCTAAATGCTTCAAAAACACCAAAAATCCTTAAAACCCCAAAAAACTCAAAAATTCCTAAAAACCCAAAACAACCATGAAAATATTAAAAACCATTAGAACTCTCAAAATCTCTAAAAACCCAAAAAAACCTTAAAACCCATAAAAATTCTAAAAATCCCATAAAATCTATAAAAACATAAAACCCCCTTAAAACCCATAAAAAAAACATATAAAAACCCTAAAAAAAATAAGAACACTTAAAACACCTAAAAACGCTAAGAAATGCTAAAACCCCAAAAAATCCATAAAACCATAAAACCCTCTAAAAACCTAAAAAACCATTTAAAACCCATAAAAACCCTAAAACCCACTAGAAATTATTAAAACCATTTATGCATTTAAAAATAAATAAAATATCTAAATACCATTAAATATTCTAGAAAACTAAAAAAACCCCTAAAAACCAAAAACCAAAAAAAAACCTAAAATACCCCAATTCCCTCAAAATCACTAAAACCCCAAAAACCATAATAATACTAAAAAGACTAAAAATATATAAGACCGCAAATACCCTAAACCCCAAAACCTTGAAAGCCTCCAAGAAAATAATAAAACCCAAAACACTTTAAAGCTCTAAAAATCTAAAAAAAATTTAAACCCCTAAAAAAGATAAACCCCCCAAAACCCCAAAACCCATCAAAACCCTCAAAATTAATAAAATAAAAAAATAATCATATAACTTCTAAATTCTATTAAAAATTCCTAAAATTTAAAGAAAACATAAAAACCCAAAAAAACACCTGTGAAATCCAAAAAAAATTAAAAAACATAAATCCCCTAAATACCTAATAAATGCAAAAACCCCTAGAAACCACTAAAAAGTTCTTAAAACCACTAAAACCCATTAAAACCCCTAACCCCCCCTAAAAAAATTAAAGACACCAAATTCCAATAAAACCCCTAAAACAAATAAAAACTCAAAAAACATTTAAACCCCTATAAACTAAATAATGAACCTAAAGCCTAAAAACCTAAATACCATGGAAACCCTAAAAAAACCTCAATGACTCAAAATAACTAAAAACCATAAAAATCCTAAGAAATCTCTTGAAAAACAAAAAAAAAACTAAAAAACATTAAAACCATTGAAAAAACCTGGGAAAACCTTTAAAAAAAACTAAAAACCATTAAAAACCTAGAAAAGGTCAAGACCCTAAAAACCCTAAAAACCTTAAAACCCTTTAATCCCTCCAAATTAATAAAAACCATAAAAATCCATAAAATCCTAAAAAATCACTAAAAATACCTATAAAGGTAAAAATCCATTAAAAGCATAAAAAATAAAATACCATTAAAACCTTAAATATATTTTCAACCCCTAAAAAACACTAAAAACACTAAAAACCCCTAAAAAGTCCCAAAAATAACTAAAAACCCCCCAAAACACATAAATTCCATGAAATCCTTAAAAACCCAAAAATACCAAAAAAACCCTAATAACCACTAAAAACTCAAAAAACATATCAGCACCATAAAATGATAAAAAAATAAAAAAACCTTAAAAAAACAAAAAAAAAATTAAAAACCCAAAACCCAGAAATCCATAAAACCCTAGAAACAAATAAAATCCCTAAAAACAATAAAAAAATATAAATCCTAAAAAACCATTAAAACTCTTTAAAATGTATAAAACACTAAAATCTCTAAAAATCTCTAAGAAAACCAAAAAAATCTAAAAAAAAATAAAAGCCCTATAAAACATAAAAGAGTAAGAAACCTTAAAATCCCCGAAAAATATTATAAACCCTCAAAATCAATAAAGATCGTAATATACCATAAAAATATGTAAATCCATAAAAATACTTAAAAAACACTATATACCCTGAAAAAACCTAAGAAAATAATAAAAATATAAAAACACTTAAAACCCCTTAAAATCCTTAAAAAAGATAAAAACACTAAAAACCCTAAAAATACCCTAAACCCCTTTAAAACCATAAAAACTCCTAAAACATTAAAAACCCTAAAATGGTATAAAATACTTAAAACCCAATAAAACTCTACAAACCCTTTAAACCCCTAAAAATATTAAAAAACTCTAAAAAAATATTTAAACCCTAAAATAATAATAAATACCAAAAAACAAAAAACCCTAAAAATGAGAAAAACCCCTCAAAATCCCTAAAACCACTAAAAATCAATTAAAATCCCAATATCCCTAAAAAACGTACAAACCCATGAAAACCATGAAAAAAATAAATCCTTAAAAACCTAAAAACACATAAAATTTGAAAAACCAAAAAATGCTAAAACCCTAAAAAACAATAAAACCCTAAAACTCTGAAAATCCTTTAAAACCATAACAATCCAATGTTTTTTTAAAAAACAAAATCACTAAAAACATAAAAAAACCCTTAGACCCTTAAAATGTTTAGGAAAACCTTAAAAACGTTAAAACACTTAAAACTCATAAAAACCTAACAAATGCTAAAAACCCCAAAAATACATAAAAGATACTAAAACCCCAAAAACCTATAGAAATACATAATAAATTTAAAAAAAATAATAAGACTAATAAAAACCCTAAAATCTACCTAGAAATCTAAAAACACTTTAACCCCCTAAAAATTTTAAAAACTCTAAAAACCATTAAATTCCTAAAAACTGAAAAAAAGCCCAAAAAACCAAAAAACCAAAAAACCACTCAAAATATCTAAAACCATAAAAACCCATAACATTATTGAAAAGTACTAAAATTATATAAAAACACAAAAAAAAACCCTAAAAACCTTTAAAAACCTAATGAAAACATTATACAATAAAATCACATTAAACCCCAAAAAACCCTATAAAACATTGAAAACCCGAAAACCCTAAATACCCAATAAACCCCCAAAAAATCAGTAAAACCCTAAACAATCTAAAAAACTCTTCAAAATACCTAGATATTTAAAAAAACCATAAAACCATGAAAACCCTAACAAAACCATAAAAACCTAAAAACCCATAAAACCCCTAAAAACACTAAAACACTATATTAACGAAAACACCACTAAACTGCATATAATCTGTAGAAAATTCATAAAACCAAAAATAAAATAATAAAAAATCTAAAAAATATTTAAACCCCAAAATGTTAAAACACTCTAAAAAACCACAATTACCCAAAAAACTCAAGAAAACCCCAAAACCCTAAAAGTACATAAATCCCCAAAACCCCTAAAAACCATCAAAATCTCCAAATACCCTAATAACCCAAAACAATCATAGAAATTCCATAAAAATCACTAAAAATGTAAAAAACCCATAAAAACACTAAAAATCTAAAAACACTTTAATCCCCTAAAAACTAAAAAGGTAAAAACCCTATTAACCGAATTAACCCCCAAATCCCTAAAAACCTATAAAAACCTAAAAAATCCTAAAAAGTCCTAAAAATAAAAAAAATCATAAATAATGCTTAATAAACTAAAATTACTAAGAAATATTTACAATTAAAAAAACTTAAAACCATTAAAAACTTAAAAATCACAGACACTAAAATACCCTAAAAACCCTAAAACCCCTCAAAATACATAAAACAACAAAAACCATAAAAATCATATAAAATCGCTAAAAACATAAAAAACCACTAAAAGCATGGAATAACCCTTAGAAACACTTCAAATCATAAAACACCTAAAACCCCTAAAACCCCAAAAATATAAAAGCCCTTAAAAATCATTAAAAACCATGAAACCCATAAAAAACATAAAAAACCAAAAAAAAATCCCTAAAAATATTAAATACACTAAAACCCTAAAAAACCTACAAAAATAATAAAAACTCTAAAACCATTTAAACCACTAAATATGTTAAACAACTCTAAAAACCCTTAAAAACCAAAAAAACTCAAAAAAACCTAAAAACCCAAAAACCCGAAAACCCCCAAAAAACCCTAGAATCCCTCAAAATACCTAAATATCGTAAAAACCATAAAAACCATACGAATCCTAAAAATTCCTAAAAATCCATAAAAACATAATAAACCAAAAAACCATGATAAAACCTCATAAAACATAAAAAACCAAAACAAACATAGAGCGCCTAAAAAACTTAAAAATGTTAAAAACCCTAAGAATCCCTAAAACCCGAATAACCATAAAACTATAAAAAATCATAAAAACACAGAAACCCTAAAAAAACATAAAAAACCTAAAACCCTACTAAAACTCTAAAAACCCTTTAAACCCCTAAAAATATTTAAAAACTCAAAAAAACATAAAACGCCTATAAGATCAAAAACCCCTAAAAACTAAAAAACCCATAGAATCCTTAAGAATCCTCAAAATGAAAAAACATAAAATACATCAAATTTCTAAAAAATACAACTAAATACCTAAAAAAATAAAAACCACTATAACCACAGAAGACACTATGAAAACCTCAAAACCCTATTAACACTTAAAATCCAAAAATTAACATATAATGCTAAAAAAACCCCACCCCCAACTAAAAAAACCTAAAAATCCTTAAAACCACTAAAAACAGATTAAAATATAAGAATGCCATAAAATTCATAAAACATAAAAACCCCTAAAAACTCAGAAAAACCCTAATAAAACCACAAAAATCTAAAAACACTTTAAACCCCTAAAAACAGTAAGAGCTCTTAAAAACCCTAGAAACCCTAAACCCCTAAAAACAATAAAAACAAATATAAAAATTACAATACCATAAATATCCCATAAAAACCCAAAAATACATTAAAAATATGATAACCATTTATTACCCTAAAGGAATTAAGAAACTCTAAAACATTAAAAACACTAAAAACTAAATAATAAACCATAAAACACAAAAAACCCATAAAATCCAAAAAAAACCATAAATTCCCAAAAAAAAACAAAAAAACCCCTCAAAATAACTGAAAATCAAAAAATCCCAAAAAATAAAAATAATTCCCCAAAATTAACTAAGTCATAAATAAACCTAAATATCCAAAAATCCTAAAATCCATAGGAACTGAGACACACTAAAAATCCCAGAAAACCTAAATGAAAAAAAAACAGAAAACCCCTATGAACCTTATAAACATTAAAATCATGTAAAACCCCTAAAACCCCTAAAAAGGTAAAAAACACTAAAACCCTTGAAAAAACATGAGAAAAATATAATAACCAAAGAAATCATAAAACCCCCACATCCTAAAAAATGTTAAAACCCCCCAAAAGACGTAAATAACACAAAAATCCCTAAACCCTAAAAACATTAAAAACCATAAAACCACTAAAGCCCATAAAAACCCAAAAACCCCCCCTAAAACCTATAAAAACTCTTTAAACACTGAAAAAAATAAAAATATTAAAAATATTAAATACCATAAAAATCTCAAACAAACCCTAAAAACCCAAAAAACAATATAAATCCTAAAAACCCACAAAATACCTAAAACCTCCAAAAAAAATAAATATCTTAAAAACCCTAGAAGTCCTTAAAAATGTAAAAATTGTTAAATACCCAGAAACCCCTATGAAAACTATAAAAATCTAAAAAAACATAATACCCAAAAAACTATAGGAGATAGTAAAACCCTAAAAAATCATAATGACCCTAAAAAACTATAAAACACCTCAAAATCCCTGAATAACCTAAAAACAATAAAAATCCTAAAAATCACTAAAAATAAATAAAAACATAAAACCCATAAAACCATCAAAACCACTAAGAAAACAGAAAAAAACTAAAATCACATAAAACCTGATAAAACCTAAAAAATGCTAAATCCATAAAAGACCATAAAACCCCTAAAACCCCATAACAACTAAAATACTCAAAAACATAAAAACCCTAAAACACAATCAAAATTATAAAATTCCACAAAAATATATAATAACCCTTTAAACACCTAAAATGTTTAAAAAAATATAAAACACAAAAAACACAGAAAACCCCAAAAAACCTCAAAACCCCAAAAAATAGTAAAAACCATCAAAATCCCTAAAAACCCTAGTAAATATAAAAATACTAATGATCCTTATAAATAACTAAAAATGTAAAAACCTTAAAATACCCTAATAATAACATAAAATAATAAAAAAATTAAAACCCTAAAAATCTAAAAAAGGCTAAAAAACATAAAAAACACTGAATATCCTCAAAATCCTTAAAAACCCTAAAAATAATAAATATCCAAAAATATCTATAAACTTTTAGAGCCCTAAAAATCTGTAAAACAATAATTAAATCCTTAAAAACCCCAAGACACTTAAAACTCCTAAAACCTAAATAATGTTAAAAATTCTAAAAAACACTTAATACCCTCAAAATCCCTAAAAACCCTCTAAACCGTAAAAGTTGTTAAAATTCCGTAAAACCCTAAATATGTTTAAAATCCAAAAAATTAGAAAACCCCAAATAAAATACTTAAATTACTTAATAAAAACCACTAAAAAACCTAAAACCCATAGAAGTACATAAAAACCATAAAACCCCAAAAAACTATAAACACCTACAAAACCTTGAAAAACTCAAGAAACCCATAAAAACTGTAAAAACCACAAAAAACATGAAAAACACATTAAACCCATGAAAACATTAAAAAATAAAAAACCCCTTAAAATCATAAAAAACTAAAAAACAGGCACTAAAAACTCAAAAAACAAAAAAATACCCTAAAAACCCTAAAACCCCACAAAATCCCTAAAACCCCTAAAAATAGTAAAAATAATAAAAAATCCCTAAAAAATACCTAAAAATGTAAAAACCATAAAAACCTATAGAAACTCAAAGAGAACCATAAAAACCGATAACAAATTAAACCCCCAAATAACATAAAAATGATAAAACCATTAAAAACCCATAAAAATCATAAAGGAAGGTGGCCAGAGGCAAACCCCTGACTATTTATTAAAATAAAAAAAAAGTGCATAAAGAGCGCGCCACAAAGTAAAAGTCATCACATGTCATACATATCAAACCCATTCCCACCTCCCGGATCGACATCCTCCGCCGTGGCTGATTCCCATTCTGAACTTTCATATTGCTTGAGGATCTTGGCATACTTCCTTCGGAGATTCAGCTTCTCCAACGAGATCAGCTCTTTTGGCGATTGCTTTAAAGAGGACCGAGTAGATATTGGCTTCGACAGCGTGGAGTAATCCTTCCTCGGCTTTCGACTTGGAGTGACAGGGACCACCTGTCCACGCTTTCCCTTCCCATCTTTTAGAACATCACTATATGACAGCATGCCCTTCCCATTTTCTTTATCACTTTCCAAAGCATCAGCCCAATTCCCAGACACCACACCATAAGAGCCAACAGCAACCTCCCGAGCAGCATTCACACTGTAACAGTCCACCATCTCCAAGCAGTGCGGCTGTCCCTCAAAGTCTTGTTCATCATTTACAGCCTTTTCTGTATCAACTGGGACAATTTGCATCTCCTGACTAGCATCCAGTGTGATATCCCCATTCAAATCCTCTTCATTCGCCATGACTTGGAACCTGTTATCAGTCTGAACCTCATTTGGAGGAACAGCAGCATGCAATTGCCTCCTGGACTCTATAGGAGAGAGCACATCATTGTATTGCTTCCAGCCCTCTGAGCCCAACCTCCTCCCATCCTCCTTCATGCTGTCAATCACCCCTGCAGCACTTACAGCATATACAGCCTCCATCGGAGAATCAGTAGCCTTGACAGCAATAGCAGCTCCCGGGCTGATTCTGCTCCCCTCAATCCCAGCGTTGGAGGCACCCACATCACGCATCACTGCAGAATGCAGGCTCACCCCACTTTCAGAAAGACCGGCTGTATGAGCACAGACCTGAGAAAGAACCACTGAAGGATTCGCCCGCACTCCACCCATGCCATCACCGGCACCATTCACCTCACGAACACAGTCCTGACGAGGCCCCACTACATGTCGCGGCCCTACTTCACCCACGCCATCGTGAGAAGCACCAGTCCTCCTCCCATTTCCAGCATCCTTACCACTGCACCCCATCAGCCCTGAAACAACACCACCATGACACTGCCCATCCTGATGACCCAGCCGCTGGCACCCTGGACAGAAATCCTCCCATGACTCAAAGACCACCGCTTGCTTCCATCGGAGTTCCTCACCAATCGTGATCCAAATCCACTCAACAGGCGGTTTAGATACGTCCACCTCCACACAGATCCGCGGATTGACCGGGTGACATACCGAAGACGTTCGCGCGTCCGAGCAGAGGAACCGCCCAACCAAATTCCCAAGAATACGTATAATGTATGGGTTTTAAAACGGCAGCGGGAGATGAGGAAGACTAACCCACAACGCAGCTGAAGGTGAATCATGATTCAAACACAGATCGAACGTCCATCGAAGCAGAAAGAAGCGACATACACCACATCGACGCGGAGCCCGCGACCAAGCGCAAACAAGATCTTCCTCCGAGGCAAAACGAATCATCAGTTGATTCTTGTCCAACAACCCCACGATGGCACGATCCTGCAAATCCCACTTACTGAACACGAACCTGTCAAATTCGTCAACCGATGGTCTTTGGTGATGAAAACGAGCCACCAGAGTAAGGTTAAGGAGATTCGATGCCGTTGAGAACTCCGGGAGAGAAATCGATACTTGAGGAATCCCAAGATGTAAATCTGGGACCTTTGGACTCAAGGAAATCGGAGGGAAATCAGGCAGAAAGTTAGGGTTAGAGAAGGGTACAAAATTCTCTCGCTTGTTCGTGAAACGCGGAAGAACATCCTCCCCCCGCCCACCGACAGGGAGGGGGGGTAAATCAGCAGCGTTCATGCGCTAGGGTTTGGAACCCGAGATCCATCGTCGTCGCCGTCGTCTCGCCTCGCGCTCGCCATCCCCCCGTCCTAATTTTTCAATAATAAAAATCCTAAAAATCCCAAAGAAATTTCAAAATCTATGAACAATATAAAATGTAATAAAAATCCTAAAAAATACCAAAAGAACCAAAAAATATAAAAGGCCCTAAAACCCTTGAAATACCCTATGAAAACATTAAAAACCTATAATAACTATAAACCCCTATAAACCTAAAAAAAATAGTTGAAAACCCTAAATAGACCATAAAAACACAAAAACTTCCCTAAATCCATAAAACCTATAAAACTATTAAAATAACCGTAAAAGATAATAAAACACCAAGAAACTTCTAAAAACTCTAAAAACCCATTAAACCTCTAAAAACATTAAAAACTATAAAAAACCTTTTAATCCATTAAAAACAAAAATAACTACTAAAACCCCTAAAAACCCCTAAAAACCATAAAGACCCTAAAACCATCCAAATAAATAAAAACTCAAAAAATCATAAAAATCATTAAAATTACTTAATAATATCTCAAAATATAAAAAACCATGAGAACCTAGAAACCCTCTTAGAAAACCATAAAAACTTAAAATGCTTTAAACCCCTAAACAACAAAAAAACGCAGAAAACCCCAAAAACCCAAAAAACCAAAAAACACAAAAACACCATAAAAACCCTAGAGCCTATAAAAATCCAAAAAAACCATAAAATAACTATAAAAATAAAAACATATTAACCCCTAAAACCATAATAAATCCTTAAAAACCCAAAACACTTGAAACCCCTACAAAAAAACATAAAACCCATAAAAGACTAAAATAACCCAAAAACCCTCTAAACAACATAAATACTCCTAGAACATTAAAAAACCCTAAAAATCCATAAAAACACTCAAAAGACACTGAAAACTTCAAAAAAATATTTTATCCCATAAAAACCTTTAAAACACTAGAAAACTTAAAACCCAAAAAACATAAAAAACCCTAAAAACCCAAAAAACATCAAAATACCTAAAAACAATAAAAATCTATAAAATACTAAAAAATCCCAAAAAACCCCTAAAAACATCAAAAACCCCTTAATCCTTGAAAGCCCATAATAAAAACATAATAAACTAAAACACATAAAACCCCTAAAATCCTTAAATCCTTAAAAACCTAAAAAATCCTAAATCCCTAAAACTATAAAACCCCTAAAAACTGATTTGAATCTTAAAAACAAATAAAACCCTAAAACCATTAGAAAATTTAAGACCCTATATACCACTAAAAATATTAAAAACTATAAAAACCCATTAAACCACTAAAAAAATCAAAAAATCATAAAACACTAAAAATCTATAAAACCGTAAAAACCATAAAGACCCTAAACCCTCGAAAAACATAAAAACCAAAAAAAACAAAAAAAACAAAAAAATCTTAAAAATCACTAAAAATACCAGAAAAAAACATAAACAACACAAAAAACCTTGAAACCCCCAAAGATAAACATAAAAAACTAAAAATAATTAAAATCACTAAATCCCTAAAAACGTTGAAAACTAGAAAAAACTTAAAAACCCTAAAATCCTAAAAATATATGAACACCATCAAAACCTATAAACACCCTATATATCTATAAACATATTTAAAGATTCAGAAAACCTAAAAACCCTAAAAAATCCTATCAAAACCTCAAAAACCTAAAAACTCTAAAAACCACTAAAAAATAAAAAAATGTTAAAAACCATAAAAAGAGTTTAAAAATCCAAGATACACCTAAAAACCAAAAAACTCTTGAATCCTTAAAAGATCCTAAAAACCATAAAAATACACAGAAAACAATGAAAAACTTTTAAACCCCTAAAAATTATAAAAAATTCTAAATAACCATAAAACACCTAAAAACATATAAGAACCTTAAAAACCAAAAAAACATACAAACACTAAAACCCCTAAAAACCATTAAAACCCCTAAAAATACCTAAAAACACTAAAAATAAATAACAATCCTAAAAAATACCTAAAAATCCCTTTAAGCATAAGAAAACCTAAAATCCCTGAAAACACCTATGAAATCCAAAAAAACCGAAAAAACTTAAAACCCCTAAAAAAACTAAAAACCCAAAAAAAACACTGAGAACCCTATGAAATTTTTAAAACACAAAAAATCCATTAAAACTATAGAAAGCATAAAACCCCTAAAAGTCCCATAAAACACCTAAAAACATTAAACCCCTTAGAATCCTTAATAAAACCTCAAGAACCTAAAAACATTTAAAACCCAAAAATCCTTAAAAATAATAAAAACATTAAAAACCCTAAAAACCAAAAAACTCTAGAAAAATATTTAATACGTGAAAAATGTATG
Source organism: Viscum album (assembly GCA_963277665.1). Classification (NCBI taxonomy): domain Eukaryota; kingdom Viridiplantae; phylum Streptophyta; class Magnoliopsida; order Santalales; family Viscaceae; genus Viscum; species Viscum album. Next base: position 2,049,072,744 of record OY728159.1, read on the forward strand.
AAAACATAGAAACCCTAAATATCCTAAAAATCCATAAAAACCCATAGAAAATCCATAAAAACTCAAAAAACCTTTAAACACCTAAAAATGTTAAAAAACTATAAAACCCTTAAAAACTATCAATGAATAAAATAAAACACTAAAAACCTAAAAACAAATCACATAAAAACTAGAAAAAAATATAAAAACCCTCAAAATGACTAAAAAGTTTAAAAACCCATAAAAACACAAAAAAACCAAAAAATCCCTAAATATGTAAAAATCTCTAAAAACCTAGAAATCCCATATAAAATCCAAAAAACTCTAAAAACAAATAAAACCCCCCAAAATCATTAAAAATGATATAAATTATTAAACTAATAAAAACCCTAAAACACATAAACCCCATAAAACCTTTCAAAACTTAAAAACCTATAGACCCCTAAAATGATTTAAAATATAAAAACCCCTTGAACCACTAAGAACATTATACAAATATAGAAACCTATAAAACCTTAAATAAATAAAAAAAATTCACCTAAATCCCCAAAAACTATAAAAACCCAAAAAAACCATACAACCCATCAAAATCCCTAAAAAGCATAAAAACCATAAATATCCTAAAAGGCCTAAATAATCTCTACAAGGTAAAATACACTAAAAACTTGAAAGAACCTAAGAGAACATAAATAACACAAGAACATTTAAAAACAATAATAAACTAAAAACACCAAAAATACTAAAAACCCTCAAACCCCTAAACCCCACAAAATCCCTAAAAACCCAAAAAGCATAAAATTATAAAATAATTAAATACACTAAAAACATAAAAATACTAAATACCCTAAAAACCACCCAAGAATGCCTTAAAAACATAAAAAAATTAAACCCCTAAAAACCTATAAATTATAGAAATCATAAAACGTCTAAAATAGATAACGACCATAAAAACCATAAAATCCCTAGAAAATGTAAAAACATCTAAAAATCCTTTAAAACCCTAAAACCACTAAAAACTAACACCATTTGAACCTATACAATCCTTAAAAACTATAAGATCAACAAAAAAATCAATAAAATGTCAAAAACTAACCCTATAACCCAAAAAACAATAAATCTATGAAAAAAAACCATTTAATACACTAAAAATCCTTAGAAACCATAAAAATCATAAAATTTCAAAAAAGAAATCCATGAAAAACTTAAAGAAACAAAAAACCCTAAAACCATGAAAGATGATAAGAAAACATTAAAAACATGGGGACACTTAGAACCCCTAAATACCTTAAAATTCTAAAAAACCTAAAATCCCTAAAATCACTAAAAACCATAAATATCCTCAAAATTTCCACAAAATCCGTTAAAGTTTAAAAAAACCCTAAAACCCCTAAGAACACCTTAAAACCCAAAAAACATATAAAACAACTAAAATCCAAAAAATGATAAAAACAATAAAAATACCCTAAAAACCATAAAACCGGTAAAAGGCATAAAAACCTATAAAAACATAAAAACCCTAAAAACCCATAAAAACCTAAAAAAACTCAGAACTCTTAAAACCCTATGAACCCCTAAAAATGTAAGAAAACACTAAAAAATAAAAACCCTAAAAAAATAAAGAATACCATAACATCACTAAATCCCATAAGAACCATAAAAACCATCAAAACCATAAAATCATAAAAACACCAAAACCCCTCAAAATCCCAAAATACCCAAAAAAAACCCTAAAAATCAAAAAAACCATAAAAATCCTCAAAAACCATAAAAATCACTAAAAATATAAAATATCATAAAACTATGAATAACCCAATAAAAACCGTGAAAACTTAAAAATAATTAAAACCCCTAAAAACCAAAATATGGTTAAAAACCCAAAAAAAAATAAAAAACCATAAAACCCCTAAACCCCTTAAAACCTCTAAAAACACATAAAAACCCTAAAAAAAATTTAATCCGTCATTTTTTTTTTCAAAATTCCAAAATCATTAAAAACACTAAAATGAATTAAAAACTATAAAAACCCTTAAAACACCAATTTCTTAAAAAATTCTGAAACACTTTATAACTATAAAAAACTTAAAAACCCCATAAAACCCAAAAAATATACAAAAATAAAAACACTATAAATCCTAAGATGCCATAAAATTCCTAAAATCTATAAGAAACCAAAAAAATCCAAAAAAATCCCTAAAATTCTCTAAAAACATAAAAAACTATAAAACACCAAAAAACCATAAGAGAACCATAAAACTCTAAAAACACTTAAACCCCCTAAGAACACAAAAACCCACTGAAAACCCTAAATTTCGAAAAAAAATCCATCAAAATATCTAAAAACGCCTAAAAACCCTAAAAATACAAAAAACCCCAAAAAAATACATAAAAACATAAAAAACACTAAAAACCCTAAAAACCCCAACAAACCTAAAAAACAAAAAAACACTTAAAACCCCCAGAAAACTAAAAGTTCCAAGAACCCTAAAAACCATTAAAAAATAAAATCCATAAAAATCCATAAAACCATAAAATCCATAAAAATAGTAATCAATCACAAAAAACAAAAGAAATTTAAAAATCTCTAAAAACCCTGAAGAACCCTAAGAAACCAATAGAAACATAAAAACACTAACCCCCCTAAAATTTTTAAAAATACTAAGAACCCTAAAAACCTTAAAAATAACATGAACCACTAAATACCATAAAAACCAATCAAAAACATAAAAAATCCTAAAAACCAATAAAAACCTAAAAACCACTAAGAACTCTAAAATCATTTTAAATTAATAAAATTGATAAAAAATATAAAAAACATTTAAACCCTAAAATACTCAAAAAAAAACTAAAATACCTAAAAAAATAAACACCCTAAAATTCATAAAAAACCCAAAAAACCCAAAAAACCATCAAAATCCCAAAAAACCATAAAAAATTCCCAAAATCCCTATAGAATTAAAAACCCCTAAAACCCTAGAAATTTTATGAAAACCTTAAATGAAAAAAAAACATTAACCGCCTATAAACCTAAAAAGAATTGAAAACCCTAAAAAACTCTAAAACCTTAAACTATCAAAATCCCTAAATCCATAAAAATCTTAAAAACACCCAAAAAATACTGAAAACATAAAATCACCCAAAAAACCTAAAAGGCCATAAAACCCCTTAAACCATAAAACCCTATAAAATTTTTAATGACCTATCAAGACTCGTAAAACCCTGAAAACCACTATAAACACAATGAAAACCTAAAAAACTTAAGGAATCCAAAAAAATGCTTTAAACCCTAAACCCCTCATCATTCCTAAAATCCCTAAATAAATCATATACTAATAAAAATCCTTAAAAATCCTTCAAAACATAAGAAACCCTAAAAAACCTAAAAACCCTGAAAACACTACAGAAACATTTAAAACATAAAAACACTAAAAACCTCTAAAAACAATAAAATTTATATAATCCATAAAAACCCAAAAACTCCTAAAAATCCCTGCATCTCCACAAATCCCTAAAATCGCAAAAAACCATAAATATCCTAAAACAACGCTAGAAATCACCAATAATGTAAAAACCCAAAAAAATCCCATTAAAAATCCTCATAAAAACTATAAAACTAAAATTTTCATAAAATCCCTAAAAATAAAAAAACTCTAAAAACCCTAAAATGGTAAAAAGACCAAAAACCCTTAAAACACCTAAAAACCATAAAAAACAAAAAAAACATTAAAATACCATAAAAAACATATGAAACCTATAAAACTATAAAAACCCTTTAATCACCTAAAAATATTAGAAAACTCAAAAAAACTTAAATTCATAAAAACTCAAAATGAACCCAATAGCCAAAAAAATATAAAAACCCCCAAAACCCCAAAAAATTCCTAAAACCCCTCAAAATCCCTAAAAACAAAAAAACCATAAAAATACTTAAAAATCATTAAAAATACATAAATATATAAAAAACCTAAAAATACTGAACAATCCTAAGAAAACCATAAAAACTTAAAAAATAATTACACCCCCTAAAAATATAAAAAATGCCAAAACCCTAAAAACTGTAAAAATGATTAAAATCCATAAAACCGTAAAAATCCCCCAAACCCCTGAAATACATTAAAATATAAAAACCCTTAGACATATAAAAAACCATAAAACCATGAAAACCCCCAATAAAACCACAAAAAACTAAAATACATAAACCCATAATGATCTAAAAAATCTATAAACTCTAAAAAAAGCCTAAAAGGCCCTAAAAACCCCAAAAAATCCTTAAAATCCAAAAAATCCTAAAAACCATAAAAACCCTAAATACCGATAAAACCGATAAACCCCACTAAAAACCTAAAACCCTTTAAACCCCAAAAAACATTTCAAAACTCAAAAAAACCATACAAACCTAACAATTCGGAACAACCAAAATAAATCCAAAAAAATCCATAAAACTAGTAAAATACTATAAATCCTTAAAACCCTAAAATATCCCTAAAAATTATAAAACCCCATAAAAATATAAAGTATGCCCTAAAAATCCCTAAATACATAAAAAACCATAAAACCAAATGAAACCATTAAAAATTATTATGACCTCTAAAAAATAAAGACTCTAAAAATCCTAAAAACCCTAAAGAGCTCTAAATCCCCTAAAAACTTCTACAAACAATAATACCCTTAAAAACCATAAAGATCCCTAAAAAACATAAAAACCCTAAAACCACTGAAAACCCTAAAATCCCTTTAAACCCCTAAAAACATTAAAAAACTATAAAAACATTAAAACACCTAAAAAAGAAAAAACCCCTAAAACCCTGAAAGATATAATAAAACCCTAAAAACCCTTAAAATCCTCAAAATCTCTAAAAACACTAAAAACCATAAAAATCTAAAAACTCATAAAATGTAAAAACACATAAAATCCTAAAAACCCTAAAATATCTAAAAACCCTCAAAATCCATAAAACCATAAAAACCAAAAAAAAATCCAAAAAATCCCTATGAATCCATAAAAATGTAAAAAACCCTAAAACCTTGAAAACCCCAAAGAAAACCATAAAAAAGACTTGAATCCCCTAAAACCTAAAAATGATAAAAACCCTAATAAAATCCTAAAAGGCCATAAAGCCTCTAAAAACCATATATACCAATAAAAACCGTAAAACCCCTTAAAACCCCCTAAAACCCCTAAAAACCCTAAAAAATAAAAAAACCTTTTCAAACATTAAATTTTTTAAAAATAATTAAAATCCTTAATACGCAGAAAATATAAAAACCCTAAACTCCGGAAAATCCCAAAAAACCAGAAAAATCTATAAAATTCCCTAGAAACATAAAAAAAAAGTAAAAAAATCCTCAAAACTCTAAAAACATTAAGAAAACCATTAAAATCTTAAAAAGACTTAAATATCCTAAAAAACCAAAAAATATGAAAAAACCCCTAAAAAAACTGAAACCCGTAAAAATGCTAAAATCTATAGAATTCAGGAAAAAAAATTAAAAATAATAAAATCCCATAAAACCCAAAAACCCCATAAAATCATAAACCCACTAAAAACACTAAAACACCTTAAAACCCCTAAAAATGTGAAAATCACTAAACTACCATAAAACTCAACAAATTCAAAAATTTATATAACCCAAAAATAGCATAAAATTCCTAAAACACTAAAAAATTCAAAAACTATCAAAATCCAAATATACCATAAAAACATAAACACCCTAAAAACCCTAAAAAATGAAATTGCCAAAAAAACAAGAAAACCCAAATAAAACCCTAAAATCCTAAAAATGATTAAATCCCCTAAAAAAACCAAAAAATGATAAAAACATTAAAAAACTCAAAAAACATATAAAAAACCTAAACCCCTAAAAATCCATAAATACCCAAAAAATAAAAATACCAAAAAATACCAAAAAATACCTCAAAATGTAAAAAGACCTTAAATTCATGAAAACACATAAGAAAAAATTAAAACACTAAAAACACCTAGAAAACACAAAAAATGAAAAAAAATCTATAAAATACCCTAAAACCCCTAAAACCCTAAAACATGTAAAATCATTAAATACACTATAAAAACCCTAAAACCCCACTAAAATGTCAAAAAACTATTTAATCCCCTAAAAACATAAAAAAAATATAATTAACCTTAAAACCATAAAAGTCTCCAAAAAAAACCTAAAACCCCCCCAAAACCATAAACACCATAAAACCCCAAAAAACCAAAAATTTCCTCAATCTGTAGATACCCAAAAAATTTTAAAACACAAAAAATCAATAAAATCAATAAAAATGTAAAAAAATCAGAAAAACCCTAAGAACAACTTAAAAACCTAAAAACACAAAACCCCCTTAAAAGTTCATAAAACACTAAAAACCATAAAAATCACTAAAAATGATAAAAACATAAAAACCCTATAAACCTTAAAAACGTAAAAACTCATAAAACCCTAAAAACATGAAAAATTCTAAAAAACGTTTGAATCCGTAAAAATATAAAAAAACTCTAAAAACCGTAATAACCCTAAAAAATAAAAATACCCAAAAAATATAAAAACAAAAACACCAATAAAAAATCCTAAAAACCCAAAAAATACCAAAAAACCATAAAAACCATAAAAACCCATAAAAATCCTAAAAATCTCTAAACGTCCCTAAAAATTTAAAAACACTAAGAACCCAAAGAAAACCATGAATAAATGAAATCACTTAAAACCCATGAAAACATAAAAATGCTAAAAATTTAAAAAAAATACTAAACCCTCTAGAAACCCTAAAATACATCAATATACATAAAAACCCTAAAAACCATAAAAATCATAAAATTCCCTAAAAATCCATAAAAACATAAAAAATCCTAAAACCCCTGAAAAACCCCTGAAAACAGTAACAAAGACTAAAATGGTCTAAAATCATATAGAAATGCTAAAACCCATACAATAACCTAAAAATCCTAAAACCCCCAAAAAACAATAGATTCCTCGCGAACCATAAAAACCCATAAAAGCCATAAAATAATAAAAAAAACTCTAAAAACCCTTTCAAAACAAAAAATGTTAAAAAAACTAAAACCCATAAAATCCTTATAAAATTAAAAAAATCCTTTTAAACACAAAAAATCATAAAAATTCTAAAAACCATAAAAAACACTAAAATACTTATAAAACTAAAAAACCCTTTAAAACCAAAAAAACTTTTAAAACCCTAAATCCCATAAAAACTAATAAAAACCATCAAAATCCCAAAAATTTAAAAACCTATAAAATCCAAAAAAAATTATAAAAAATAAATGAAATGATAAAAAATGGTAAAAACCCATAAAAACCTCTAAACCCTCTACAAACCCTATAACATTCAAAATACATAAAAACCCTAAAAACCATAAAAATCCTAAAATTCAATAAAATTACCTAAAAATATAAAAAATTATAAAACCACTTAAAACCCCTTAAAAAATTTTAACCAAAAACATAAAAAGTTTAAACAATCTATAAATATGATAAAACCCCTACAATAACCTAAAAATACTAAAACCCCAAAAAAACCATTAATTCCCCACAAAACATAAAAACCCTAAAAACCCATAAAAACCATAAAATAATAAAAAAGTCTAAAAACCCTTTCAACCCCAAAAAATGTTAAAAAACACTAAAACCAATTATATCCTTATAAGACTAAAAAAATCCTTTGAAACCTAAAAAACCTTAAAACTCATAAAACCCACAAAAACCACATGAAACTGTCAAAATCCCAAAAAACATAAAATTCCAATAAAATAAAAAAACCCCATAAAAATAAATGAAAACATATAAAATAATAAGAACCGTGATAAATACTAAGAAAACCATAAAATCTAAAAACAATTAAAACCCATATGAAACCAAAAAATGATAAAACCGTAAAAAACCTCAAAGACTAAAACAACCATAAAAACCATAGAACCCCCTGAAACCATAAAAACCCTAGATCACCTAAAATCCCTAAATTCACTAAAAAATCTACAAAAAAAATTTAACCCTTAAAGACCCATAAAACACTAAAAAACCTAGAGTTCACCTTAAAACCCCCAAAAAACCTTAAAACCATAAAATCCTATAAAGAAATAAAAACCCTCAAAATACTTAAAACCCCTAAAACCCATTAAAATACTAAAATTTACCTACAACTACCTAAAAACTACCTACAACTACCTAAAAACATAATAACCCTAAAAAACTAAAATCCCAAAGAAATCCTTAAAAACATATCAAAACCCCGATAATCCTAAAAATATCCAAAAAACTAAAAATCCTAAAAGGGCTAAAATCCTCAAAATCTATAAAAGCCCTAATAAACCATATAAATCATAAGAAATATATAGAAATCCATAAAAACTATAAAAACCATAAAAACAGTAAAACCCCATAGAAAACAATAAAAACGTAAAAATACATAAATCCCGTAAAAATCAAATAAACGCTAAAAACCCTAAAACCTCTAAAAGGACCCAAAACACCAAAACCCCATAAAACCAAAAAACCCATAAAATCTATAAAACAACTAACACTCTAAAATCCATACAGACCCCAAAAAATGTTAAAAAATTATAAAAAACCATTCAACCACTAAAAAGCACCCAAAATACAATAAACTCACGAATGCTTAAAATTTCTAGAACACTAAAAACCCTTAAAATCCCAAACAAACACTAAAAATTTATAAAAATACAAAAAATATCTAATAATTATAAAAAATATAAAAACTCTAAAAACCCTGAAAACCCCTAAGAAAACCATAAAACCCTAAAAACACTTAACCCCCCCCCTCCCCAAAAAAACTAAAAAATGGTTAAAATTCTTAAAACCCTAAAAAACTAAAATACCCTAAAACCCCAAAAACCCTAAAAAACTCTAAAAACTATAAAAACCATTAAACCATAAATCTGAAAAATACCTAAACATACTTAAATACATAATAAGCACTCAAAATTCTGACAATCCCAAAGGAAACTGTAAAAACCTAAAAAACATAAAACAAATAAAACATAAAAATATTAAAAACTCAAAAAACCTCTAAATAGACCATAACACCCACTAAAAACTACAAAAACCCACAAAACTTTAAAACCCTTAAAAACCCATATAATCCCTAAAACCATAAAAAATCTATAAAAACTATTTGAACCCTAATTTTTTTTAAAAACTCTAAAATAATTTATAAACTCTGAAAAACTCAAAAAAACCACTTAAACAACAACAAAAACACAAAAAACAAAAACAAAAAAAAAACAAAAAATCCTAAATACGTAAAAACCCTCAAAATCCCTAGAAACCCTAAAACCCTATAATAATCCATAAAAAATGTAAAAACGATAAAATCATTTGATAACCCAAATAAAAACATAACAACATAAAAACACTAAAACTCCCCAAAAAACATAAATAAGATAAAAACACTAAAAACCCTAAAAACACATAACGACCTAAAATTCCATATAAACCATAAAAATAAAAAGAATATAAAAATCTATAAAAATATTTAAAAACATAAAAATTAAATAAACACTTGAAAACCCCAAATATATCCTTAAAACCCAAAATACAATTAAACCCCCTAAAATTCTAAAGATGATAAAACCCCTAAAAACCCTGAAAATGCTAAAAACTATAAGAAGACCCTATAAAACTAAAAACACTTATAAACAATAAAACCCCTAAAACCTTAAAAACCCCAAATCCATAAAAAATATTAAACTTGATAAACACTCTAAAAACTCATTAAAACCTTTAAAACATTTAAAATTTGGAAAAAACCATAAAAATCTTAAAATCTAAAAAACTCTAAAAACTCAAAAAAACCTATAATCCCCTAGAATCCCAAAAAACACCAAACCCCCTAAAAATCCCTAAAAACCGTAGAAATCCTAAAAATCCTTAAAATAATGTAAAAACATAAAAAACCCTAATACCCTAAAAACCATAAGAAATATAAAAAACCTAAAAACCTAAAAACACTAGAAACTCATAAAAACACTAAAACTTTTACAAACCATAAACATCCCAAAATGCCTAAAAATTCCTAAAAAACATTAAAATTGCAAAAATTACTTAAAAACCACACAAATATCCTCATAAATTTCTAAAAATACCGAAAAATACATAAAACCCAGAAAAAATTGAAAAAAACAAAGAAAATCCTTAAAATCTAAAAACACTTCAAACCACTAAAAACATAAAATTTATAAAAACATTAAAAAGAACCTAAACCCATAGAAACATTAAGACCATAAAACCCCTAAAAATCTAAAAACCCCCTAAAACCCTAAAAACCACTAAAACTCTAAAAACACTTTAAAAAACTAAAATTGTTTAAAAAACTCTCAAAAACCATAAAACCCACAAAAACTCAAAAAAAAAACTAAATCCAAAAAAACAATAAAACCCTAAAGAATGTAAAAACTAAAAATACCCACAAAATATTGGAAAAATATAAAAACCATAAAAATACAAAAAAAATCCTTGAAAATCACTAATAATGTAAAGTCTTAGAAAACCCCTAAGGATTCCTTTAACACATAAAACGACTTAAAACCACTAAATAAACTAATTTTTTTTAAAAATCCTAAAAATCCCTAAAACACATATAAACCCTAATATCATTAAAAACCATTTAAAAATATAAAATAATATACAAGACTATAAACACACTAAAACCACTAAAATCTCTAAAAACACTAAAATCACAAAAAAATAACAAAAACTCTAAAAAACCCATAAAACCCCAAAATAACTCAAAAACTAATTAAAAATAAAAAAACCCCACAAAACCCCAAAACCCTAAAAATCATTAAAAACTCTAAAAACCATAAAAATGTAAATAAAGACATTAAATTCCCTAAAAATGTAAAAAACCCTATGAATCCTGAAAAAACCAAAGAAAAACCTAAAAATATTGAAATCAATTAAACCCCCTACATCCTAAAAAACACTCAAAACCATAAAACCTGATGAATCCTAAAAAATCGAATGAATCCCTTCACATTCATAAAAAACCAAAAAACCATAAAAATCATAAAAAATCCCTAAGAACCTAAAAACCTAAAAAACCCTAAACACACCAAATGAAACCCTAAAAACCAAAATACACTTAAATCCCATAACAATATAAAAAACCTACAAAACTAAAAAAACCTAAAAAACCTAAAAACCATAAAAACACCTAAAAATTATAAAACCCCACTAAAAAGGTATAAAACCCACAAAAACCATTAAAAACTAAATCCCCCTAAAGACTCTAGATCCATTTAAACCCATACAACATTAAAATCACTTAAAAAGTCTTAAGACTAAAATAGTAAGAAAACCCTAAAATCAGAAAAAACATCAAAATACCATACCATAAAAAGCTAAAACCCTCAAAATCCCCATAAATACTAAAAATAATTACAAATTTAAACAACGCTAAAACCCTGGAAAACCCCTAATAAATCCTTATGAACGTAAAAAAACTTTAACCCCATAAAAACTAAAAACATTAAGAACCCTAAAAATCATAAAAACCCTAACTGCCTAAAAACCCTCAAAATCCCTAAAAATTATTAAACTATAAAAATATCTAAAATTCCTTAAAGAACATGAAAATAAATTTAAAAACATAAATACAATTAAAATATAAAAAAACAAAAAACGATAAAAACCCTAAAAAAATTCAAAACCCCCCCCTAAAACCCTAAAAACTCTCAAAATACCTTAAAACCCAAAAAACCATAAAATTCCTAAAATTTCCCAGAAAAACCCTAATTTTTTTTAAAATTCTAAAAATCCTAGAAAACAATAATAAATCCTTAAAAACCTAAAAACACTTTAAACCCCTAACAACATGAAAACGAAAAAACTGTAAAAACCCATAAAACTATAAATGTACTGAAAACCCTAAAAGAACATAAAAATCCAAAAACCCTTAAAACCATAAAACCCCTAAGAACCTTAAAATACCCTAAAAACACTAAAAACCACTATTACTATAAATACCCATTAAACCTTTAGAATCATTTAATACTCTAAAATAACATACAAACCATAACAACTCAAAAAACCCTAAAACCCCACAAATAACTGAAAAACCCAAGAAATCAATAAAATACGAAAAAAACCCTACAAAACCACAAAATCCTAAAAATTCTATAAAATCCTATAAAATATAAAATACCCTAAAACCATAAAAAGCTCTAATAAAATATCAAAAACCTGAATAAAAATTTAACCCAATAAAAGACAGATAACTACTAAAAACCCTTCAATCCTTTAAAAACCCTAAATAGAGACAAAATCCTTAAAAACCTAAAAAACAATAAAATCCCTATGAAATCCTAAAAAATTACTAAAAATGAAAAAAAACCTAAAACATTAAATACCCATAAGAAAACCTTAAAAAAGTAAAACCACATTATCCCTCTAAAAACCAAAAAACACTAAAATCCCTAAAAACCTATATAAACCCTATAAAATGAAAAACACTTAAAACCATAAAACACATAAAACCTTAAAAACCCTAAAACTCGTAAAAACACTAAAAACCAATAAAACTCTAAAAACCCTTTACACCCTTAAATTCTTTAAAAAATAATAAAATCTCAAAAAACAAAAAAAACCAAAACATCCCCAAAACCCCTCAAAATCCCAAAAAGACATAAAAACTATAAAAAATAATAAAAAATTCCTAAAATCCCCAAAAAAGTAAAAAACCATAAAACAATAAAACACCCTAAGTAACACTTAAAAGCTGAAAAAAATTTAAACCCCTAAAAACCTGAAAAATATAAAAACCCTTAAAACCCATAAAACCCTAAAACCGACAAAAAACTGTGAAAACACTTTAAACTCCAAAAAAACCATATAAACTATAAAAACATAAAAAACATAAAAAATTCAAAAAACCCTAAATATCATAAAAGCCATAAAAAACCAAAATTCTCCAACCCTCCCCCCAAACCCGACCAATATCCCCAAAAACCCTAAAAACCATAAAAATCCAAAAAACCATAAAATCCCTAAAAACATAAAAAAATTAAAACCCATAAAAAAACATAAAAACCCTAAAATCATTGAAAACCCCTAAACCACCAAAAAACCGAAAACCCTAAAAAACCTTAAAGCACTCAAAATCTCTATAAACACTAAAAACCATATAAATACAAAAAAACCCGCTAAAAATCCCTAAAAATTTAAATACTCAAAAAAATCCTGAAAAAACCATTGAAAACATTAAAAAAATAAAAATAGTTAAAACTCCTAAAAACCTAAAAAACACTAAAAACCCCTAAAAGGCCATAAAAACCCAATAACCCCTAAAAACATTAATAGACTAAAACATATAAATCCCCTCTAAAAACTCTAAACCCATTCAACACCAAAAAACTCAAAAAAAATTACAACCCCTAAAAAACAAAAAAACCCTTAAAACCCAAAAAAACATAAAACCATGAAAACCCTAAAAACACTAAAACACCTCCAAATCACAGAACACTATAAATATCCATAAAATCATAAAAGCTCTAAAAATTACTAAAACATAAAAAACCCAAAAAAACATAAAAACCCTTAAGTAAACCCCAAATATATTAAAACTTAAAACCCCCCAAAACAAATATAATGCCTAAAATTCTAATGAAACTAAACCCTACGAATCCCTAAAAATCTTAAAAAACCTAAAACCCATAAAAATATTTTAAAAGACCTAAAAATCCCTTAAATGAGAAAAACAATATACCCATGAAAAAATATTAAGAAAACTATAAACATATAAAAAAATTAAAATCTATAAGAATCCAAAAAATCTAAAACCCCTAAATAACCCTAAAATACCCTAAAACCCCAATAAACTCCCAAAAACAAAAAAAAACTAAAATAGCCTAAAATCCCTAAAAACAGGAAAAAACCTAAAAACCTATAAAAACCCTAATAAATCCATAAAATCCTAAAAAACATAAAAACCCTGGAAACAAAAAATGATGAAAGCCCTAAAATACCCCTAAAATGATGAAAATCCCCAAAAATCCAAAAAATCCATAAAAATCCTAAAAAATACCTAAAAATACCTAAAAATATAAAAAAACTCTAAAACCCATTAAAACCCTATCAAAGTATTAAAAACCAAAAAACATGATGCCCTAAAAAATCCAAATAACACTAAAACCCAAAGAATCCCTAAACCTCCATAAAAACACTAAAAACTCCTAAAACACAAAAACCTACTGAAAAGCTGAAAAAATCCTAAAAACCCATAAAAACAAAAAAAAATTATTAAAACCCACAAATCCCCTAGAAATGTTTAATGAATTGAAAAAAACATTAAAAACATAAAAAAATCATAAAAACCCCAAAACCAAAAAAAACAATAAGGACCCTAAAACCCCTAAACCCCGAAAAATTCCCTAAAACACTAGAAAAACGTAAAAATAAAAACATTCCCTAAAAACCCTAATAATTTAAAACTCTCTAAAACCCTAAAAATCCCTAATAACATTAAAAACCTAGAAACAAATAAAATCCAAAAAAAACCATAAAAACGCTAAAATCCCCAAAAAATCAGAAAAACCCTAAAACTGTTGAAAACCCCTAAAAAGCCTAAAAATTATAAAAATCCCTAAAATCCATAAAATTTTAAAAAACCCTAGACTCTTTTAAGAACAAATATAAAACTTTAAAAAACCTAATAACACTTAAAACCGTAAAAAATTAAAAACACTACAACCATAAAATACCTAAATATCCTAGAAACCATAAAAAACCTCAAAACCATAAAAACATTAAAAACACATAAAACCCCTAAAAACAATTTAAAAACATAATAACCCATAAAATACCTAAAACCACGAAATACTCTAAAAACTCTTTGAACATCTAAAATAGTAAAAAAAAGTTATTCAAAACCTTAAAACCCTTAAAATTTCAAGAAAATCATAAACCCCCAAAAAATCATAAAAATCAAAAAATCCCCTAACACCCACAAAATTACTAAAAACTCTATTTAACATAGAATTTATAACAATGTCTTAAAAATCCGAAAAATTTTAAAAACCCAAAAAACCTTAGAGAAAATTAAAAATGTAAAAACACTAAATATCCCTAAAAACTAAAAAAATGATAAAACCCCAAAAAACCAAAAAAACCCTAAAATCTCTCAAAATCTCTAAAACCCAAAAACCATAAAACTTTTAGAAAAATGCATAAAAATCCCAAAAAATGTAAAAACACATGAAAACCATGAAAACCTCTAATAAAACCTTCAAAATCTAAAAAAAACTTAAAACCCCTATGAAGATAAAAAACCCTAAAAAGCAAAAACCCTAGAAACTATAAAAGACTCCAAAACCCTCAAGATCCCTAAAAACACTAAAATCCATAAAATTACTAAAAATACATGAAAATTTATAAATCCCTAAAAACCCAGAAAACATCTATGAACACCTAAAAACCCTAAAAAACATAAATCCCCAAGAAAATCTAAAAAAATCTAAAAAATAAAACAACACTAAGGGACCCTTAAAATTCTAAAAACTCATAATAACCTTAAACCCCCCACAAAAACCAAAAAACCCTAAAAACCAAAAAAAAATATATAACTAATTTAACCCCATAAACTTGTTAAAAACTCTAAAAACCCAATAAAATCAGAAAAACTTCTAAAACAGTAGAAATATCTAAAGACCCTAACCCCCTCCCAACTCTTGAAAAATGAAAGAACTCCTAAAGGCATTAAAATATCAAAGAAACCCTTTAAAAACCTAAAACCAATTAAGGCCCCTGAAAACCTAAAGAATTATTAAACCCCTAAAAAGATAAAACCCCCAAAACCCCCAAAACCCCTTAAAACCATTAAAATAATAAGAAACATTAAAAATCCCAAAAAATGTAAAGAAACCTAAAACCCTTGAAAACACTTTAGAAAAATTTAAAAACCTAAAACGCTTAAAACCCCTAAAACCCAAAAAACACTAAAACGCTAAAAACCCTAAAAATACCCCAAAAGCCTAAAAACCCGTAACAACCATAAAACCCGTAAAACATTAAAAAAACCTAAAAACCCCTAAAACACTAAAAACCACTAGAAACTCTAAAAACCATTTAAAAACCTAATTTTTTTTAAAAACTTTAAAAAAATTTAAACCCCAAAAAATATCAACAAAAACCTAAAACCCAAAAAAACCCCAAAACCCCAAGAACCTGTAAAAATCCCTAAAAACACTAAAAACTTGTAAAAATCCTTACAAACCACTAAAATTTTATTGAGCGTAAAAAGCCACATAATTACCCAAAAAAATCTAAGAAAAACTTGAAAACATAAAACACATAAAACCCTTAAAACCCCTAAAAATGATAAAACCCTTAAAACCTCTAAAACCCTAAAAACCTTCAAAATCCCTAATAACCCAAAAAACAATAAAAATACTAGAAATCCCTAAAATTCCCAAAAAAACATTAGAAAACCCAAAAAACCTGTAAAACACTATAAAAACAATAAATATATATATATAAAAATAAACCCCAAAACCCCAATAAAATTATAAAAACCCTAAAACCGTAAAAACTATAAAACAACTAAAAATCCTTAACACCCCAAAAAATATAAAAATCCAAAAAACCTAAAAAATTCCAAAAAATCTAAAAAAACCTAAAAACCTAAAAAATACATAATAAAACCATAAAAACCTAAAAAACACTTAAAATCCCTAAAAAACAAAAAAATTGATAAAACCCTAATATTCCAAAAAGATTATAAAGTCCCCCAAAACCATTAAAAACCATAAAACCCAAAAAAACAAGAAAAACCCATAAATCCTACTAAAACATTAAAAACATTTTAGACTCAAAAAACACAAAAAAAACCTTAGAAACTCAAAAATATAAAAAACTCAAAAACCACAAAAAACCCATAAAAACTCAAAAACCATCAAAATCCCTAAAAAACCTAAAAACCAAAAAAAACTCTTAAAGACATCAAAACCCTAACAAATAAAATAAAACATTAAAAAAATATTAAACGCCTAGAAAACCTAAAAAAATAAAACCCTAAAACCCCTAAAATACCTCAAAATACTTATAACCCATAAAAACCCCAAAAAATAAAAAATCCTAAAAATCACTAAAAATGTAAAAACCCATAAAATCATGCACAAACCCCCTATGAAAACAATAAAAAACCCAAAACAATTTACACCTCTAAAAACCCTGAAAAATGCTGAACACACAAAAAAACCCAAAAAGAACCTAAAACCTTGAAAACCCCTAAAGCCTATAAAACCCCTAGAAACCTTAAGACCTAAAAAAATATAAAAACAACTAAAATATCTACAAACCTTTTAAACACCTAAAAATGTTAAAAACTCTAAAAACCTTAATAAAAATAAATAAAACCCTAAAAACCAACCCCCTAAAAACATTAAAAACTATAAAACCCCCAAACCCCTCAAATTACATAAAAATATAAAAACAATGTAAATATGAAAAAATCCCTTAAAATCCATAAAAATATAAAAACATAAAAAACCCTGAAAAACCCTAAGAAAAAAATTAAAACCTAAAAACAACAAAATCCCCTAAAAAACTAAAAACACCTCAATACCGTAAAACCCCTAAGACCCCTCAAAATCCATAAAATCTATAAAACCCCATAAAAATTTAAAAAACAATTCTATAAATATAAAAAAATAGAAAAACTCCTAAACCATGATAATCCCAAAAAAACAATAAAAAACTGAAACCACTATAAACCACGAAAAACCAAAAAACATTAAGGACCCTAAAAATCGTAAAAAGACACTATGAAAAAATAGCCATAAAAATCCCTAAAAACCATAAAGAGCCTAAAAAACAATATAAATACTAAAAACACTAAAAACTCAAAAAACATTTTAAACCCATAAAGAAATTAAATGTTTAAAAAAATATAAAACCACATAAAACTCATAAAACCAAAGAAAACCATAGAATTATAAAAACACTCAAAAATCCTAAAAACCATAAATTCTTAGAAATCCCTAAAAATGTAAAAACCCCTAAAAAATATGTAAATGACTATAAAATCCTTAAAAACCTAAATACACTTAAACCCCAAAATACCCTATAAAACTCTAAAAAAATAAGACCCCATAAACCCAACAAAACCTAAAAACTATCAAAATCTGTAAAAAAACTTGAAAAACCCATGAAAATTCAAAAAAATCCCAAAAATACATAAAAACATAAAAAAACCATTAAACCATGATAAAAATCTAAGAAAACCTTAGAAAGATAAAAAACAAAAAACCCATAAACAACTAAAAATGATAAAAACTGTAAAAACCTATAAAAATCGCTAAAACCCTTAAAACCCACAGAAAAATTAACAACACTAAAATCCCAAATAACCAAAAAACCCACTAATATCTCAAAAAAAACAATTTAAACCCCTAAAAATGTTAAAAAAACTCTAAAAATTGGTAAAAACCTAAAAAACTCACAAAAAACCTAAACCCCCAAATAACCATAAAAACCCTAAAAACACTAAAAACCCTAAAACCCCTCAAAATTAATAAGAACCACAAAAAAGAATAAAAAACCAAAAAGTAGTAAATATATTTAAAAATTTAAAATACCCTAAAAAACAAAAAACGCCTAAAAAATCCTTGAAAACCTAAAAACACTAAAAACCCCTAAAAACCAAAAAAAACTAAAAACTCCAAAAAAAATCCTAAATCCTTTAAAAATCCCTATAAACTCTTCAAACCCAAAGAAAACCTTAAAATCCATAAAACACCCTAATAATGTAAAAACCCTTAATACCCAAAAACCCCTAAGAAAATCCTAAAAACCAAAAAACATGTAAAACCCATAAAAAAATAAAAAAACTAAAATCCCTAAAACCCTTAAAAGACCATAAAAACCCTAAAAACCACTGAAAACCATAAAACCCCTAAAACCCATAAAAACCCCGAAACCCATAAAAACCCTAAAACCACTATGAATTATAAAAACTTTTAAAACCACTAAATATTTAAAAAAACTGAAAAAATAATATTGATAAAAAACACAAATAACCCTATAAGAAAAAAACATACCCATAAAACCCCTAAAATCCGTGAAAATCCTTAAAAACCTTAAAAAATAATAGAATTCCTATAAAATACATAAAAATACCTAATAACATAAAAATCATTAAAACCTTGATAACCCCTAAGAAAAATATGAAAACATAAAGACACTTTAAACCCCTAAAAACTTAAACAAACACAAATGACCCTAAAACCCCTATCCCCCCTCAAAATGACTAAAACCCCTAAAACCCATAAAGTCCATAAAAATACCAAAAAATACCAAAAAATCCCATAAAACATAAAAACCCTAAAAACACAAAGAAAACCGTAAAAGCATAAAAACACTTTAAACCCCTACAAACATAAAAAATTTAAAACACCAAAAACCCCAAAACATTCTAAAACCCCAAAGCACCATCAAAACCATAAAAACCCAAAACAGTTATAAAAACCCATAAAACCTTAGAAAAACTTGAAACTATTTATACCCCTAAAAATGATAAAACCTCTAAAAAACATCTAATGCCATGAAACCCAAAAAATCCTAAAAACTCAAAAAACCATAAAAACGCGAAAACCCCCAAAAAATCCTCAAAATACCTAAAAACCTAAAAACCAAAAAAATAATAAAAAGCCTTAAAAATACCTAAAAACATAAAAAACCCTAATAACCCTAAAAACCTAAGAAAACCATAAAAATATAAAAACAGATAAAACCCCTAAAAACCTAAAAATGTTAAAGACCCTAAAAAACCCTTATAACACTAAAAACCCTAAAACACTTAAAATCCCCAAAAATATAAAAATACAAAAAATCCCTAAAAATCCCTAAAAATATAAAAAAATATAATAACCTTGAAAACCATAATAAAACCTTAAAAACCATAAAACACTTAACACCTCTAAAAAATAAAAAAAAATTGAAAACCTAAAAATTATAAAATCCCCAAAAAAACACAAAAACCCTAAAAACCAATTAAATCCCTAAAACCACCAAAACCTATAAAAACCCTTTAAAACCCTAAAACACTAAAAAACTATAATAAACCTTAAAAATTAAAATACTCAAAAAAACCTCAAAACCCCAAAAACATAAAAAACCTAAAAATACGCAAAATCACTAAAAACCCTAAAAAACTAAAAAAAAATTATAACTCTAAAAACCCTAAATATCCAATTAAAAACATAAAAAAAATTATATCTCCAAAAACCTAAAAATGATAAAAACCCTAAAATCAACTAAAACCATAAAACCCACAAAATCCCTAAAAACCTTAAAAATAATAAAAAACATAAAAGGCCAAAAAAGCCCTAAAAAATAAAATACCCTGAAACCCTAAAAACCCCTATGAAAACCTTAAAATGATAAAAACAGTAAAAACCTCTAAAACCCACAAATTTATAAAAAACCTAAAAACCCTAAAAACACTCTAAACCCTTGAAAATCCATAAAAACCATAGAAACACTGAAAGACCACTAAAAATTGAAAAAAACCAATTAAATGCCTAAAAACGTTAATAAACTCTAAAAATCATCAAACCCCATGAAATCTCAAAAAACCCCCAAAAATTGATAAATACCTAAAAACCCCTAACAAAATCAAAATCCCTAAAAACTGTTAAAACCCATAAAAATAAAAAAGAATAACTAAACATCACTAATAACATAAAACCCCCAAAAACCAAAAAAATCCCTAAGAAAACTTTAAATACCTAAAAAATCATAAAAACCCTAAAAACATAAATACCCTAAAAACACTAAAACCGTAAAAAACATAAAAACCCCAAAACCATAAAAATCCATAAAATTTTTAAATAGTCATAAAATTCATTAAAATCCCTAAAAATCCCTAAAAATTTTAAAAACCCCTCAAAATCCAAAGAAACATAAAAAACCTAAAAACTCTAAAAACACATCAAAAACCAAAAAAATGTTAAAAACCATAAAATATCTAAAAACCGTAAAAACCATTAAAATAATTAAAAACCATAAAACCCCAAAATAATTAAAAACTATAAAACCCCTAAAAACATTTAAAAACTCTAAAAACCCATAAAACCCCTAAAAATCCTTAAAAACCCTATGAAAACCATATAAAACTAAAAATACATAAAACCCCTTAAAATCTTAAAAGCCCCTAAAAACCCTAGAAAATAATAATAACATTCAAAATACCTGAAAACCATAAAAATCCTAGTAAATCACTAAAATTACCTAGAAACATAAAAAACAATAAAACCCTAAAAATTTAGATGAAAAAATTAAAAATATAAAAACACTTCGAACCCCTAAAAATGATAAAACCACATTAAAACCCTACAACCCTTTAAAATCCCAAGGAAAACTAAAAACCATAAAAATCCAAAAAATCCCTAAAAATATCTAAAAATGTAAGAAATGATAAGAACCTAGAAAACCCCAATGAAAACCTTTAAATCCTAAAAAAACTTAAAACCCATAAAAACCTAACAAAATTATAAAAACCCAAAAAACCAAAAAATACTCAATAAACACTAAAAACCCTATGACCCATAAAAACTCATAAAACCCCTAAAACCCCATAAGAAACTAAAAAAGAACAACAAAACTGTAAGAAACACTTTAAACCCAAAAAAATACTCCAAAAAATTAGAAACCAAAAAAGACCATGAAATCCATTATAACCCTAAGAAATCATCAAAATCGCTAAAAACCATACAAAACATTAAAATCCTAAAAATACTTCAAAAACTATTAAAATGAAAAAAACCCTAAAAACCCTGACTAACCCAAAGAAAACATTTAAAAAATAAAAACATGTAAAACCCCTAAAAACATAAAAAATTATAAAACCCCTAAAAACCCCGACTAACCAAATTAAAACCTTAAAAACTTAAAAATATATAAACCCCTAAAATCCGAAAAAAATTTAAAACCCCTAAAAAACCTAAAACCCTCAAAATTCCTAAAAACTAAAAATAAAAAATAAAAATCCTACAAATTCCTAAAGTTCACTTAAAACATAAAAGACCCTAAAAAACTAAGAAAAACTTAGAAACCTAAAAACATTTAAAGGCACTAAAACATTAAAAACCCTGAAAGACCCTAAACCCCATAAATCCTCAAAACCCATAAAATCCATAATAACCTTAAAACCCATAACACCCAGTAAAATCCCTTAGAACCCACTACAAAACTCTCAAAACCCTTTAAACCCCTATTTTTTTAAAAAAATTATCAAAAAACATAAAATAAATAAAAAAATAAAACTAACCAAAATCCATAAAAACATTGAAAAAAATAAAAATAAAAAAACCCAAAAAAAATATCTAAATACATAACACCCCTTCTAAATCAGTAAAACCCTTAAGAAAACCTTTAAAACATAAAAACACATAAAACCCCTAAAACCTAAAAAATGATAAAAAACATAAAAAAACTCTAAAACCCTAGAAAAATTCTAAAACCCATAAAAATCCCTAAAACCCTAAAAAATAAAAAAAAATACTAAAAATACCTAAAAAATAAAAACCCTTAAACCCATAGTAAAACCATAAAAAACTTATGAAAGATGAACGAGGTTTTCTAATCTTCATAGCATAGGGTGGAAGTTGATAGATACAATTTGGGGCTAAGAGTTGAATGATGGGTTTGAAAATTGGAAGCAAGTAGTCAACCAATTCTATATGGCATGTGACCTACTACTTAAATAACACACTCTAGGGAGGGATGAAATGGATAATACACACAACAATGCACTTGTTTTGAGACATATAATTTGGGAATTTTCAAGGACAGACCACCAATATATCTTTTAGATTGATATGGAATGAATACACAAGAGCAAGGTAAGAAAGTAAAGATCCTCAGAATTGAAAGAATAAAATCACAATATTTCAATAATTCAAACATGAATAGTAATACAATGTCAAGTGGTGTCTATTTATTTCCATGGGGTCAAAAAAATTCATGATTCTGATACCCTAAATTCATAAATCATATTTCTACCATTTCCCCTTAATGTCAAAAAATTAAATTATAATAATTATTTTTTGGAAAAGTATCACATTTCTTTTCACCCATATCCCACCAGATTTGACTTCATGTACCAAGCCCGCTAGGTTTTACTTTTGTTTCCACATATGCATTCTAGAATCTCCATGTGGGATAGGCTTACAAAATTATTATATCCATGTGTTCCAATATTTAAACATCATGTTTTCCCATTAATTAGTGAGATAATTATCCCATTTTCCTCATCCATGTATGGTGAGATCCATTGGGATTTTAATGATTGATATGATTTCCCATTGTAGCATTCATCCTCTTTAATCACTCCCACTTAATTGGGCCTTTCAAATGAAAATAATTTACCCAAGAAATTTATAGGTTCCATTTACATTGTTCTCATCATCCAACCCCTATTGAAAAGGAATATTCCTTAACTTTTTAACATCTATACCCAAAAAAGGATAAAGATCACAAACATTAAAAGTAGAATATACACCATATTCAACTAAAAAATATAACTTGTAATCATTATTATTAATATTATTGAGAACTCGGATAGGTACATGTCCTTATGTAATGAGTTAAGATTTTTACATGTTTTGAAATCTTTCCTTTTCCATGTAAATCTTAACTACATCACTGGGCACAGATAATACTTTCTTTCAACCCTTGTTTTCCTGATTAGCTTATTTTTGGCTCATTTTCTCAATATTTTTCAATGCCTTTTCATGGAGTTTCTTTCTGAATTCGTCATTCCCTTTCATATGAATATTATTCGATTACTGTACAGAATAATGAACTAAATCAATAGTTTTATAGGGGATAAATCCATAAACAATTTATAATGGATAATACTGAGTAGTGGAATGCTTGGCACTATTATATGAGAATTCTACATGAGGCAGAGACTCTTACAAAATTTTTATAGCCTTCTTTATAATTTTCCATATAATGGGTGATAGTATCAAATTCACCACCTCTATTTTCCCATCAGTTTTATATGACAGGAAGTGTAGAATAGTAACTTCAAAACTAGTTTTCTCTATAGGGTCTTCTAAAAGAAATTGAATATTTTTGTGGCCCGATCTGACATAATATTCCTAGTAATTCCATGGATTTTGAAAAATTCTTGAAATAAAATCATTGTCAAGTTAGTGGAATCATATGTTTTTTAATAATAAAATGTAAAAATTTATAAAACCAATCCACCATAAATATATGTATTTTATCTTAATTTTGATCCTTGGTAACCCCATAACAATGTACACTGATGTATCCTCCCAAGGGGTGTTGGGGATTGTGTGAGGAAGATATAATCCATGTCGGTTTAGATTAGATTTCTCTTTAGGGAAGATAATGTATTTTCCCAAAAAAATCAATATATCTAGATATCCTAGGACAATAAAAATCATCACTAAGAACACTTAAAGTATTTGCAACACCAAAATAACCCATTAAACCACTAGAATGTGACTTCATTATTAAATGTAAAAATATATATCAATTTGGAATAAAATTCTTATCAATCCAGATTAATAATACATCATGTAAATATAACTTCTCCCAAAAAACTCTAGGTTGACAATGATAAAAGGATCACCAAAATCACAATCAGTGGACATTAAATCCTTAATATATATGTAACCAAAGATTTTAGAATTCATCAAGGGTGAAAGATAATGTATTAATGAAATTTCATCATCCGTAGTATTTTAATTACCCATTATATTCTTTTTGACTTATAGAATTGATTCAATCAATTATAGCCATATATCATGTATCCTATTTAGTTTATATTGGTTCTAATTGAATTTAAGAGCCCCAGGATCATAATGGGTCCAAAATTCTTTAGTTTAATGATAATGATTCCATGTTTCTAGTACTATAATGAATTAATACATCTTTTCATCATATATATCATAGTTTTGAGCTGGTCCATTGAACTTATCACTACAGAAGGAAATAATATTACCCTAATGTTTGATTAATCCTCCTATTGAAATTCATATTTCATCACATTAAATTTCAAATGTCTTACTAATGTTTAGGGGAGAAAGCATGGGTGTGTGGTTAGGTATCTATTTTAGTACTTGGAAGGACATATTATGATTTCATCCCCATTTTAATGGAATGTTCTTCATTTTAAACTCATTAAATGGAACTACTAGTGTGCTGATGTCCTCCCCAAATCTCTTATAAAACATGAAATACCTTGGAAAATTCTAACATATCTGATGGATATGGGAGTCTGTCACTATTTAATAGACTTGATCTTCTCAATATCAACTAGAACTCCATCAACTCATAGAAAAAATCCATGGAAAATAATTTAATTGAGGAAAAATTTATACTTTTTAATATTTTCCCAACAAATATTCCTTTCTTAAAAGCTATAAGAATTTTCGTAACTCATCTACGTATTATTGTAAAGTTATACTATAAACAAAAATATCATTAAAACAAATGAACCAAAATTTTATAATATGTGAACTTAATACATCATTAATTAACCTCATAAATGTGTTTTGTGCATTAGTGAGACAAAAGGACATGACTAACCATTCATAATGTCCATGTTTTTTTATAAGTTTTATTTTCAATTCATCTTCTTAAATCATCTTAATATGATTTTAGCCACTTCATAAATCAATTTTCACAAAAATAGTAGATCCATTTTACTCATCTAAAATATCATCTTACCTAGAGATAAAATGAAGATACCTGACTGTGATGTTATTGATCATTCTATAGTAAATCCATATTCTTCATGTTCCATCATTTGCAGGCACCAGAAGTACTGGTAAAACACATAGAATAGGGTTCTCACTAATATATACCACATCTATAAAATCATAAACCTTCCTTTTAACATCTTTATTCTCATATTGGTAGTTGTGTTATTTAGGGCAATTTGGTATGGGTGCTCTGGGTATGAGGTAAATTTGATGCTCAATACCTATAATTAGTTGAAAACTGGGTGGGGCCTATTTGGAAAACATATCATCAAATTCTAGAAATAGTGACTCAACATCATGTGGAAAAGAAGATATTAAGTCATTAGTGTTCAACATCACCTCTTTGTACATAAGTACTATTTTTTTGATGAGAATGAAAATATTCTTTAACCGCACTCTTTTTCCTAATATTACAATTTTATATCCTCTCAAATATTTTTTCCCCTTTATTTCTCTTTTCTGTACAATTATTTTCTTCTCTCATCTTCTCTTTTCCCCTCATTCACTCCTTTTTCATTTTCTCTCCTTTTCCCCCATCACTATTTTTTTTATTTTCTCTCAAAATGTGATCTTCCAAAAAAACTTTGGGGAACATGGGGTTGAAGATTATAGGTTCCCCTTGTGGTATAAAAGATTTATGGTTTAATAACCCATTATGAGTAACACAATAATCGTACTTCCACGGTTTAACCAACAACAAATGAAAATATTTCATTGAAAAAATGCTTCACAATACATCATCTTTCAATTTATTGAGGGGGAATAATACCTTCACTAGTTTAGATACCATCAGATCTAGACATTCATTCCACCAATTAAGCCAGTATGGATGTTGATGCTTCAAATTTTGAATTCCCAACTTCTCCACCATCTTGGGGCTCACTATGTTTCTACTGCTTCCTCTCTAAATAATAACACTACATATAATACCATGGTTCTTGTACTATGTATGGAAAATGTTCTCATTCTTATACTACTCTCCAATGGTTATTTATTAAATTAGAACTATCCAAGTTATAAGAATCTTACCATCTTCCACAAATTCTTCATTACATATTTTAGAATATTCACCCTCTTACTCCTCTCAGCTCCCTCTACTATTCTCCCATTATCTATACTTGTTGATGGTTATGGTGTGCCGATTTGGGAATTCACCAATACTTTTCCCCATAAATAACATTTGAAATAACAAATATCATGATCCATCTGATTTTTATCCAGAAAATTATGTTTCTTAGGTGGAATAAATACCTTTCCACTTTTGTAATCAACCACCTCTTTTGTCCTTAATGATTCTCCAATTTCCATTTTCAAATTTCTCTATGCAGTGAAAGGGGTAGAAGGTCTCCTCATGTTTTTTATCATCTAGTTTTTTTCTAAATCTTGGTGTCTTGGAATATCATTTATTGTATCTCCACATGGTGTCACATATCAACATTATTGGAAATATCTTGATTTAACCCATGTAAAAACCATTCCCTGGTTGACTCTGGATCCTTATAAATATTTTCTCAAATATTAGAAATTTCTATATACTAGTACAAATATTTAACACTATTACTCCTTTGAGTGAGGAAATAATTTTTTAGAGTTCTATATGGTGATGTGAGGGAATAAACAACTTCTGAATGGGTAACATCATGTTATACCAAGTGTTAATGGGAATCTCACTATATCTAGCCCCCTCCATTTTCATTTGATTCCAATAAATTAAATAATAATTAAAAATTAAAGGGAAGAAAATTTGACCTTTTTTCCTCAAAATATGCATGGCATGAAAAAGATTTCAAATTTCACATCTCCAATTCCAAGTATGCTTCCATATCTCATTTTCCTTGAAAAGAGGGAACCTTCACCTTAATGCTCCAAGGAAGTCATCATCTTGTGGCCTTATTTTGACTCATCTAGTTTGTTGTAACCTCATACTCCTTTGTGGGACATTCAAAAAATAAAAATAAATGTTCTATATCTATTCCACCATGATGTAGGGATGACATGGTGTCAGAATTCTATATGGGTTATCAAGGATCGTCCTAGGGCTTGGTTTATTCTCGAGGTTATCAATCCTCTCATGCAGTACCTATAACTTTATATCTTGAAGCTTCTCAAAATAGTGAAAAAATCACTCATATGTAGTTGTTTAGATTTAGGTATGGGAGATATAATTCATCTTACCTTATCATTAGAACAAGATATTATCTTTCCACGATATTCTTCCATGATAATTAACAGGAACACAAACACACACAGGGAGAAACACACACACCCGCACACGAAGGAATGTACACTCACACACATGACATGTAAACAAACACACATAAAAAAAATGTACACACTCTAACACAATAAGAAACTCACGCACACAAGAATACACACTCAAACACACAAGTTTCACACATTCATAGACATATAAATACATAGTCAAGAATGTTTTTTTATATTTCTCTCCACTCTCAACACTCAATTAAAATCCCAAGATCTTATGAAATATAATACCTTGTTTGGGTTGATCACATCACACCAATCATTTCAAAATCAATATTTATTTTGGAGGATGGTTTAACCCAACCCGTTTGACTTGTAATGGGGTCAAAAAATGGTAAAGGATGGAAAAGAGGGTATAAAATATGAGTTAAAGTTGGAAAAGGGGTTGAATGGTGTGGTATCTGGGTTTTTCCCAATTGTGAAATATAAGTAAAATTAATAACAATATGATCTAAATATGATATGGATATAAAGTAAAATTATAGAGAAAGTGATGTATGGGAATGAAAAGTCATAGTAATGTAAAGATCAAAGAAGAAGCAATTCTATCTGATTTTCCTTCTTTTTTTCTCAAATCTTTCAAAAATATTTGTTCTTAGTGTTTTAAAGCACAAGATAATGAACAGACTGAAAGATGGGTTTTTGTGATATACCTTAATGAAAGGATGTGATTAGTTGGGAAATCCTCAAAATGATGAGGTGAGATAATTTTAATTTTCTTCCAAATAAAAATCACATACTGAGAATTAAATGTGAAAAGAAGATGGATGAATAATTGTATCAATGTAAAATATTTCACGCCTTCATAATGTAGGACAGTTTAGGAAAATTTCACAGAAAATGTTTTTTTAATGGGTGAACAATATGGAAGGATAAAAAGGGTAATAGTTAAAAGTAATGTAAATGAAGGGATATATGCCTATTTTATCAACCATAGCTATGATTACAACTTACGCAATATGCATGGGGTGGTCTGATCTTCATGACATAGGGTTGAAGATGACAGATATAATACAGGGCTAAGTGGAAGATTATGGGTTTTGATATTGGAAGGAAGTTTTATACTAATATTGTATGGAGTGTGACCTACAACTTATACAACACACTAAAGCGAGGGATGTGATGGAAAACCCACACAATAAAATGCTTGGGTTGGGGCATGAATATGGGATCTTTGTGATATGTTTTCACCAATCTAACTTTTAGATTGACATGAAATGAATAAAAAAGAGCAAGGTAAGAAAGTAAAGATCCTCACAATGGAGAGAATAAACTTGTAGAGTTTCAAAAATGAAAACTTGAATGATAATTAAATTTCATGGGGTAGATATTTATATCCTAGGGGTGAAAAAAATAAAAAGGGTCTAATACCTTAAGGTTATAATGTATATTCAAAATTTGTCCCCTTAAATTCAAAAATGTAAAGTCTAAAAATGACTTTTTGAAAAAGTAACACATGTATTTCCACACAAAGCCCACTAGTATTTCCTTTTAGTAACTATCCCATTAAATTTGACTTCGGTGTCTGAAGATTCTATTTTAGAATCTCCATATTGAAAAGGATTCAAAATTTGTGGAGCCATGTAGGTTGATATTTAGACATCGTGTTTGGGCTTGATTAAGTGATATAATTGGCCCATTTTCCCCATCCATGCATAGTGATATAAATTGGTCCTTTAATGAAGTGAGATGAGTTCCCATTGTACCATTAAACCTCCTTAATCTCCCCGGCATCATTAGGCCTTTCAAGTCTAACTCCTCCACTCAAGAAATTGGTTCAGTGCCATTGATGTTCTTCACATCAAAACATAAATACACTTAAAATCACTATGAAACCTAAAAATGCTAAAAAATTGAAAAACTATAAAAAATACCATAAAACCCCCTAAAAATAAAAAAATCCCAAAACCTCAAAAACCCTAAGAACCCATAAAAACTAAAACTCCATTAAAAACACTAAAAACCCTATAATCCCTTAAAAATGTAAAGAAACTATAAAAAGCATTAAACCCCTAGAAAATGAAATAAAACACTAAAACCCAAAAAACTATAAACTCTAAAAACATTAAAAACCCCTCAAAATCCATAAAACCCCAAAAAAATAAAATACCTTAAAAGGCCAAAAATTTCATAAAATGTAAAAACCCTAATATATCTGAAAACCCAAAGAAACCGTAAAAACATAAAAAAAACTTAAACCCCATAAAAACCAAAAAAGGAAAGAAATCATAAAAACCCATTAAACCCTAAAATATCTAATATAACCTAAGAAACCCTAAAACTGAAGATCATTCAAAACCCCTAAAAATCTAAAAAATGCTAGAAACCCTAAAAACCCTAAAACCATAAAAACCCTAAAAATCCAAAAAAACGGCTAAAAATCCATAAAAATCTCAAAAAACACTAAAAATCATGAAAAATATAAAAAACACTAAACCCCTTGAAAACCCATAAGAAAACCTTGAAAACCTAAAATCACTTAAAACCCCAAAAAACATAAAAATGATAATAACCCTAAAAATCAAAAAAACATTAAAAATCTCCCAAACCCCACTAAGAAGTATAAAAACTATTTAAGACCTACAAAAATTAAATAAACATAAAAACCTTAAAACCCTTAAAAACTCATAATAACCCAAAAAACCCAAAACCACAAAAACCATAAATACCATAAAAACCACTAAAACACCTATATCCCTAAAATCATAAAATACTATAAAAATTAGAAAAATCCCAAAAATATTTTGAAAATATAAAAACCCTAAAAACTATAAGAATAATATAAAAACTTAAAGCACTTAAAATCCATAAAAACCTTAAAATGGCTTAAAACCGTAAAATCCATAAGAAAATCATCAAGTACTAAGAAAAATTAAAACCCCAAAAATCCTAAATAATGAAAAAAACCCTAAAATCCCAAAAAAGACATAAAACCCTAAAATCCCCTAAATTTATCAAATCCCCTAAAAACCATAAAAACACTAAAACCCTAAAAATCCTAAAAATCAATAAATACTCTAAAAACACATATAAAACTCTAAAAACATTAAAAAAACAAAAAAACCTTAAAACTAGTAATAAAATTACAAAAAACCCTAAGTCCCCTAAAAATCATAAAAATACTAAAAAACCTAAATAACCATAAAAACTCTCAAAATCCCTAAAAACAATAAAAACATTGGAAATATTTTAAAATCCCTATAAATCCCAAAAATCCTAAAAAACACTAAAAACTATAAAAATCCCTAGGAAACCATACAAACATAAAAAATGATTAAAACCCAAAAAACATTAAATCCCTAAAAACCTTAAAAGACATCAAAATCCCTAAAAACCATAAAAATATTAAAGTAACCCTAATAAGAAATAAAAATGAAAAAAATCTAAAAACAGCTAAAACCACTATGAAAACATTAAATACCTAGGAACACATAAAAAATCTAGAAAACCTAAAAAGACAAAAAATTCCAAAAAAACCTCTAAAACAACCAAAACCCCCTCAAAACCCTGAAAACACCTAAAGCCTTAAAACACCATAAAAATCCATAAAAAAATAAAAAAATATAAAAACTCCATAAATATTTTTAATCCCAAAAATGATTAAAAAAACTCTAAAACCCATAAAACCTCTATAAAACAAAAACAACCCTAAATACCCAAAAAACTAAAAAATCCTAAAAACCCAAATAATCTGTAAAAACCCTACAAAATCATAAAAATCATAAAATCCATTAAAATACCAAAAAACATAAAAAAACTAAAAACCTTGAAAATAGATATGATAAGCTTAAAAACATAAAATATCATAAAACCCCTAAAAACCTAAAAATTGTTAAATACTTGAAAATTACCAAAACCCCTAAAAACCCTAGAAATCCATCAAAATCTTTAAAATATATAAAAATACTTAAAAATTTTAATAATCCAAAGACCTCAAAACCCCCTAAGAAAACTATAAAACCACAAGAAAACTTAGAACCCCTAAAAAATATAAAAATGGTAAAACCTCTAATACACTAAAACACATAAAAACCCTACAACACACCAAAAACTCTCATACCCTTTAATCCCATAAAAATGTTACAAAATGTAAAAAACATGAAAACCCTTAAAAACTAAAAAAAACTCTAGAATCAAAAAATACTATACAAACCCTAAAAACTCTTAATAACCCTAAAACCCCGCAAAATCCCAAAAAACCATAAAAATAATGAAATCCCAAAAAATACCTACAAATACCTAAAAATGTAGAAACCCTTAAAAACCCCAACAAACACTTAGAAAAAATTAAAAATATTAAAACTATTAAAACCCCTAAAAACATAAAAAATGATAGAAACACTAAAAACACTAAAAACACTAAAACCCCTAAAACACCATAAAATACATAAAAACCAAAAACCCCTAAAAATACTAAAAGGCATAAAATTCCCATAAAAAGAAAAAAATCCTAAAAACCTAGAAAACCTATATAGAAACCATAAAAACCAAAAAAAAATGAAAACACATAAAAAACAAAATAATGTAAGAAACCATAAAAATAATCAAAAGGCCCTAAAACCCCTAAACCCCATAAAAACTATAAATAAACCTAAAAACCATTAAACCCTTAAAAAACCATAAATCCCATAAAAACAAAAAAAACACTAAAACACCATTAAAACCCTAAAAATGTTAAAATCTGTAGAAACCCTTGAATCCATAAAAACTAAAACCCCATAAAAACCCAAAAAACCCATTAAATCCTAAAGAATTCAATAAAAATAACACAAAAATTAAAAACACTTAAAAATCTTAAAAAATTCTTACAAACCTAAAAACCCTTAAATTTTTAAAGAATCTAAAAAAACTAAAAACTATAAAAACCATAAAACCCTAAAAATAAATAAAACCCTCAAAATTCCTAAAAACTCTAAAAAACAAAAACATCCAAAAAATCCCCAAAATACATAAAAACATAAAAACCCCTACAAATCCTAAAAACAGAAAAAAAAAAGCTAAAAAACACATAAAAACCCTTAAAACCAAAAAATACTGAATACCCTAAAACCCTTAAAGCCGAAAACCCCATAAAAACCATAAAACCCCAAAAAACCATAAAACCCTAAAAACCCATAATATCTCCTAAAAACACATAAATACTCTAAAAACCATTTAAACCCCCAAAAAATGATAAAAGCCCTAAAAATCATTAGAAACCAAAAAAATCAAAAAACCCTAAACCCCAAAAATACGATAAAACCTTAAATCCCATAAAAACCCAAAAAACTATAAAAAGCCATAAACCCCTAAGATCCATAAAAACCATAAACACATAAAAAACTAAAGAAACCCTGAAAACCCCTAAGAAAACCATAAAACCCTAAAAAAACACATAAAACCTAGAAAATACATAAAAAATCAAAAAACCCTAAAAACCATTAAAATGATGGAAAACACTATAAAACCTAAAATTACCTAAAAACTATAATTGACCATAAAAACCTAGATATCCAAAAATGTCTAAATATATTGCAAACCCAACAAAAATTATAAAAATTCAAAACACTTAATACCCATTAAAACCAAAAAATGATAAAACCTTAAAAAAACATAATATACACTAAAATCCCTATAAACCATAAAAATCATAAACCCACAAAAAACTATAAGAACCTATAATCCACAAATATCTCTAAAAACTCCTTAAATCCATAAAAATGTTAAAAAACTCTAAAAACATTAAACACCCTTAAATAACCAAAAAAGTAAAAAACCCCAATAGAAGACAAAAAAATCCCTTACTACCCTAAAAATACATAAAATCCTCAAAATCCCTAAAACCCCTAAGAATAATAAAATTCCTAAAAAAATAAAAAT
Organism: Viscum album; assembly: GCA_963277665.1. Lineage (NCBI taxonomy): Eukaryota > Viridiplantae > Streptophyta > Magnoliopsida > Santalales > Viscaceae > Viscum > Viscum album. The sequence goes on from OY728159.1 coordinate 2,049,106,616, forward strand.
ACCTAAAAATGTAAAACACAATATAAACCCTTGAAAACCTAATAAACCTTATCAACCAAAAACACTTTAAATGCCTAAAATGCTAAAAACCCTAAAAACCCAAAAATCCTAAAAACCACAAAAAACCCTCAAAATCCCTAAAAACACTAAAAACACATAAAAGTATTAGAAAGTCCCTAAAAACAATTAAGAACATAAAACCCCTAAAACCCCTAAGAAAACCATAAAAACCTAAAAACACATAAAACCCCTAAAAACCTAAAAAATGTTAAAACCCTTAAAAAGAAACTAAAACCCTAAAAACACTAAAAACAATAAACCGCCTAAAACATTAAAACCCTAAAAACCAATAAAAATATTAAAAACCACAAAAATATCTAAAAATCCCTCAAACCAACAAAAACATTAAAAACTCTAAAAACCATAAAACTCCTAAAAACTAAAAAAACCAAAAAGAACCTGAAAACCCCCAAAAAACCCATAAACCCCAAAAAACCCCTCAAAACCCTCAAAATACCAAAATAACCTAAAACCAAAAAAATCCTAAAAATCCCCCCAAACCCCTAAAAACCATGAAAAAATATAAGAAAACCATAGATCCTAAAAACACATAAAACCACTAATAACCTAAAAATGCTAAAATTATTATAATACCCTAAAACCCAAAAAAACCCTAAAAACCCTAAATAAACAAAAAACAAATAATTTTTTTAAAATCCCGAAATATTGAAAAACATAAAAAACCTTAAAAAACCCTAAGAAAACCTCAAAAACCTAAAAACAATTCAAACCCCTAAAATCAAAAAAAAATCTTAAACCCTTAGAAACAAAAAAAAAACCATAAACCTCCCAAAAATACATAAAAATCAAAAAATCAAAAAAAAAACCTAAGAAAATAATAAAACCATAAAACCCCCCAAAAAACCCTAAAAATTCCCACCGATCCCCAAAAACCAAAAAACTCTTAAAACCCAGAAAAACCCATAAAAACACTAAAACACTAGAAATCCCTAGAATACACTAAAAACTTTAAAACCCTAAAACCCTCTAAAAACAATGAAAACCCCAAAAATCCCAAAAACCCTAAAAACCAACTAAAATTGCTAAAACCCCATGAAACACTTAAAAATGTTAAAATCACTAAATAACCTTAAGAACCCTAAAAACACAGAAAAAACATTAAAACCCAAACAACCAAAATACAATTAAAAGCCCCCAAAATTACCAAAAACCATAAAACCTATAAAAATCCTAAAAATCCACAAAAATCCATAAAACGTAAAACCCCTTAAAACATTAAAAAACCACAAGAGAACATTAAAACCTAAAAAATATCAAAACCCCTAAAATACCTTAATAATACTAAAAACCCAAAAAATATAAAAAAACCATAAACCCCTCAAAATACATAAAACCCTAAAAACCATAAAAATCCAATAAATTACCTAAAATCCCTAAAATCATAAAAAACCTAAAAACATTACAATCCATAAGAAAATCATAGACACCAAAAAAACCCTTAAAACCCATAAAAACCTAAAAATGTAAAAAACCTTTTAAACCCATAAAACCACTAAAACCATAAAAACCCAAAAAACCCATAAAAAGTCTAAAACCCCATAAAAACATAAAACCATCAAAAATACCAAAAATAACATTTATACCTCTAAAAATGTTAAATAAAATATAAAAATCTTTAAATCCCTAAAAACTAAAAAAACCCTAAAGCCAAAAAAATGTTATAAAATACCTAAAATCCCTAAAACAACTCAAAATAAATAAACCCCATAAACATCTTAAAGAATCCCTAAAAATCTCCCAAAAAGTAAAAAACCCTGAAACCCCTAAAAAACTCTAATAAAATACTTTAAAAACTAAAACCCTCAAACTCTTAAAAAACCTAAAAACCAAAAAAACTATAAAAAACCCTAAAAATACCTAAAAAACCCTAATAACTTAGAAACCATTAAACAGAAAAAATCCCTAACAAAACATTAAATACCTAAAAACACTTTTAAAACCCTAAAACATAAAAAAAAACTAAATCCCTAAAAACCCTAAAATCCATAGAACCCCTAAAACCCATAAAAACACTGAATAACATCAAAAATAAAAAAACCCACTTAATACTCTAAAAACACCTTAAAACCCATATTTTTTTTAAATCTCTAACAAAATATTAAAAACCCTAAAAAACTAAAAAATTCATAAAATAATGAAAACCCTAAACCCCATCCAAATCAGTAAAACCCATAAAAATCATTAAAAAAATAAAACCCCCTAAAAATTCATAAAAAATGAAAAAATATTGAAAACCCTAAGAAAAAAATAAAAGGAAAAATGATTAAAACCCCTAAAAACCTCAAAAACGCTAAAAAATCATAAAAAACCTATAACACCTAAAAATAATTAGAAACCTTAAAAACCTATAAAATTATTAAAATTGTTAAAAATAATTGAAAAATTTAAAAAATCCTAAAATCCCTGAAAATCCCAATGAAGACCTTAAAACCTAAAAACATTTAAAACCCCAAAACAACCAAAAAATGCTAAAAACCCAAAAACCCTAAAAGACCATAAAACACTAAAATCCCCTCAAAACCCAAAAAATACATTACAACCATAAAAACCCTCAGAACCCATAATAACCCAAAAAACCACAATAACTATTACAACCCTTTATACCCATAACAATGATAAAAACTGTAAAAAACCATCAAACCCCTAAAAACAAGAAGAACCCAAAAAACAAAAAATCCATAAAAACCCTAACAACCCTCGAAATCCCTAAAAATCATTAAATAACATAAAAACTAAAAAAACCCCTAAAATTCCTAAAAACGTAAAAACCCCCAAAAACCCTAAAAACCTAATGAATTTCTTAAAAAACTAAAAACAATTAACACCCCTAAAAAACCTAAAAATTCTAATAACCTTGAAAACTCTAAAAATGCTAAAAAACCCTTAACCCCTCAAAATCTCGAAAATAATAAAAAACCCTAAAAACATAAAACAACCTAAAAACCTTAAAAACCCTAAGAAAACCGTAAAAACCTAAAAAACATAAGACTTATAATAACATAAAAAAATTTAAAATCCATAAAAGACACCAAAACCCAAATAACCATAAAATCCCCTAAAACCTTAAAAATCATTAAAACCCCATAAAACTCACAAAAAACACCCAAAAGTCTAAAAACACATTAAGTCCCTAAAAACACCGAAATACTTTAAAAACCCATAAGAACTAAAATATTAAAAAACCGCCTCAAAACTCATAAAACCCATAAAATTACTAAAAACGCGATAACCCCTCAAAATCCCTATAAACCCAAAAAACAAGAAAAGTCTTGAAAAAACCCTAAAACCCTGAAGACACCAAAGAGAACCTTAAAAACCTAAAACAATTAAAACCCCTAAAAACCTAAAAAATTTAACCCCCCTCCCCAAAAGAAAAACATCCACCAAACCCTAAACACAACTAAAACCTCTGAAAAATAATTAAAATCCAATAAAGTTCCTAAAAACATAAAATTCAGTAAAACCATGTTAACCCCTAAGGAATCATTAAAAACATAAAACACTTGAAATACCTAAAAAATAAAAAAAATTCTTAAATCCCTTAGAATACTAAACCCCCTAAAACCCTATTAACCCCAAAACCCATAAAAACCCCTAAGAACCATAAAAAAACAAAAAAACCCAAAAACACACTAAAATATCCCAAAAATTCTAAAAATAATTCAAACCCCTAAATACATTAAAAAAATAAAAAATACCATTAAACCAAAAAAATATTGAAAAACCCTTAAAACCATAAAAAACTATAAAAACCCTAAAACCACTCAATGTCCCTACAAACCTAAAAAATACTAAAAAGTAACTAAACATCAGTAAAAATGTAAAAATGTCTAAAAACCCGGAAAACCCCTATGAAAACATGAAAAACCTAAAAAACTAAAAAACCCCTAATAACCTAAAATGCTGAAAGCCCAAAAAATCCAAACCCTAAAACCCTGTAAATCATAAAAAACCTAAAAAATCCTTAATAATCCCTATAAACTTAAAAAACAACCCAAGAACCCTGAAAATTATTATGAAAACCATAAAAACCTAAAAACACCAAAAAAACTGAAATTGATAAAAACATAAAAACACCCTCTAAACCAAAAAACCCACTGAAACCAAAAAAACCACTAAAATATTAATACAACTAAAAATATTTAAAAACCCAAGAAACTGGCTAAAAACAAAACAACCCTTTAAAACCCAATTTTTTTAAAAAAACTATAAAAACCCATATAAACCCAAATTTTTTAAAAAATTGATAAAAACCCAAAAAATCCATAAATACCCTAAAAACAACAAAAACATCAATATCCAAGAAAAACCTAAAAACCATAAAATTCCTACAAATCTATAAAAATATCTAAAAACATAAAAAATTTGAAAAACCCTAAAAAACACAAAGAAAACCATAGAAACCGAAAAACTCATAAAACCCCAAAAAACCTAAAAAACCCTAAAAATCCAATAAAGCCTAAAAATACCTCAATAATCCCCAAAAACATTTACAACCGGTAAAAAACCTAAAAATTCCTAAAAGACTTTTAAAACCTAAAAACACTTCAACCCCATAAAAACCTAAAGAAACCAAAAACCCTGTAAAACCATAAAAACTATAAACCCCTCAAAATCCTTAAAAAACCAAAAAAACTTAAAATTACGAAAGATCAAAAAAATCCTTAATAATACAATGATTCCAAAAAACCCAAAAAACCCCAAGAAAATCTTAAAAACCTAACACACCAAACCCCATAAAACCCAAAAAATACTAAAAACTCTAAAACCCTATAAGACTATAAAAATAACTAAAAATCCGTAAAACATTAAAACTCTTAAAGAACATAAAAACCTATAAAAATCATAAAGCCCAATAAAACAAAAAAAACCATTTAAACACCTAAAAACATTTAAATACCCTAAGAAACCTTAAAACCCCAAAAACTGGAAAAAAAACTACATAACCAAAAGAACCATAATAACCATAAGAACCATAAGAACATTAACAAAACCTAAAAACTGCCTCACAATCCCTAATAAAACAAAAAACCATAAAAATCATAAAAAATATTGAAAAATCAATTAAAACGTAAAACCCCCTAAAACCCCAAAAAAATATACGAAAATATTAAAAACAAAAATACTTAAAACCCCTAAAAAACCTAAAAAATGATAAAAACCCTAAAACACCTCAAAATACCATAAAACCCTAAAAATGTATAAAAATCCAACAAAATTATGAAAATGACTAAAAAATAGAAATCCAAAGAAACCTTAAAAAACCTAAGAAAAACTAAGAAATCATTAAAATAATAAAAACAATTTAAACCCCTAAAAACATAAAATTACTAAAAAACCTAAAAAACCCAAAAAACCCAAAAAACACTAAAAATACATAAAAACATTAAAAACCTTAAAATCCAATAAAATTCCTAAAACTCCACTAAAAACTCGAAAAAATCCTTTATACACCTATAATCATTAAAAACTATCAAAAAACATAGAAACCATAAAAAAATCAAACAAATCCCTAAAACCCCCCAAAAACCAAAAAACCTTCAATAACACTAAAAGCCCTGATTAACAATAAAAATGCTAAAAATACATAAAAATAACTAAAAACATAAAAAACCCTAGAAATACTTAAAATCGCAAAGAAAAACTTATAATCCTAAAACACATAAAATGCCTAAAAATATAAAAAACACAAAAAACCTAAAAAACTTTATAACCCTAAAACCCCTCAAAAGAACAAAATCCATAATAATCATATAAATTACTTAAAATCCATAAATACATAAAAACTCATCTAAAATCTGTAAGAAAAACATAAAAACCTAATTTGATATGCACGACGTGTAGTAATCTTCAATGTTTAGGGTGGTAGATAATAGATACAATTCAAGGCTAAGTGGAGAATTATTGAGTTGGATAATAGAAGAAAGTAGTCAACCAATTCCATATGGGGAGTGACCTACTACTTTGAAAACACACTCCATGGATGGGTTTGATGGATAATCCACATAAAAATGTACTTGGGTTTAGGCACATAATTATGGGATTGGTGATCATGGATCGCCAATCTAACTTATAGAATGATATTTCAATAATACATAAGAGGAAGGTAAGAATGTAAAGATCCTAAAAATGGAGAGAATAAACTCACAACATTTAACTAATGCAAACAAGAATGAGAATAAAATTTCATGGGGGTGGCTATTTATTTCCAAGGGGTGACACAAAAGGTCAAGTTTCTAATACCCTAAAGTCATAAATACTATTCCAACTTTTTCCCCCTAATGTAACTAAATCTTTGGAAAATTATTATATTTCATTCCACCCATATCCTACTAGATTTGACTTTGAGTACCTAGCATATCTGGTCTGGATTTTGTGTCCATAGATTCCATTATAGAATCTCCATATGGGAAAGGCTTTGAAAATTCATGCATCCATATGAGACAAGATTTAAACATCATTTTTTCAAAGAATAAGTGATATAATAGGCCCATTTTTTCATCCATTCAAGGTGAGATTCATAGGGCCTTTGATAAAGTGAGATGAGAACCAATTGTATCATTTATCCTCATTAATCTATTTCACTTCATCTCAGCTTGAAAATAAAACTCCTCCATTGAGGAAATCAAACCAGTTCTATTGAAATGGTTCTCATAATCCAAACCCTATTGAAATGGAGATTTCCATGACTATTCATAATCTATATCCCGAAAATGAGAAATATTAGAAACATTGAATGTGTCACTTACATCATACTCACCTAGAAAAGATGTCTTCTAATTATTGTTGTTAATATTCTGGAGAACTTTGAATGGTCTGTCTCCACGTGGAAAGAGTTTTTATTTTGTCTTATAGAAAATATTTCCATTCAAAAATTAATCTATAATAATTCATTGGGATCTAATATTTCTTTATTACTACCATATTTTCATGATCAACATATTTTCTAGCCATTCAATCAGTATTTTTCCTTTCCTTTTCATAGAGTTTTTTATGAATTCTACATGCACCTTCACATGCATATTATTTGATTCCTTCATAGGCAATAAAATTAAATCAATATGTTTATAGGGGTTAAGTCACTGAAAATTTTCCAATGGATAACATTTGGAAATGGAATACTTTTCCTTGTAAATGTAAATTCCACATGTGGTAGTCACTCCTACCAATTCTTGATATTCTTCATAACAATTATCCATAGAAATGATGATAGTGTATGATTCACCACATCTTTTTTCCCATCGATTATTGAATGATAGGTAGTGAAAAATAGTATCTTCATACCCAGTTTTATCCACAAGGACATTTAAAAGAAATTGAGGAATTTTTTGTCTCGATCTGATATAATCTTCCTCGTAATTTTATAGAGTTTGAACACTTTCTAAATGAAAAGCACTGTAATGCTATTTGAATCATCTATATTATAATCGGGAATAAAATGTTCCATTTTATAAAACCGATCCACCAAAATAATATGGAATAATCCCCCTATTGATCATTGGTAACCGCACAATAAATTCCATTAATATGTCCTCCCATGGGGTGTTGGGGATTTGGAGAGGAATATATAATCCATGCGTGTTCAGTTTAGATTTGGATTTATGCAGTACAATGTACTTTACAACAAATTTACCAATTTCTCTAGACATCATAGGTCAATAAAAATTCTCACAAAGAACACCTAATGTTTTGAATCACTATAATATCACATCAACCCATCGGAATGTGACTCCTTTAGTAAATGTAAATAGATAGAGAAATTAAGAATATAAAACTTATCAATCTAGAATGAGAACCCATAATGTCGATATAAATTTTCCCAACAAACTACACATTTACAATGATCATAAATTTCACTAAAATCACTATCAGTGGAATATAAATACTTAATATATTCAAATATAAAGAGTTTAGAATTCATCAAGGATAAAATTGAATGTATTAATGAAAGTTCATGACCCACAATATTTTATTCACCCTTCGTATTCATGATGAAATATATAAATGATTCAATGAATTATAGTCATCTAGAATGTATAGTATTTAGTTTATATTGGATCGTAAGGTATTTAAGAGCCTCATGAATAGAATGGATCACAAATTCATTAGGTCCAAGATAATTCTTCCTTGTTTCTAGTACTATAAAAATTGAATACAAATATTTATCATATTTATTATAGTTTAGAGTTGGGTTATTTAACTTCTCACTAAAAAAATCAACATTACTACCTTATTCCATGAGTAATCCTCCTTTTACAATGCTTCTTGAATCATATTAAAATTCAAATGCCTTATCTATGTCTAGGAGAGGAAGAAGGGGTTCATGGGTGAGTCTCTCTTTGAGTTATTCGAAGTCCTCTTGAGTTTTCTCTCATTTTAAAGGACCATTCTTTTTTTTCAACTCATTCATTGAAACTTCTATTATGCTGAAGTCATTTCAAATTCTACTTAATTACTAGAAATCCCTTGGAACTTATTACATGTCTGATAAAGGTGGGTGTTGTTCACTCCTGACTAGATCTGATCTTCTCAATATCTACCATAACTCCATCAATTCTTTACAAAAAATCCAAGGAAAAATATTTTATGAAGGAAAATTTCCCAAATTTTAATGACTCAAAAACAAATTTAATTTCTTAAAACCTATTGAAATTTATTAAGTGATCTACATATTCTTATAAAGTTCTATTATACACCAAAATTTCATAAAATTAAACTACCAGAATTTTAACAATATATGCAGCTAATACATGATTCATTAAGCTCATAAATGCATTAGGTTCATTGGTGAGACCAAAGGGAATTACTAACTATTCATTAAGTACATGTTTTTTTATAAATATAATTTTCAATTAATCTCCTTAGTTCAATCTAATATGATGGTATCCACTTCTTAAATAAATTTTAAAGAAAATAGTAGAGCCATTTTACTCATCTAAAATTTCATCTTACCTGGGGATAATAAGATGATACCTGGATTGGATGTTATTAATGGATCTACAGTCAATGCATGTTCTCAAGGATCCATCCTTTTTAGTTACCTAAACAACTAGTACAATACATGGACTAAGGTTCTCTTTAATATTTCCCAAATACAAACAATATTGATATATCCTTTGAATCTCTTTCATCTCATCCATGTTGGTATGGTATATAGGGTAGTTTGGTAGGGGTGCTATGAGTATGTTGTAAATTTAATGATCAATACCAATAATGTGTGAAAAACTGGGTGGAACATATTTGGGAAACACATCATCAAATTCTAATAATAATGTATCGACAACATGTGGAAAATAAGATGTTATTTTTTAGTGTTCAATACCGCCTCTTTGTATAAGAGCACTAAAACGTTTTTTTAAGAAATAAAGGCTTCTTTAACATCACTTTTTTTCTACCATCAAACTATTCTATCCTCTCAAATATTTTTCCCTATTTTTTTATCTAATTCTTTTCGTACCTCAAATTCTCATTTTACTTCATTCTCTCCTATTTCATTTTATTTTTTCTACTCAACACTGATTTTTTTCTTTTCTCTAAAAATGTGATCTTCCTAAATTAATTTGGGGAACATGGGGTTGAGGGTTATAGGTTACTCTCAGAGTAAAAAGGAGTTATAGTTTGAGAACCCATAATGAGTAACATGAAAATCAAATAACCACTATTTATCCAACAATAAATGAAATTCCTTAATAGGAAAAACATTTCACAATACATCATCCTTGAATTTTTTGATGTTGAACAATACCTTCACCTCTTTGGTAACCTTAAGCTCTACACAATAATTCAACCATGGAAGTCAATATTGAAGCTGATTCTCCAAAACTATAATTCTAAAATTCTCCACCAACTTTGTGCTCGCAATGTTTCTACAGCTTCCTCTGTCAATAATAACACTTCATAACATACCAAGGATCTTGAACTATGTTTGGAAAAGGTTGTCCTGATTATACTACTCTCTTATGGTAATTATTTTACTTATAGCTCTCAATGTTATATGAATCTTACCATCTTCTACAAATTATCTAGTATAAATTTCGGGAGATCCCCCCTCTTCCTCCTCTGATATCTCTCCATCGGTCTCCCATTGTCCATACATTTTGATTTTTATGATGTGTTAGTTTAGGTAATCACTAGTAATGTGACCAATTACTTATCATTTGAAGAATCAAATATCTTTATTCCTCATTTGATTATCCCAAAAAATAGTTTTCATAGGTGGAATAATTACCTTTTCAGATTTTTATGAAACCACCTCTTTTGGATTTGATGATTCTATAATTTCTTTTCTTGAATTTCTCCATGTATTTAAAGGGGTAGTGGGTTTATTAATGTTTCTCATCCATTATATTTGTTTCTCAATCTTGGTGTATTTTTGGATAATATATTATATATACACATGGGGGTACATCTCCACTTCATTGTAAATCTCCTGATTGATCCCATGTAAAACCCATTCCATGATTTCCTCTGGATTCTCATCAATGTTTTTTCAAGTCATTTAAATTTTAATATCTTTTTAGTAATATTCAACAAAATTACTCCATTGAGTGAGGTATTGGATTTTTTATAGATATACTTATGGTAATGTTCAATAAAAAACTGCATTCTCAAAGAAAACATCATGTTTTCCCAAGTATTGATGGTACGTAAGACATATTTATCCCTCTCAGTTTTCATTTAGTCCCACAAAATTAAATACTAATCATAAAATTTAAGGGAAGAACATATTTGACCATTTTATCCTCTGAATATTCATGGAATGAAAACACTTTCTCAATCATTATCTGTCACTCCATGTTTTTTTATGGATCACTTTTACCTTGAAAAGAGGAATCATTCATCTTTACACTACAAGGATGTCATCGTCATGTGGTCTCCATTTGTCTCCTCTAGTTTATTGGAACCTCCTCCTTTATAGGACATCCACAAAATCAAAATCAACATTCTCCATATATTACTCAATGATATGTGAATGACTTGGTGCTGGAGTACTCTGTAGGTTATTGTGGATCATCCTCAGGCTTGGTTTATCCTCCAAGTTATCAATCTTCTCATGTTCCACCTCTAACTCCCTATAAAAAAGATTATCGAAATGTCACACCAAATAATTAATTTGGAGTTCCATAGCATTAGGTGCAGGATATCTACTTCAGATTCCTTCATCTCTAGCATGAAATATTCTCTTTCCATGATCTTCTTCGATGATAATTAACACAAACACGAATTCACATAGGGAGAAACACAAATAATGATACACCCACTCACACATGCGAAGAAACAGAATCACACATAATAATAAACACTCAGACGTGTGAGATGCACACACACAGAATGTCCACACTCTCATAGACAACAACACACACACACTAGTTATTCACACTCACACAAACTAGTTGTACACACTAAAACACATAGGAATACACACCCAATAATTTTTTTTCCATATTCCTCTCTACTCTCAACACTCAATTAAAATACCAATCTTTATTGAAATCTAATACCTTATTTCAGTCTATCGCATGTCATCAATCCTTACTAAATCAAGATTGTGTTCGGGTATGGTTTAACATAGACCATTTTAGTGGTAAAGGTGTCAAAATGGTAAATGGTGGGAAAGGCGGTAAAAATATGGATTAATGGTGGAAATGGGTACAATGGTGTGGTATGAAGATTTTTTCCAATTGTTTTAGATAAGAAAAATTAATAACAATACGATCCAAATATGATATGGAAAATTAATTAAAATTATGTAGAAAACGATGTATGGATATAGAAAGTGATAATAATGTAAAGATCAAAGTAGAAGTAATTTTATCCACTTTTTTTTATTTTTTTCTCGAGTCTCCTAAAACGATATGTTCTTATCATTTTAAGTCCAATGATGATGAAGATAAAGTAATAAGGCTATTTTTTGAAATCTCTCAAAGAAAGGTTGTTATTAGTTTCTAAAACCACAAAATGATTAGTTGAGATAATTTATTCATTTTTTCAATTACAAATTACATATAGAGAATTAAATGTGAAAAGAAGATGAATGGATAACTGGATCAATGTGAAGTATTACACGTTTACACAATATTGGCCAAATGTAGAGGATTTTAAAGAAAATAGTTTTTAAATAGGTGGATAATACAGAATGATAATAAGGGTATGGTTTAAAAGTAATGTAAATGATGGGATAGATTCTTATTATGTCAACCAGTCCTCTGATACCATCTTATGTGAGATGCAAGGGGTGGACCAATCTTCATAATGTATGGAGGAAGATGAAAGATGTGATTTTGGGGCTAAGTGGAAGATGATGGTTTTAGATAGTGGAATAAATTTTCCAACCAACTCTATATGGAGCATGACCTACTATATAGAAAACATGCTCAAGGGAGTAATGCAATGGAAAATCCAACAATAACACACATGGTTTGAGGCATGGAATTGGGGGCTTTGTGATCTTAGATCACCAATCTAACATGTAGATTGACAACACAACAATACATATGGTCAATGGAAGAACGTAACGATCTTCATAATGGAGAGAATAAAATCACAGAGTTTCACTAATGAAAACATGAATGCTTTTATAATTCCATGGGGTGGCTATTTGTAGCCAAGGAGTGACACAAAAGGTCAAGGGTGTAATAACCTAAAGTCATAAAATACTATTCCTACCATGTCTGCTAAAAGTAAAAACTATAAAATCTAACAATGATTTTATTGAAAATATAACATTTATTTCCACCCATAGCCCACTACAATTGACTTTGAGTACCTTGTCCATCAAATTTTACTTTGGCGTTGAATGATTCCATTCTAGAATCTCCATGTGGGAAAGGATTCCTCAATTTGTCGAACCATATGGAACAAGCTTTAAACATCATGTTTGGCCTTGAATAAGTGAGATAATATGCCCATTTTCCCCATCCATGAAAATTGAGATACATTAGTCCTTTAATGGAGTGTAATTAGAAACCATTATAGCTTTCAACCTCTTTAATAACCCTGACATCATCGGGCCCATCAAATCCAACACTTCCACTTGAGCAATCTGCTCAGTCTCATTGACATGGTTCTCATAAAATCCTAAAACACTTAAAAACACAGAAAAAAATGCTAAAAACACAAGAAGAACCAAAAAACCCATAAAGGACTGAAAAACCCTAAAAACCATAAACCCCCCAAAAATCATTAGAAACCCGAAAAACCCATAAAAACCTAAAAAACCACTAAAATCTACAAAAACCAATAAATCCCCTAAAAATATTAAAAAACTCTAAAAGACATAAAATCTATAAAAAACTCAAAACACACTAAAATACAAAAAAATTAAAAACCCTAAAGACCATAAAACTCTAAAACCCCTGAAAACCCCTAAAAACAAAAAAAACCATAAAAATCTTAAAAACAACTAAAAATACCTAAAAATTTAAGAAGCCCAAAAAAACCATAAAACCCCTAAGGAAACCCAAAGCACCAAAGAACACTTAAACCCCTAAACCCTAAAAAACAAATATAACCCTAAAAACTCCAAAACCCTAAAAATCATAAAACCCCTCCCAATGAAAAAACACTGAAAAATCATAAAATTTCTAAAATTCCTAAAATTCCATAAAAATCCATAAATTGTACAAAACCCTAAGAACCCTAAAAACCCCTAAGAAAACCTAAAAAACTAAAAAACAATTAAACTCCTATATACATAAAATCATTAAAACTCCTAAAACCCCAATAAATGCTAAATACCATAAAACCAACAAGCAATTTTAATCCCCTAGAAAACCTAAAAACTTCTAAAACCCACTAAAAGTCTAAAAACCCCTTTAACACCTAAAATAGTTAAAAGCTCAAAAAATCCATAAAAAACCAAAAAAATCTAAAAAATATTAAACCCAAAAAAAATCATAAAACCCCTAAAAGAATAAGAAAAAATATAAAAATACTAATAATCCCTAAATGTCCCTAAAAATATCAAAAACCCTGAAAATTCCTAAGAAAACCTAAAAAATCTAAATACATTTTAAATGCCTAAAAATATAAAAAAAGATAAAAACCTGAAAAAACCCTAAAATCCCTAAAAATCCTAAAACCCACAAACTCTCTAAAAACCATTAAAACAATAAAAATCCTAAAAAAATCAATAAAAATCATTAAAAATGTAAACAACCAAAAATACCGTAAAAAGTTTTAGTAAAACCATAAAAACCTAATAATACTAAAACCCTTAAAAATCTAAAAATGAAAAACCCAAAAAACACTAAAAATACCATAAAACCATAAACCCCCTAAACCTCCATAAAAAACCTAAAACCACTAAAACAATAAAAACCATTAAAACTAATAAAAATGTTAAAATACTCCAAAAAACTATAAAAACCCTAAAAACCAAAAAAATATCAAAAATCTCAATAGACTACAAAAAACCTAAAACCCATAAACCCATCAAATTCCCAAAAAACCCAAAAACCAAAAAAACAATAAAAATCATTAAAAATCTAAAAAAATTACTAAAAATATAAATAACACCTAAAACCCATAAAAAATCTTAAAAAACCAAAAATTTGTTAAAAAAATTTAAACCCGTAAAAAACCTAAAAAATTATAAAACCCTAAAAAACCCTAGAAACAGTAAAAAACATTATAAGCCTTCAAAATCCCTAAAAACCTGAAAAACCATAAAATTCATAAAATAGTTCTAAAATCCATAAAAAAATAAAATACCCATAAAAACTTTGAAAATATTTAAAAATAATAAAAAAAACCCATAAATGCCTAAATACAATTAAAATATATAAATGACATAAAAAAATACTAAAAACCCTAAATACCCCTATAGACACTAAAAAACCCTCAAAACCAAAAAATCCTCAAAACCTTAAAACATCATAAAAACCCATAAAAACACAAAAAACATCTGAAAGTTATAAAAATATTTTAAACCCTTAAAAAAATTAAAAAATATAAAATTCATCAAACACACTAAAAAAATCAAAAAACCCTAAATACCCAAAAAACAAAAAAAACAAAAAATCCTAAAAATCCCTAAAATCCATTCAGACCCATAAAAATCCTAAAATCCTTAGAAATCCCAAAAATGTAATAAAACCCAGAAAAAGTCTATAAAAACATAAAAACATAAAATCTCTTAAAACACCTAAAACTCAAAAACGCTAAAAATTATATAAGACACTAAAAACCTAAAAAATTCATAAAAACCTCAAAATCCCTAAAATCATTATAAACCCATAAAATACTAAAACTCCGTAAAAATACTTAAAAATTTAAATAACCCTAAAATCCATGAAAACCCCAAAGAAAATATTAACACCCAAAAAAATTTAAAACCCCAAACTAAACCTAAAAACCCTAACAAAACCCTAAAAAACCTCTAGAAACCTTTAAAAACAATAAAAACCATAAAACCCACTAAATACTCTAAAAGACATTTAAACACCTTAAGAATTTAAGAAGATCTAGAAAATATTAAGCCCCCTTAAAACACAAAAACCCTAAAACCCCCAAAATCAATAAAATCCTAAAACCCCTAAAACACCTAAAAATCCTAAAAATCCCTAAATATGCAGAAAATAATAAAATTTCAAAAATCCCTAAAATCCCTAAAAATGGAAAAAAACTATAAAAACCATGAAAACACTAAGAAAACCATAAAAAAAATTATAGAAACCCTAAAAACGATAAAAACCCTAAAAAATCCTAAAAACCCTCAAAATCCCAATAACCTCTAAAACCCATAAAATTCTTGAAAAAGACCTAAAATCAATAAAAATATAAAACCCCCTAAAAATTAAGAAACCCATTATGAAAAACATAAAAAAAATTACCCTAAAACCGAAAAAAAAGATTGAAACCCTAGAAAACCATAAATACCATAAATACCCAAACCCCCTTAAAAACTATAAAACCCCAAAAAATCCTTAAAACCATAAAAACACATAAATCCCCTAAAAACCACTAATAAACTCCAAAAACCCTTTAAACCCCTAAAAATATCAATGAACCCTAAAAATAATTAAAAACTCAACCTCGCCCCTCTAAAAACCAAAAAAAACAAACAAAAAAGTCCCTAAAAATTGAAAAACACCTAAAAACCCTAAAACCCATCAAAATCCTTAAATACCCAAAAAACCATAAAAATACATAAAATCCCATAAAGTCCAAATTTTTTTTAAAACACTATAATACTTGAAAAATCTTGACAATAGTTTGCAAACCTGAAATAATTGAAACCCCTAAAAATTTAAAAATGATAAAAACAAAAAAAAAACCCCCATAAAAACCCAAAAACATCCTAAAAGACTCAACATCAATAAAAACCCAAAAAGTCCATAAAAATACAATAAACCCACCCAAAAATATACATATGAAAATAAAAAACCCTAAAATCCCAGAAAAAACTAAGAAAAATCAAAAAACCAAAAAAAACATAAAACACCTAAAACCCTAAAAATGGTAAAAACCCTAAAAAACCTAAAAGACCCAAAAAAATTAAAACCCCCTAAAACCCCTAAAACTCATTCAAACCATAAAATACCCTAAAACACCCTAAAACCAAAAAAACACAATAAAAATATAATAAAAATTTGAACCCTTAAAATTTTATAAACCCTAAAAAATCGTAAGAAACATAGAATCCCATAAAACCCAAAAACCCTAAAAATGCTTAAAAACCCAAAATACCATAAAAATCCTAAAAAGACATTAAAAAATTGAAAAATCCTAAAAAACCCAAAAAACCCTGAAAAATGATACCAAAAGAATAAAAACCTTAAAACCTTTGAAACCCTTAAAAACCTAAAAATTCTAAAACCCTAAAAACCCTTAAACCAAAAAAACACAATCAAAATCAATAAAAACTGAAAAAAATTTAAAATCTTAAAAACTGAACATGTCCCTAAAAATATAAAATAAATAAAAAAATAAAAAATTTGCAACACTTAATACCACTTGAAAACCTATAATATATAAAAATTCTAAAAAAACATAAAATGATCTTAAACATCCTATGAACCCTAAAAACAATAAAACCCTATAAAATCATTAAAAACCCTAAAACCCCATAGAGTACCAAAAACCACTAGAAACTCTAAAACCCCTTTAAACCCCTTAAAATGTTAAAAACTCTACATATACTTATAATCTTAGAACCCCTAAAACCCCTAATAACCATAAAATAATATAACCCAAAATAAACTCTAAAAATCCTAAACTGTAGTAAAAATCCGTAAAAATATAAAAAACCCTAAAAACCCAAATATAAACTAAGAAGAACTTATAGTCCTAAAAACATTTAAAACCCCTAAAATCCTAAAAATAATAAATTCCCTAAAAACATTAAAATTCTAAAAAACACAAAAAAACCCACAAGATCACTAAAAACACAAAATTTATAAATATCTAGAAATGTCCTTAAAAATCCCCAAGAACATAAAAACCCTATAAAAAACATAAAAACCCACAAGAAAACCTTAAATATCTAAAAATAGTTAAAATCCCAAAAACCTATTAATGCTAAAACCCCTATAAAGAACCTAAAATCCTAAAAACCACTAAAAACAATAAAAACCCATAAGAACCTTAAATACAACCAAAACTAATAAAACCCCAAAAAATCCAAAATATATTTAGAAACCCTAAAAACCCCTAAAATTGTTAAAAACCATAAATTCCTATAAAACCCTAAAATCCCAAAAAAACCATAAGAACCCAAAAAATAGTAAAACCCCTAAAAGCCTAAAAACCCCCAAAACCATCAAAATCCATAAAAACCCTAAAAACCATAAAACCCTAAAAAATCCCCAAAAATCCCTAAAAACCATGAAATAACCTTACGAAATCCTTATAAACCTAAAACACTTAAAACCCCAAAAAACAAAAAAAATGATAAAAACCCTAAAAACCATAAAGAACCTTAAACCCCTCAAAATCCCTACAATCCCTAAAATCTCTGAAAATCATAAAAACCTATAAAAATATTTAAAAACATAAAAAAAATATAACCCCAATTAAAACCATAAACACTTAATAACACTTAATTCCCCTAAAAACTTAAATGGCTTTAAAAACATAAAAAACCAAAAAATTGTAATTCCCTCAGAATCCCTAAAAACCCTAAAAACCAAAAAAACATAAAAATAGATAAAAATGGATAAATTTCATGAACAAAAAAAGAGATAGACGAACCATTGAAATCAAGTTTAAGTATATTAGATTCATTATTCCTAGAAAGTTTCCAAAGAAGTCTATTTACCTCGAAATCTGGATCGTCTTTGATAAGGTCCTCAAACCAAAATGAAAACTTGTCCCATGTCTGTATGAATTCCTCCATGTTTAACTTCCATACATTAAATCTTCTTTCCATGATACAATATTTCTTGTAGATCCACTCTGTCTGCACATGGGTAGTGTCCACATGAAGTGATCTCTCAGACATCTTATCACTATCCTCTTTCAAGGCGTTGAATGGATTCAGTTTCTCCAGCATTTCTTCCTCAGAATGGACAATAGGTTCCCACAGATCCTCTTCACGTTGCTTCCAAGGAGGGTATGCGACCTCCTTCACTAGCTCCACATCCTAAAAAGGCAAAGGTTTCTCCCCAAACCGAACCTCCAACCTCTCATCCGCATTCCCCAAAGGGTTCGCCAAAATGTCCCTGCTATCCTCTGCCATTGAAACCTCCATGCCATGATCTGGATACCCGGATTCTATGTGCTGGACCTCCTCACATTCAACTTTCTGAACCTCATTTTCTTTGGATTTTCCACCTTTCTTGGCTAATCGTGTCTCCATTGGCCTAGGAAGATGGGAGTATTCTTTGCGACCCTTTGGTTTCTGCTTCGTGGATACAATGCATCCCCCGGATCCCTGTTTTCTTTATTACCCTTCTTCCTCCGTGGATTGTGCAGGCCTTTATTGATCTCACCTATATCATTTTCATCTGAGGTTTTTCCTTCTCCATCAGACTCGACTTCTGGGGGACAGGAGGAGTTGCAATCATGTTCAGGTTCAGGCAAAAAAATACATAAAAATGGATTAAAACATAAAAAAAATACTAAAGAACTTGAATAACCCAAATGAAACCTAAAAAACATAAGAACACTTAAAAATTCAAATGAAAAAAATGATAAAACCATTAAAATTCCATAAAAACCATAAAACCTTAAAAACCCTAAAAACCATAAAGACAATTGAAAACCTTAAAACCCCCTAAAATCCAATAAAAAACCCAATACTCCACTAAAAACTATAAAAATATTTTAAACCCCTAAAAAATTAAAAACCCTAAACCCTCAAAAATCCTAAAATAATCAACCCCCTAAAATCCCAAAAAATTATAAATAATCCTAAAAACCCCAAACCCGCAAAAAACCACAAAAATTATAAAAATTCCACAAAAATACCTAAAATGTAAAAAACCCTGAAAACCCCTCAGAAAAAATTAAAATTATAAAAACACTTCAAACCCCAAAACCCCCTTAAAACACTAAAAACCCTAAAACACTTAAAATACCACAAATTCCATAAAACCCAAAAAACCCACATAAATCCTAAAAAATCACTCAAAATCCCTAAATTATAAAAAACCTTGAAACCCATAAGAATGAGTTTAAAACCAAAAAACACATTAATCCCCTAAAAACTAAAAAAAATAAAGGAGCTAAAGGTCCCTAATACCCTTGAAAATCCCTAAAAATTCTAAAAACCATAAAAACTCTAAAGAATACCTAAAAATATAAAAAAACTGATAACCTTAAAACCCATAAAAAATCTCTAAGCCTTAAAACCCAAAAAACACTTAAAACCCCTAAAAACCTAAAAATTGATAAAATCATTAAAAACTTTAAAGACCCTAAAAACCATAAAACAACTAAATTATTTAGAAACCCTTAAAAACCATAAAAATCCCAAAAAACCCATAAAAACTCTAAAACAACTAAAAAATATAAAAACCCAATATACCCCTAAAACATTTAAAAATCTAAAAACCCAAAAAAACACTATATACCCAAAAAACCCATAAACAAGCTAAAAAATAACTAAACATCATTAAAAATGTAAAAAAACCATAAAAATTTGAAAAACCAAAAGAAAACCTTAAAAACCTAAAAATAATTAAAACCCAAAAAAATCTATAAAACACTAAAACCCATAAAATTATTCAAACCTATAAAATTCCTAAATAAACCTAAAAATTCAAAAAATCCTAAAAACCATAAAAAACATAAAAATCCTAAAAATTCATAAAAATATGTAAAACAAATAAATAATTTAAACCCTGAAAACACTAAGAAAATAAAAAATATGTTAAAAATCTTAAAACTCATAATAAACCTAAAAATTCTAAAACCCCTAAAAACTCTAAAAGACCATAAAACCCTTAAAAACCAAAAAACCCCACTATAAACTAAAAAACACATTAAACCCTAAAAAGCTTTTAAAAAACAATTAAAAAACTTAAAAACAATAAAAAGTAAAAAAAACCCCTAAAACCTAAAAAATCCATAAAAACTCTTAAAAACCACAAATCCCTAAACCCCCAAAAAAACTATAAAAACGTAAGAAACCATGAAGACCCCATAAAAACATAAACCCAAAAAACCCCTGAAACCCAAAAAACTATAAATCCACTAAAAGCCCCTAAAACCCCACAAAATCCCTAAAACCCCAAAAAATCCTTAAAATCATTAAAATACCTAAAATCCTAAAAAACATAAAAAAAACCCCTAAAAACGCTATGAAAACATTAAAAACACATAAAACACATAAAACCCCTAAATATGCTAAAAAACTAAAACCCTTAAAAATCGTAAACCTCTAAAAAACCTCATTATCATTAAAAATCCTAAAAAACACAAAAAAATACACAAAAACACAAAAAAAATCCCAAAAAACATAAAAACAATAAAACCCTAAAAACCCCTAAGAAACCCCTTAAAACCTAAAAAACCTAAAACCCCAAAAAAACTAAAAATTATATAACCCCAACAAACCCTAAAAGACCATTAAAACATAAAACCCCTAAAAACCATAAAACCCCTAGAAAAATTAAAAATATTAAAACTCATTAAAACCTAAAATCACTAAAACCACTAAAAACCATTTAAACCCATAAAAATGTTTAAAACACTAATAAAATTTAGAATCATAAAAAAAAACTACATAGCAAAATAAACCATAAAAACACATAAAAACCCAAAAACTATCAAAATCCCTAAAAACCCTAAAATACAATAAAAATCCAAAAAAATACCTAAAATCTAAGAGAAAGTAAAAACCATAAAAACCATGAACACCCCTTAGAAAATGTTAAATACCTAAACACACATAATCCCTTAAAAACTTTAAAATTTTGAACAACCTTGAAAACTCAAAAACCATAAAAACCCTAAGCCCATCAAAATCCCTAAAAGACCTTAACCCAAAAAATATCATTAAAAAACCCCAAAATATTCAAAACATAAAAAACCTTGAAAAATATAAGAAAAAATTAAATCATATAAACACTTAAATCCCCTAAAACATAAAAATTGTGAAAACACTAAAAATTCCTTATAACCATAAGAACCCTTAAACCGTCAAAATACCTAAAACCTCAAAAAAGAAAAAAAAATACTGAAAAAGGACAAAAAATCCCTACAAACCTAAAAAACACAGAAAACCTTGAAAACCCCTAATAAAACCTTATAAACCTGAAAACACTTTAAATACCGAAAAATCCACAAAACATAAAAACCCCTAAAAACCATAAAAAGAACTAAAAATCGTAAATTTTTTTAAAAACACCAAAAAACCCTATAAACCCATAAAGACCTCAAAAACACTAAAACCCCATAAAAACCCCAAAACCACTAAAACCTAAAGAAGCCATTTAAATACCAAAAAACATTAAAAAACTCAAAATAAACATTAAAATTCCTAAACACTCAAAAATACTCAAAAAAACCACTAAAAACACGTCCAAAACCTGAAAAACCCAATAAACCATAAAAATCCTAAAAAAATCCACAAAAATAAATAAAAAAAATTAAAATCATAGAAACCATGATAAATAATAAGAAAAAATTAAAAACATAAAAACACTTAAAACCCATAATAAACATAAAAACCTAAAAAAATCCATTAAAACCCCCTAAAACCCCAAAAATACCGGAAAACCCTCAAAATCCTGGAAAACACTCAAAAAAATAAAAAACCTAAAAAACCAAAAATTCCCTAAAAGTGAAAAAACCCTAAAACCCTAAATATTGACAAGAAAACCATAAAACCCTAAAATCACTTAAACCCCCTAAAACCCAAAAAACACTAAAACCCATAAAAACCCTAAAGATCCTAAAAATCCTAAGACCCCTAAAAATGATACAAAATTCCGTAAAACCATAAGACCCTAAAAACTCATAAAAACCATAAAAACACTAAAAATTACAAAACCACATTAATCCCTTAAAAATGTATAAAACTTTAAGAAAAAAATAAAAACTAAAATCCCTTAAAATCTAAAAAACCAAAATACATAAAAAAAATACCAAAAATCCCAACAACCCCTAATAACTAAAAAAATCCTAACAAATCTCTAAAAATATAATTAAAAATATAATCCCTAAGAAATCCTAGGAAAAAATAAAAAACCTAAAAACACCAAAAACACCGAAGAACCTAAAAAATGCTCAAAACTGTAAAAAAACCCCCTAAAACTCTAACATCCCCTAAAAACACTAAAAATACCTAAAACCATAAAAAATCATAAAAAACCTATGAAATCGAAAAAAAAATCCCTAAAACCCTAAAAATCCTATAAACCCCTATGAAAACCTTAGAAACCTAAAAAAAACTTTAAATACACAAGAAACCTAAAAATTATAAAATCCCTAAAACCAGAAAAAGATGATAAAAATCCTTAAGAAAAATAAATATAAATATATACCTAAAAACCAAAAAAACCCATTGAAAAACTTAAAAAACCACTAAAAACTCTAAGAACCATTTAAAACCTTAAAAACCAGAAAAACACTAAAAAGTATCAAAAAATGTAAAAAACTCAAGAAACCCTAAAATTCTAAAAAAACCTAAATACCCTAAACCACCATAAAAACTCTCAAAATATATAAAAACCCTAAAAGACCAAAAATCCCTAAAAATCTCTAATAATATTTAAAAATACCAAAAATCCCTAAGAACAATTAAATACCCTATGAAAAACCTTAAATCCAAATAAAACAAAAAAAAGCTAAAAAACAAAAAAAACCAAAAAACCAAAAAACCCAAAAAACCTAAAACCCTAATATCCCTAAAAACCACAGAACTATAAACATTCTAAAAATTCCTATAAATCACTAAATATCTAAAAATCTAAAAACCGAAAAAACCCTTAGAAAACTGTGAAAATCTAAAAACACCAAAACCACTGAAAAACCTAAAAAATGATCAAACCGTAAAAAACCTAAATGGCTATAAAAACCCTAAAACTCTTAAAACCAGAAAACCCCCTAAAAACCATACAAAACCTTAAAACCCATAAAACCCTAACAACACTAAAAACTCAGAAAACACATTAAGCCCTTAAAAATGATAAAAAACTATAAAACCATTAAAACCCCCAAAACACAAAAAACCCATAAAAATCAAAAAACCTAAAAACCCTTATAGACAATAAAAAACCCTAAAACCCTCAAAAACCCTAAAAACCCTAAAAAAAATAAAATATTTAAAATCACTAGAAATCCCTAAACATGAAAAAAACCATAAAAATCCCATTGAAAACCATTAAAACCTAAAAACCCTAAAAAATAAAACTCTAAAAAACACTAAAAATACCCAAAACACTAAAAACCGTAAACCCCTAAAAAAACCATAAAAACCCTCAATGACCTTAAAAATCCTAAGAAACGACTAAAAACTCTAAAAACACTTTAAACCCCTAAAAATATTAAAATCCCCTAAAAAATAGTAGAACCGACAAAAAATCAAAAAGAAAACCTAAAAGCCTAAAAACACATAAAAACACTAAAACCCTTCAAAATCCCTAAAAATAATAAAAACACCAAAAATCCCTAAAAACGTAAAAAACCCAAAGAAAATCCAAAAAAACCTAGGAAAACCACCAAAACCTATACACACTTAAATCCCCAAAAACACTAAATACCATAAAAACCATAAAAATCCTCAAAATCCTTAAAATCCTAAAACCATAACTATTCTAATTTTTTAAAAAAATACCTAAAAACATTTAAAATGATAATCCTTGAAAAATCCTAAGAAAACCTAAAAAATATAAAAAAAATAAAATCCCTAATAACCTAAAAGATGATTAAAACCCTTAAACCCCCCCAACCTAAATAACCTAAAAACCCTAAAACCCCTAAAACATTAAAAAACCAATAAACCCATAAAAACAATAAAAATACTAAAAACCCTTAAACCCCTTAAAATGTTAAAAACACTAAAAAACATTACAAACCCTAAACACTTAAACAAACCATTAAAATCCAAAAAACCATAATAACAATAAAAACCTAAATCCCCCAACCACTAAAAATCCTTAAAATCGTAAAAAAACATAAAAACATAAAAAAGACCAAAAACTCAGTAAAACGTCAAAAAAATAGAAACCTAGAAAAATCCTAAGAAAACAAAAATACCCTAAAACACTTAAAATCCCTAAAGACCTAAAGAACACTAAAAACCCCTTAAACACGTAAAACCCGTAAAACTCAAGAATACAAAAAAAACCCCTAGAAACCATAAAAACCCAAAACACCATTTAAAACCTTAAACCGAACTAAAAACTCTAAAAACCCATTAAACCCCTAAAAACATTAAAAACACTAAAAACTAAAAAAGAATAAGCATAAAACCCAAAAAAACCTTAATATCCCAAAAATCCTATAAAACCCCTAAAGCCCTAAAAACCCCAATATCCCTCAAAATCCCAAAAGACCCAATAAAATCATAAAAACCTAAAAAAGCAATATAAATCCAAAAAACGTAAAAAGACCAAAAAATCCTAAAAACCCCAAAGAAAACCTTAAAAAATAAAAACACATACACCCCTCAAAAACCAAAAAACTCTAAAAACCCTAACGGCCCTTACAAACCTAAAAAACACTAATGACATTCAAAATACCTAAATTACACAAATACATAAAAACCCCCAAAACCCCTATGAATACCTTAAAAACCTGAGAACACATAAACCCAATAAAAACCTAAAAAATGATAAAAACCTTCTAAATCCATAAAAACATAAAAATATATAAGAATACTAAATAGTACTAAAAATCACCCTTAAGTGTAAAAACCCCAAACCCCTAAAAAACCCTAAGAAAACCATAAAAACCTAAAAACACAGAAACCCCTAATAATCATAAATACTATAAAAATAGTAA